>BSBN01000338.1:0-1200000 GCA_027924645.1 Cunninghamia lanceolata | reverse complement strand
GCGCAAAAGTGAGAAAACATATAAACACTGATAGAACATTGGGTCGGATGAGCCCGATTTCCCCGCTGAGGTCAGTGGACCTCAATAGTAGTGCTTTCCTGCATACAAGTCGGTTCACCCTGAAATTAGCGCAAATGGTAAAACATGACTGAAGAACTTTAGAAAGGGAAAATGTTAGAAATGATGTAATTAATGTTACAAATGTAGATAATGATATTTTTCATGATTCCAATGAGATTCCTTGCAACTTTGAATGTTTTCTTTGCACATATTAATGGTGAATTGCTATAAAGTAAGTGCAATGGTAATAAACTGTTAGATTTATGATTCTTTAAAAGGCATATCATTAGCAGATCCATTAAATTCATTTTGAACATGGTAAAAGGTTTAGTAGTCTGCTTAGCAATCTTAGATCTCTAACTTAGGAGTTTGTAGAAAGTTCTTAAGGTATCAAACTTATAAGGTCCAGTCCTGCAGATTAGATGACTATCCAAGCTCAAACCATGAAGTAAGAATTCAAGAGCATCCCTCCAGAGACAAAGATTCACTCAGGATGGAGTGATGTAGGGGACATAGATCTAGGTCACATAGACTTGAATGACTTCAGATTGAGAATCTTTGGCCCAAATCCAACTCCTAGGGCCAAAACACTTAAAGACAGTGGAATTGCACGAGCTGCTGCTTTCCCTACCTTAGTACAGTGTGTAGAGCTGATAGTAACATGTGCAGATAGGTATGATGTTATGAAAAGGACAATTCAACTACCAATGGGGATATCCTGGCTGATTTAAGTCCACCCTTTATGGCTGAAACTTTTGATATTCCATGGCACACAGTTATGACCATGCCAGACAAACAAGGATCATAGGAGACTTACAACAAAGATGTGAATGGATGCAAAAAACACATGAATGATCATTGGGAAAAAAGCAAGAGGTTTTCCATGAGAAAGTTTCCCCAAGTGTTATACAGAAGTGACTTCCATGACGAGATAGGGGATTTGATAACCTTTTTAAGTAGAATATATGGGCTACCAACATCCTCCACTTTTGAAGAATGGATGTTCACCATCATAATTGAGATACTAAAAGGGACTAAGTTCCACTGGTCCCAAATTCTTAGTGATAACATTCATGAAGCCTTTAACAACTTTAAAGAGAAGAGATACTTTAGATGGACATCCTACATTGTCTACACACTAGCAAGGAGAAATCACTATGTTGGGTTATCCAAAGTAGGAGAAGTTGGAAATGATGAGCAGACTCAAGTGAAAGTATATGAGTGTAACCCTCAGCTGACCTCATCTCAATCTCTAATGCATTTCAAAAGGGTGAATGATGCTTTTACAATGTATATAGCCAGATTGCTACAAGGTAATATAGCCTTGAGGATTTCCACTGAAGCAATGAATGAAGTAGCCAGATATGGTAGGTGGTATATCCAATTTGAAAAGTTTACATATATAAGAGTGCAAGGTTTCAATGGGATTGCTTATAGACTTCCCAGATATGCTAATGACAAAATAGTGCTCCTAGAATTGACGAGGCAATTGATACCTTGTGCTGAGAAACTTAAGCACTTACACAGAACCAATGTTCAGTTTCCAATCAGGTTTAGTAAGGGGAATTATACATGCCCGTCATTGGCATCAGCTGAACACTCTGATAAGGAACTTTAACTTCTTAACCTTCACTACTACAATGCAAGGGATCACTTTGATCCAAATAAAGTGATGGAAAGATTTGTAAGTAAGAAATTGTTTCACAAAATTCACATTGAGGACTTTTGGGCCAATTGCATGGATGACTACGAAGTAATGAAAAAGGCTCATTCAAGGCTATCTCTAGCCTTCATCAGGGAGTTCCACATTATTGCAATACTTGACCAGTTAGAGGATGATGAAAATGTCATGGTCAGAGGAACCTAGGAAGCCCAATACCATCAACCAATCCCACTGCCAAATTGGGCTAACACAGAGGAAAGTTCTTTAGATATCATAATGAAAGAACATATCAGATTGAGCAAGGCTTGGGTAAGAGGCCAAGTAGTTGCTTTGGATAGACAAGGAGTGCAGCTTACCTACACTGCATTAGAATCAGACAAGGACTCTAGAGGTGAAGAAGATGAACCAATAAATAGCATAGATGAGGCAGAGCCAGTTGAGAAGCAAAAATTAGATAGTGAGGAACATACATCTTTGGTAGATAAGGCAAAGAAAGTTAAGAAGCTATCTACGAAGCCTCCTTCTAAGAAAGATCAGCCTCCACCTGTAAGGACAAGAGCCTCCAAGAAAAGAGATATGCCAAGTGGTCCAGGGGAGGGTTTCAAAACCAAGAAAACTAAGGTAAAGTAGGCAACTGAGGAAGATGTTGCAACTCAAGAAGATACTAATCTACCAGCCTCCTCATCTCCCACTACTCCAAGTGTAAACATGGCTGCCTCCACCTCTATAGCTTCTACTGCTGCTGCACCTTCACCCATGATATTAGCTGTTATTATCCAAGAAACATCATCTGCTACCACCTCTCCTGCTTCATCCATTTCAATTGTTTCCTACTCATTAGCAATATCTTCCAATGCCCATAGCAGTCCTATTTCCTCCATTACTGCCACTTCATGTTCTTCCACCACTACTACACCTTCCCCTTCTACTTCTTCCACTCAATTATCCACCACCACGACACTACCTCCCATTTCCACCATTCTTTCACCTTCTCTTCCTTCACCTTCACTACCTCTTCCCTCACCCCTTGTCATTTCTTCCACTCTATCACCAGTATTAGCCAATTTGACGCAAACAAACTTACCTATACCACCTATATCCTTTGCAGTTCCTATTTCACAAATACCCGCAAATTCAACCGCCTTAGCCATACCTCTGCTGCTTGGAATTGATAAAGTGTGTGCAGATTTAGGTTTGCAAGATCCTGAAACTGAACTATTGCTTGAAACAGAGAAAGATGCACTAGTGGAGGTAAGTAATGAAGTTCCAAATGAACCTTTGACTGAGGCAGTCAATGTTGAAATCATTGATATATCTGATAGCCCTCCAGAGAAGGGTCAAACAGAGGGAGCCTTCAAAGCAGCCCAGGAAAATATGATGATAAACTGGAGGAACTTGGCTGATGAAGAAGAAAAGAAAAAAGAGATAAGTAAGCATAAGGAACTAGAGTAGGAGTAGGGATTACTTGAAGAGCTTGCTAAAACTAATGATGATAAAGCCACTGAATTGAACAAGTCATCTTCTTCGGCACCCGAGTGGTTGCAAAGTAGAGTGGCATATCCTGAGTCACAAGTGGAGATAATGCAGCTGGATTTAAGCACTATCCTGTCCCAGACTCAAAGACCCAAAAGCCAAAAGAAAGCAAAGATACAATCCAAAATTTATAAGGATGAATCAGAATCTAGAATTGCAGAGATGGCTTTCCCGCCAGCAAATGCAGCCAGAGAACAAGTCAAGGTGGAGGATTATACAATTTCAACAATTGATTTGGGACCCCCCGCCACTCATGCTCAAAGAGTGGATGAATTTAAAGGATCAGTTACTTCAATTTTGGAACAGTTAGATAAGGATAAGATGTCAAAGAAGGAGTTAAAGTAGCAAAATAAAGAACTCCGTACTTGTCTCCAGTTTTTTATCAAACTAGTTGATGCAAGAGGAGATATAAGGACAGTGCCCACTTTCCTGTCTACAGATGAAATGGCAAAACTGGGTGAGGCAAGGGCCAAGGCCCAAGGGACTGAGAATTAGCTATTTAGAGTATTCAAGAAAGGATGTGAGATAATTGATGCCTCTGCTCAAGCACACAAGAAGCTGGTTGAACTTCATAAGAAATGGAAGGATCTGCATGAGGAATGTGACTCGTTTGATGAGTATTACTCTCACATGTTTCCCCAGATAAAGAGCATCAGAGATTTATCAGCCCAGACTCTGGTAGTAGAAAATATTCTAAGTGGGGACAAGTTGTCCAAGGCCATTGAATGGTATCAACAGATACTTTTGAGGAAAGAAACCTTTAAAAACATAATGGAAGCATATAAGCCATCAGATGAAGAGTTGTGGTCAATTATATACAATATCAATGATTCTTTGAAAGATTGCCTGGAAACATCCTATAATGACTATGCCCCTTATGAGATTGAGAAATGTAAAAGCAAATTACATAAGGTAATTTTTGAAAGTACTGAGCTAAGCATGGAAGATAGATTAGATAAGGTAAGCGACCTCAGAGCTGAATTTAAGGCATTCCACAAAGCTAGGGCAGAGATAGAAAAGATATACAACACATTCAGCTAGGAACTTGAGATGTTCGAGTATCAGGTCAATCATCTGAAGAATCCAAACCCCTCCAAGATCAATCCTACACTCGAGGCATGGCTTACTTACCGTAACAAGTTGGCTGAAGATGACAAAATTAATTTGGATGAAGAGTCTTGATATTTTGAATATTTTGGAATGTAATCCCATCATTATTATAAATTGCTATATTCGGGATAGCATGTGACTCTATTTTGTCTTTTCTATGCTTTAAAAATGTTCTTTTCCATTAATATATTGAGTTGGCTAGTCAAATTGACTAGATTCAATGTTGTTTTTCATCTTTTTCATAAAAGACAAAGTGTAATCCGGGAATTGATATGAGCAATTGTTCTTGTATTTATTGATGTAATATGGACCATCGGTGTTGAGTTGATCTCCACCATTCATTTAAAAACTTGCTATGCTGCTTTCCTATATAAATGGCTGCTATTTTTGCTATTTGTAAGAGAGAATTTGATGCCAAATTGTTGACATTCTACCATTTGAAGTAATACAAAGCAAGTATCTGTAGTGATTCTGAGAATTTGTATATTGTGTTCCTTATTTAGTTTTCATGGTTCGCTTCTTGCTCTCTCATAGTTAGTTAGTTGTGCTTTTATAATGTTTATGGTTTGCTTAAAGTATTTGATGAATGCTCTAGTCCATACTTTTAGTTATTTGTTGATGGTAGATAGCTGTGTAAAGTTAGTCTGGACTTATTAGTTGTGCTCAGTTCAATTGCATTTCATGAGTTAAATTGCACCAGTCATTGGGTATTTAATGAATGAATGTAATTTGAAAATCTTTAGATTTCCATTGAAGATAGCACCATTTTCTGCAGTGTTGTAACATCACCTTTCGTTTGGTAACTCAAAGAACTGGTTAAATTTTAGGGCATTTGTCTACTTAAAGTATAATCCATACATTGTGAATGTCACTTAGGATTCCTCTAAACCCTATACCTTTTGTATTTTCTTAAAAAAAAACCATTGTTAGATTAGGAACTTCAACAACATTTGACATAGTTTTATCAGTTGAATCATAAAGGGTTTATGTGTATTTTCTACTCCAACTTGAAGATCTATAGGTTGCATGTAAGACCCCTTGTAGGCACAGCTAGAACATAGCAACTGAGAGATTCCAAGCAAGCTAAGACCTAGCTGTATTATCCTTGGAGTAGTCTTACCTAGGGTAGGATACTTTTTAAGAGAGGTGTGAAACCATCAATCACACCTGCGTTGCTACGTGCTAAAACACTCATCAACACTATGCAATGGCATTGAATCATTTAGCAAACCATTTTTTTTTCACAAGGTAGCATTTTCTTGTGGAAAGTTGACTAAGATAGCTCTTGTTTCAACTGACCAACCTCTCATGAAATCTCATTCATATTATAATCTTGCATGATCTTATCATAGTAAAAGTGATTATGACACCACTGGCCGCTACTACATGGCATAAGTCAAGGAAAGCTGGAGGCCACAGGATTTTGTGGACAGGTTCAATTGAAGCTGGGAGATCTTAAGAGTTCTCTCTCAAATTTTGAAAAGGTTCTAAAGGTCCACCCTGAGAACTATGAGAGCTTAAAAGCTGTAGGCCATATATATGCTTAGCAAGGGCAGGCAGAGAAGGATTTGGAAATTTTAAGAAAGGCAACTCGCATAGATCCACGTGATGCCCATGCATTTATCAAGATGGGTGAGTTATTAATATCATCAGACCCTAGTGCAGCCTTAGATTCTCTTAAGACAACAAAGTCTCTTCTGAAGAAGAGCAGAGAAGAAGTACCCATTCAATTGTTAAACAACATTGGGGTTCTTCATTTTGAGCGTGATGAACTAGAGTTGTCTCAACAAAATTTTATGGAGGCATTAGAAAATGGCACTTGGGTTGAATTCATAAATAAAAGCCCCAATGCCAATTCTGCAGTTTTTCCTATGCTCTTTAAGGATATGGAATTCTTCCATCGACTAGAAGAAGGTGGTGTTTCACTTGAGCTACCATGGGATAAAGTCACAACACTATTTAATCTTGGTCAGTTGTTTGAACAGCTACATGATACTGAAAAAGAAAAACTTTTATACAGGCTAATATTATTCAAGGTTCCTGATTATGTGGATGCATATCTATGTCTTGCAGCCATGGCTCAGGCTCGGAATGAGATCCAACTAAGCCTAGAATTGATTGGGGATGCACTTAAGGTGGATAAAAACTCATCAAATGCTTTATCTATGCTTGGGAAAATGGAACTGAAAACAGATGACTGGGTTAAAGTAAAAGAAACAATTAAAGCTGCACAAAGTGAATCAAATGCAAAGAATTCTTATCTTGACATTTCACTTGGAAATTGGAATTATTTTATAGCTTTTCGCAATGAGAGGAGGGATCCAAAGGTGGAGGCACAACATTTTGAGAAGGCTAGAGAACTGTATTGTAAAGTGTTGGCACAAAGACCAAGAAATGTTTATGTTACAAATGGGGTAGCCATTGTGCTAGCTGAAAGGGGTCAATTTGATATTACAAAGGAAATTTTTACACAGGTACAAGAAGCTGCAGCAGGAAACATCTTTGTTCAGATGCATGATGTGTGGGTAAATCTAGCACATGTTTACTTTGCACAAGGACAGTTTGCACTTGCAATGCAAATGTATTAAAATTGTTTGAGGAAATTCTATTTTGGCACTGACACCCAAATTTTATTATATTTAGCTTGAACACATTATGAAGCAGAACAATGGCAAGATTGTAAAAGAACATTATTAAGAGCAGTAGATTGTAACTACTGTAAGTTGCCAATCACAAAGCTATATATTTTGTGTTTATAAATGTAATGAACCTTTCAAATTACCTCTAAATTCACTGTAGATGGTGTCTCCAAATCCAACTTTGCTATAGAGGGCCTCGCCAACTTCAAATTCATTACAACAAACTCTGAATTCCTTGCCCACCTTTTCAAAAGTCTCCAGGTCCTCTCCTCTTTATTGCCCATGAAAGTAGCCGCTACAACTCAAAATGCCTCAATGCAAAGTAGTTTTGGGAAAGTACTTTGATCTCTACATTCCCAACCTTTTATTTTTTGGTGAGTCCATCACAAGCAGCTCTGAATGGTCAGAAATATTATAAGCTGAGTGTGTGAAGAGCATGTTAGAGTGCCTACAAGTGAAGAGTGATGGTGATGGTGATATTCAATAAGGAGTTGGAGAATTAAGTGCAAACAGAAGGAAGATACAAAATAGGGTATGATGGTGATGCAGATAGCAAAAAATGTTGGAATGAATGCGAATAGTGAATCACGACAATACATCCCACCAATAATTTCCCAAAAAGTTCTTTTTAAAATTTTGACTAATTTGTATTTGGGTGACTAACTATTTAGTCATTTTATTTCTGTGACTAAATAATTTTTTAGTCAATGACCAAATTAGTCATTTATTTACTCATTTATAGCTGAGTTGCAAAAAATTAGTAGAATTTAGTCATTTTTAGTTGTTGTGACTAAAATTTCTAGTCACTTAGTCATTTATTTGCCAAAATTCAACTAGTGGTAAGTAAGGAGATAGGGGCATCACTGTATAGTTGGCTAAATTGGAAACTCAGGTACTACTCTTGCAAATAGAGGGCGTGCACCTTGGAAGGTGGCCTACATCTCATCAATTAAATAGTCATGTCTGCCATTCTATCTACCTTGAACTTTAACCTCTTTATTTCTGCATTTTTCATCTCAATTTCCTTACTATGTTTCTCCTATAATTCACCTTGTTCCTTTACTAATTTATCTATTTCATTCCACAATTGTAATGTGACTGAGAATAAGGTAACTAGAGTAGGTTCTACAGACTGCTCTTCTGACTCCATGGGCTCTTGATTTCTTCTATTTATCTCAATGATGTCCAATTGGGCCAATTGTTCAAGTCCTAGTCCCTATTTTTGGAAAACATGTAACTGTTCTTCTAACTTTCTAACCCTATCATTCAATCTAGTTTCTTTCTGTTGATAATCCTTTAATTTCTCCTCCAGCTCTGCAATTTTCTGCATTACCAACTGTAACTCATCTTTCTCACCCTCTGATGTGTCTTTAGAGTCTAACAATAACTCTTCTTCTGAAGGTTCATCTTGAGGGATTGAGAAATCTGGTACTTCAATGTCAGAGGGAGGCTTATGACTTTTTTTGGTTGTCCACATATCTTCTTCCTCAGAATCTACATCAGACTCTTGAACAAGTGTATAACCCAAATTTTTCTGCTCTCTGTCAACAAACATGTGCTTCCTCTCAGAGTCAGTATCAAGATCAACTACATTCCTCTTTTCAGGTTCCCATGAAAGTTCTTTTTCCTTTAGGCGACCTGAATGCCTACATGATTGAACAGGGGTTCCTTGTTTGTTCTTAACTCTAGAAGAAGATGATTTCCTTTTCTTGGTGGCTTTGAAACAAAAGGGGTTTCATGTGAACTTTCAAATGTTGGGGTTTTACATGCAATTTCAGATGTTGTGGGCAGTGAGCTAGAAGTTTCAGGTCGCAGTTTTCATTTTAACTTTTTCTTTTTGTGGCTTTTAGTCTAAGAGGATACATGTTTTGGCAATGGGGTTGAAATTGGTGAGACTACATGTGCAGTGGAGCTAGTAGGTTGTTCAATGGGTTCAACAAAGCTTGGAGTTGGCTGCTTCTCAACAGATACATGGCTACGGGCAAGAGAAGCTTCTGGGTGAGAAGAGGTTGTTGGCACTTCCTCTTCTTCCCCTATTTGTAAATTTCTACCTATGCCTCTTCTTTTACCTCTAGTTCAACTCTCACCAACCCCTCATTAACATGATTAACTTCAAGAAATCTTTCCCAATAAAATTTAGGGTAATGGATAGACAAACTTTTTATTACTAACAAAACAATCAAACCATGATGAGATAATGAGGACCGACAAATTTTCCTCCTATATTCAACTAACATCCATTTTAACAAATTAAATAGAAAATTCAAGATATTCACTATCCTTCCATGACACAGATGGGTTAGAAGTTTAAAATGTATAGTATAAAGTAAAGACTGCCTTCCATCACATGTAAGATATTTAATAATCCAGGAAGCTACTGAGGCCCAAAACCAGGGTAAAGCAAGTTGTTTGGTACCTTGAGATGTCAATTCTAACCTTTCTCCCAGTCGTATGAACTCAACCCTTGTAAAAATGGTGTCTGCTCTAACAGGAAATTCCTCTCTAGCTGCCCGAAGCCCTGTAACTTCAGCTATAGCAACTACAATCATGTCAACCCTTAAACCTTTCATTGTAGCTTCCTCAGTATGGAATGTCTCTACAAACTATTGAGTAATGTCTTCATTATACTCTGTTATCCTGAGAAAATATTGCAACCATCCTGCTTGCTGAAAAATTAGCAAGGACTCCATGTCAGCCAATAGTGCTGAGTGAACAGTAGGTTCTCTTCTAATCAGGTCACCACCCATTATGGTATCTCAAGAAAACACTCAATCCCCTATTTTCAAGTTGTTGTTCTCAATCCTCTCAATCCTTTGTTTGATACCCAATGCTACTCACCAAGGCCTTATTACCAGTTGCTTCTATCTTTTGCTTGATTTGCTAGCTTGAATGTTATGCAGTGGATGATAATAATTATGGAGTAAGGGGTTTGGAAGTTTGATTTGAAGTTTGAATGTATGTAAAATAATTCATAATCCCCCCAACTTAAAATTTCATTTGTCCTCAAATGAGAAGACTGGCAATGGTACGAAGGAATGGGTTCAAAGCATGTCAAATTGCTATAATATGGAAAATTAATTATGAGTGAATAAAGAAAGTCATGAAATAAGTAGCAATAAATGTTAATTAAATCAATGAGCAAGATGAATACCATTGAGGTGATGCCTAAATTGGAATTGTTGCATGTAAACATGATTGCATGGCAGATTGAGTTGATGTCCTAAACGAACAAGCCGGAGCAAATCACAATGATGTGATAGTGACAAAGTGTGCTAATGGCAGTAGATGTGTGACACGTAGTAGTGAAGTACTATCCGGTAAAAAGATGGGACATGTGTATGACGCGAGAAAAGGTGTTGTAGGTAGCATTGGCTACATGTACACAATCAAAATGTGAAATGAACAGGTCCCATGTGCATTGGCTACAGGTGCAGCTTTTACAGGTCCCAAGTGAATGAAAAACCCTTAGCTGTGGGTGCAGCAAATATAGGTCCCATGGAACAGTAGATTACATTTGGCTACAGGTCCCTTCGATGAAGTGGTTGAATGCTAAAAGAAAGTTCTAGTGTAGAATGGTACTGAAATGATGGAGCCTGGACTTTTGATTGGAAGATCACCTTGTTTTATTGCTATTGCTATGTGATGTGTGTGCGCTATGTGTTTTTATTTATGTACAAAGTTTAGAGAACTCAAACTTACTTATGGAACTTCAGTCAAGCTGGTAGCTTGACCTATTATTGGAACTATATGATCAAATGATACATGACTGAAATCCTCACCGGAGGCAGAGGGCTGTGGAATTTCATTCAATGTGGCAGTTGGATTTGGTGATGGAACATTGTTTTCAGCTGCTACCTGGCTGGGGACCTCATCTGGGGAAAGAGGTTGTGGATCTTTATTATCCATATTTGCCTTTAATTGTTGGAGAAATGCAGCTTTACTTAAAGGCTTCTTATACAATTTTAATATAAGCCTATTAACCATCAGTGAGAATCTAACTTGGTCAATTGTTGTTAATTGGACTGCACCATTTGGGAAAACTTCTTTGATCTCATAAGGGCCTAACCATCTTGTTTGCAATTTGTCCTTATGATCTTTATACCTGGAGTCATAGAGAAGTGCCCAATCACCTGCCTAAAAGTCCTTGGTTTTGGTATACTGATCATGCTATTTGATTCTCTGGTTTTGAACTACTTCAGTGTGATGAATTGCTTCCATTCTTAACTCCTCCAATGCATTAAGCTGATGGAGTCTTTCCTTTTGAGCAATTGACAGGTCCATACCAAGTTGGACAGTTGTTCTCAGTGTTTTATATTCAAACTCAATAGGAAGGACAACCTTCTTTCTATAAACTAACTCATAAGGTGTGTACATTGCTGTTGTCTTCCATGTAGTTCTATATGCCCAAACTGCTTCAGACAGTCTGGTTGCCCAATCTTTCTTATGCACTGCAACTGTCTTTGTCAATCTTGCCTCAAGCTATCTGTTGGTCACTTCAACTTGACCATTTGAATGTGGATGATAGGGGATAGACTTTTTATGCTTGATTTCATACTCCTGAAAAAGGCCGCTAGTGCTGCCACAATAATGGGTTACACTTTCTGGGACATCCTAATTTTTGTTGAAATCACATATTTTTAGAAAATATAATGATTTAAGCCTTGAAAGGTTCCATTTAAAGGATTTTAATTGAAGAGGGTTTGATCAAACCCCCTTAGATTCAAATCCCCTTGGATAGAACCCCGCTAGTTTTAAACCATACCTATAATGGAGTCTCCTCTACACCTATCAAAATGCTGATAAAAACCACTTTTGATTTACCTTTTAGGTGATCAAATGAGTTCATTTAAAATTTATGTTTTGTACGTATGTAGTCCTTATTATAAGCTTCCCAAAAAGTATAATTTTAAATATATTTAATTTGATTATTATATATATTTTTTATTTCTTGTGAATGTGGGTTTTTCATTGAACATCAAGTTCTCTATTCTACACACATGGAAAATTAGTAAATTAGTGAAAAAAAATTCTAAAAAATATCGATGCCTTAGGTATTGATTTCTTTGTTTAACAAAAAAAGGAAAATTAAATTTTGATACATACAGAAAAAGTTATGTTTTACGAAATACGCCTATATCTAAATTATAATTGGTTTGACTTCAAAACTTAATAAAGAAAAAAATATTCAACAAAACATTATGAAAGCAAATGCATGCCCTATATATTGGTGCTACCAATCTAAATTCAAAAGAATCATAATTTTATCCTTTGTAGAAAAAAAGTTATGTGCTACGGAATACACATCACTTTAAAAAATGTTGTTTACTATTAAAAACTAGTTATCAAAGGAGATGCAAAAAAATTTACAATTTAACTCCAAATTTTTTTTAAAATATATATTTAGAATCTACAAACAAAATCTCACAAATCACTAGTTCACATCATCTTCAAAATCCTAACGATTTAGCGGCTATAGGTGTCACAAAGTGAAGATTTAGTTCAAAATGTTGATTTCAATGTCAAGTTTGGCCAAAAAGTGTAACCCATTATTGTGGGATGCTTGCAGATGTAAATTGTTGCCCTTGATCTGTGACTATTTCCCTTGGGACCCCATACCTTGTCAGTATTTCTTCATAAAGGAATGCAGCAACCTTACTATCTCTGGCTACTGTCAAGGCTTTCACTTCCACACATTTTGTAAGATAATCAATGCAAACAAGTATATATTCCTTGTGGTTAGAAGGTGGATCTATGGGTCCAATAAAATCAATGCCCCATTTGCCAAATGGTGTGACCACCAGTTGTGGTTGTAAAGGCATTTCATCACCTCTTGTAGGTCTTCCCATTGTTTGACAGTGATCACATCTTCTTGTGTAGAGAGTTGTATCTTTATGCAATGTTGGCCAATAATATCCAATATTCAAAATTTTGATTGTTATCCTCTTGGCTACAAAGTGTCCACCACAGGGTTCATCATGGCAAGCTCTGAGAATGGCATACACTTCATCTTCCATAATGCACCTTCTCATTATATGATCAGGTCCTGTATAGAAAAGATAACCAGATACCCATGAATAGGGAAAGTTGTGCTCCACAAGGTAGCACCTCTCTCTGGGTGAGAGGTGTGGAGGTGTTTTTCTCTGTGACTAGATAATTTGCTATATTTGCATACCAAGGATTTTGTACAATCAATGCAAATAAGTAGGGAGCCTAGAGAGAAAATCAACAACATTGGCCTTCCTTGGCTTGTCTACAATGGTGATATCAAATTCCTGAAGGAGCAATAACCATCTAACCAATATGCCACTTACCACTGGTTTACTCATAAGATATCTTATTATTGCATGGTCAGTGTGAATGAAAATAGGATACCTAATGATATAATGCCTGAACTTATTAATTGCATAAACAACAACTAAATTTTTTTCTTAGTAATAGTATAGTTAAGTTCAACACCTTGAAGATTCTTGTTGATGTAATAAATTGCATATTCCACATTCTCTTCTTTCTGTCCAAACACAGTTCCTACTACAAAATCAGAAGCGTCTGTATGTATATGGAAAGGTATTGCCCAATTAGGTCCTCTGAGTACAGGTGTCTATGTTAATGACTCTTTGAGATGGTCAAAGGATATCTGACAGTCAGCTGTCCAATTAAATTTTGCATCTTTAGAGAGTAAGACAAACAAAGGAGCATAAATCTTACTGAAATCCTTTATAAATATTCTATAATACCCTACATGACCTAGAAAACTTCTGACATATTTCTATTTTTGAGGAACAGGTAAGGTTCAAATGATTTCAATTTTGTGTGGATCCACTTGAATTCCTGCTTTGGACACAAAGTGACCAAGCACTACTCCTTGCATCATTATGAAACATTTTTCATGACTAAGAGACAGATTATGATCCTGACATCTCTGCAATACTTTTTCAAGGTTCTTCAAGGCCTCCTCATAAGACTCTCCATAAGTGGTAAAATCATCCATATAAACTTCCATAGAGTTATGAGCAAGGTCAGTAAAGATGCTTAAAACAACTCTCTGAAATGTGGCAGGTGCATTGCAGAGTCCAAATGGAAGGACAAAATAAGCATACGTCCCCCATGGGCATGTGAATGTGGTCTTATCTTGGTCTTCAGGGGCTATGTTGATCTAGTTATACCCATTGAATCCATCAAGAAAAGAGAAATACTTTTTACTAGCCAAGGAGTCTAGGACCTGGTCAATGAAAGGAAGAGGAAAATGATCCTTCCTAGTGGTAGTGTTTAATTCTCTGCAGTCTACACAAACTCTCCACTTACCTCCTTTCTTTGGCACTTTTACTAGTGGAGACACCCATTGGCTATATAATATTGGGTATATGAATCTTGCATCCAATAATTTCTACAATTCATTCTTCACTATGTCTCTTACTGGAGGGATAATTTGGCTAGATTGTTTAGATAGATTGGTATGGATTAAGGATTACTTGCATTTGGATTATTGCTTGCATTTTTGTTGGATATTTGATTTTTTTTGTATTTTGGGAATATTTGACATTTTTTGGAATATTTGATTTTTTGTGGTTTTTGGAGATGTTTTAATTTTTTGTTTGGTTTTGGAGATGTTTTTAGTTTTTTTGGGATGGCATAGGTGATTGTTTTATTATGGGATGAAGGACAAACTGTGAGGATGCTATGGAAAATGTTTAAGACCATCGGTGTAAGATAGAATAAGTGATATCAAAATATGTGGATGGTCATGTAACATGCAAGTGTATGAGGCCCAAAGAGGATACTTAGCCATACCAAGGACAATCAAGTGTTTACAAGGAAACCTATGTCCAAAATACAACACAATCCGGTCCCCCCAAGTGTAAGTGGGGTGATAGGATGCAATGTATGGAATATGTATGATAGGTAGGACGGTAAGACTCCAACAAATAACAAGGATGTTATATAGGATATGGGACGGGAGACTAATATATTAGATGGAAATGGAATGATGGGGAAGCATGGAACAAGTGACCTAGAGGATAATGGAAGCTAACAACTACACATGGCACCTACGGGCAGGTTTTCATCATGGTACTTATCCAAGGCACCACAAAAGTGATTTTCACCATAGGATGGATTATTTCTCTTTAATATATTTTTTTTCTCTTTTTTCTCTTTTTTTTCTTTTTTTCTTTTTATATTGGGATATCACAACAAGCTAATCATGGAAAGGTAAGATATCAGGTGGAAGTGTGGACTTTGGAACAAGTGGAAAATTATCATGATGGTGGTTGACATGTGGAAGTTGCTTTGCAAGGAAAATGTCACTAGGATGGGTACCAAGGATACCATCATGCAGCCCCTTAAGTGCAAGATTAGTCTCTTTTGTATTTAGGCAACATAAATGGGAACCATCGTAACCTTCTCGATTATGGATGGAGCAAGGTGTATGTACTATGGGATTATGGAAGGTAGTGGAAAGATTATGGAGCGAAAGTGATGGGGGACCGATAATCTCACTTTTAGAAAGCTTCTCTAAATTTGCTTTTGTTTAGGGTTAAAAATGAAGAGGATTGATTTTAATGATTTGTATTGATCCTCCTTTCACCACTAAACATTCAAGAACATTCAACCGAGTAGAGAACTCTACTACAGATCTCCTATCACTTGGAATATAGGGGAAGATTGGAATGGTGTAAGTTTGTTGTTCAATTAAGCCCAATTATGCTCAAAACCCTAATTTTGTGAAATTGTAAACAAATAGATAAATTACAGAAAATGATTGCACACAGAGATATCAAATGACAACCAAATGCGTACCAAATTTTGAAGTTTGGTGTGTGGAAAAGTCGGGGACTAATGAGTGGGCGCCCTAGTCCAGTGCCACAGTTTTTGTTGGGATTTGGGAATGTTGTCTGCAACCTGTTCCTGTTGATCCAAAGATTTTATAGTTGTAGGATCTAGAAGACTAATGAGCGGGCGCCCAAGTCCAGGTCCATGTTTTCTTCTCTAATCAGCAATTCTGACAGTCTGCACTGCTCTCCTACAACTCCACTTCTTTCACTTTCGCAACCTGTAACATGTAATCATAGAAAAGTGGGTTGGGGGTTGTGGTGTTTAGAGGCTTGCCTCAGTCAACCCTATGAGAGACATTCAAGTCTTCCAAACATCGTTGTCAGACAAAGAGTGTGTATCCATGCGGGATAGAGGCAAAATCCAAATGATAAATGATAGAAAACACAAGTGATATCACCTTGTAGTTAAGATCTCATGGAAGGAAGATGCTCTTCATGCCATGAGGAGATGGATACCAAATCTGCAAATACAAACACAATAACGACACAAAATTCTGCTCAACAACACAATGAATGCCTTGAATCACTTTCACATAAAGCCACAAGTTCGCAATGTCCATCTTGTTTACAAATGAATCACTAATCATGCTTATATATGCAACTACAAACATTCCTACTAAGAATTTAGTAATTCAAACTTAGGATGTCAGCATAGGACCTAAGTAACGGTCATAAACTGACACCCAAAAATAGGTCGTAACCTAAAATAGGGTAGGACTAGGGTGCAGGCACCCAAGTCCTCCCCCCTATTTCAAGAAGGAATCATCATAAATGCACCTCCTGAGTCCCAATTGCCATGAAACTTTGGGGTTTTCTCATCGGGAGTCATCAAAATCATGCAAGATGCTCTAAATGCATTCTAAAGGACCTGGGAGCTAAACCTTAAGAGGAAAAATCCCCCAATGATACTTTTTCTGACATATCATTTAGCCCTCACTTTAATGTATGTATAAACACAAGGCCAATACATGCATTAAAGTATGGTCAACAAACATAGCAAACACGCCAAGCACGGAGAAGACACGCCAATCACAATGAAGATAGTAACAGGCATGCAAAACATGGAGAAGACAGTTACAGTCACGCAAAACATGGAGAAGATAGTATTGAAGACACGGAAAACACAGTGAATACAGTGAATGCAGTGATGATTTTATTTTTCTTTTCTCATATATGACATGCAGATGCAAGTACAAGGAAAGTAAACACACCACCCATAATGTAGAAGGGACTCATCGCCGTCGGTCTTTAAACTGCATATGGGGCAACATACACGCAATACAAATCAAGCATGCCATATAAATCCCAAAGCATAGGAGGGACTCATTGCCACCGGTCTTTAGACTATGCTTGGGAACAAACACGCAATACACACACACATAGAAGACACGTGGAGAAAACATGATAGATAAGTGATGGAGTGTACATATTTCTAGGTTCATCACCATCTCAGGCACATTATAGGCACACACCAATGATTAGGCTTCGCCACAACAATTACCGAAGACACGCTTAAGGGTTAAGATAGTCACAGATCCACTCCCTGCCTACTTGGAGGACTTTTGAAAATGCAACCCCACTCGCATCATGGAGACACCTTATGATGAAAAGGAGGTATGAGCTCAAAAGTATACAACCCCACCCGCATCACAAAGACACCTTACGGTGAAAAGGAGGTATACGAAACAGATTTCAAGATGTTCAAAATTTCAAGATTGTTCAAACACACTTTACTAGCATCTAGAATAGACAACTTACCTTATATATGCCCTCAACTTAAGGTGGTTGATATCGTGTATTGATATCAAGCACTTTAAGGTAGGTAGAAAACAAACAAGGGAACACAAGCTCTCGCAATACCCATGCCCCTGGGAAGTGACATGTACTTTACGATTGCTAGATGTTCCCACATACACATTCCTGCAAGAAAAGTGTTAGCATCCATATAATCATGATAAACAATAATGCATATGATCATTCACATAGAGAGATGAGGTTATACTACAGATTCGAAGACCGAGTATAACCATGGGGATATACCGTAGAAATCTCAAAACTGAGTGTAACCAAGGTGAGATTCCAAGATAAACAAAGTGCATGGAGCAGCAATATTGTTATGGTTTGTTAGTGCGATAAGACAACATCAAGAGCACATGGAGTGATTATATTAGCCAAGCGTCAAATAATATACATCAACCCCATCATCGTGTATGGACTTGGTCCATTTATTGATTTCTCATTGAAGGGACACTAGGTCCATATCAATATAATATGTTTTTCATCATCCGCTCACTAGATAGAACCACTAGAGGAAGGTAAACAATAAATCAAGAGAGGAGAAACAAGTGCCTTAGGGACAATCATGTAGGAAGGTGCCCACAAATCATTAACTGCAACGCTATGTCTGTAAGACACAACACACAATCAATGAAAATAGAGGAGAAGCAATATAGAAGAATGATGATACAAATAGAAGAAGGTCACAACATAGGTGGTCTCCCAGTATCCTGGACCTTACAAGAGAATCAAGGGCCATCCTAGGAGGCCTGAACAACACATAACACATCACAGGGGAAATACAACACGAGAGGTAAAGGGTTAGAAATACTTACTTGTAGGGACAACCAAACTAAGGGTTGTCATCGAGTAAATCATCATCTTCCCACTCCCGAATGTTAGAGGAATGTGGGACATAAGGTACCATAGCCCAACTCTTATTCTTGTCTTCAAGTTGTCCATTCTTAAGGTCTTCTTGGTTTGATTCAATGTTAGGTGAGATGTTTTCTTATTGAGTTGCAATTCGTTGGGCATAATCTTGTCATCTCCTCCTTTCTCTTGCTTGTCTATTTCTTTTTGTCTTATCACTTATCTCGTGTAAGATAGTGTTTTGCTCTTCCGTAGGTTTTTGTGTTTTAGAGGAGGAAGCACCAGGATCAAATCTCATTTGTCGAGGTGGAATGTTTTGATGTCAATGACTACCTCCTGATCCTTGTAAGGATGGCGGGGGAGGAACCTTGGCATAGGGTCCTTTTCCTTTCGGTCTAGGATTCTCTTCAAATGTAGGTTGTTCATCTCTTATTGTTTCTTGAATAGAAGGACCGACCACTTGATGTAATAGTTTTGTTTTGTAGTTTCTATAGATCAAGAAGTTAAAATATGTCCATGGCTCCAATTCCACTTCAGATCTTTCCCAAAAGCAATCAAGGGTAAAGTGTTGTCTTGTAACCAAAGGTTTATACCTATTGCGAGGGATAGTATGCACTTGTCCATTCAAAGGAAATTTTACGCAGTTATGAATTATTGAAGGTATAGATTTCATAGTCTTTAACCATGGATGTCCTAATTTTATGCGAAAGAGGTCAGAAATAGAAACAACATCAAACAATTGTTCTACAGATTTCTCAAATACAGTAACCAATAAAGATATCTTCCCAGAAGTGTTTATAAAGGTTCCCTTATGTGTCTTAATCATCATGTCCGAAGGGTCATAAAAGCCTTGTATCAACCCATGTGAATAGAGGAATTCTTATGTTGCCAAATTAATCATGCAATTAAGATCAATAAGGGTTCCATCCATAGGATTTCTCATTATCTTCACAGTAATATAAAGAGGTCCTTCAGTGTCTCCCATTGTTTTATCATGAGGTGAAACACAATTTCAGGTTCGGGGACCTTTCTTTTCATGTAAGGCTGAGGAGGGAACCTATTGTTATTGATGAGATTAGAATCCATGTGTATATGTTTTCAAATCAATGTGAAATCATATTTTAAAATCTTTTCAAAAGTTATGCAAGAGACAAGTGCAAACCTATGTATGAAAATGACCTAAAATGCTTGATTTTTTAAACTTTTTTTAATGCAAATAAGTGAAAGAAGAGGTGGTGTAACGAAATTGATCAAGGGTAGTGAATAATATGTCCAATATCTGTCCAATAAAGCAACAATATCCTTCAACATTCTTTTGATGCAAACCTATAATGATGACAAGTCAAAACCTAGTGAAAATACACTAAAATATGCAATTTCTCACAAATTTTCAATGCAAGGACCCAATAAAAAGGGTGTTGTGAATAATTTTAGGATTGGAAGTAGATTATAACAGTAATATCAGTCACTTAAAGCCATAAAATCCATCACAACATGCTTATAGTGCCAATCTAAGTCAAACCCTAGCAAAATATAGCTAAAATATGCAATTTTTCACAAATTTTCAATGCAAAGGCCTAATAGAAAGGGTGTTGTAAATAATTTGAGGAGTAGTAGATTATAACCCTGATAACATCCAATTAATGCAAAAAAATTCTTCACAACACGCCTATTATGCAATTCTAGAGAGTCGATAAGGCCAAAATCTAGTGAAAAAACAAGGTTTTCAAACCCTAGGTATGAAATTTTGCAAGAAAGCCGCTATGATGAAATACTAAAGTTAGAAATCAGTCCTAATGAGTGTTTTAAAGGGGTAGTAAAATCTGACAGAAGATTTTGACTACAAACCCTAGCTAATGCACAACTAGGTTATATGGAAAAATGCACAATTTCAAGCAATTTTTATCAATTTAAGCATGAAAATGCAAAGTAAATGAATGATGAATGAAGAATTTCTGTATTTAAATTATATCTGATGATAATGATAGAAATTTATTGAAATTCAATGCCAACTAATTCAAATTATTAAAAAAATGCAAGCTAAAAATGCCAAATTTTTCCAAATTTTTCAATTTTTTTGTAATTTTTCAAATGCAATAATGAACAATGAAATGAATGAATGAGATGAATACAAATCTGAAGCACAACACTCAGCAAGATGCCAAAAATTCCAAAAACATGGGTTCACCAAAATGTTTAGGGTTAAAATGAAGAGGATTGATTTTAATGGTTTGTGTTGATCCTCCTTTCACCACTAAACATTCAAGGACATTCAACCAAGTAGAGAAATCTACTACAGATCTCCTATCACTTGGAACATAGTGGAAGATTAGAATTGTGTAAGTTTGTTGTTTAATTAAGCCCAATTATGCTCAAAACCCTAATTCCATGAAATTGTAAACAAACAGACAAATTACAGAAAATGATCGCACACAGAGATATCAAATGACAACCAAATGCGTACCAAATTTCAAAGTTTGGTGTGTGGAAAATTTAGGGACTAATGAGTGGGTGCCCTAGTCCAGTGCCACAATTTTTTTCAGGATCTGGGAATGTTGTCTGCAACTTGTTCCTGTTGTTCCAGAGATTTTACAGTTGTGGGATCTAGAGGACTAATGAGTAGGCACCCGAGTCTAGGTCCATGTTTTCTTCTCTGATCGATAATTTTGATAGTCTGCACTTCTCTCCTGCAACTCCACTTCTTTCACTTTTGCAACCTGTAACCTGCAATCATAGAAAAGTGGGTTAAGGGTTGTGATGTTTAGAGGCTTGCCTCAATCAAGCCCTGAAGAGACATTCAAGTCTTTTGAACACCGTTGTCAAATAAAGAGTATGTATCCCTGCTGGATAGAGGCAAAATCCAAATGATAAATGATAGAAAACACAATTGATATCACCTTGTAGTGAAGATCTCATGGAAGGAAGATGTTCTTCATGCCATGAGGAGATGGATGCCAAATCTGCAAATACAAACACAATAACAACACAAAATTTTGTTCTACAACACAATGAATATCTTGAACCACTTTTACATAAAGTCACAAGTTTGCAATGTCCATCTAGTTTACAAATGTATCACTAATCATGCTTATTTATGCAACTACAAACATTCCTGCTAAGATTTTTGCAATTCAAACTTAGGATGTCGGTATAGGACCTAAGTAACGGTCATAAACTGACACCCAAAAATAGGTCCTAGCCTAAAATAGGGTAGGACTAGGGCGAGGGTACCCAAGTCCTCCCCCTATTTCAAGACGGAATCATCATAAATGCACCTCCTGAGTCCAAATTGCCATGAAACTTCAGGGTTTTCTCATCGGGAGTCATGAAAATCATGCAAGATGCTCTAAATGCATTCTAAAGGACCTGGGAGCTAAATCTTAAGAGGAAAAAGCCCCCAAGGATACTTTTTCTGACAGAACAACTTCAATTTTCAAATAGATTTTCTTTTCTTCATGTTAATGCTTTTTGGATGCCAAGTGTAAAATGGATTTTTCTTTAACTTTGAATACCCTAAGATTGCTTTCTTCGAAGTCCAATGCTTTAGGATTTTTAATCTTCTTTGATTTGATAGGCATAGGACTAAGGAGTTCATTATATTCTCCCTCATTATGATAAGGAGTGTGAGAAATTGGATTTTGTTGGTCCAATTAAGGCTCAATGGTAAAGATGGAATTGTCATGGAATAAGGATGAAATGTCAAGATCTTTGGTAGAGACATTGATGGTCCCATCAATGGTACTTTCAACGACATTAGAAGGTTCATCAAGACTTGTAGAGGGAACATGAGGATCTTTAGTTTCCACACTAGAGGACATGTATCCTAGACCATAAGAGGTATCATGGAGAGGTTCAACATGGCAAGAATTATGTAACTCATATTCTCCACAACCTTTGTCTATAACCTTGACTTTGGTAACTTGAGGATCTTTAGATGATGAAGTGAAAGCAAGGTCGTTAGGATGAACATAATATGTGGACGATGTAAAAATATCATCATGAGGACAAAGGTTATCTTTAGGACTAGCAACTCCCAAGGCTCTACAATATGTAAAGGGTCTAGGATCTACTTGGATAGTAATTTCAACACCATTATGTGGAAATTTTATACATTCATGGTAAGTAGAAGGGACGACTTGCATAGCATGGATCTAAGGATGACCAAGTAAGATGTTGTATGGAAGCTCAAGATCAAGGACATGACATGTAGTGTGTAAAAGGATGGGTCCAACTTGAATAGGAAGACATATGGTGCCTTCACATTCTCTCTCGATATTATCATATCCTTTGATAGTATAAGGGCATCGTTCCAAGTCAGCTTGTGAATATCCCAATTGTTTTATTATCTTCAAGGTACATAGGTTCAAGCCAGCTCCATTATCCAAAAGGACATGTTTGACTTTGGTTTTGGAAATCAAGACCTCTATATGAACCTGACATTATTATGAAATGGATCAATAGATGGCATGTCTTGTTGGGTAAAGGTGAGGTGATAGGTGGAAGAAAGGTGACTCACAAGGGCTTGGAATTGATTAGGCTCAATATCGTGTGGGACTTGGGAATCTTGAAGGACACGATCTAATGTATCTTTGTGGATGTGGGAGACCTTAAAGAGATCTAGGATAGATAATTGTGTAGGAGTCTTCTCAAGGTGATCAAGGATATTATAAAGGGATGGATGATTGGATGGGGAAGATGAAGGTGCATATGAGGAAGATGAAGGTTGGGGAATGGTAACAGCTCTGCGATGAGTAGTGACATCGCATCTAGGAGACAGGGCTTTAGGGGTGATGGTAGAAACTTGTAAAGGATCATAATCAACTCTTCCTATGACATTGTCCTAATCAAGAGGGGTTTTGTAATAGCGAACATTTTTGGTATAATTATCTTGGGATTGATTGGGATTGGTGGCAATGGACTTGGTTTGATGTTTTGGAAAAGGATCATTATAAACACCCAATTGCACATTGGAAGATTTAGACTTAGTAGGGACCTCCAACATTCCTTGATCAATAAGGTCTTGGCTATAATGTTTGATCCTCATACAATTACGTGTGGGGTGACTATTGACATGATGATAATCACAATATTCATGTTCATTATACCATGCAAGTTTGGATTCATTCTCAGCATAAGGTCTTGTATAAAGGAACATGACCATGTTGTCTTACACAAGCTTTTGAAAGGACTCAATAAGTTCTCCTAAGTTGGTAAAATGTCTTCGTGAATTTGAAGGTGTTCTAAATTATCACTCAGGGAGGGTAATGGTACTAGTTGAGAGTACTTTTGGTGCATGAGTTTGGGAAGATTGAGTAGTTTGGACATGTTTAGCATTGGTAAATCCATCACTAACCACATGTTTGTTCTTGGCCCAAGATTTGAATTTGTCATTTTTAGGGATATTATTTTTGATTTGAGGTTTGATGAGACCTTTAGATATATGGGCTTGTTCAATGGTGATCCCTTTTGCAACAATCTCTTCAAATGTGGAAAGACAATGGATTTGGAGATGAAAGGCCATTTCATGATTAAGGTTTTAAATAAAGATTCTAATCAATTGTTTTTCGAGGATGTCCCATGGGATTCAACTAGCAAGCCCTCTCCACCTTTGTAGGTAAGAAGTAAAGCTTTCTCCATTATTCTGTTTAGCATAACAAAGGTCTAACATTGTAAGTTCATGTTCAACATTGTAGGAGAAGTGAGCAATGATTTTTTTTGATAAATTGATGAAAGTTGTGACGGTACGAGGGTAAGATGATGAAACCAGTCTAAGGCTCGTCTAACAAAACATAGTGGATAATGTTTTAATAGATAAACGTCATAATGGAAAACCTCTTGACAAGCCATGAAAATTATTTAACATGATCCATAGGGTCTCCTTTTCCTTTATATTTGTCAAATTTGGGAACCTCAAAATTAGGAGTCTGAAAAGGAGTTGTCATGACGGAACGATCCAATGGATAAGGACAAAAGTCTTCAAATTTTAAATGTTTATGTTGTGATCCAATTTGAAGTTTTTGAAGGGCATTTTCTACCATCTCTTTAATTATGACCTGAATGAAGTGGGTTTGGTGATGATGAGGTGGAATTGATAGGTCCATGTGACAAGGGTTGCGTAATGACATGTGACATCAAAATATTGGAAGTGGTGTGATGATAAGTGTGTTGTGGATATGAGACCACATTGGTTGAGTGTTTTAAGGGTTGATTTGATTGTAGGTATGGGATGTGTTAATTGAAGATGTATTGGGTTGGGATGAAGCATATGAATAGACATGTGAATAGGTGGTTGGTGGAAGATTTCTAGTGGTATGTCATAAGAGAGTGGGTTAGATGGGTTTGCTAATGTTTGTTGAGGAATAGAAATGGGTGGAAGTGAAGTTGGTAATGTTCTAGGTGGTTTGTAAATTTGTGGGATGAGTGATGTGGGTGGACCTAGTTGAAAGGAGTAAGTAGAATTATGATCATTAATAGGTGGAGGCAAGGCCACACTACCTATGGGATTGCTTTGGGGATGTTCGATGATGGGTTGTGATGAAGGACCAAGAGTTATGGGATCTTTAAGCTTTGATGTCTTGAATGGTGAAGGAACATCTACCCCTTGATCTACAAGAAATTTCATGACTAAGTCTGGACATGAGAGGTTTCTCATATAATCGACAAACCTAGGTGAAAGCTCATCTTGCTCAACATCTTGTTCATGTTCATATTCATGTGTGTCATTGGGATTATGATGTGGAAAAGGTTCCATATGATGAGATGTCATGAAAGCAAGTGAAACTTGATCATCATACACACTTGTGGGTGGAGGTGAAGATGGTTGGTTATCAATGTGGAATTCCATGCTTTTATTGGCTTGAAATCTAGTTATGGGGGCATAAGATGAGATCTTAATAATGTGACAAAAGGTTGATATGTTGGATATCTTGCATTGGAAATGAATGATTGGATGAGAACAAGACTAGAGATGATGTAGATGAATAGATGATTGGACTAGAAGGATGTTGATGACTTGGACCAAAAGGATAATGATGACTATGACTACAATGATAATGATAAATAGGACTAAAATTGAGATTAAGATCAAGGGACAAGATCAAATTGGATGTGATTTGACTAAGGATGAGGATAGATTACAAATACTTCAGATAGACTTATGATCTTAAGCAAAGATGATCTATGGTTCACTAGTATTTGATTAAATGATTGAAATGATGATGGTCTTGGTCAAGGGCTAAAATCTTCAATTTAAAGTCTAAGACAAGTTTTATGTGGATGGAAGATAAGGTATATGACAAGGATGGAAGCAATATGGTTATGGATATGGATCTCAACAAGGTCAACCTTAAGTGAAAGTGTGACAAGGATTCTCTCAAGATGTTGGACTATGGACTCTATGGTGTTGGAAATGGTTTTGAAAGCTTGAAGTTGGGAAAATGACAAATTAGAAAATTGACAAACACAATGTTCAAGCACACATGCATAAGTTCTTTAAATGATAAGGATTTGGCCAATGCAAATGAGCACACACATAATACACAACAACAACCTAGATTAATCTAGTAGGATTGTCATATCCCATGGACTCACTTAGGTGCCACTTCAATCTCCACTATTAGATAATGGTGATTTACATCCCCTTGATACCATCTACCATTGCTTTGATGGATAGGGAATGCAAGGTCATGTACCACCTTACACCCCTTATCTTGGAGACAAAAGTCTTGCCCAAAGTTTATCCCATCTCAAATAATGGAGGTAATAGTGTGAGCTCTTCTCCCCCTAATGCAACAATGCACCAAGGATATGATGGTTGAAAGGTCTTAACTAGGATTGACAAGCTTCTAGGGGAGTCCTCCAAATACACAAGGTACAATGAGGCCCAAGTCTATGAACACTAGTCTATTGAAGGGATGTGGCATAAGTAATCAAGAAAACACCACTTCACCTTGTGTCCAGAATCACCTGGGGCCCCAAGGCTATCCCAATGACTATGCAACTAGATTGAGGTATAGCTTTCACTTTCTCCCCTTTGATATACCCACCAGAATACGTGGTTGAGGTCACCCCTTTAGAGTGGGTGTGCCTCTAAAGGCATACCTTCTAAGGGAGAGATTATACTTGGTGTTTTTGATCCCCAAGGTCACATTAAGCATGAGGGGAGAATATACACACAAACAAGCAAATCTTAAAGTAACAAAGGTGAATCAAGAGATGTTTTTGATCCTCAAGATCACCAAATGGTGCGAGAGGAGAGCATACACATGCACTTGATCCACAAAACAAGATTCACTAACCCTTAGATAAAAAGATGTGTGTAAGTGAATGTGGCTCAAGAATGCTTTTGATTCCCAAGATCACACAAGTGCATGGGAAGAATATACACACCCTAGATTTCATTCAAATCCACCAAAAAAAGCAAACACAATGTTTCAAATGATATATCTTTGACAAGCGAAAACTTGCAAGAAACTTGTTAGTAGTTTGAGATATGATCTTGGACAAGCGTAAACAAGCTACACAAATGTATTAGCTCCAAAATAATCCCAAAATGTTAACTAAAATTTGATAATGAAGCAAAAGCACAGAAATATAGCCAAGGGCACAAATTTAGAGATAATCAGAAATTAGAAAACTGAAAATGCAATACCTCCTGACAAAGGCATGGATTTGTGAACCAAAGGCACTAATCTATAAACCAAAGGCACTAATCTATGAAACTAAGGCATGGATTCATGTTGGGAATTTAGATTTGCAAAACAGAGGGTCAAATCTGCTAGAAACTAGAAACTCATTATGGAAAAATGATGCAAAATAGATCTAGTTTCTATAAAATGAAACAAGAAAGTCAGAAAGCCTACCCAAACAAAGGAGATAATCTGTGAACTAAGGGTGTTAAGCTACAGACCAAAGGCGCTAATCTATAAAAGATGCCAAAATGAACCCTAAAATGATAGAAAAACCCTGCAAAACACACTGTAAGGCAAAAACAAGACCAGATCTGGAAAGTAGAGATGAAATCACACCCCCTCCAACAGTTAGATTTTGAAAATAAGGCCCTAAAACAAAGGTGCTAATCTATGAAACAAAAGTGCTAAAGCAGTAAAAGAGGCCAAAATGAACTTTAAAACAATAGAAAAAACCTTGCAAAATACACTGTTAGGCAAAAACAAGACTAGATTTAGAAAGTAGAGATGAAATCACACCCCGTCCAATAGTCAAATTCTAAAAATAAGGCCCCAAAACAAAGGTTCTAATTTGTGAACCAAAAGCGCTAAGCTACAGACCAAAGGTGCTAATCTGCATACTGATATGGAGTAAAAAGTGTCCACTTATCTTTTTACCTCCTTGTTTAGCTCCTAGGTCCCTGTGATTACATTATTCATTCTAAATATTTATCTTGATGCAAAATTTCCCAACACCAATGTAAAATGGGAATATGGGCCCCTTGTTTTATCTTATACCGGACCTTAAAAGGGCTAATAGACCTGGGCAGTACCACCCCTGTCTCCCCTTTTAGGTCTAGCCTAATTTGAATGCATGTCAACTTGGGACCTTTCAAAAGGTTTCTCCTTGTCAGCTCTTTTGGTTTAATTTCATGATTATGAGTGGGAATGCATATATAAGTGTGTTTTTGAGTTCATTTGTAACTAGGTTGAAAAGGTTGAAAAGAGCTAACTTGAGAAATTGAAGAAAAGAAAGCAAGAGCATTCATTGTGATACCAGAGTAGATTTGTGTGTTGTTATTGTGTGTTTGTTGTAGGCATGGAGCTATCATCTATCTTCCTTAGGCTTTGAAGGATCTTCATCATCTAAGGGATCATCACATAGGTGATATCATGTCACACCCGTGATGAGCCCACCTATATGTCACCATACAAGTGGGCTAAAAGGGGCGTGACATTTGGTATCAGAGCTATATAAAATTTCATATATATATATATATATATATATATATATATATGAAATTATATAAACACAGAAAATTCAAACACTATCACAGAAATAATTACAGAAGACAATTTTCAGATTTAGGGAAATTATAATAGTATCATTTTTTTTTTCTTCCTTTCCTCAACAACCATATCTAAGAGAACTTTAACTTTATACAGAATTAACTGAAAAGATAAATACATATACAATTTTACCAAGAGTAAAAAAAGGACCAAACTGGTTTTCTTCCAACAACAGTTTTCAACTTCACAAGACTCTTTGTTCACAGTGGAAAGATTTCCAACATAATCTCATACAAAGGTACTTTCCAATTCTTTTAACATGACTAGATTTCTTTCCAAAACCCCATGGAGACTCTTTCCATTTTCCAAGATTTAAATTGTAACTTTCTTAAACCTGCACACATACAAAAGGCCAAAATAGGTGGCCAAGTCCTACTCTCCACCTTACCATAGGGATTGCATAAGCACATCCCACCCCCGAGTAGGAGAACTCCATAAACCAAGTTCACATAAACAACCACAACTTGCAAAATACACAAAACCCAAAAGAAACAAAATCAACAAGTATTCCCATGGATACACTCACAAACAAGAATCATTCATGGATCCAAATTAGGGGGGAGGGGAAAGTCAACCCTCTTGAGGACACAACAACTATCAAAAATCTCCACAAATCACAATACGCAATTCCATCACCCAACCCTTATACCTCCACACATACCTCCTCAACAATGCAAAGAATCAAACCTAAACACCACAAATCACCACCACAACATAACAACAATCTCCACTTCTCCACATACCTCCAAAACCTTCATACACCTCAATATAGCAAAATATGCCAACATGCATCTCCACAACCTCCACAAATCACCAATCACATATTCAACCACGAATCATATAAAACTAGTAACCATTCCCCAAGAGAGGTTTGTGCCTCCCTCAAATCCCAAGACTTGGGAGGCTCTCGTCAATTTGGAGAGCCGCTCCCATGCAACCCAAAACTCACAAAATCGACAAAAGACAAATAACCCAAAATCTCATACAATTCCCAATTCACATAATTTTTATAATAATCAAAATGCAAGCATAGTTAGAGTGTTACCTTAGCTCCCCAGGTTAGGGTGAGCCCAAATGGTGCAGGAGCACCTACCTGACAGCTGGCCTCCATGAGGCAGTTAGTTTGTTTTGAGTCTTGTTAATGTTTTCCAAGAAGGTCTGATAAGACCAATGCATGTAATAAGGTCATGTTGACCATGCTTTGCTATTTTTAGCTAGTTTGTTAAGACAGCTGTTATGCTATAGGTCCGGTTGGATCTCCCAGCCGCCTGGAGAGATTTCCCAGCCGCTTGGAGTCAGGTCAGTAGTACTCGCCAGAGATCCTATTTATGCATGAGGATCGGTTGGTTTTAGATCATCGAGTTAGGTTGCACAGAGTGAGACAGAGAGAGAGAGACTGATCATTGTATTGCATCTTTTGAAATCAAATAAGAGATCCTGTTTGTGTTCATTTTCTGTTTGGTCTCCATTGTGTGATCGATTTGCTGTTTTGGTGGTTTCATGGATTTGCTGATCCATTCCACCGGTTGATTCGTCGAATCGATGGAATGGCCATGTACAGTAGGGTAGGGTTTAGTCTGCATTTCGTGTTTGTTTGCATGCAGGTGTGCAGGATCGTCGTCGAGAGGTGTTGAGGACCCTAGCATGGGTATGTGCTAGGTCGTGCTGGTTGTTAGAGTTTGGAAGATCACGCTGAAAGTGGATCGGGTCATCCCAGGAGGTTCGGCGGATCGAAATTCGCTAAGGTTGGAAGTTCGTCAAAACGGCATCATCAGGATATTTCTGCATATATCCTACAGTTACTTCGGGCGTCATCCGAGTAAGAGGAGATAAGCATGATGCAGTCAGTTGCATAAAGTGAAAGTGCATTGGGGTGATCATCATCAGGTGTTGCCGAGGAGGAGCGTATCGGCATAAGGTAGAAGATTAGGTTGATCGCGGGCCGAAAATGTTAAGTTTGGCCGACAGCAGGATATTGAAGAAACTGCATGTGACGTCATCGTCATCAGGATAATCGTCATCAGGATATCGAGCAGCAGGATATTGAAGGAGCTGCATGTGACGTCATCGTCATCAGGATAGTCGTCATCAGGATATCGGGGTGACGTAAGCATCGAAGGAAGGGTGCATGAGGTTGTCATCATCAGGATATATGGGAGGAACCGGATGTTCTATATCCTGCTGATGAACATGATGTTGAACATCATGATGATGCAGATAGAGGTTGGCGGTGAGATGAACAGTGAACGTCAGGAGGATGTTTGCGCTTGCCGAATATGATGATGCTGCTGACAGACGAAGAGTCGAAGGTTTGTCTGCAGGAGGATATCGGTCGGCGAGAGAGAATATGATGATGCTGACAGTGTTAGCAAGAAATATGATGATGATGATGAAGGGTTGCGGACATCCATGCTGTATGTCAGGGTTTTAGTGTGGATGCCTCTGCATCATAGTGGTATCAGAGCTCAGCAAAAGGTCTGGGTGGTTGTGTGTTGATTCTGTCACCGAAAGGACAGAGGTAGAGGAGTGAGAGGTTGACAAAATGCCTCCGAAAGGTAGTGGTACTGCAAGGGAATTGCAGGAGATGAAGGAAAAACATGCCAGAGAGATGAGGAAGATGAAGGAGCTTGCTGAAGCACTTCAAGCCAGGCTTGTAGCCCTGGAAAAGAACAAAAAGAGGGAAGTGGAAGACAGTGAGTCTGAAGAAGATGAAGATGCTGTTGAAGAGTATGAAGAGGTGGCTGAAGATCTGGATGCTGAAGACCAGAGATTGGCAAAATTGTTAAAGGCAGTGCAGAGTGATAAACCTAAGGTAAAGGTTGATGTTTCCAAGTATAATGGAAGTTTGAATGAAGATGAGTTGCTGGATTGGATTGCTGCACTTGATAATCACTTTGAATGTGAAGATGTTGCTGAGGATCAGAAGGTAAAGATTGCAAAGACCAAGTTAGGAGGTCATGCTTTGGTATGGTGGGATTATGTACAATCTGAGAGAAGGAAACAAGGGAAGTCAAAGATCACTTCATGGGATAAGATGGTAGCAAGGATCAAAGGTAAATTCTTGCCAAGGGATTATGAGATTCAGATGTTTAAGAAGCTGCAATTTTTAAGGCAGAAGGAAATGGATGTGAAGGCATATACTGAGGAATTTTATAAGTTGAGTATGAGATCTGGTCATCATGAGAATGAGGTAGAAAAGGTGGCTAGGTACTTGGCTGGTTTGAGATTGAACATACAGGATGAGTTAGTTTTAGCTAACCCTAAGAATGTGGAGGATTGTTACCGAATGGCAATCAGGATTGAAGAAAAGATGAATAGAGGACAAGATAAGTCCATGAGAGGAAGAGGAAACAATATGAGGGGAAGAGGATCAGCCCCTACACAAAGGCAAACCAATGAGGGTCAAGAAGACACTGGTAAAGGACAGGGACAGTCTGATTTCAGAGGTGGATGGAAAGGTAATAGAGGAAGATTTGGAGGTGGTAGAGGTTCTACTACATTTTCAGGAAAATGTTACACCTGTGGTGAGTTTGGTCATCCATCTTTCAAATGTCCAGAAAGCAAAGGTTCATCATCCAGAAATGATAGAACAAATGACAAGAGAGTACAACTTGTGCAAGAAGAGAAAGTAGAGCAAAGTGTGCAGAGTTCAAACACTTATCAAGGAGATAGAGTTCCTGACAATTATGCATATCCTGAGGATGGAGAAGCATTGATGCTTAGGAGAATTAGTTTGTAGGCATCAAAGGATATGATGCAAAGAAGAGCTCTTTTCAAGACCACATGCAAGAGCAAAGGTAAAGTATGTAAGGTTGTCATTGATACTGGTTCAACAGACAACATGGTATCTCAGGAAATGGTGGATAAACTAAATTTGGAAAGGATTCCACACCATCACCCTTACAAGGCATCTTGGGTGAGTGATAGTCAATCACTTTTTGTCTATGAACAGGCATATGTGGATTTTCAGATTGGAGCATATCATGATAGAGTTTTGTGTGACATTTTGCCCATGGAATGTTGTCACCTACTGTTGGGTAGACCATGGCAATTTGATAGGAGGGTACTGTATGATGGGTATGCTAATACCTACACCATCAAGAAAGATGGGAAGACTATTAGGTTGATGCCATTGCAGGACGATGCTGCAGCATAGGGGGCAGCCAAAATCATTTTAGTGGGAAAGAAGGAGTTTGTGCAGATGCCTATAGGAGCAGGCATAAAGGCAGTTGAGGACACTGCAGGGAAAGAAGTTGTTAAGGACAACAGGTTGAAGGAAGTTACAGTTTTGACTGACAGAGGTCAGCAGCAGGTTCAGAAACAGGTTTGCAAACAGCAACCAGTTGAGAGGAATGACAAGGATGTTGTCATAGTTGGGACTATTGTTTGTCCTATAAAGGTTGAAAGAAAGACAGAGTTGAACATTACAGAAGTTCAAGAGGCAGTTCAGACAGAGGTTCTGGTCAGACAACCTGACAAACACAAGGTATGTGAGAGAAGGGCCTACATTGACAGGCATGAGGATTTACTTGCAAGAAAGCAAGTTATAGTTCAGAAGTCTTGGAGCAGCCAAGAGCCAGTAGAGGATAAAGCTGGAACAGGTCAAGACACTGCAAAGGCAAAGTGTAAAGGTGGAGGACTTCCACAACTAAACTCATGGGACATGAGTTCTTTTCTGTTGGGGAGTATGGTGCAGGAGCACCTACCTGACAGCTGGCCTCCATGAGGCAGTTAGTTTGTTTTGAGTCTTGTTAATGTTTTCCAAGAAGGTCTAATAAGACCAATGCATGTAATAAGGTCATGTTGACCATGCTTTGCTATTTTTAGCTAGTTTGTTAAGACAGTTGTTATGCTATAGGTCCGGTTGGATCTCCCAGCCGCCTGGAGAGATTTCCCAGCCGCTTGGAGTCGGGTCAGTAGTACTCGCCAGAGATCCTATTTATGCATGAGGATCAGTTGGTTTTAGATCATCGAGTTAGGTTGCACAGAGTGAGACAGAGAGAGAGAGACTGATCATTGTATTGCATCTTTTGAAATCAAATAAGAGATCCTGTTTGTGTTCATTTTCTGTTTGGTCTCCATTGTGTGATCGATTTGCTGTTTTGGTGGTTTCATGGATTCTCTGATCCATTCCACCAGTTGATTCGTCGAATCGGTGGAATGGCCATGTACAGTAGGGTAGGGTTTAGTCTGCATTTCGTGTTTGTTTGCATGCAGGTGTGCAGGATCGTCGTCGAGAGGTGTTGAGGACCCTAGCATGGGTATGTGCTAGGTCGTGCTGGTTGTTAGAGTTTGGAAGATCACCCTGAAAGTGGATCGGGTCATCCCAGGAGGTTCGGCGGATCAAAATTCGCTAAGGTTGGAAGTTCGTCAAAATGGCATCATCAGGATATTTCTACGTATATCCTGCAGTTACTTCGGGTGTCATCCGAGTAAGAGGAGATAAGCATGATGCAGTCGGTTGCATAAAGTGAAAGTGCATTGGGGTGATCATCATCAGGTGTTGCCGAGGAGGAGCGTATTGGCATAAGGTAGAAGATCGGGTTGATCGCGGGCCGAAAATGTTAAGTTTGGCTGACAGCAGGATATTGAAGAAACTGCATGTGACGTCATCGTCATCAGGATAATCGTCATCAGGATATCGAGCAGCAGGATATTGAAGGAGCTGCATGTGACGTCATCGTCATCAGGATAGTCGTCATCAGGATATCGGGGTGACGTAAGCATCGAAGGAAGGGTGCATGAGGTTGTCATCATCAGGATATATGGGAGGAACCGGATGTTCTATATCCTGCTGATGAACATGATGTTGAACATCATGATGATGCAGATAGAGGTTGGCGGTGAGATGAACAGTGAACGTCAGGAGGATGTTTGCGCTTGCCGAATATGATGATGCTGCTGACAGATGAAGAGTCGAAGGTTTGTCTGCAGGAGGATATCGGTCGGTGAGAGAGAATATGATGATGCTGATAGTGTTAGCAAGAAATATGATGATGATGATGAAGGGTTGCGGACATCCATGCTGTATGTCAGGGTTTTAGTGTGGATGCCTCTGCATCACCAAATTAAAAACCAGAAATGCAATTCCAACCCTTTGCTCTTGAATCCAAACCCTTGAAAACAAAATTTCTCAAAACTCTTCAAGCCAAAATCTCTCTATTCTTCCGCAAATTCCTCTTCTCAAATTTCATGCATAGCAAAAGTGAAAAACTCTCCCCAAAAATTTCCCATAAATAAAACTAAAAACTTCAAAAAGAAACAAAAACAAAAAGAAAGCAACTTTCTTTCTTTTTCCCAAAAAAAAACTCTTCTTTTTCCAAATTGAAGCTAGGGAATATAAATTCTCTCCAAAAAATAAAATATTAAAATATTAATTTTTAGAACATTCACATCCCACAAAAGAAATAATTTAAAATGAGATAATTAATTAAAAAAACTTTCTCCTCAAAATACAATTAAATAAACTTAATAAAAATAATAAAATACCACAACCACACACAAAAATTAAAAATAAAAATCAAACAATATAATATTACATCACATTTTAGCCTTAACCCCTTCCACGGGTTAGGCTAGGCTAACTAGTCTAACATAGGGTTTATGGAGTCTCTGAAACCACTTAAGGAATCTTGGCTACCCACCTGCACACTTAAATTTGAATATCAGTATGTCATGATAATCATAGCCGAAGCAACTTAATTCATAAAAAAATCATTTAAATAATCCAATTTTCATTTACATCATTCAAGTAATTTAAACTAATTTATTTAATAACAACATATAAGCATCAATTCCATTTAACATTTTTTTTCACACATAATTATTAATCTACTCGAATAAATGAAATCATGTAATTCAACACTTAAATCCATAAGGTTTAAATATCAAATATTGTCCAAAAGTGTCAACTAGCATAATGTCAAACATAATAACCATAACTGTCATAGTACTAACATAATGTTTCACACACATCAAAAATATAATCCAAAAAATAAAGTCTAGTACTGGAACTAAGTCAACTAAAATGTCTAAAAGGGATGGGCCTCACATCATTGTGTGTTTCTTATCATTTGAATCATCTCATTGTCATTGTTTTCAGCCTCTGCTCCCACGAGGGCACGCACTCTCTATCAATCAATAGTGTTTGGAAGCTTGAATGCTATCTCAGGATTTGACTGAGGCGAGTCCCTAAACACCATAACCCCCCAAACCCTCTCTTGTCGTCTCGTGTGCAGGTTACAGGAGTGAGATCTAGAGAATGTGAAGATACAAGAAGACTGAGTGAAGATCAAGGTTTCAGGATCCAACAACAATCACATAATATTCATTTATGCAAGACTTGGGCGTTGTACCCTAGTCTTTCTACCCTTTCTAACTTCAGATCTAGCATTATGGCAGCATCTGAGGCATCTTTCTAGTTGACACCTCTGGCAGAATCTCCCTCTTAGGACTTGGGTAGTACTGTCAACATCCTTCGACATCTCTACTTTAGGAGACAGGTTCTATCATCTTCCTAATCATCCCTGTGCAATTGGTTTCTGGATTGTTGTTGTACTTATTCTGTTATAAGCTAATCATTGTGGAACTTGGGTTTCATGCATTGTTAACCTAGGGTTTCATAAAAAGGCTAAATTGAATATGATCCATCTATAGCATACAGGAGCCACAAGATCAATAGCTAAGTCCTCCTTCACTTGGCAGTGATTTGACTCGATCTTGTCCTTGAATGTTATATGGAAAAACATTTGATCTAGTTAGTACTCTAGTTGTCATCATTCTCCTTTTTCATACTAAACATTTTGGTGAACCCGTAGCTTTGAGCATTTGCATCTTATTAACTATTCAAATCAAATCTTGCATTAATTTATTGCATATTTCTTATTATTCATTTGAAAATCTTGCATAATTTTGAAAAAAGTGCATATTTAGGCCTTCAAAAGCTTGCATTTGGGTAACATTTTTGCATTAAGGTTTTAAAAATTCTCTTGCATGATCATATTAGTTGCATCAAACGTTCAACAAATCTGATTTTGCATAGTGATTTTGGAAAATTCATACTTTTTGCAATTGCACATTGTAAATTTCAAGCCTTGGATAAAGTAGATTAGGTGACAATGTCCAATCTCTTTTTACAAGACTTTCATGCATATGATGAGCTATTTAGTAGTGATGACTTTGATATGTTAGATGAAGCCCCTAATGACTTTTTCTCTATTGAACATTCCACTATGACTCCTAAACCATCATTCTTTCAAAGATTAGTAAACACAATTTATGTTCCAAGATCTCAAGAAGAACCTGTGAAACCGAAAATAGTTGTCCACCAGCATTCGGATGTGCCTCAAACACAAACAAAACTTGTGCTCACTGTAAGAGGTCTTCTGAATTCTTCTCAACCTCTTGGTTACACTTATAACTATGCTAAGCAAATAACAAGTCAAAATCAAGTGTATTAAAATGCATTGCAACAACCCAACTACAATGTGGTATACAAAAGTCTCACATATATGGCATCCAATCACAACAAGGGTGGTGTGGCTTCTCCCCGATCTAACAAGAAAAGGAACCTAATCCCAAACCTGTCATATCCTTCACACCACATGAGGTCACTATTAGAGACATTTATGGTCCTCTTTACATAACAACAAGAATAAGTGGAAATCCTACGAGAGGAGTTCTTACTGATCCTAATTGCATGACAAATGTTATCACAGAATATTTTTTATACATGAATGATCAAGCACAAGATACTTATGATCCAACATATATAATGATAAAAGCACATAATGGTTATTTCCTTCCAGTAATTGGAAAGATAACACTTTGCATTAAGGTGGTTGAAAAATCCCTAGAAGCACCATTTGTTATCATTTCTACCTCAGATCTCTTTCATGTGAAATTAGGACATCCTTGGCTAAAATCCATAAAAATGGTTCCTTCTACTATTCACAAGTGCTTAAAGTTCCCTCATAAAGGACAAGTGTATGTTATTCATCACAGTGGATGGAAACCATTAGCCACTCGTGGAAATTTCAATTTGGACTATTTTTGGCCAGAACCTATCGAAGCAAATCAACCAAGACAAGATCAATTTTTCTTGGTATATCAAAAGTATAAAGCAAAGAAAATAGTTGAACTATCATATGGCAAGAACACTCCTAGACCCTCTCGGTCCTCTGAGGCCACAATTCCTCCCATCCAACAAATATAAAGTGAAAAGCATCCCGAGTTGAAGGATTCACTTGGACCGAAAGGAAAAGGAATTTTTGCCAAGGTTCCTCATCTGCCATCCTTACAAGGATCGGGAGAAAACCTTCAAGAGAGAATCTATTCATCATAAAATCATAAGATCACTATTGTACTGGCTTCCTCTTCAGAAATGCTAAAGAATGTAGAAAATAATGAACCCTTGATGGTAGACAAAGAAACTCCCTTGGGAAATATAACTAACAAGACTAGAAGAAACCGAAATGCAAGGGAAAGAAGAAGAAAGCATCAAGACTTAGCTCAAAAATGTCACCGCAAGAAGAGAATATCCCACCGTAAGAAATGGAATCAAAAGAAGAGCCAAATGAAGAAGTTTCAAGTTGGGCTATAGTGCTCTATGTACCACCTATTTCATATGAAGATTAAGATTGGGAAGAAGATGATTTGATCAAGGACAACGACTAGCGCGGTTGCATTTTATTTCAGGTAAGCATTTCTAACTCATTCAACCACCCTTGATGTAGCACCTCTTTGAGTTGCTCTCATGGGTGCCCCCCTCTTAGATATATATGGTTGTGTTGTGTTCCCCATGTAATATTAAATGTTTATTTAGGTCTCCTTGGATGACCCTTGATACTCTTGTAAGGTCAAGGATACAAGGAGACCGCCTCCGTTGTGACATTCCTTCTATTTGTTTCTCTATTCTTCTACCCTCCTCTTATTGAAATTGTGGTGTGTGGTGCCTTGGGGGCATAACATTGTTGAGGTTGTCTTGGGGACATCTTCCCACGTTGTGACCCTAGGTCACTTTTGTCTCCTCTCTCTTTTTTTTTCATGATTTTATTCTTCCGTTGTACTTGTGGCTCTATTAGTCGGTGGATGACGACAACAAATATACACTTCTGATAAGGACCATGCGTCCTAAAATAAATAAAAAACAAAAATAGAACCAGTCCATATATGAAGACAAGGGTAATTTGTTACTTACGTTTGATTAGTAGAATCACTTTGTGTTGTCATGTGATCATGTATCGTATTGTGAAATTGTTGTAACAAGCCTTTGTAATATTTTAAATCTACTTCTATGCACTTTGGAATGTTCTTGTCTCATAGTATAGCTACACTCAGTTTTGAGATACCTGAAGTATAACATCATAGCTATACTCAATTCTGAACCCGTAAGTATAGCCTTGGTTTGTTTGAGTGGCAAGTTGCCTTATTTATGAAAAGATGTGGTTGTTATATTAGCTTAGATTTTCTAACCGAAGCTTATTGTTGATCAATGGTTGTTAGCAAAATATATTCATGTGTTGCTTTCATGATTATTGGGAACAATTCAGCAATTGTGAGCACATGTCACTTTGGGGGAATGGGCTTTGCGAAAGCTCTTGTTCCCTCACATGTTTTCAACCTTACCTTAAATGTGATTGATATCAGCAAGCGGGAGCAACCACTTTAAGGTGGGGGCATATATTGTGGTAAATGCTTGGATATCTTAGACATTGTGAGTAATGTCCCCTTTTTAGCTGATGTTGTTTGCGGATGGTTTAGCCTATTCCTGACCCTTGTAGGCTAATGTACATGGTTAGGGGGTCTTCTTGAGGCAGTCACCTGGTCGATGGTTGGTTTCCTGGATTCAGTTGGATGGGAAAAATAAGGGAGATAATAATTAAATTAATTATTTGTAAGGTTATTAAATAAATAAATATTATAAAGTGACCTTATATTTAATTAATTTAATAAAGTGACTTAAATAAATATTATTACATAAAGTCACTAAAATAAAATAATATTATTTTTCTAGAAGCTTCTTGAAGTGGGATTGAAAAAAGTATAAAGGAAGGGGGAAAGGCAAGCTTCCAAGCATCTGATTATTGACATTTGCATTTGATGAGTTTTGTGGAGCCAAGGGTTTCTGCATATTTGGTCTTTGGGAACGGAAACTCCCATAGATTAGCATAACTGATGTGGTGAAATATCCTCCGAAGGGTTGCAAATTGGAAGGGATACTTCAGTCCTTTCATTTGTGCTTAAATCTGTAGTGTTAACAGGGGTTTGGAGGTATCAATTTGCATATCAAAAGTTTTTCTATTGGCTGCTACAGTGTTTGCTATAGTGTTTTGCTACAGTACGCTACAGTGATTTGCTACAGTAGTGCTACAGTGATGCTACAGTGCGCGCTACAATGATTTGCTACAGTGCGCGCTACAGTGATTTGCTACAGTACGCTACATTGTTGCTACAGTGCCGTGAACAGTAATGCTACAGTACGAGGCAGCTAGGAGAGGGTTTCAATTTGGGTTTGGAAGGGACTCCTTTCCTTGGTTGATGAGAAGGTTGGGTGCTACACTTGAGAGGCACGATTGGGGCTTGAGAGGGATGTTTATGAGCTGTTTTAAGGCTGCCATTCCTTCATCTTCATCATCGATTCACAGCAACTTACATTTTCAGGTTCTTTCATGAGTTAGCATCTTTATATCAGCATTGTTTCATAGTTGTCATTTTAGGAGTTGCATAAAATTGTAGAGCCAAGAGTCTTGCCCATTCATATCAGCATTGTATTAGACAATATATCTCAATAAAGGAGTGATAAGTTGTAGGCCATCTATTTGATGTAATGTGCATATTAATATCCATCATGATTAGCATAATAGTATGCATGCCAAGTGTTTGACAAAATGTCATTTGGCTGTAGGTGTGCATTTCATGTCTAATTTTCATGTATATGCATCAAAAATACCAAAAGAGAAGTCATATATGTATTTAGATTAATGCTTAGACATTATAGTTTGGATTTATGAGCATTTAGAATACTTAGCTATCATTATCAAGCAAAAATATCAAACTGAAAACACAGACCAGCAAGCATTGGGTTTACATCAAAAGTGTTTGACAATATTCCTTGAGCCTCTAATCAGCAAAATAAGGTCTGAAATAGCAAGAGATATTACATAAATGGTGTTATATATACCTCCTTTTCACTATAAGGCATCTCTGCTATGCTGGTGGGATTGTATACTTTGTTTGTGTGTTTGTGTATACTTCATTTTCACCATAAGGCACCTCCGTGATATAGGTGGGGTTGTATACTTTGTGCACATGCTTTCTTTTCACTGTAAGGCATCTCCGTGATGTAGGAGGGGTTGTATATTTTTGAAAGCCCTTCTATGGAAGGCAGGGTTGTGTCTTCCCTTGAGTGGTTGCACATCCTTTTTGAAAAAGCCTTTCTAAGGAAGGTGAGATGGTGTATTCCGTTGAGTAGGTTGTACATCCTTTTTAAAAAAGTCCTCTCGCAAGAGGCGGGGATGGGTCTTGAGTTACTCACCCTTAAGCATGTCTTTATCACTCATGGTAGCATAGCTCAATTGTCAGGTGTGTTTGGCATGTCTTAGATGGCAGAGCGTAGCGATGAGCTCCTCCCTGTTGCCTGTGTTTTCTTTGTATAAGATGTATAGTGGGTCAACAACACACTCTATGGAACTCGTGTATTCCATGTGTTTTTCATTTATTTTGTGTGTTTTGTGGAGGTACATAGTGATGAGCTCCCCCATGCCGTGTGTCTTGTGTGTTTTGTGGAGGCACGTAGTGATGAGCTCCCCCCATGCTGTGTGTTTTGTGTGCTTTGATGGTGGTATGTAGCAATGAGCTCCCCCCATCGCCCCTTAGTATATTATAATTGTTTAATCATGTTTTCTCTAGTGTATACTTTGTGTATTGCGTGACTGTGTTCATGTCTTCTCCGTGAATTGTGTTCTTTACCGTCTTCTTCGTGCTTTGTGTGTCTATCATGTGTCCTCTTATGTTCACCTAATCTTGGGGGCTAAAAGTGGTCTTTCAAACTTAGGGTGTGCTTTTGGCTCTAGTGTCTGATGTGCTTGATGTGTTTTTGTCTGTACTTTAATGCATGTACTGATCGTAAGATCATATACACATTAAAGTGGGGGCTAAATGTTATGGAGTAAAAAGTGTCCACTTGTCTTTTTACCTCCTTGTTTAGCTCCTAGGTCCTCGTGATTACATTATTCATTCTAAATGTTTATCCCGATGTAAAATTGCCTGACACCAATGTAAAATGGGAATATGGGCCCCTTGTTTTATCTTATCCCAGACCTTAAAAGGGCTGATGGACTTGGGCGGTACCGCCCATGTCCCCCCCTTTTAGGTCTAACCTAATTTGAATGCATGCTAGCCTGGGACCTTTCCAAAGGTTTCTCCTTGTTGGCTCTTTTGGTTTAATTTCATGATTATGAGTGGGAATGCATATATAAGTGTGTTTTGAGTTCATTTGTAACTAGGTTGAAAAGTTTGAAAAGAGATAACTTGAGATATTGAGGAAAGGAAACCAAGAGCATTCATTGTGATTCTAGAGTAGATTTATGTGTTGTTATTGTGTGTTTGTTGTAGGCATGAAGCTATCATCTATCTTCCTTAGGGTTTGAAGGATCTCCATCATTCTAAGGGATCATCACATAGGTGATATCATTGTGTGTTTCTTATCATTTGAATCATCTCATTATCATTGTTTTCAGCCTCTGCTCCCACAAGGGCACGCACTCTCTATCAATCAATGGTGTTGGGAAGCTTGAATGCTATCCCGGGATTTGACTGAGGCAAGTCCCTAAACACCACAACCCCTCAAACCCTCTCTTGTTGTCTTGTGTGCAAGTTATAGGAGCGAGATCCAGAGAATGTGAAGATACAGGAAGACCAAGTGAAGAGACTTGGGTAGTACTGCCAGCATCATCCGACATCTTTACTTGCAGGAGACAAGTTCTATCATCTTCCTGATCATCCTTGTGCAATTGGTTTTTGGATTTTTGTTGTACTTATTCTGTTATAAGTTGATCTTTGTGGAACTAGGGTTTCATGCATTGTTTACCTAGGGTTTGATAAAAAGGATAAATTGAATCTGATCCATCTATAGCATACAGGAGCCACAAGATCAATAGTTAAGTCCTCCTTCACTTGGTAGTGATTTGGCTCGATCTTGTCCTTGAATGTTATATTGAAAAGCATTTTATCTAGTTAGTATTCTAGTTGTCATCATTCTCCTTGTTCATAACTAAACACATATGAAAAGTGCTAAAGCAGTAAATAGGGTTGCAACATCATCACATAGGCGTGGATTGACAGTTAGAAGTGCGGATTTGCAACTTGTAAGGCAAAATGACAAAACTTCTCCCAAAAAGGGGTCAAACCAAGGATGTGGGTCCCACTGAGCATGCCAAAAATGTGTACAGAAATACATAAATCAAATAAGAAAACAATACAATGAAAGTACCAATTCTATACTTGAACAACACCTCATCTAGGGATCAAAGGACTAAGCAAGATAATGAAAATGATAAACACTCCTATGATATTTGATCATGCTTTTGATATGTTGGTTTGCTCAAATTCTACAACATAACAACTAGATAATAATAATAGATGATGTATGATAATGGAAGAGCTAGAATGATTTTGACAACATGATAATACTTCAAGTGTCTATGTCTAATGGCTTGGTTGAGGCTTGATTTATAGGAGGTGAGGGATAGGAATGGATGGCAAGGATTAGATTAGTGATGGATGGCTAGGATTAAGTGAGACATGGATCAAGAATGAATGGTTGAGATTAAAAGATGTGGATGGCTAGGATTGAAAGGTTATTTAATTTGGATCACTCGTTTAATGAAGTGGTAAGTGGTTGAGGATAGAGATAGTGTGACAATGGAAATAGTGTGACAAATAATTTAAATAATAAATTATTTAAATTATAAGAGACATGTGAGGAGGATAATTTAAATAATAAAATTATTTAAATTAAGTGGTGAGGGCTAATTTAAATAAATATTTAATTTGTTTAAATTGGATAATGGAGGAAAGTGGAAATTAATTAAATAAATATAATTTATCTAATTAATTGGCTAGAGAGGATAAATCAGATAAAAAGAGATTAGTTAAATAAATATAATTTATTTAACTAATGTGATGATGGAAGGGTTATACAAGGATCTTAGGAAAAAATGTGTCATAAGGTGTCTAGAGAGGTGTCAAAAGGTGATGTTGTAAGACATGGTCAAATTTAGATGTCTACAATAATATCTAGCCTTATAGGCTCATACAAAAGAACATCACACCATACAATGTCTACGATACCATACCATATCTACGACACTGAATCTGGTAGAGAAAGAGCTTTATCAAGGTGATTTATCACCCCGACATGAGGCTTACGCCTCCCTAGTCTTCCTCCTGAATGGAAAATCCTAACCCTTTGTGAGGGGTCTAGCAAACTGAAGCTGACATGTGTGAAGGAATCTAGTGCAGCATGATATATCTATGATCCGTATAGCATGTGTCAAATGCATATACTGATCTAATATCATGATATGGCAGAGAGAGAAATAAAACATCAAATAGTAACTATTACTAATTTGACTGACAAGCTTTTGGCAAAGCATCTTTTCCAGTTGTGGTCGGCTAGATACGTTCAAGAAGAAACCTACCCTTCTCTATAGCTCCATATTCAACACCCATCCATGCTCTTTCTCTAACTTATCATACAAAAAAGAAAGAATAGAAGATACATTCAATAGATAATATATATATTCATCATACATACATGCAACTTGCAAAGGCATACATAACCTGTCCACATCCAATGAGGAATATTCACCAATGATACATTCTATGTTTGTCCACAAATAGTTTGGATGCAAAAATTATTCTCAAGGACTAGTCATCAACAAAAGTTTCCTTAGTCTAACAATAATTTAAGGCACTTTCCAATTAAGTAATAGAACCTCAGTTTCGCTTTATATAAAAAATTAGACTATCCCATCATTTTCATAAGGTTTCTTATAGGTTTCCCTTAATCAAATCAGAAGATATAACACCTACCCTACTATTCTCTTACACATACTTAAAGCAACAATGAACATGAATTTTTACTATAACAGAGTATGTTTCCTTGAGAAACTTCTACATCTAGGACAAATCTTGATATTTTTAAAAATTACAAACTCAAACTTAATGTATGCACATAGCCAATTTGTACTAATTTCCTTGCACAAGTAATTAATTAAAGGAAAGATAATTCATTCAACACTTATCTTGATTTAACCTACAATTATGTCTAGTTACTTCCAATAATGAGAAAAGTAGCTAGGTGGTGGAACTAACTATGTCCTTACTACGTTCTTCTTTGATCCTAACTTCATACACTCAAATCTATCTATGTCGATGACAATGGGAGAAAGGATAATTTTTTAAATAAAACATCAATTTATAAAAACATTAAATCTTTTACTAAAGATCGCTTAATAACATTAAATCAACTACACTAATGATTTTCTCAATAAAAAGAACTTAAATCATTTCTAATATAATTATAACTAAATTTTCTTTCTAAGTCTAATATGACACATTATTATCGAAACAATAATCTTTACTAGTCTAAACTTCACAATAATTATTTACAAAAATAAGATATTTTTACAACTATTTAATGAAATATATTATCCTTATTCTAATAATGACTAATGCTTTTCCATGCATTCAAATAAGAAATCCAACACTAATCTTGTTGACAAGATGAATTCACTCCAAATAAAAAATAGTAGATGCCATAATCTAATAAATTCCCAAGCACATAAAATGGAATGAGTGGATTTTCTTACTGGGTATACATACTCATTTCGGTATTCAGAAATAAATAATCACTGCCATTATAAAAATTTAAAACCATACATATAATAATGATGACAACCTTTAGAGAACTAATCACAATAAAGAAAGCTACAGGGATGCAGTGAAGACTCTACATAGGTGCTGGAGAAGGTGTCACAAGGGCATAGCAATGATCAGTTATAGACCATGAAAAGAAACTATTAAGCACACATTAAGAACTAAGTGTTAAGTTCCAACAAAAATAATTCGAATGATAAATCTTTTTTAAGGCGTAAAAGAGGTAGTGCTAGAAAGGCACATATGATGGTGCTAATTCTAATTTTAACCTCTAATAAAGAGGTTCTACGCAGGTGCATAAATGGCGCAAAGGATGGCACTATGTTTAAATTGATGAGTCATAATAATCATGCATTGGTCAAAGTTGCTAAAGAATGAAATTGTTTCTCAAATTGATGTTATAAAATGCAGATTATGCACAATGATTCCTAAAATAAAACTCCATATAGAGGCACAAAGACTACATGAAAGAAAGTGCCCTAAGCTATAGTAAATGATTTGGGAAGAGGGTAATAACAAAAATCTAGCAGTTTGATGAGAATCTAAAGCACAAACTTGACTCTTGGTTATTTTGGAAAAAGCATGTACGAAATACTTAATTAAGTGCCTAGATCACTATTGAACATTTGAAAAGAGTTTGATGAAAAGACCTTAGTAACTTTTAGACTTAAAAGCTTAAGCAAGGGGCAACTAGGCGGTAGTAAGGCAAGACAATTACTCATACAAAAAGATTACTGAGAATCTATAATTTCATTAAGGATAAGCATACCAAGGAGCTTGGTGCATGAATAAGCCATAGATAATTTGTCTCATGAATTCCATGGTTGATGGTTTATAAAACTAAATCTTCTGTCATAAAGAAGATTAAGTGACACAAGCAAAAAGTGGAAACATGATCAAAGCACGTAACTCTTTGAGAGAATGCCTCAAAGATGTAGAATTTTGTTGGCACACATGTGGTTGTATCCAGCTCCATCATGTGGGGGGTGTTTGTGGAGCGACTATATGGATGATGAGATCCCTCTCCACCACCAGTACGTGCTTTTGGTGTGACAGGATCTCATCGTCGATATAGTCGCTACGCCAACAAAAGAGATGCTATCTTATGGAAGACAATGCTTGCTAGACATGCACAAAATGGATTAGTTGTAAAGGCTTTAAACAATGCAAAATGAGGAGTCACCGTCAATTAACATAACTGTTGGTGCAGCCAAACAAGAAGGTGTAGATTAAATCAAAGTTCAAAAGAGTATTAAACAATTCCCAAATGTTACCAAAGGATACATAAGCGACCCAATAAAATAGGGACATAATTCCTCCTAAACAAGGCACAAGCATACATCAATATCAAAGATATATTCATAAGCTAAGATTTCCAAAATAAGAGCAAAGAAATGGTGTAAGCCTCATAATTGACACAGACCTCGATAAGAAAGGTGTTATTTCTTATATAGTCAATAGGTCTACTTTAAATGATTCCCTAAGGTGAGATTAAAATGTAGTTTGAGAAGAAGCAAACTTAGCCAAGAAATGAGATGTGTGTCTACAAATCATGGTGCAATATACAAGCGTTACTAGTCACAAATATAATGTACAAGGGTTGAAAATATAGTGCAACCCCACCAACAGAACCAGGTCACTTGCAATTTAAACATGATGGCTCCTAAGAAAAGTGATGAACTGGTTATCATATGGATGGCTGTCAAAACATGATGGAGAGAATTTCATCGTACAATATAGTTGCAAGTACCCTTATGGGTATATATGAAACACATAAAAAGAAATGAGGCATGCAAATTATTTTACATGCATAAAAATGTGAAGGCGTAGCATGGCCTAAGGATTGTTAAACATATATACAGGTGTGAAAATAACATAAACAACCCACGCCACCATTAACATGTATCCATCAGAATAATTCCATCTAAGATTTAAACTTAACAAATAGAAATGTTTCATACCTTAAGAGGCCAAAGTCTCTCAAAATCCATTTCCTGATCTTCCATCGATGTTGAAATCAATTCTCCACATAGAACATGGTTTCTCCATAGAGAACTAGTTGTGCCAGCACTAGCTCCAGAGCATAGGCAGTCGTCCTCTATATAGGCCCCCCAAATCAATTTTTATGGGTTTTTTTGGTTCTTAGAGAATCAGATTCCCTCACAAAGACATGTAACCACCACCTCTACCTAGGCCTAAAAATAGAATCCATGATTCCCTATATAACTTGATTGTCACTTAACTGCCACTTTGTGGACCAAAGAAATAATATTAAGCATTGTGTTACCAAAAAAAATCTTTTGAAAGATTTTTGCAATAATTTTATTTATTGTAGTTAGATATTTGGCTAAATTTTATTTTGCAAAAGCAAATATTTAAAAATCTATTGTATTAGTAAACAATTTAAGGATTATTCTAATGTAATTAAAATGAATGCAATGTTGTTTCGACTAAGTGGTGTGTGTGTAGGTTCCATCAACACAGGTTGTCATCAATCAACTAGATGCCCTCTGCCTCGATGATACTCTCTCTCCACAAAGAGAGTGTCCCTCTCGCGCACGCACACAAGTCAAAACTAGTCGACATACAATTAAATAATAATATTTATATTCATAATTATTTTTTGAAAATGAGGGTTGTGACATTTATATTCTGTGTACAATCCTAACACCTATTTTACATTAATAGGTTGATGATGAAACCAATGTTTAAGGTTTGGAAGCTAAACCTTTATGTGTCTACTATGAATCGCACTAATATAAAATTTCACTTAAGTGCATTTATTAGTTCACCTTGTTATCACTCATGTAGGCAACACTCTTTATTGAGAAGACCAAACCATGGTACATAAACATAACCTTATATTCTTGAAGAGCGAGATTCATATTAATTCCCTTCAATGTGATTGTCAATCTTGAATAGACTAAAACAAGCAAAAGAAAACATATAAGAATCATTGATGTCATTCATAAGATGAACTTCAAAGCACCAAATAAGAGCTTATATGTTAATTTAAAAAGTATAAATAAGATGGTTATATTTTAAATTCCTGAGGATATGAAATGGAAACATGGGTAATGACTGTAAAAGTGAAATCAACAATGGCTAAGGTAGAAAAGGAAACAATAGCAACCTATTGATATTGGGAGAAAATAACCTTCTAAATATAATTTGGTAGATATAACCAAACTTGATTTGATTAATATATAGTATTATAAGAGAAGCAATATTTAAACAAATTGAAATCATAATGGGAATAGAGTGAGTAAATTTAGTTGTCTCAACTTATAGGTAAAGTTGACTTACATGATGCGCCATTGTTATTTTGAAGATGAGATTACTAGGTGAATTGGCATTCATTTCACAAGTTTAGTGAGTGATGCTACAAAAACAATGAGGGTTTGATCATTTTCAATAACCATTTATCATTTCAAAATGTATAATGGATAACATTTCAAGTATGTCATGAGTCTTATTAGTTCCCAAAATAACTGCAACCCAAAACTCTAAAACATTCCTAAAACACCCAGGCCAGGGATTGTCATCAAGGTGAAAGGAAGAGGTTTATCAACAAGTAAAGGGGAATTTTGGCCAACTATAGAAGTGGTTAAACTCTTCTGCTCTTCAGGCTCAGCTAGACCTAGGAGGGATATTCTTTCATGTCCCATTTTCTTAATATTTGATTAATGGTCAATATTAACCCATTTTATTCTTTCGTGGGTTAATTGGGCAAGCATAGGAAGAATAAATAATTTAATATTTATTATTGTCCAAATATAATTCAACTCTAAAGACCAATTAAATATTAAATTAAATATTTTGAGGCTCAAAAGAGGTGTTGGGTTTTGTGTCATGAGAGGTGTTCATTTGCATGAAGATTTTGAAATATTGGGAAAATACAAGTGGTGGGGGAATTTATGACATTGTATGACAACTTATGACAACTGCCATATCCCAAAATAGCAAGGAATCCAAGGAAAACGTGGGAGACTTGTGCAAGCATCTCTCCCAAGGAAGATTGATGCAAAAGATGAAAATTCTATCATTTGGGGGTATTGTTGATATCATATTTTCTCTCAAACTTGCAGATTTGCAAAATACTTCTTCAATGGATGAAACCCCGTTGGAGTAGAGGCTTGTGGATGGAAACCCATGAGCATAAAGTGGACAAAGGATGAAAACCCTTTTCTCACAAGAGGCAATCTCATCCAAAGCTTGCATTTGTGCCAGGAAGGAATTTGGATAGTTTGGCAGTTTTCAGCATTTTGTGTGCAGGAGTATATTTTGGTGTTTGTGAAGCATTTGTGTTGTTGAAGGTTTGCATGTCATTGCATGTTGGTGTAGAAGATGTATTTCATTCATTCTTGAGGTTCGGATCAGATTTGGCAAGCTGGGTATTGCTGGTTTAGTCTCAGGAGTGTTGCATGTGAAGATTCTGTGTGTTGAAATACACATTGTGTAATTCAATCTTTGTGTATTTTATAGTTTGGTGTTGTGGGTGTTTTTCCAGAAGTTTGTTGTAGCATTTCCATGTTGTATCAGACCTGTTCTTAGGTGTCTATGACATAAAAAAATTAAATAAAAACATTTTGTGGTGTTTCCTAGTGATTTTGGCTCCATTCGGTATTCAGCAGTTTCGTGGGTTTTTTGTAGGTTTTGTTGTATTTGCTCCAGACTCAAAAATATAGTTGTTGTAGTTTTTGTGACTGTTATGAAAGTCCAGAGGATGAAAAAATCAGATTAAAATGCAAGCAAATCAATTTCATAAGTTATGGGCAAATTGTGTTAGTTTGGTGTTGTTCTGTGCATGACTAGCTTGCTAGTCTTGGTGAAATTGTTGTATGTTTTTTGGTGGAATTAATTAATTCATTCCATATCTGATTTAAAATTGAAATATTTTAGTTTGGCTCAGAGCATGATCTTGCCAGCCTGTAGGGTACTAAGTTGTTGATCATGGGAGGTTTCTTCAATTTTCTATTTAAGAGATTGATAGAGAGGGACAATGAAATTGTGGCCTCCAGAATTGCTAGATGGTATGAACAATACCAAAGTCTTTGTGAATATTTAAAGGCAGCCACACCATTTCAAAAATATGTAGGGTGGATAGGAAGAACTATGCCCCAAGAAGAAGAGATTATCAGAATTTTCGAGGAATACCAAGGTGAACCTGAAGCTACCAAAGCTACAGAATCTTTTGACAGGTACTACATAAGGAGAAGAAAGAATGAAGATAAGTTGGAAGATGCTAAAGAGCATGATACAAAGGAAGAACAAAAAATAGAGCCACCGGAATGTGAGAAGAATCAAACCATGCAAGATAAAGGTATAGAGATCTTATTGGAAGAAAATATTTTAGTGATCCCAAATGAGTTTACTTGACAGGACAATGTTTGTCTCAATGAAGTCAATGAGAAATCAGATTTGCATGTTGAAAATGAGGATTTAATAATTGAAGACAATGTTCCAATTATTCCTAATGTTGTCCAAGAAATAGGTCTATCAAGTTTTTAGACAATGAAGATATGGAACCATTGGCATGTGAAAATGATTTGCATTTTAACTATGTTGATGGGCATGAATCCAAGAAAGATGTTTTAGTTGATAATTTTTATCATAAGAAGAGTGCCACTACTACAAATCCTTCAGATATTTTTAAATCAGCTAATGAAGGTAAACATTTTGATTGCTTCTTTGATTACAACTCAATAAATAAGGATGTTGGTAGAAGCAATGATTTATTGCATCACCTTGATATGGTGTCATTACAATGGATTTTCTATCATGAGAAGCATTCTAACCATGATGAAAAGATGAAGGGTACAAAGTGGAAAGTAGATCCTTCCTCTAAACTTCAAATTTTATCATCCATGCTGGTGTGGGATCTGGGTTCTTTATCCAAAGAGCCACAAAAAGAAGATATTGAGAAGCACATGGAGGCTGAAATTTTTGATGGGTTCAATGTCATAGATGCAAAAGTGTTTTCTATTTCAAAATCCTCAACTTCTAGTTGCATCAGAGTAGCACAGTGGAATCATGGTGGTGAATGCATTTTCTATTTGAGGGAACCACTAGAGAAGCCAACCATTGCAATGCCAAAGCATAAGGTATGTGATGAATTCTATGTTGTGAAAATTGACATGGTTATGGATATAGGATGGCTATTTTCTTTTGGCAAGTTATTACAAATTCACAAATCCATGGAGTTTAAATTAACATCTAAAGGAAAAGATATGGAGCTTGGAGGTGTCTCTAATGGAACTTTGGGAGTAGTCATAGATAAGAAGATTTGTTGTAAGGGAAAGGTTGATTGGGCATAAATTTGCTTGGTTGTGGAGAGCATGCAAACTATTTCATCTTCGGGTAAGCAACATAGTCTTAATTCTAATATTCAACTACTACCAAATCAACATAGAATGGTGTTCAAAAATATGTCTCTAAGATCATTATCAGATAGAATATTTCAGTATGCCTTAGAGTTTGCTTCAGAATGTAAGTATGCCATCATCTCACATCATTTTTTTAAGATTGAGGGGAGAAGCAGCTACCATCAGATTTATGTTTACAAGGAACATATGCACAAGTTATTTTTTAGAGGTTGCAGGGGTTACATTGAGTATTTGTTCTTATCATTTGCTGCACTATGTGTTTATGAGGAGGAGTGCCATGATAACCTTATGTGAGGGGGAGAAAAGTGTGGTTTAATCAAATTAATGAAAACATATAAAACCCAAACACCAATGGAAGTTGAAAGCAAAGAAGAATTAAACCAAAACAAGTAAGAACATACTTACAAACTCCTTTTACCTGTCGTTTTCCATTGTTTGCCTATCTTTCTTTGATCTTGATTGTGAAGCCCTCAGAAGCTTTCCTTGCTTGCTTGCTTGTTGAAGATGACAAAGGAAGAATGGCTTTGATATTTGCTTGTGTTGAATGTGAGCTTCAAACACATGATAATGGAGGACACTTGAAATGGAATGAAGAAGAGATTAAGAGAAATTTGGGTATAGTTATTTTGCAAGATGAATTTCCCTCTTAATGGCTTAGAAGAGGGTTTTATTTATAGATTCTCTAAAAAGGCAATGGAGGGTGAGGATCAAAAGATGAGATCAATGGCTCTCATTTTTTATGAATCTTTAATTCATAATGGATGAATTCAAAATTATTTATTTGAGAATAGTGGATTATGACAATTGAATTAAATATTCAATTGGTGAAGGCTAGTGGGGAACATTGAATTTAAATATTCAATTGGTGAAGGCTAGTGGGGAACATTGAATTAAATATTCAATTGGTGAAGGCTAGTGGGGAACATTGAATTAAATATTTAATTTGGTGGAGGATAATTGATTTAAAGATTTATTTTAGAAAATGGAGGATATTAGCTAATTAAATATTAAGAATATTTAATTATATTTGCAACATGGTGAGGTGGAAGAGATGAGGTGGATTGATGAGGTGGATTTTAGACTTTAGACATTAGAAGAATTGAGGGAATTTAATTAAATAAAATAACTTTATTTAATTATGGGATAATGAAACAATCAAATAAATTTTGAATATTTATTTAATTGACAGAAGAAAATAAGAATTAAGATAAATATTAAAATATTTACTTAATTCGACCCGAGCCAATTTTAGGTGTATACATTTTGCCCCTCTTTGAAGCAATGTGTTTTATCACGTTTCAAAGAATAGGAATAGTCTGATGCTAATACATGCCCTAGTTTGCCCCTGGTACAGGTTATGGTGATAGGATGCCCCCTCGGGAGATTGGATGTGAAGAAGGTAGAAGGCGTGAGACGGACAATCTCACGAAGAGGAAGGTGAAGATGGGTTAGGCTGGAGAAAAATGGGCTATGGTTCGGAGAAACAGACATGGGAAGCCGTCATAGGGTCATATAGTCAGATATGTGCCACTTACTATATATAGGAGCTGGGTCCACAAGTATGATTCATTTGTACACTTGTCCATAGTTGATTTGTCCTCTGGAGAGCTTAGGAGAGCATGGCAGCCAGAGAGATGGATATTCCGTGCGAGGAGCATCGGTTTGAGCGGATTCGACGGTTCAATCGGCCAGTAGAGGCAGGACCCCTAGTATGTAGTTCTTCAAAACTTGTCGAAAGTCAATTTTTATGCGTATTAATGGCTAGGAAAATCATCTAGGACAAATGCACAACAATCCTAGTTTTGCACATATGCGCGCCTAAATTGCGCATATGTTGCGAAACGGCGCATTTACACCTCTAAATGGTGCATTTGATTATTTTGCGCATTTGTTTCCTGAATGTGCGCATTTGAGCGTTGAAGTGGCGTATTCGTCCCGAAGTTGCGCATATGTGCTGTGTTGCATATGCGATCTATGGAATGGCGCATATGTTGGGAAGTTGCGTATTTGCTATAATAGGTTGCGCATGTGCCAGAATGGCACATACGCGTTAGGAAGTGGCGCATTCATGGTGAAGTTGTGCTTTTGGTATGAAATGGCGCATTTGCCATCTGGATTGGCGCATTTGCACTTTAGGCAAATCAGTTGACTTAACAAAATTAACCCAATTGGCATCCTGATTGATGCATCAATTGATTAGCGATCTCCGAGATTGCTGAGAATCTAGTCGAGAGATGATATGCTATTTTGATTAATTTGATATGTTGAGCCAATGATAGGATAGCTTGATTGCTTATAGTAGGTTTTTGATATGGATTTGGATTTCACTGACGGTATGCGTTTCTTGGTTGCAGGAGGATATTCGGGACGTTCTGACATCGCGAGAGTTGTTCCTGTTTCCGTTGTTGCAGTGGTATATGCTGACCGAGATGGAGTGGGAGGCTCTAGGTGCTATGGGTTTGTATCACGTGCTCTTCATGCCTGAGGTTCTCATGAATCGGGCGATGGTGACTACAGCCGTGGAGCGATTCCACAGTGAGGATGGGACCTTCCATCTTCCGACGGGAGAGATGGCCATTACTCTAGAGGATGTGTATCAGATTCTGCACCTCCCTATTCAGGGAGAGTTGGTTGAGTATGAGTCAAAGCGTGACGCTGGGCTGGAGGAGTGCAGGCGTGTTTTTGATGATCCTGAGTTGGCAGGGGAGGAGATCTCATGGCAGGATATGCATGACTGCTATGACTACTTCCCAGGCATAGTGGCTGGACTGATCAGTGGCGTAGTATGCCCCAATAGGAGAGCGCACAGCTTCCCCATTGGCTGGGGACGGGTGTTGGAGAGTATGATCACTGACGGGACTCGGTATGCGTGGGGTGTGTGCATGCTTGCACACCTATACAGAGACATGCATCAGGCAGTGTACCACTAAGGCTCTGGTTTAGCAGTAGGCGCGTCTCTCTTACAGTTTTGGTTGTGGGAGCACATTTCTATCACACAGCCGATCTGTGTATTTCATAGGCAGAGGGGTGAGCCCTATAGTTACAGCTATGCAGGTGTGATTTCCCAGTACAGGCTGGGGACGCTTGAGTACTAGAGGCATGCCTTTGATGGAGTGGATGCAGTTGTCTGGTGGCCATACCTTGACTGCGAGGTATGGGAGGACGAGGTAGATGAGATCCCTTATTGTTTCCAGACGAGGTGGCTGATTGGCCGGACTCGGTACATTTTGGAGCGACAGATTGTCAGCCGAGTGCAGAGATAGTTTGGCCGTGTACAGGGTAGACCGCAGGGCGAGGCACACTTTGCCAGGACATACGCTAAGCGGTATAGGTGGGGTCCTGTGGCCTCTTACGAGGAGGCATTGGCTGATTTTTGAAGATTCCTTATGCAGCCTGGCCGATGCGGAGAGACATAGTAGATGCTGGCATGACGCCAGACTATGAGGAGTGGTTTGCAGCACATCCGTTTCCTCGCTACTTAGGTCCTGGAGAGGTAGCTCCTCATATAGATGAGGGCGACTCAGACGGAGGGGGTGGAGCTGGCAGGGGGAGGGGTGGACGGCGGAGGAGGAGGAGAGATCAGGGAGATGATGGGAGACAGAGATAGAGGCAGAGAGTCGGAGAGGGGCTCGTGGGGCAGCAGGCAGTGGGATAGGCACAGGTCCAGGTGCCAGTGCAGCCAGGGATAGCACAGAGATAGATGCCGCCGCCTCAGCAAGTGGCACAGCTGATATAGGGATAGGTGCCAGTGCAGCAGGTGGCACAGGCCGAGTAGGCTCCACAGCTTGATGTGTAGTAGCAAGTTCTGGTTTCTTTACAGACCCAGACTAGGCAGCTGAGGGCTCATCTAAGAGCGGCGGAGTCATGGCGAGAGGCAAATGCGACTCGAATATCTGAGTTGAGCAGGGAGAGAGATGCAGCCTTAGCTAGTATGCGGGCTATGAGGTCAAAGCGGGATGCAGCCGTGATGGCCATGGGTACCGATGGGACCTCCAGTTTCTTGGTGGCACAGGTACAGCAGTCACAGGCCCAGGTAGCGTAGTTGTAGAGTGATCTTACTAGAGCTCAGGCGTAGACTCAATATTACCGAGGGTTATATCATGGTCCTGTGCCAGCGAGTCAGAGAGCCTCGAGCTTCAGGAGCCAATCAGAGGCAGCTCAAAGAGCAGGTGGGTCTCGGTCTATAGCCTCAGTGAGAGGTCCACAGCTGTCTGGAGGGGATAGGGAGCAGTCAGTACAGGGAGCAGTATGCCCCAGCAGTAGGGTTAGACAGACCCAGATACTTGTACCAGTTTTGATCACATTGTAGCACATTTTTGACAGATGGCTGAGATAGCCGACATATGTACTTATTATTTTCTGAGACATGTATCACCATTTGTTATATGTTGTATACATTTATGACATGACTCTGAGATTGGACAGAGATCTTGATATATTGTACATTTGGACATGTGTTTATGTGATGATGTTGTTGTTTCCTGATCTATATGCATGGGCTATATGTGTGATGCGTTGATGTATTTATGCTATGGATGCACGCTATTTTATGATGTTTTATATGTGATGCATACTAGATGGATGTTTTAGAACAATTTTGATTTATGCAAATGCTAATGTGGACGGATATGATTAAGCAGTTCTATATGCTTTGCTTTTGATTCTTTTGATAAAATGTATGGATGCACAATGTATATGGATGATCTAAAATGTATGGAAATTGATCTCATGGACTTATTATGTATGCAAATGATGTAATCATGCGAATGACTATCTCATGTGATGTGATATGCAACTTATATGCTATGTGTTTGATATGTCCAGATGTACTCAATCGACACAGAGATGATATAGACGAGTGGAATAGAAGAAGTCATGGAGAAATACTGACTTTCATTTTGATATACTATAGGGTTTGCATTATTGTGTGGATGATATGGAGTTGCTGGATATGAGACGGATGCGGATACAGATTTGCCATCTTTGCAAGTCTTTTGCTTTCATCATCGGGCACTTTTTGGTGTTTTTCGTTCTTTAAAATGTGGTAAGAGAATACAAGCATCTAGGTATAGTTAGACCGAGATGTCCTGAGTATCACTTACCTGGATTTTGATATAGCAAGTTGATACAAGCATCTAGCCAAACTTGAATCTAGATGACCTGAGCACTTCTTGCATTTTAACAGACAAGGATTGCCCCTTTTCATGTTTAGACCTTGGAGTCCTCGATGATCTTTTGCTGATCACGTCGTTAGACATAAGTCATCACATTACTATAGTTTAATCCACAAGTAGCAGACAGAAAAATTATGTCCCCATCATAGCATCTCTAGCTATTGGCATCCTTGAGTAGCATAGGAAGTCATAATTGACGAAAATTCAAGACCTTGTAAGTTAACCTGTTGACAAAACATTCTTGCATTAGATGTGTATTTTTGCCATAATTGAGATAGAATTATTTTGAGTGTTTCGGTATGGTGCTCTGCTTTGTTTTTGTTTTGGACAGGTTGATGTTATGTGTCGAGAACTTTGTTCTAGGTGTCTAGTGAAGGTATCGCAATCCTTTATTGGTATTCCCTTTCAGAACGATGGCATTCAAGAACCCAAATCCGCAACTAGGTCAAGGAGTTGCCCCCAGTTTAGACCAGGATCAACTTATTATGGGTGAGATGACCACAAATGTGGAGAGACGGACCCTAAGGGACTGACCTAGTGCCTCAGGGGCTCATTGCTAAATGGCCTTGCCTACGTGACGACGCAGAGGCAACGTAGTTCGGGGTGAACCCTGATGGACCTAAGACCTAGGTGATGGTGGATCTGCAGAAGTGGTATGGACTTGGATAGAAAGACCAGATATGGGACTGACGGGATAGTGGAGCCTCGGGGGCGCATGGATAATGGCCTTGCCTACGTGATAGCTTAGAGGCGACGTAGTTCAGGACTTGGACCATGGATGGACTAGAGGATAGATGACGAGATATGAGATGGACAGGGAAGCGGAGCCTCGAGGGCGCATGGATAATGGCCTTGCCTACGTGATAGCTCAGAGGCAACGTAGTTCGGGATGGTTCAAAGGACTGGTTCGGTGTGATGGAGACAAGAGTCAATAAAGTCGGCATAGATGGAGGGAGTGGTTTGTCGCAGATAGCGCTTGTTTACCAGGTTTTCACCACTTACTTTTATTTGCACGCGCAGCCAAAAGTACACATGACGCCTGTTTGCCAGGTTTTCATCATGGTACTATCCTTTTGTCATTTTTCTATTTTTTTGATTTTTTTGTTCTGTTTTTTTATCACTTTTTCAAATTTTTTGATTTTTTTAGGACTCCCTTACATCAGGGTTTTCAGGTATAGAATTTGCGAAGATGCATGCTGTTGACAGGATCATCGAATAGTTCACCTTCAGATGTGGCCAATTGATATGCCCCCGATCCATAAACTGTGATGACGACATAAGGACCTAACCAGTTGGGTTCAAACTTTCCTTTCTTTTCTCTATCTGGTTGATTTCTGGGGTTCTCTCTGAGGACGAGATCACCAACTTGGAAGACTCGGGGCTTTACCTTATGATTGTAGCTTCTGGACATTCTTTGCTGATATGCTTTTAGGTGGTTAAAGGCCTGTTGCCTTCTTTCTTCCAGCAGTTCTAACTCTTGCAGTCTAGTTACTCTGTATTCTTCATCAGAGATGAGGCCTCTTAACGAAACTCGCAAGGATGGGATCTTGACTTCAATGGGCAAGATGACTTCAGCTCCATAGACCAGGGAGTATGTTGTTGCACCTGTGGGTGTGCGGATGCTTGTGCGGTAGGCCCACAGCGTGGGATTTAGTTGAACATGCCAATCACGGCCAGCATCATTGACAGTCTTTTTCAGGATTTTTAATATGGTTTTATTTGATGCCTCCGCCTGACCATTGCCTTGGGGCTAATACAGGGTGGAAAAGCGGTGTTGGATGTGGAATTTGTCACATAGTTCCCTAATATCCTGATTTTTGAAGGGTCGTCCATTATCCGTGATAATGGACGAAGGGATACCATAGCGACAAATGATATAGTTTAAGATGAATGAGGTAATTTGCTTGCCAGTGATGTTGGCTAAGGGCACAGCTTCAATCCACTTTGTGAAGTACTCAGTGGCAGTGATTATGAACTTGTATCCGCTGGATGAAGGGGGTGAATCTTGCCCACTAAGTCGAGTCCCCACTGATAGAACGGCCAAGGAGTTGTCAATGGTTGTAGCTCCTACACTGGTGCATGTATCAAGTTCCCGTGGATTTGGCATTTCTTGCACTTCTTGACAAAATGATAAGAGTCTTGTTCCATGGTCGGCCAGTAGTACCCCGTGCGCATGAGTTTCTTGGCTAGGGTAGAGCCACTAGAGTGGGTCCCACATATACCGTCGTGTATCTCGCTCAGGGCAGTTTGATATTCCTCACTATCGAGACATCTAAGGAGAGTACCATCGAGACCTCTGCGATATAGGGTATTAGCAATAATGGTATAACAGGATGCTTGCCGGATAAAGGTTCATTTTTGGTTATTGGAGAGATTTGGCGGGAGGGTGTTCTCTTTGAGATAGGTGAATATTTTGCCGTATAGGGGGGAATCTGCTCCAATAATGTGGCAAATAATGTGGGATTCTGGGGTATCATATGCAGGACAGGATACTGGCTCTACCAAGAACTCGTAACGCGATTGATTGTTTGGAATATCCAGGAGAGATGCGATAGTTGCCATTGCGTTTGCAGCTTTGTTTTCTATTTGTGGTATCTGCTGAAAAGAGATCTGGTCAAAGTATCCTTTGAAGTCATCTACCATCCATTTGTAAGGGATCAATTTCTCGTCCTTTGTTTGGTAGTCGTCATTTATTTGATTTATGACCAGTTGTGAATCCCCATACACCTGTAGCTTTTTGATATTCCATTCTGTGGCTAGCTTAACACCGATGACCAGTGCTTCATACTCCGCCACGTTGTTAGTGCAAGGAAAGAGTAGCCTGTATGACTTTGGGATAGTGTCGCCATTAGGTGTGATCAACAAGATACCTGCCCCCGATCCATGCTGAGTGTATGAGCTGTCAAAGTACAGTTTCCAGGTTGTTGTATTGATGTGGAATATAGATTCATCTGGAAACTTGAAGCTTAAAGGGCTATCATCCATTAGGGGTGCATCTGCTAGCTGCTCTGCAAGCGCTTGTCCTTTGATTGCTTTTCTGTCCACATATTCAATGTCAAACTCACTGAGAAGCATGACCCATTTAGATAATCTGCCCGTTAGAGCTGCTTTGTTGAGCAAGTATTTTAGTGGATCAATTTTTGCTATTAATCTGATAGAGTGTGACAGCAGGTAATGTCTCCATTTTTGGGAGGCAAAGACCATAGCGAGACATGCTCTTTCAATGGGTGTATATTGCAGCTCATACCCAACAAGCGTCCAACTGATATAATATATGGCCTGTTCTTTCCCTTCATGGTTGTGTTGTGCCAGGAGAGCTCCTAGGGCTGTTGGCGTAGCTGAGATGTATAGTAGTAGAGGTTTACCCTAAATTGGAGCATCAACACAGGTGGTTTCACCAGATATTCTTTTAATAGCTGAAACACTTGCTCACATGACTCGCTCCATTTAAAAGGTACATTCTTATGTAGAAGATGGGAAAATAGGCGGCACTTGTCTGCCAACTGAGAAATGAACCTTCTGATGGATTGTAGTTTTCCTTGCAAGGACCTTAACTGAGTGAGATTCTTGGGAGGTGGCATTTCCATGATGTCCTTTACTTTAGTTGGATCGACCTCAATCCCATTCGCCGACACTATGTATCCTAGTAGCTTACCTGAGGTAACCCCAAATACGCACTTCTTTGGATTGAGGCGTACCTTGAACTGTTCTAGTCTTGTGAATATTTTATCCAGCATTGCTAGGTGTCCTTCTCTTGTAAGTGATTTTGCTAGAATGTCATCAACATAATCTTCCATTATGGTGTGCATCATGTCGTGGGAGATTGTTGTCATGGCTCTCTAATATGTTGCCCCAGCATTCTTTAGACCAAATGGCATGACGCACCAACAGTAGGTGCCCCAAGGACATGTGAAAGTCGTTTTGTGTTGGTCTTCGGGTGCAATTTTTATTTGGTTATAGCCTGAGAAACCATCCATAAGTGAAAGCATGGTGTGACCTGCCGTGAGATCTACAATCATGTCTATGTTGGGCAAGGGGAAGTCATCCTTCGGACAAGCTTTGTTCAGGTCCCTGAAATCACTACATATTCTAACCCTGCCATTTGGTTTAGCCACCGATACTATATTTGAAACCCATTCAGGATAATCTATGGGCTTGATAAACCCGACATCTAGCAGTTTCTTCAGTTCTTCCTTTACCATGAGAGCCACATGCGAATGCATCTTTCCGAGCTTTTGTTTAACAGGCTTAGCTCCTGGAGCTAAAGATAAATGATGCATGATGAGATTTGGATCAAACGCTGGCATGTCAGCGTATGTCCAAGCGAAGTTGACTTGCTTTCTATTGAAGAAATCTGTAAATGCTGATTTTTTAGGTTCTGTTAGAGCCTTTGCCATGTAGATCATCCTGGGCTCATCTTCTATGTTGACATTGGTAGGTTATGCTAGTTCTATCAATATTGACGATCTCTCCTGATGTGTAAGATTGGGGAGAGGGTCAAGCCTTCCATCTTTTAGTGCCTCAGAGAGGTTTTCACCATTGGATGCATCTTTGTTTTTACTATTTTGATGGTCTAATGCTGCCACGGAGCGATTTTCACCGTTAGACCCTTCTTTTATTTTGACATTTTTATGACTGAAAGGCTTGGCACTCTCCCCAAAATAGGACTTTGCGTTGAGTTCAATAGCATAGCTAGCTTTGTGGTCTCCTGCCGGTATGTGATTTCTAAGGTCCAGATAATCAATGATGGCCTCATCATTTTCAAAGGTGTCCAGTTCAGGGGTGGTACCTTCTAGGTGCCAGTTGATAAGTTCAGGATTTATCAAAGGTAAGGGATTGCTAGTTTGGTCTGGTTCACTGGCGTTGATGGTTAGGACGAAATTATCACTGGTATGTATGAGGTCTGAGGTGGTATTCTCTATTAGCGGATCCGTCAAGGGTGGATTCATTCCTTCCTCGTGATTTTCACTATAGTTATTGTGTGGTACGAACTCTAGTGGCCTAGCCCTTGGGCTTTGTCCCTCATTTGCGGAGGTTGGGTCATACTCATGGACAACATCAATATCTGTTTCGTCACAAGATAGCTCAAAGAGGCTATCCCACTCATACTCATTAGAATTAGTTTCGCTCCCCTTCTACATTCTCTGAATTTGTTCAATCAGATTGCTAGTAGATGCTTCCGTTTGTTGGCCCTTGCTGATGTTGGTTCTGGTGTCTTTTGATGCTCCCGTGTACCCTAGCCCTGTAGTGTCTCGGGCTGCCAAGGTAGGAGGTTGGATGGGTTCGGTGATGCCATCCTTTCTTGAATCAAGTGGACCTCATCCTTCATACCCCATTCTCTTTAGTATTCGAAAACCTTGACCATATTGTGGTGTTTGTATAATGGGGTGGTCATGTAATGTTGAGGAACTACCTTCATCCTTGTATAACCATTGTAGGATATCTTTTTCATCACTCTCATCCTCTAGGCTCCCCCATTTCACAAATGGTCTTTTGGTGATCTTCTCTGCTTTTGGTGTTCTTAGGATGGGTCTCCCATGGGATCTAGGAGATAGAGGTAGTTGTCCCAAATAGAGGGATTGGGAGGTCGTATACTCACCCAGGCCATTATCTTTGAGTTGGAGTCTCGGTTGAGATGTTCTTGAAGAGGAAGCCAGTGTAGCTGGGTCTACACGAGATGAAGAGGCGGTAGAAGCCCGATTGGTTGGGATCACCACTTCCGGCTTTGGCTGAATAGAGTTGCAGTATTGAAAGGGGTTAGGGTCACCTTGGATGGTGATCTCTTGCCCTTCATGTGGGAACTTGATACATTGGTGGTAGGTGGAAGGTACTGCTTTTAGAGCGTGTATCCATGGTCACCCGAGAAGAATGTTGTATGCCAGATCCATGTCTAGGACTTGACAAGCTACATCTTTTACTAGGGGGCCCACTCTGATTGGTAAAGTAACAGTTCCTTTGGATAATCTCTCTTCCTCATCATATGCTTTGATAGTGATTCTTCTTTTTGGATCTATAGCCTTCTCTGAAAACCCCAATGTAAGGATTAGCTTTAATGTACAAATATTCAGACCAGCCCCTCCATCTATTAGGACTCTTTTGATTTTATGTTTGTGTACGAAAGCTTCAATATGGTGGGAGGCGTTATGGGGTTGTGTGATGGACATATCATCCTTCTCAGTGAATGATAAGGAAGGTGGTGAGGTGATGTGACCTACCATGGTTTGGAATTTCTCTTCAGCTAGATTTGTGGGAATGGAGGCTTCTGCTAAGGCTTTATCAAGTATGGTCCTATGGGAAGGAGATAGATGCAGCAGTTCTAATATGGAGATGTGTGCCGGTGTTTTGTGGAGTTGATCCACTATATTGTATTGGTGGGTCAGAGGAGCGGAGGCTCCTCTAAGGGTAACCTTGTTACTACGGGTAGTAACATTACAATCTAGGTCTTTGTTTATAGTGATCACATTGATATGTGAACCACTTTCACAGATATGGTTAACAACATAGTCATAGCCGGTGTTTGTGTAGTTTGCGTTGTTAGAACCACTATTGTTTTTGTTGGAAGATCCTGCTTGCTCGTAGTTGGGAAGAGGATCCTTGAATGCCTGATGATCGCTATTGGAGGTATGTCCTTTAACAAATATCTTGTTCTGCTCTATTAAATCTTGGATTGTATGCTTGAGTGCAATACAATCATTTGTCTTGTGCCCCCTATTTCGATGGTATTCGTAGAAATCATTATCATTCCACCAATGGGGTTTGACCTTTGGCTCGTACTCCCGCGCTGAGGGAAGTGTTATGAGATTGTTGGCGATCACCTTCCGTATAGCAGTTTCTAGTGATTCATCCAAAGGCGTGAACGTTCTTTTAGGCCAAAAGTTGGTGAACCTAGATTGAGTATTTTTTGGTTTGTTTTGTGTGGGGTTATTTTGGGGTGTTGACAGGTTAAAAATTGGTTGTTTAGGTGCCGCATTTTTGGCATCTACTACCTCGTCATTCACAATGTTTTTATTCTTTGTCCAAAATCTAGGTTTATCATTATTGGTATAGGTGTTAGGAGTGTCCTTATAGTGTTTGATCTGACCTTTTGCGAGTAGGGTTTTCTCTATGATGAGGCCCACCTCAATGACCTTGCTAAACGAAGTAGGACATTGGATTTGAACTTGGTAGCTTAGGTCCGTTTGTAGGTTGTGAACAAACATTTCTTGCATTTGTCTCTCTGGCATTTGGTGAGGGCACTTTCTTGCCAGTTTTCTCCATCTCTGTAAGAAGGCGGCGAAAGATTCTCCCCCTTTCTGTTTGGTGTTACAGAGGTCCAATATTGAGGTGTCATGCTCAATATTGTAGGAGAAATGGGTGACAAATTTATCTATAAGTTCATTGAAAGTTTTGATGTCGGGTGGCAATCTAGAGAACCACTCCATGGCCTATCCTCCTAAGCTTCGAGGAAAAAGTCGCATAAGATATGTGTCATTATGTGCGACCTCAAGTCAAGCGGCATTGAATTCTCTGATATGATCCCTTGGGTCACCTTTTCCTTGATATTTGTCAAACTTAGGTACCTCAAATCTTGAGGGAAAAGGTATCATGACCAATGCCCTATCAAAAGGGTACGGTGCAATATCCTCTAGGGTGTAATGTTTTGTTGAGGCTCCCCTTTTCATGTCTGAAAATTGTTGTTGGAGAGTTTTGACTTTTTGGTTCATCAGACTTAGGGCATCTAAGGAGTCAATTGTTGCTTTGCTCTTATCCGTGGCTATCCCCTCATGTGTACTTCCTTCAGGGATTCTCTCTTTGTTAGTTTCTTTGAGAGCCTCCACATCATAATCCTTAGGGAGTTTTACTCCTAGACTTGCTAGATGTAAAAAGAATTTTGTTGGATCTTGGGCAAGCACCCCTTCTAATAGGTGTTGAAATCTTGGGTCATGTTGCATGTGAAGGATCTCATCCACAGAAATTTCTGCTTCATTTTCTTGAGCATTTGGAATCATTTTCTCAGCCATTTCTAACTATTTTTTGTTTTTGAAATCTTGTCAAGACCATGCAAGGTAGTAAAAAAATGGGATGGAGTAAGATTGGAAAATTTGAGCAAGGTGCTAGAATGAGACAAGGTTTTAGCAAGGTTCTTCTCAGATCTAGTTGGTGTCAAACAAAGTGAGGTATACAAAAGCGATAGTCTAAGTAAGGATGTTATAAATCCGTATACTTGATATTAACTAGTTTTGCACAACCCCCCTAGTGGAGTTCCGAAAGGATAAGTAACCCTTGGTAATGGAGTCTTACTAGGTTTTTGTTTGAGGTTTTTGATTTTGATCAAGAATAATTTGGCTAGGACCTTGGTGGAAATTTGGAAGAGGATTTTGGCAAAATTTTGGATGAGCTAGCAGCTATGGTGCGGAAAAGAAGGAGAAATGGATGATTTGCAAGGTCTCAATCAGATTTTGAAAAACTGAAACAGGTTTTTGAAAATGGTTTTTGACAGTTTTGCTCTTGGAAAGCACTAATTTTTTTGTTCTCTGGTTCAAATGCGCAACAGTTCAAATGCGCAACAACAGGAGTCAAATGCGCCAGACGTCGAAGTGGATGCGCAATTCTATGTCAATTGTGTTTGTTTAAATGCACAGCCTAATCAAATGCATAATAAGTCGAAGCATATGTGCAATAGGTTGGAGCAAATGCGCAATTCTGACTCTTTTATTTGTTTAAATGTGCCACATAATCAAATGCACAATAAGTCAAAGCATATGCGCAATAAGTCGAAGCAAATGCGCAATTCTGACTTTTCTGTTTGTTTTCTCTGAATTTTGGATAATTCTGGATTGTTTTCAGGATTTTTCAGTGTTTTTGGTTTTGAAAAACTTGATGTTTCTAATGAGGTTGATATTCAATTATGGCAAAAGCACAGCAAACACATAGAAGTTTTCCATGATTTTTATCTTTTTATATAATTTTTTTGTGTTTTTGGACTGTTTTTGACTAAAAGACAAATACAACCTAGGTTGGGTGGGACAATATTCATTGAATCCTCTAGCTGTGCCACTAAAAGCATGTAGCTCCAGGATCTGGTAGCACCGGCTCCCCTCCACGGCACTCACTTCTCACGCATACCAGATCCGGGTTTCCTTAGGCTCGTACCCACACCGAACCTTAGGATTGTCCTTGCTACCTCTACTAAGAGTCACTTGAATCGAGGCTGCTTCAAGGGCTCTGCCCTTTGCATCAACAAATAGGGGTTTTTGGCTTTCTACACAATTGGTTCTTAGTTAGGGCAACCGTTCGAGTGGTTACACATGCGGCGGCACTACTCTCCGTTATGGAGTCTCCCAGCCTCACAGGGTTGCGCCTATGAGGGTTTATGGGGAGGTTGGCCGTCGATGTAACACAGCAGCACTCGTTGCTTGAGGTTTTCACCCCAAGCACAATTTATTTTAAGTGGCTTGGTAGGGCTTGGCTTTAGCCTGTTACCACTTAGGGTCGTTCCCACTTGGACAAGCGTGCATCCAATGGCAGGCCCCCCTAAAGGTTTGACAAATAGAATGACAAGTCTAGCGCTTTGATCACCCAGTTAAGGGGAGAGCATAAGCCTATTGTCAGTCGCAAGCACAAAAAACACTTGTTAATCCAACCTAGTTAAAAGTAGAAAAACTAAATGAGTTAAGCTACTTGTGCGCTCACACGATTGTTAACTTGGAAGTGTTTAGATCATAGCATTGTTCATTCCCCGTTTGTTAACTTTGAAAGTGATTAAAACATAGCATTTTTCATTTTCTGTTTGTAAAGATAGCAGTGGCCCACTTTAGGAAAATAGATTCGACAATGCATAGATAACCATTGGGTTCAATTACTTCCTTCCTAGTTTAGAAAACTATGTGAAGTATTGTATGAGATGCACTTGTTACTTTCACCCCTAGTTAGTCTAAATGGACTAGACAAATCATCTAAATGACCTAATCCAGCCACTACCCCTACAAAACAGATGTTAGCTCAATGTGCAAAATCCACAAAACCGTACAACAAAAGCAGAAGATAGATGCGCAACACTACGGCTTGAATGCGCAGAAACAGGGAGTGTATGCGACTTTTAAACAAATGCACAAGGACAGACAGCAAATGCGCAAGAATCAGAGGTATAGGCGCAATAACAGCATATGCGCAGTTTGACAGAACAGATGCGCAAAACCAGGGGGTAAATGTGCAACTCAGATGGATGCGCAATTACAAAGAGTATATGCGCAAACTGGACTTAGGTGCCACAGTAACGATTGGATGCGCAACTTCGGAGGTTGGATGCGCAACTGCGGAGGTAAAATGTGCAATATTGTCATATGCGTAGCTGTGGAGGTCAAATGTACAACTGTGGAGGTTGTATGCGCAAGATGGTTGTCAGAGACATGTTCTTCACCTATTCGTCACCTGCACGGACCTGCAACTAAAAACACTCACTTTTTTTATTAGTAAAGGGGCAAGGGCCCCACAATGGGTGCCAAAATGTGAGGGGGAGAAAAGTGTGGTTTAATCAAATTAATGAAAACATATAAAACTCAAACACCAATGGAAGTTGAAAGCAAAGAAGAATTAAACCAAAACAAGTAAGAACATATTTACAAACTCCTTTTACCTGTCGTTTTCCATTGTTTGCCTATCTTTCTTTGATCTTGATTGTGAAGCCCTCAGAAGCTTTCCTTGCTTGCTTGCTTGTTGAAGATGACAAATGAAGAATGGCTTTGATATTTGCTTGTGTTGAATGTGAGCTTCAAACACATGATAATGGAGGACACTTGAAATGGAATGAAGAAGAGATTAAGAGAAATTTGGGTATAGTTATTTTGCAAGATGAATTTCTTTCTTAATGGCTTAGAAGAGGGTTTTATTTATAGATTCTCTAAAAAGGCAATGGAGGGTGAGGATCAAAAGATGAGATCAATGGCTCTCATTTTTTGTGAATCTTTAATTCATAATGGATGAATTAAAAATTATTTATTTGAGAATAGTGGATTATGACAATTGAATTAAATATTCAATTGGTGAAGGCTAGTGGGGAACATTGAATTAAATATTCAATTGGTGAAGGCTAGTGGGGAACATTAAATTTAAATATTCAATTGGTGAAGGCTAGTGGGGAACATTGAATTAAATATTCAATTGGTGAAGGCTAGTGGGGAACATTGAATTTAAATATTTAATTGGTGAAGGTTAGTGGGGAACATTGAATTAACTATTCAATTAGTGAAGGCTAGTGGGGAACATTGAATTAAATATTCAATTTGGTGGAGGATAATTGATTTAAAGATTTATTTTGGAAAATGGAGGATATTAGCTAATTAAATATTAAGAATATCTAATTATATGTGCAACATGGTGAGGTGGAAGAGATGAGGTGGATTGATGAGGTGGATTTTGGACTTTAGACATTAGAAGAATTGAGGGAATTTAATTAAATAAAATGACTTTATTTAATTATGGGATAATGAAACAATCAAATAAATTTTGAATATTTATTTAATTGACAGAAGAAAATAAGAATTAAGATAAATATTAAAATATTTACTTAATTTGACCCAAATTCGACCCAAGCCAATTTTAAGTGTATACACCTTATTAAGAAGCATGCACATGAAAAAGATGTCTTATTAGATATTAATATTGGTTTTCAGCTTGCTAAAAAATTTAGATCAGCAAAATATGGTAAGCAATTTGATTACCTTCATGATAATAACTTATGGGATTCTAACGGAGATTTAATGTTTGGTACTTTATCAATAAAATTTTGTTTTTATCATGGGAATCATCATATGAAGAGTGAAAAAATTCAAAATTGTGTTTACATAAGAGTATGGGAACTAGGTGATAATTCAATTTACATTTAAGTTTGTTACTCTTGGATGTATGGAAAAGAATTCAAGAAGGATGTGATAGCATGAGAGGGATTCAATGTTCCTAGCATCAAGAAGGAAAAACAAATTTTCATCACCATATGTAAACATTTCTTTAGCATGGATCTAGGTGTGAATCTACATTATGCTTCAAATCTTCAAAAGGATTTGTTAAAGAAAACAATTTATGGGTTGCTGATTTTGAATGGTTTCAAAAGTGTGCAGATATTTTTGGAGAGATTTTCAGTTCATACATGTATGCCGACCCATTTTACATTGATCACATCAATGATTGTTGCACAAGTTTTTCATTTTTGTAGTTGTTACATCATTTGTATACTTCTGATTTTGTTGATTTCAATTATGAACAACTGTAGATTGGTGCATTTTGGAAAAGATTACTTGCATGATGATCAGAGAAGAAAGTCTTCACTATTAACAACAATCACTCTAGACATCATAACACTAATTGAAAGGAAGTTCAAAGAGGTTTGTAACTCTTATGGTTTATTCTCATCTTGTACATGCAATTTGAATTAAGCCATGCTATGAAGAGACCCTGTAACCGTAACTTGATGATTTCCATTGGGGCCCAAGAATCAAACTATGAAGCTAGTGTTTGGGATATTACATCACATAAGAATGACAAGTGGAAACAAAAGAAACATAGTAGTGTGTACACAAGGAAGTCCTTGATTTTAAGAGAATATATGAAAGGATTTCTCATGCCTTGGATGGAAGATTTGAATTTCGAATTTGGTAAGAAAGATAGATATCATTTTGGTATGCTAAAATTTCTTAATAATTATGGTTTGGTGTTTTTGGAGACAAGATACATACATGCTTTCTATCCTTAGATATATGCAGGAGAGTTTGAGAGGAATGAGACTCTACAAAATGAAGTAGAACATGACTTTGTAGTAAGTTTGTTATAGCCATTGCTTATCCATCATCAAGAATGGAAAGGTATGTTCAAGGATGTCAGTGTTAGTATTTTTGGGATTCATGATGAATATTGCAGCAATGATGGGAATGAGCTTGCTATGTATGCCCAGAATACTTTGGTTGCTAACATTTTGGATATAATTGTGAAGGATGATAAGTATGTGCTAGTGGATGTACTCAAGGAATACATCATTTTCCATCAGAATATGTTGTTGTTTGTAGATTTGACATTCAAAGTGTTGTGGTTTGAATGTTGTTGTTGTATCATGCTAAGGGTTGTTCCGCTACTATTATGTGGCTTCTATAGATCAGTCCATAAAGTTAGAAATAACATCTCTCAAGTTAGAGTAATGTATGGGTCTATTATTGTATATTTCTGTATTGTGTATTTCAACAATGTGAAGGTGAAAGAAGTAATTGTTTCTAAAATATTTACTTGTTGTTGTGGAGGATGCAATGACTATTATAACAACCCTATAAGTAGTAAAAATCAGATCCATAACATTATAAAAAGTCTAAGGAGTATTTGGTATAAATTACCCAATGTTAGTGCATCTACACAGTTTGGGAGACAAGTTGTGAAATGCAGGTTATTGATGGAAGGAAAGTGGAGACTGATGGCATGGACAATTTGGATAGGATTTGAAGATGTCCACAACAATGTCACTCAGCTTAGGTCCACAATTCTGAGAGTTTTCAGGATGTTGGGAAGAAAGTTGGATAAAGCTGCAATTGGAGAATCTATAGAAGTTCAAAATTACACTTATGATCTTTGGTGAGTATTGTACACTTCTTTGATATGTATTTTCATAGGGGAAAGTTGATCTTCAAAGAAGAGATAAAATCACATGATATGCACAAGAATGTTATGGATATTGGAGAGAGCAAAATTTATAGTGTTCTATGGCAGGAGTTATCTCACTTAACGGGTGCATGATCCAGGCTCTATGGATAGTTTAGCATGACTTATCACATCAACATCATGATTCCATAGCATCTTGGTTTGCATTACTTGAGGACACACAATCTTGAGGAGGGAGGACTTGTCATGTCCCCTTTTCTTAATATTTGATTAATGGTCAATATTAACCCATTTTATTCTTTCGTGGGTTAATTGGGCAAGCATAGGAAGAATAAATAATTTAATATTTATTATTGTCCAAATATAATTCAACTCTTAAGGATAATTAAATATTAAATTAAATATTTTGAGGCTCAAAAGAGCTATTGGGTTTTGTGTCATGAGAGGTGTTCATTTGCATGAAGATTTTGAAAATATTGGGAAATTACAAGTGGTGGGGGAATTTATGACATTGTATGACAACTGTCATATCCCAAAATAGCAAGGAATCCAAGAAAAAAATGGGAGATTTGTGCAATCATCTCTTAAGGAAGATTGATACAAAATATAAAAATTATATCATTTGGGGGTATTGTTGATATCATATTTTCTCTCAAACTTGCAGATTTGTAGAATACTTCTTCAATGGACGAAACCCAGTTGGAGTAGAGGCTTGTGGACAAAAACCCATCAGCATAAAGTGGAAAAAGGACAAAAATCCTTTTCTCACAAGAGGCAATATCATCCAGAGCTTGCATTTGTGCTGAAGGAATTTGGATAGTTTGGCAGTTTTCAACATTTTGTGTGCAAGAGTAGATTTTGGTGTTTGTGGAGCATTTGTGTTGTTGTAGGTTTGCATTTCATTACATGTTGGTGTACAAGGTGTATTTCATTCATTCTTGAGGTTTGGATCAGATTTGGCAAGCTGGGTATTGCTGTCTTAGTCTCAGGAGTGTTGCATGTGAAGATTTTGTGTGTTGAAATACACACTGTGTAATTCAATCTTTGTGTATTTTGTAGTTTGGTGTTGTGGGTGTTTTTCCAGAAGTTTGTTGTGGCATTTCCATGTTGTATCAGACCTATTCTCATGTGTCTATGACAGAAAAAATCAAATAAAAACATTTTGTGGTGTTTCCTAGTGATTTTGGCTCCATTCAGTATTCGACAGTTTTGTGGGTTTTTTGTGGGTTTTGTTGTATTTGCTCCAAACTCAAAAATATAGTTGCTGTAGATTTTGTGACTATTATGATAGTCCAGAGGATGAAAAAATCAGATTAAAATGCAAGAAAATCAATTCCATAAGTTATGGGCAAATTGTGTTAGTTTGGTGTTGTTCTGTGCATGACTAGCTTGCTAGTCTTGGTGAAATTGTTGTATGTTTTTGGTGGAATTAATTAATTCATTCCATATCTAATTTAAAATTGAAATATTTTAGTTTGGCTCATTACATATTCCTAGAGGCATGAAATGAAATACTAATAAACACACATAGCCATACCCAATTGTACACTTGATCCCAAAGTTGTCACTAGATCAAAACAAACTGGCTACACAGGTCTCTCATTAAGTTGATTTAGTTGTGTGAATGTACATGCACATGAAAGATGGTTTTTACCCTGAACCATAGACAAAAGATGCGTTTGATTTATAAAAGGTGTTTGATCCCTCTCCAATATGGACCGGTGCCTATTCTATTGGGCAACAAAGTCATGGAATGCAAGGAGGAAAGGAAAGACATAGCAAAGGATTGACAGAACTAGGCATACATTTACATATATGACTTTTAGATAGATCTTCATACAATGGACATACTTAATGATCCAAAATAGAACTGCGATGATTCACATGCAACAGAGAAATGACAAATACAAGCCTTGTATTAACTTAGATGATGTCACACACCTCCAAACCTTTGTTACAATCATACCAGCAAATATGGCAAGGGAAAATACATAACTGTGATTACATATTTACCAAAATCACTACAAACTCCCATGGAGACATACCATTACAATCAAATTTGCATTGCATAATCTTCCTACTCTATGTTGAACAAATCCCTTCACTAACAAGCTAGACATATCATGTGTTGATGCCAGAGAAACTCCTTAGGCAATCCCAGACCAGACAATTGGCTTAGAGACCAACCATGAAAATGTCAAAAAATGAGGCATATATAGTCATCGTGCAACCTTGTGTAGCAGAGGACACTAAAGAATTGAGTCAACAAAGCCATCACTGCAGCACAGGACGTAGCACATGGCCTCTGTCAGAAGACTCAACGGATATTTTTGGTGCCCATGCCCTACAAATTGACCTTGCATCCTTGAGAGTACCTACAGAAAGTATGCTCACTGAAACACTGCATCTCCATATTAAACTTTGTACCTACGCATTGATGGCAGACACTATTTCAGCATTCAGCAAAGTACCCATGATGATTGCAACCTTGCAACCTCATGCCATGTGTTTGGCCTTGATTTTGATTTCCCCTCATCGGCAAAAAATATCCCAGTGTGAACTTGCCGCCTCTTTGTATTTTCACTTGCCCCTGTTTCTGCACTATTGGCAAATCTTCACTATGCTGAACTCTATCTTTTCTTCTGCTTTTCCCCTTATTGACAAATTGCCACTTTTCAAAACCATCCCCTGTAGCGCCATTTTTATGCTTTATTGGAAAATGTTAACATTTGTGAACTTTTTTATTTTGCCTCTATCGGCAAAATCTAACATTTCAGAACCAAGGGCCCCTTTGTCGCCTATTTTCGCCTTTGTCGGTAAAAACCCATTTTACTAAACTTTACGCTTCTTTGCACCTGTTTCTACTTCTATTGGCAAATCTTACTTTTGCCGAACTGGGGCCAATTTGCCCTTATCGGCAAATCCTATCTTCTCAGAACTTCACCTCTTAGCCGATTTCCATTCCCTTGTCGGTGAAAACACCCCATCATGAACCTTTGACTTTTCCCCCTATGCTCTATCTTATTTCCTTATTGGCGAAATACGAAAAACATGAACTTATGAAAAGTTCAGTCTTTAGTCAATTTGTCAATTTCTATGCCTTAGTCTCTTTTCTCTTTATTGGAAAACTAGCCCCTTTTAGAACCAAGAGCCTCGGGTGCCATTTTCTTCATTATCGGCAAAATGTTACTATGCTGAACTTAACACTTGATCACCCTTTATCAGCAAATTCGTGCTTTCTCGAACCAAACACTTTGTTGCCTTATCGGCAAGTCTACCATGCGAACCTCCAACTTCACCAACAAAGCCTGCTTTTGTCATCTCTATGCCTTAGCCAAATTTCACACTGCGACAACACCCTTTTGTCTTCTGTTGGCGAAGTTCGCCATCGGTGAACCTCTGAGTTCACTAACCACAACATTCGCCGATAAATGACTTCATCCATCTCTTTGGCCACTCGCTCTAACCTTTTTTCCTTTTGCGCAGCTCCACTTTAGCTGTTGTTGATGCCTTGTCAGCGAATCAACAAACTGTCGAACCTGGAAAGTTATGAAGTTCAGGAAAAAGTTGATTTACCGACAAAGGGAAAAAAATGGAAAATTTTCTAAGGGAGATAATATTTTGACCAAGGCAAAAAACACAAAAACCCAACTTTGACCAAGCAGAACTTTTTCATTTCAAAGAATTTTGATATGGCTCAAAAGGCAAAGTTGCTCAGAATTCAATTCTCTATTCAATGGTGACCTTGGCTAAGAAATTTGCACTAGATTTTTGTATGTTTTGGGGGTAAAAAGGGCACAATAGGAATATAATTTTTCAGGTGCCAACAAGTCCTCTCACTTTCATTTGTCATTTCTATTTATCTATTTGAATGCCTTAAATCTTAGGAAACACAAGTATAGTGGGTAAAACTATGCACCTAAATTTGAAATATATAATGGTAAAGATGATTGAACAAAATATTTGAGGTCCTTAACTGCTACATGTAGGATTTTCTATATTAGGATAAATTATTGGCCAAGTTGTTTCCACACACATCAAAATACTTTACTATTGAATGCATGCTTTCTCTTCCAAATGGTTTTATTCATAATTTTTTGAGTAGGCCAAAGGATATGTGTGCATATTTTGTGTGAATATGGGATTTAGTATAGAATTAGAAGGGGTCATCTATAGAGATCCAAAATAAGAAACATAGAGGGTTTTAAATAGGCATGAATTTCACCATTTTACAAATTAATAGGGGGATGGATGGCCCCTCTTATTGTACACAAACTAAAATGTAATCAATTATTATGGGATTCTTTCTACTTGATGTGAACTAGTGAGTGTTGTGTTGTGCAAACAAACTTGATTCGGTGGGGACAACAATAATTCCCAAAATAAGGTAGGGACAATTTACCCTTTTCATTGGGATTGTATTTCATGTTATTTACTATTGAGGGTATTAGAGTGAAGGGATAATCTTGATTCAAATGAAACACTTTTGATGGGTAGGGCCCACTTTGAACTTTTCAACAATGATAGGATAGCTATCACTAACATACTTGTCCCAAAAATTACATGTTGTTTTAGGACTATAAGATTTTAGAAGAGTTCTTGCTTATGAAAAATATGATAGTGTTAATATATAGAACATTAGGCCATTAAAAATAAATCCACAACACATCCCTACAAAAATAACATATAAGCTCCTTCAAATTAGGTAGGGTGGGATTAGACATCGACAAGCATTGCAATCTTAAACATGTGAAATGTAATGCATCCTTCATTATTTCCAAAAATCCAAAAATTTCTTCCTCCTCTAAATGCTAAATTTAAGAGCCAATAAAAGAGTAGAAAGTAGTCTTGAACCAAATAGGACAAATGTGAAATGCAATGCATCCTTCATTGTTTCCCAAAATCCAAAAAAATCTTCCTCCTCTAAATGCTAATTTTAAGAGCTAATAAAAGAGGTAGGGATCTAAAGCAGTTAAACTCTATATGTGATCTTGCATTCCATTCAAGAGGTACCATACAATTATATCATTGTTTTGTTTGTCTTTTATATTAACAAAAATATCTTTAGAATTGTTAATATATATAATTTAATTTAGTTTATATGAAAAAATGGTAGTGTTTAGATATAATACATTAGGAAATTGTAAAGAAATCAACAACACTATAACAAAACCCTATGAAAATACATAGAAACTCATTCTGATGAGTGTCAGGTAGCACTCATCTAAACATGCATTTTTACTCCCTTTTTCTCATCTTTATACACTACTTGTCCTGGTAATTGCACTATAGGAGCTGTGAAGTCTTGTTTTAATTATGCTAATAAGAGATGAAATGTTGAAGATTATTGTTATGATGAGAAGACCTATGTCAAAGTGAAACTAACAAAGTTATGCAAAATTATCTCTTTTTGGTTTCACAGGTATCCATCGCTTAGGCAGAAGACAATTTTGAGGAACTCTGGAGATGATCCTAATTATCTCTGGAGTTGAGCAAGAAGGACACTACACAACACTCCAACATTTTCTAGCCTTGTTGGAGGATCTCCAAAGCTGATGCAGCAATACAGAGAAGATGAATGATCATGAAGACCTTAAGAGTTGTGTCTTAGTAGGTTTTGAAAGCATCTCTGGAGTTGCTGCAACAACATAGAGTCTCCAAAGCTGTACAAAGTCTTCGATACCACTAACTACCAGAATCTCTAGAGCTTCTGAGGAGCTACGAGGTCCACATATCTAGGCCTAAGTGTCCCAGCAGATCACTCCAGTGGTCCATGTGGACATAATACACTTTTATTTGTTTTTGCATGAGATTAGAGGATTTCTCATAGTTCGCTATTTTAGGAAGTTAAGTTCCTTTTTAGCAGGGCATCGCTGCCTGTTAATGTTATAAGTCAAACTCCGGATTTAGTGACACCTTCAATGTTACTTAAGTCCTTTTTAAGATTTGCATGATTAAACTTTTGATAGATAGTTGCATGTTTTAGTTCTAAGAATAAGAGATCTATTATATCTCAAGTTGAACTAATAGGAAAGGTAGTTAACTCTAGAAATATTCTGTTGCTCAGAATGATATATATGGATGTGGATAGCAGAATAAGATTATTAGATTTTTAGTAGATGTTTATGCAATTTCATTTTTCAGCAAAGACATATTTTTTAATATAATATACTTCAGATAGACTGAATTGAAGGAAGCAGTATTGTTATACTTTTGCTCCAAGTTCTTTGTTTAGCCTTCAGTTTTGAAGGTGTGGAGTAAGGGCCCACTACCACCAACAAATAGGAGGCTAGTATTTTCTACTTTATTATGTTATTGCAGTTTCTTAATTATAGTTTCCTGTTTTCATAAGATAGTTCAATTACTGTTAAAACAATCTTGTTTCTGTTTAATGCATGTTTAAGATTTTGTGTGAATTGGATAGATCATTTTAGCAAATTGTTATTTAAGTCCTTAGATTAGGTTTTCCTTTCAAGAAAGTGATTAGAAGCATTAGTTTTATTAATTAAGGAAGTTCAATTCAGTAGAATAGTTAAGGACTGTTGATTATCAGGTTTATATTGCAAACAACCATGGACATAGCCCTAAATTTAACACATAAAATATGATTAAATGCCAAGGTACAATGATTCTTGTAATTTTTGGCGCCGTTGTCGGGGATGTGTGTTAATAGAAACCCTAGTTAATAGTCCCATTTAGGAATAGATTAATTATGCATGGTTAGACCTAGGGATCCAAAAGGTAGATACATCAAACAAACACCCAAGCAGCAAACTATAGGTGAAAGTAGTAGGGTAAGACAAGACCTTGTTGAAAAGGAAGAAGAACATTTAGGACCTACCTTGGAAATCACACCACAATTAGATATCCCCACAAGCCCTCAAAACCTTTCACTCTCTGAGTACATTCAAGAACTGCAGGAGAAACACCAGGTAGATCTGTTAAGAGGATCCACTTTACCAGAAACTCAAATTGAATCTTGGAAGGAAGAAGCATCACAAGAAGAACCATTAGACATGGGGGGCAATCATAAAAATCATAACCCAGTAGACCCTCTGTAGGAGAATGCGAGAACCTTTACATACCCTATTGTCCTTGCTCCTAGGGAAAATGCCCCTATGAAGAACATTTCACCTACAAACCTTCCAACATTCAGGGGACTTGCTTCTAAGGACCTAGTTCAATTTCTTTTTGAGTTTAAAGTCTTATGTCAAACATATGACTATGGATCTGATAACCAAAAACTCAAACTTTTCCCATCTACATTGAAAGACTTTGCCATTAGGTGGTTCATGGGCTTAGCCCCAGATTCTATCCACTCATGGGAACAAATGGAAATTAATTTCTTGGACAAATACCAGGACTATTGTAGAATCAGTGATAGAAAGGAAGAGTTGTTTATAACTAAACAGAAAGAGGATGAAAGCTTAGAGTACTACCTAGATAGATTCGACTTTGCCCTTAGAAGGTATGGCAGCCCTATATTTCATAGCTTGGCCAAAACTTTATTTATAAAAGGGTTGGATAAAGAGTCAAAGCAAGTATTGTATCTAATGGGAAGAGAGAATATAGGGGCCCTTCAAACTGGGGAATAACCAATCGAATCCAACCTAGCATGGACCTCAAAACATTCCTCTATGGGTACCACAAGACTGGTCAAACCAACAATGGTAGAACTAGCCTTGGGGTAATCAACAGTGGCCACAACAATTCCCACCACAATTTGGACCACAAAACATGCAACCTCAGTGGGGTCCTCAATAGAGCTATAATCAATAGTTCCAAGGACAACCTAGACGTTTCCAAAACCAACCACAAGCAATCCTAACTGGACCTACAAACACACATGGACAGTCTCAAAATAAGTCAGTTAGTCAACCACCCTTACCAGATCAACTTGTAGCAAACCCACGAAATAAACATGGAGCAACTGTTTAAATGACTGAGAAACAAAACATGGCTAGTGTAAACGTTATTTATCTAAATAACCTCTAGCTACATTCTAGGAAAACACTTACAAGACCATCTCCTCCACTCATAGTTGAAGTAACTGATGACATGGAACCTGAAAATCTGTCCACTCAACCCCAGGAGAAGATTATTAGAAAAAGTGTCACAAAAACAACCCTCAGGTAACTCTGGAGTTCCTCCTAAAGGAACAACTCTAGAGGTCACCTCCAGAGCTGCTCTGAAAGCTAAAAAATAGACACCATACCCAGAACGGCTAAAACAACATGTCCTCAAAAAATAGTCCTACAAAAACAAGTCCAACCTACCATTGAATCAGAACCGTTGCAACAAATCAAGCAGCTAAACATTGAAATTCCACTTCTCTAAGCAATCAGGGTTGTTCCTAAACTGAATCAATTCATTAAACATTGTGTTAAAACTTGGGGCAAGAAGAAAAACTTTCCTACCACCATTTAGGTAGATGGAAAAGTAGTGGATCTTCTAGTGGGAGAAATGTTGCTCCCAAAGTATGGGGATCCTAGAAACCCTGTCATAACAGTCCACATTTCAGGAGTTGAAATATCCAATGTTTTAATTAATTTAGGAGCAACAATAAATGTTATGACAATTCACACCCTAGATAGATTGGCCTTTACAGGCATTCAGGCCACATCCACAATTTTACAATTGGCTGGTCAATCAGTAGCCATTCCAAAAGAGGTGTTGACTGATGTCCAAGTTGTTGTAGAATCATGGGAATTTCTAGTGGATTTTATGATCTTAGAGCCAAGAAATCAAAGGAATGCTTATCCTCTAATTTTAGGTAGGCCATGGTTGGCTACTATAGCAGCATCCATTGATTGTAGACCTAGATACATGGTCATCTCAAATGGCTTGGACATGAAAATCTCCTTGTACCTTCCAGCTAAACCATCCATACATTATTCAAGAAAAATGTGGGTAGATAGACTAACAACATGGAAAATAGTGCCTCTTTAGCTATGGTTACTGTCACAGAAAATTTGGGAGAGTTGGAAGAAGAAATAAACTATGACACACCTGAAGATATAATTTGCATTCTCATTGGGAAAGACATAATGGACTTAGCTCAAGACTTAAGGAAAGAACTTCTGATTGCTGCCCATTGTACCCTTGCTAATATCATTCCTTGTGGCGAAACCTTCTACAGAGACCTAGCTACTTTTCATATGTTACTTCCACATTCTTTCCCTCTTAACACTGAGTCCAAAATATGGGTTAGGAACATCTATGGAATAGATTACAAAACAAGTCATGGTCTTACCTAGGAAAACATTAAAAATCAACACTCAGTTAACAGCACAACAGGAAGGGGCACTTCTTGATCTTCTTACCTCCCATTCAACAAATTTTGCTTGGGAATATCAAGATATGAATGGCATCCCTCCTAAGATCTGCACCCATCACATATACACAGAATATGTCAAACCTGTTCTACAACCCCAAAGAAGGTTAAACCTTGCACTTAAAGACATTGTCAAAACTAAGATAGAAAAACTGCTACAGGCTGGATTCATTTATCCTATCTCAGATAGCTAGTGGGTTTCACCCTTGGTTATAGTGCCCAAGAAGAATGGGAAATGGAGAGTATGAATTGATTATTTTCCCTTTCCATTCATTGACCAAGTGCTAGATAACTTAGCAAGGAAAAAGTACTTTTCATTCCTAGATGGGTTTAGTGGATACAACTAGATCCAAGTAGCACTAGAAGACTAGGATAAAACTACCTTCACATGCTCATGGGGAACCTTTTCATATAGAGTTCTTCCATTTGGCCTGTGTAATGCTCCAACTACCTTTCAGAGGGTTGTTTTAGCCATTTTCATTGAACTAGCCAATGAGTGTATGGAGGTCTACATGGATGACTTTACTGTGTATGGGAGCACCTTTGAAGAAACCCTCAAGAACCTAGACAAAGTGTTACAATGTTGTGAGAAGAATCATTTCTTCTTAAGCCATGAAAAATGTTTCATGATGGTGGAAGAATGAATTGTCCTTGGACATCACATATTAGTAGAAGGAATCAAAGTAGATCAAAACAAGGTAGAAGTGATAAAAAATTTATCCCCACCTAAGAAACAAACTGATGTTAGAAGTTTCTTAGGTCATGTAGGATACCAGAGGAGATTCATAGAAAATTTTAGCAAGATAATTGCCCCTATGTTTTCCCTGTTGACCAAGGATACTAAATTTTAGTGGACAAAAGACTGCCAAACAAAATTTGAGACCATCAAAGAAAAACTGACAGTCACACCTATTTTGAGGGGATCTAATTGGAATCTCCCCTTTGACATTCAAGCAGATGCATCAAATGAATCAATAGAGGTAGTCTTAGAACAAAAAGAAGGGGAAGGCATGCATGCATGCAATTTACTACATAAGTAAGAACCTTACCCCTGCTGAGAAGAACTACACAACAACTAAAAAGGAATTCCTAGCAGTCATCTATGCTATTAACAAATTTAGACACTACATCACAGGATATAAAATCTTTGTGCACATTGATCATGTAACCATTAAATACTTAATGAACAAACCTGTAGTAGGTACAAGAATAGTCATATGGATGTTACTATTGCAAGAATTTGATATTACTATCATAGATAATCCAAGGAAATTCAATTTGGTTGCTGACTTTTTGTCAAGGTTACATACATGTGGAGAAAACGAACCAGTGGAAGATAGGTTCCCAGATGAACACCTTTTTTTTGTTTCTTCCATTACACCTTGGTTTGTTGACATAGCAAATTTATTGGCTACAGGCTTGTTTTCTTCTCATTTCACTTCTAAATAGGAAAAGAGATTAGTAAAGGAAAGTTTATCTTACAAATGGTTGAATGGTTTGTTGTTTAAATGTGGTCATGACTTTGTGCTACACATGTGCTTGAGAGCTGATGAAATTTTTGATGTGTTGAGGGCATGTCATGATGAACACTCAAGTGGACATTACTCCTCACAAAGGACAATCCACAAGATCTTTAGAACTGGTTATTATTGGCCATCTCTCTACAAGGATGTCAAGAGGTATGTGAAGTAGTGTGATCAATGCCAAAGGATGGGTCAACCAACTTTCACCTAGGAAATGTCATTTCAACCCCAAGTGGTTTTAGAACCATTTGAGCCATGGGGCCTAGATTTTGTGGGGCTTATTTCTCCAGCATCTTTGGGAAAGGAATATATCTTGGTATGCATAGAATATGTAACCAAATGGGCAGAAGTTCAATCACTACAATTTACAAGAGAAGAAAAAGTTGTTGATTTCCTATATAACAAAATCTTCTTAAGGTTTGGAGCCCCGAGGGCAATAGTTTCAGACAGAGGCCCACAGTTTACTTCTCAAGTGACACAAGCTTTCACAGATTTGTACTAGATCAAGCACATAAAATCTTAACCCTATCATCCCCAAGCAAATGGGCAAGTGGAGGTAACAAACAAAGAGCTGAAAAATATCTTGATAATGATAGTGGCCATGAATAGGAAAGATTGGGCCAACAGGTTACCTGAAGCAATTTGGGCTTACAACACCACATGGAAGTCAACAACCAAGTTCTCACCTTATGGACTTGTCTATGGGAAGAAACCAATACTGTCAATAGAGTTTGAACTATAGACACTCAGGACATCACTAGATATTGGATTGTCATTGTCTATAGCACAACAAGATAGTATTTTTCAACTCAATGAGTTGGATGAAATCAAAATGAAGGCCATACAGCAAACAAAACTCATTCAGCATAAGAGAAAATAGTGGAATGACCAACACATCAAGAAAATGACATTTCAACAAGGAGACTCGGTTCTCTTATATGATTCTAAGTTCAAGGAATTCAAGGGAAAACTACAAACTCATTAGATGGGACCCTACCAATTCAGGGAAGTTTATGAAAATGGGACAGTCCTGCTGGCACCCATTGATGGAGGAGAAAACACATTCTTACTGAATGGTCATAGAATTTACCTCTACCAGTGACCAACTACAAAAGAGGAGTTTACCAAGGACTTGTGCTTGGTGACATAGGTCACATCCTCTGCCACAAATTAAAAATATTCAAAGGACAAAAAAAATAAAAAAACAAAAGGAAAGAAAAAGATGAAAATAAAAGAGGGGTTGAAAACCAGTAAATGGTGGCCCTTCTCAAAAAGAAAAAAATAAAAGAGAAAGATTGAAAACCAGTTAAATGGTGATCTTTCTCGCCTAGGGAATTGAAAAGCAACAAATGGTGATTCTCTTTTGCATGTAGGAATCCATCAGGCATATCTCTAGAGCTAACTAGGAGCACCTCTGGAGCCCACTAGGAGCACCTCCAATGCTTCAACATATAAGGAGAATTCCAACCTTCGAGGTCTACCTTTCCAAACGTCAAAGAGTGGGCATCAAAAAGGTGGTGAGGTCATCATGACTCACACCCCACTATCAAAAAGGAGGCCACGTCGAGCACTCATTACACCCATCCATCGACTAAACCTTATATCTGCATCATTTGATGATGTCATTCGCTGATGCAAATCAGTCACATCCATCGTCAAAAAGACTTGACATTCCACACTCTACAGACATCATCACGAGTGGCTGGGAAAGCTGCACATGGAGGCAGAATCACATCATATCTGATGAAGGCGGCAATGCAACAACCCAAGCATATCGTCTAATCATTACAAATGGTAATCTAGGTATTTCTCTTGCATTAGTTAATTATGACAGGGTTTTCATTTTCTATTTTTATGCAACTTACTTAGACATCGTATGCTGCCATTATTCCCAAAGTACCATCCAATGCATGTTGCCTTAACTGCCCACCTAACATGTCCGCCCTAGAGTGTCATAACCCTCCTTCATTCATGATTAACCCTCATTTTTGAAATTACAAGCAATAACTTCCTCTTGAGCCAAGCAGTAGTCATCATACACAACCAGACAAAAGAAGTTTTCCAACTTCAAGGTTCAAAAAGCAAATAAAATTTTGGAGGTAAATTCATTTTGTAGAAACAAAGGAGCTCTGGAGATAGGGTTATTCTGTAACAGTAGAGAGAGATCCGGAAAGAAGATCATTCTGGTGGAAGCTACTCATAGGAAGGTAGTTAAATTTGAGGGTTTTGAAAGCAAAAGAACAAAAGAAAGGAGAGTAAATCATTGTCAAAGTGCAGAATGGGGATCAAAAAGAAATATGTTCCTGACACATCAGAAGGGTTACTTCAGGACCGATCCTCAATTGATGTTTTGAGAACTGTTGTATGGATGGAGTTCTTAGAGAAATTTGAGGGCTACTAGGAGGACATTGTGGATGAATTTATCTCAAATCTAAAGAACAACTAGACGTAGGTATGAGGGGTGACTATTTCTATCTCAACCACCATCATCAACAACATATTCGGCCTCCCAGAAGAAGGTGAGAGGTTTTACCATTTGAAAACCCTATATTTTGAATTGATAAAAAAATTTCTTAGTAGACAATGATCCTAAAATTTAGACACATTTAAATAAGGGAGAAGTCAAGGGGATAATTAGGACCACCCTTCCTCAGCCATGACAATCCTTGGTCATGTGGCTGATGAAGTATTTACCTGTGATGGGAAATTTTCACTGGTACTAGGGCCCATCATGAAAATGTTGATTTTCCTGAGGCATGGGCATGCACATCCTGAATACAGCATAAATTTGCCAAATTTCCTATATTTTGCAGTTGTAGCCTCAACAGGCAAATATCAACAAGGGAAGGGTCCTATGAAGCATCATGGCCTCATACAATTAATTGTGAAACACCACTTTATCTCCAAAAGAGGAGGAGAGGCCTTGTGGCAATCATTTCTTGATAATACATAGGCTTAAGAAAAAGGGCAAGAAAATAATAGAAGAGGCACCTTCCTCCACTCAAGAGACAAAAGAAGAGAGACCATCTCCCTCTAGGTCTTCCCCAGCTACTAAGAAGAGAAAAAAGGGGTAGGAGATTCTAGGGAAATCATTTGCTGCACTTGAGCATGTAGAAGCTACAACTGAGGAATAGCCCCATAGAACACCTCATACAACAAAAAGGAAGTTGACCTTGGATGAGGAATCCACCCCAGCAAGAAAAATGAGAGGTGTTGTCACTATAGAGGAAAAATCAACAGAGGAGTCTACCAAAACTCCCAAACCTTAGAAACACAAGAAGGTGAGTGAGAAAGAAGTAGCAGAGGAGTCTCTAGAAGCTCCTAAATCACACAAACCCAAGAAGAAGACGGAGGACTCTGCTAGTGATGACACTCCTCCCTTGTTAAGAAGAAGCAAAAGGGGACAAGTGATTAAGGAGAGCACTCCGGAGCTCACTATTCCTCAACTTGCCCAAGCTCCAGAGGTGGCACATAGTGAACCCCAAACCATCTCCTCAAATTTAGAAGAAACTACACCAATGTCGGAGTCACAAACAAAACCAGTGCTCTAGAGAAGCAAGAGGAAGAGGCAGCCCACTCAAGCATAAAGGGACACTGCACTCCTAGCTCAGGTTCTTGTTGGGTTTAGAACCTCCATGACTCCTCCTCAAGAGTAGGTTGGACCATCACATGCCCCATAGTCTGCAACAGACAAAGAAGTAGAGAAACAAGAAGAGGAACAAATGGAGAGGGCTTAAGAACAAGAAGAGCACGAGGATATTGTAGAATAGGAGGATATTGGGCTCCTAGATGTAGACATGGTAGAGGGATTAGAGACATGAAGCTATTCCCATCCCTTTGACCAAGAGGATATTGAAATACCAAGAGAGCAGCAATTGAGGGAAGAGATTGAAAATCAAAAGAGATTGTTGTGGGGAAAACAACTGATCATCACAGACCTTAAAAAGGTCATGCATGAGAAGGAATCAACTAAAGACCAATAGATCAATGACCTGAAGAAGTAGGTGGAGGAAAAAGACAAGGTCATTGAGGCAAAGTAGGCTGAGATTAAGAAGAAGGATGCAAAGATAACACAAAAGGATGTTCACACTTCTGATGTTATCAAGGCCAGGGATAACAACATCATCTTGATCTCAACCATGATTGAAAAATTGTAGAATCAGGCCTGGGAATCGACAAAGGCCAATAATAAAATCGATGATCAGGTAGAGTTGATTAAGGAATTGGCTATTCTAGCTTCCACCAAAGAACATGGCACACAAACAAATGTCTCTCTGAGGACTTTTCACTTGGATATCCCTAGAGCCCCGTTTAATAGGGAAAGAAGGTGTAGGGAGTTGGAAGCAAGAAAAAGTCATGATAGTGGCCACCCTCTCATCAGAAATCCCTACTTGTAGGCCCCCCAGTGGCAACTATGCAATGTTCCTACAAGAAAGGGTTCTCTAAAGGAAACTCTCGTTAGTTCTCTCTAACTTGATTGAAAATATATAGGATGGGAGTGACTTCCTCAGGATATATCTGTGGAGTATAGATGAAGAAAACAATTTCTTGTGTGAACTATAATTGCATAACTTCTTCATTGAAGACCACACATTATTCATCAACCTTTTTGTAGTAGAGTGCCAACTGAGGGCATTCATGTCATTGATGAGGAATCATTAGATATGTAATGACAGGATGGAGGCTTACATATAAAAGGTAGCAAGTACCAACTTGTTCCTCAAGAGAGACTGCCTAAACCCAATGGCCTTTGAAATTCATTTCAGGGTAGTAGTTTATGCCCCAAAAGCAAAAATTTGGCCACTATACGAGCAACACCTACATGAGTGTGCCATTGAATTTGGGGTATTCATACATTCCTCATCCGATAAGATTATGGTCATTTATAAGAAGAGGTGGAATACCCTCACCTAGGATCAGAAAATGAGAGATATAGTATCTCCAGCCAACCTTAAGTGGTTTATGAGGAAGGCAAGGGCTATATCAAAATTGATGGACAAGTATAAGAAAGAATGGATAGGGGGACACTTCAGGCCACCCCTAATCATTGAGCCCTTGCCCATGTGGGATGAGCAGATGGAAGATACTAAGTTCCAAGAATGGGTGAAGCAGGTTTATCAGTTCAGGGGGAATGGCAATACAAACTTCACAACTTGGACAATTTATGAAAAGGAGTACAACCTCATAGATAGGTTGTACAAGATCAACAATTCTAGATTATGAGCAGTGTAGGAGGACCTACAAACCCTTAATCTCAGGGGGAATGATGAGTGTCAGGTAGCACTCATCTAAACATGCCTTTTTACTCCCTTTTTCTCATCTTTATACATTGCCTGTCCTGGTAATTGCACTATAGGAACTATGAAGTCTTGTTTCAATTATGCTAATAAGAGATGAAATGCTGAAGATTATTGTTATGATGAGAAGACCTATGTTGAAGTGAAACTAACAGAATTGTGCAAAATTATCTCTTTTTGGTTTCACAGATATCCATCACTCAAGTGAAAGACAGTTTTGAGGAACTCTGAAGATGATCCTAATTATCTCCGAAGCTGAGTAGAAAGGACACTTTCAGTGTCACTTAAGTCACACTTTGGATTTAGTGACACCTTCAGTTTCACTTAAGTCCTTTCTAAGATTCGCATGATTAAACTTTTGATAGATAGACTTTGCATTTTTTAGTTCTAAGAATAAGAGATATGTTATATCTCAAGTTGAACTAATAGGAAAGGTAGTTAACTCCAGAAATATTATGTCACTTAGACTAATATATATGGTTGTGGATAGAAGAATAAGATTATTAGATTTTTGGTAGATGTTTATGTAATTTCATTTTTCAGCAGAGACATATTTTTGAATACAATATACTTTAGATAGATTGGATTGAAAGAAGCAGTACTGTTATACTTTTTCTCTGAGTTCTTTATTTATCCTTTAGTTTTGAAGGTGTGGAGCAAGGGCCCACTCCCACCAATAGATAGGAGGCTAGTATTTTCTACTTTATTATGCTATTGCACTTCTCTTAATTATAGTTTTCCTGTTTTCATAAGATAGACCAATTACTATTAAAGCAATCTTGTTTCTGTTTAATGCATGTTTAAGCTTTTGTGAGAATCAGATAGATCATTTCAGCAAATTACTGTTTTAGTCCTTAGATTAGGTTTTCCTTTCAATCAAGTGATTAGAAGCATTAGTTTAATTAATTAAGAAAGTTTAATTCAGTAGATTAGTTAAGGACTATTGATTATTAAGTTTCTATTGCAAATAACCATGGACACAGCCTTAGATTTGACACATAAAATATGATTAAATGCTAAGGTACAATGACCCTTGTCACATTCAAATTAGGTAGGGTAGGATTGCATGTCGACAAGCATTACAATATTAATTCTATGGTCTACTTCCCCTAACTACATAGTCCCTCTAAGCTTTGGTACAATTACTCAATCATGGAATTCAAAATAGAGAGGGTTTTGAACAAGCATGAAGGGCTTGAACAACCATGAATACATGAATTGACTCACCTCTATTTCACAATCTCCTTCAATGACCTCCTTCTAGATATGAGAGCTCCTTTGCATTGGTAGCATACATGGGATTTTAAAATTTGGGGACTATACAATTTTAATTTTTATCACATTTCTGTGTGGGTTAAGGGAGATGGGTGGGAGTATTATCAATATTGTTAAAGTATGATGACTAGTATTTCTAACATCATTGTTAAAGGCTGACAATTAGTGAATTTAATATCATGGATAAATTCAGATAGATTAGTGGTATTAACGTAGTTAAAGTTAGGATGTGGTCAAGTGCAAGGAGTAGTTAATGAGACATAAAAGTAGCAGTGACATTTGGGGGCCCCACCTACCACCTAAGCAAGTCAAATCTTAGTGTATGTATTGTAAGGAGTGACTAAGTTCACTGCCACTAAGGATAAGAACACACTCAAATTTTATGCCCCTCTTCTAAATAAAATGATTTATCATATAACATATGAGAAACACCATGGCTATTTTTACTAGATTTGCACTCATTATATATGTTTGTACTACACATTTTGTAATCATATGGGCTAATAAATGTGTTCTCATGAATAGGAAAAAAAAGACCTCATAATCCATTGAAATGATAAAATTTTGAATGCTAATATTATCAAGTAGCTTAGAATCATAATTAAATGCCTCATACTTAGGGGGTCCAAGATAACATACCTAGCTATTGATCAGGTCCAAATTAAGAATTTTAATGGCCAAATTCTAGCAAAAGGTATGAAGCTTAGGAAAATCATTTGAATGAGTTGTAAATAATAAATGATGCTAACCCTCAAAGTTATTCAAGAAAGATAGTGCATCCCTTTTAAAATTCACAACCAAATCCCAACGACACATTTCATATTTAGGCAAATGAACTAAAATATCAAGCCCAACAATATCACTATTAACAATAATGCCTAAATCTTCATCTAAAAGGAAGGCTTCATAATCATCAGTATCCACAATGTATTCTAAAATATTCATTGATTTGAACACCTCATACTCACAAAATCAACACATTTATCAATATTTCCATAAGAAAAATAAAAAGTAGGTTAACACTAGATTGGATATATTCATATTCATATGAACCATTCATGTGATTAGAATCATCATTAAGAACATTGAAACTTCAAATTTGGATTGTTGAAGAATCCCAATTGAAGAACCTAGTTCCTTACATTACATATCTACCATATCATATCCATTGCAATTGACTATACAACCCTCCACATTGCAATCAAATTTATCACTAAATTTATAATCTAACTCATTAATAAAATTTTCTTTCTCATTCTCAATTTTAGACTTATTTTCTTTTCTTAAAATTGCTTATGTAAGGACACATCTTATCTAAGGCAACTAGCATTATTTATACCAAAGTATTGAATCAAAATGTCTTGCAATTTTATTCCCTACATGAAAAATGGAGCTACATTTGCCTCTTCAAAGAGTGCATATGAAGAAAACAATTCATCAACACAAGCATCTTAAGGGAAAAATCTCTAATCCCTAAGATTTTGAGATTTTCTTCAATTCTAACAACCCAATTTTTTACATGTTGGAGACTCACAAGATTTTTATGTCTTAAAAGAAAACCTATATGAATCAAACTCTTTGCAATAAAGAACTAGACCCATTAACTCATAGGGATCCACATGCTTTTGAATATCCCTCAAAGATTTTGCAAATTGAGTGTGAAACTTGCAAATACATCACCATAATTTCTATAAATATTTATAAACTTGTTGATTAACATATTGAGATCAACTTTATCAACAAAATGATCAATGAAAAATACCTTAAATTCATCTCAAGTCGAGATAGAAAAATTTGGTAAAATTGCATACCAATCTCATGCATCACCCTTCAATGACTGAACAAACAACTTCAACATTATATCTTCACCCCACCTCATAATCACCTATTATTTAATAAAAAAGTTTGGAGATGTTTGTTACTTGATATTGAATCATTTTTTTTATGAAATTTGGGAATTATTTTCTAAGTTCACTAGATATAAGATTGGACAAATTGGAAATTTGATTATAATTCAAAAGTTTGTACCTTCTAACACTAAAAAACAAATTTTATTAAAATAATTAACTTCTAAAATTACTTTTAAAAAAATTATGAATACATATTAAAATATTTTTAAAATTATAAAAATGACATTCATCCTACTATTCATGATTGAATCTCAAATTATAATGCATAGGATAGTATTCACATAAATGTGTTGCATGGAAGAATAGAGGCTAAGATATAGTAATCTCTAGGAAAAAATAGTATGTTAATGGTTTCTCATGAAAAATCCATGTGTAAAAGAAAAAGGGATTTTAAAATTTCTAAAATTCTTCTCAACCATAGCTTCTTTCCTTAGGAAGATTTTTTTAAAAACATCCACTTATAGGTATTTGAAACATTTGTCCCATGTTCCACTCACTATGCAAAGATATGTATGTGGAGAAGAAATTTCCACAAATAAAAACTTTCTTTACAACAAAAGCTATCATACCAATTTTACCACCAAGGCAAGCTCACTCTACAAGTATACACATGACTATCGGAGACCAAACCATTCAACATTGATGAATGTGAATATAAATTGGACATCAAAACAATGACTCAAACAATATCTTTTAGACATCACTAGATAAGACCCGCATAATAGTGACGTGTGTGTGGTTCTCAATTGTCATGGTACAATTTACCGCATCACGTTGATCATTGCTCTCTCCTAGATGATACTCTCTCTCTCTTCAGACGAGAGGGAGAAAGATGAATCCTGCATTCACCTCATGACCACGAGAATAGTAGTTAGTCTAAAATCATTAACCAAACTCATAATCTTAATATAATATCAATTAATCACATAAACAACCGATTTCATCATAATAATTAGTACTCATTCCAAAAGTCTAACCATAAATTAAATATCTACAATTAATGATTATTTGATAGCAACGGAATAATGAAAACATGCAAATATTTAAATTGAATATCATCATATGAAATACATATCATCCAGGCATTCAAAACACAACAAACTTACTTGAATTGAAATAGTTAAATTTGTCTATCTACATAGTCTAAAAATAGGGTGTGACATATTATTTAATGTAAATTTAAACACAAATCAATTTTGTATTCTATTTCATGATAGCAACCCTCTTATAGGTCATTATGAGCCACTATTATACACAAAATGCAAATTTCTCTAGTACTAGAGCCAACATATTATTTGTCAAATGCTTGTACAAATGTAGAAATAAGATGGAGATGCCTTATGCCTAAAATACAAATCCATGGATTATGTAAACTATATATGGTTGCTAGCCACTTGGGTGATAGCTTATCCAATGCCATATGCTATTTATTAAATAAATAATTTCATGAATAATCATTGAGACTATATTTTTCTCATACATTTTACAATGCATTCATGGGTGGCAAGTGCAATGAAACAACTTGTTTAGAGCTATCATATGTAGATATTACCACACAAGATGTATAATGCATTGAAAATTAGCAATGTTACATTATTGAATTAGTAAAATCTTATTTGAAAGGTCACATTGAAGGAGAAAGATTTTGTTTGCAATGGCTATTAGAAATACTGCACACAAAAATTTGAATATTGTCATCAACAACTTACGACATTCTTAATGTGTACCATACTAATACAAATAGTTCAATCACATATGACATAGTGTGTTTTCAAACAAATATAACACATTTGCATTTTGAACCATTAGAGAGAACACAAGGACATGTTTTCAATTATTTGTATGAATGACCTATAAAACAAAACAACATCACTTGTCAAAGAAGAGAAAAATTTCCACACTGCAAAAGAAAATGGGATTCCAATATGTCTCCATGCCAACATAGATCAAACAAGTGCAACAAGACCAAAAATATTGCAAATCCCATTGTTTACAAGTGAAATTAGAAATAAAGAATGGACATGCTAGCTATTACAAAGTCAAAGAGATATTACAAGCCAAAGAAATAAAGTGCTACATGAGCATATATGAAACATATTAGCAACACTCCAAAGCACAATTGTCCAATATGTGAACAAGTATATTTTGTCCATAACATATTATCCATAACCAAAGATGATGAACAAGTGTATATAGATCTAACAAAGAATAATAGAGCAGTTGAAAAACAAATCATATATAAAATTTGTAAAAGAGTTCTTAAAAAAACATTACTTCCTTTTACAACACCAACGTGTATTAGATGAAATAGCTCACTCTCGCATTTAAAAATGCTCACTAATTTAGAAGAGAAACTCGTGTCACTTTGAATTGCCTTTGCACAAATTAGACAATTGGGTTACAAATGACCCCAAATGGGTCTTATAGGACCAAAAATTAATGTCCCTAGTAATATAAGCATTGTATAAAAAGCTTTTCCAAGATGCATTGATGAAACAAAAATAGTTGGATTTATTTAAAAAGGAAAATAGAATACCAAAATGTATATCAATCAGGCAAGGTGCATGCAATAATTTTCATGAAACCTGTAGAAGACTTGTACACAAAACAATTATACATTAACAAAAACATTGAAATAGACAAAAAGTGGAGTATTGTGCAAAACAACAATAATTGTACTTATGAAACCAACAAGCTATCATTTGAAAGTGAAAGAAAAAGTGATATGAAAGATGGGAGTTTAAGTGACATTTTAGTACATGGATTCATAGACTCTAGATGTATTCATGATATGCATGACAAGATTATTAAAATCGCCCCTATTGAAGGACAATGGCCACTTAGAATTTTTAAGGATAAATACACAAATGAGATTAACTTCCCAACACTATTACATGGGGATCCACATGATAAGAAAATAACAAAAATATTCACATACCTAAAATTGAACACTAGGAGCTATTACACAGTAGTCATGAGTTTGTAAACCATTCAACAAACTTATTTTTCAAACCAATTAGAATAATAATAGACCAAGTACTTTCAAGCATGTGAATACGATTAGAAAATGTCAACTATGAGGTTGCAAGCTACTAGAAAAAGATGTCAAATACAAACTAAATTTTGATCATGTTCTAAAATCTAGTATTGGATACATCAATTTTAAGTGCATTGGAATGTCACCAGATTACTTGCAACAAATGAAAAAAGCATATTTGCAATGATCATACAATTAGAAACCCCAACATGAAAACATGAAATTTTTTATCCAAATTGAATCTAACCAAAGATGAGTACATAAAAGCAACACGATCAACATTAAAACAACTAGCAATCTTATTGAAAAGAAAACTCTCAAAAACATGAAACAATAGTTTTTTCTAAAAAATACTAAAAGTGTGGGCTAAAATAAAAATGCACAATTCATTCTCAATGCATAGGAAATAGTTTCATAGTGTACATCTTGTAAGATAAAAATAGATAGGTCAATGATAAATGTGTTTAAAAGAATACACAAAAAATATGAGAAAAATAAAATTTATGCCATTAAAATGATATGTACACTAGCTAGGTAATACATTACTCAACCTACAACAAATGTCAACACAATAATTATTTCATATTATATTTTTTTCCATTGAATTATAGTACAAGAAAATGTTTCTTCATAAGCACATCACCAAGTGAAGAAATGACATTTATTCTTAAACCTCAATGACTATTGGAGAAAGAAAATGATAACTCAAAGAATATCAAGTTCCCATCTATTATTGATCACTATCTCCTATGCCCAACTACATTAAATAACATTTGCCTTGTTGAATTTGCATCAATATACAACAAAAATGGAAAGCTTGTATCAAATCATGGAAAACATAGGATCATATGGTTGTAAAGTACAACAAGCACACAAATCATGAAACTATTACAGTGAAAAAATATTGCCATGTGTCCCATTCAAAAACAATGAACAAGAACTATGAGATAAGTTTTTGACGTGGCAAACTACATATTACTTCCACGGACAAAAGATAAAACTTAACAAGTCAAAGTTTGAATATAATGTAAATACAACATGGAGTGACATTGACAATGAACTGGATGAGGTAAATAAAATTCTTTGATGAACAAAATAATCACAAGATGAATTATGAGAATTATGACCTATGTGTAGATTTACAACACCTGTACCATTTTTTTAAAAATGACATTGGATATCAAATAACTAAATATCCAAAAATTATTAGTAAGCTTAAGTATTGCAAGATCAAAAGAATGCTTAACAAAGACCAACAAACTATTATAAAGGACATAGCAATGAAGAAAAAAAACATAAACAAATCATTATATCTATTTTCACTGGTGGAGTAGAAACTAGAAAAAAGATTCACAACATAAGTATTTTTCAAGTGGCAATGCATATTTATGATAGATTTAAACAATGACCACTAAAGACAAAAATCTTGATAGTAACATACATAGGGAAGACAACTTACAATGCAGGTGGAATAACAATACACTAGCTACATTTAAGTTATCTCTGAATAAATCTACCTTTATACAACTTAGCAATGATGCATTAGATAGATTATAAAAAAATATGAGTTGCAAATCCCTCTTGTAGATGAAGTTTCTCTAATTAGAAGTTGTTTTTTACTTTCAATTGAAAAACACATACAAGATATAAAACATATTCAAACCAAATGTTTTGGCAACATCGATTTAATTTTGTGATATTTACCAAGCATGACCCATCTAAAACTCTTTCATTTCAAAGTGCCTACAATAAACACGTAATTTATCCCATACACATTTTGGTGTCTGATTGACGAACTATTTGATGCGTTGGAAAGCTCATGAAGAGATCTATCAAGCTATAACCCACTTCATCGGTTACGACAACTTTCAAGGCATTTAGGGACCTCTAAGTTTCTCAAATCTGAGTTCAAAACTTTTTCTAGGAGTTTCAAAAAATGGGAACTTTAATATCTTACAATCTAGGTATGATCTTGAGTCGAAACTCACCCAAGATGTTTACTTGGCAGTTCCACACCTTTTGGGAAAATTCTAGGTCCATTCGTGCTCAAATGTAGAGTTACTAAAAATAGTAAACCTTGCCATTTTTAGCCCCTTTTGGAAACTTTGAAAGTTCTAAACCAATATTCAAGATAAAGGGTATTCCAAAAGACCAAAATTGAGAAGAATAGAAACCTTTTGTAGTTGCAAGGTTGAGACACCTTTCCTAACAGCAATTACAAAACAAACCAATTTCAAAGAACAAGCACAAAATCTATCATGACATAAATGTGTATAAAGCAATTGTAAATTACAATTGAAAATACTTACATTACACCAACAACAACAATTAACAATGTAATTGCTACAATAAATTATGATATATTGAATATAAATTTGAGCAATATTACAATTTCTATTATAAATTTTAACTCAAATGAGACTTCAATTATTTTATTTTTTTTCTTTATAGCTAGCTAATTGCACTATGTTTAGGCAATAGAGTCAAATAATCTTTTTTTTGGTATTATAACCCTGGTAAGGGACCAGGGACCCATCAAAAAGAGGGCCAAGCCTGACTGTCTTTAACATCCAGGCCAAACAGAAGTATCTAGAAACATATAGCTAATACATCATCGGAGAGGGGCAAATTACAGAGGCCCACACTCCTAATATTATCCAAAGACTCCAAGAACTAACAGATAAAAGTAGAAACACCTAACACTACTTATCTTTTTCCCATCTAGCTCCACCATGAAACCCTCCTCGTCACAGGCACAAGTATAAATGGGACGAGCATGAGTCTACACAGGAACCTCCATCTTCATAGCAATGTCTTCCACCATCTTCCTGGTTTCCACTACACCCAACAGTATATCACGCATATGACCCAACACCATCTCATGATTCTTCGCACTCTGGTTCGCAACCTCAATCAAATCCTCATGAGTGAGGACCGAAGCCACAGCCATAAATAGCATAGTCACCACAGTCAAATATTATGCAACCCCAAACACATTCCACCTTCCCCTTGAAGTTCTAGGATCTAGCAGTAGGTGCGCCATAGCCTCCCTCACATTCACCCCCTCTTTTCCGTCAACCTCCTTTGCTAACTTCAACAACCTATACAACCACTCCCTCAGGATGGGATTCTTTATCTCCCCCTCTATTTCCTTCATAAAACTAGCCATCGCCTCCTCCGTAGAAAGCATTTTCAACCACTTCTGCGTAGTGTATTTCCACTTCATCCTTCCTCCCACCGTTTTGCTATTAACATTCCTTGCAATCTACCTATAGGGAGGCATTCTTGCCAACCATTTTCCTTTTTCTTTGATGCTCGAACCACCACCCAAAGCCCCCTCCATCAGACCCCCACCATCTCCAACCACTGCCATCAAGAAACCAGAGCCAACAAGGGAAAATAGAAGACAAGATCGACCCAAAAGCCAATTAAAACTTACCATACCACAACACACCATTAGACTTAGAAAGGATTGCCACCCTACCATCTATCACTTCCACATGAGACACTGTTCGAGGAGATGCCAACTAATAATTGCCTACTTATCGTGCTTTCCCATTATCGGGAGGATAATCTTTTATTTTTATTTAATCTAAATTCTTTTATTTAAAAAAATCTCTATTGATAAATTGACTCTTGCTTCTTTCAGCAACAATAAAGCATCCAACTATAGAATTAGAACATAGTAGCAAAAGACAAGTATTGAATAATTATTTTATATATAATAACTTCAAACAATTATAAGACACTAATAACTAGGAATTTGTTTACAAACAAAAAGATTCAACAAATAGATATTTGTCAATTGAAGATCTTATTAGTTATAAATGAGGAAACACATTTCATGGAGGTGTTGTTACTTACGAGACAACACTTGACAAAATGAAATATGATAAATAAATACTATGTGCAGATTTGATTGATGAAAAAGAAACATTAAGTTACACTTGCGATACCACTTGAACTTGTTGAAATGCATAGACAAAAGGTGTAATATGCATTGAAAACTTTGAGATTGCTCTAAAAAATAGATATAACCAAGGAGATTACAATTGCATTCTTCTAGTAAATGAGTCCACTACAATAGAAACCATACCTAAAATATGCTCAATATACAACTTTATACCAAACACAACAATCAAATAGCTATTAGTAAACACAAAGGCATATACAATTGAGACTATAGCTATAATTGTAATAAATGTAACACAAATTGGCAATAAGTAAACTCTACATATCAAATATGGCCCTATAGACTATGATGAAGCAACGATGAGCACAATATTGTATAATCATCCACTTGCATTTGTTTCTTTATAATTATAATACATTTCTTGAAATAATAATTTCCCTATTATGTAATATTGTACTATAGTTGTATTTGTTTCCTATATTTGCTTCTATTTTTTTATCAATTCAACAATAACTCCACACTAGAAGAAGTCCACTCATGCTATTCAAAAATGTAGTAAAGAAAAAATCAGCACAATTCAAAACACTTCATATAGCCAAATCAACATTTATCATGGAGCTGAATGACAAAGTGGCATTCAAAAACTTGTAACTATTATTCTTCTCAACAACCAAGGTACAAATGCATTTATTTATCAACTTACTATATAAAATAGGAAATATATTAGTTTTGACATTTATTTAAATGTATTTATTGCACACATTCTCAATTTAACATATATACGTCTCACATGTATATAGGTATAGGCAAACTCACAATTCCAAATACATATACAAATATACTTTTACATGTTTGTGAAAATGTGGTTTTGTAATTGAAGCTTTTGAAAAATTAGAGGGGAAACTATATTGTGTGTCAATTGCCATTAGTCAACTTTATATGTCTATAAACACCAGCTAACATGTATTTTAAAAACTCTAGATAAAAAGCTTCCAGAGCATTCTACAAGATGAGCCACTGAATTGGTTCTTTCCATCCCTTGCAAAAATGTAATATGGGCAATATTTGAAAACCAAATCTGTTGTTGTTTATATGCTATGCAATTTTGAAGTAGAAGGTGACTTTATTTTGGATCGCAACAATATCATCTTGCACATTGACTAGTCCACTAAGTCATTCTATATTACATCTAGATTTGAAAGAGAGATATATAATTAATTCTTTTAAGATATTGCATTGTTTTTTCACTGCTTCAAATATTCAGCTCATCATATCCTGTGGACCTATGATGACCTTCAACTCAGAAAAATATATACTTAATTGCTTTTTGTTATCTTTGATCAATGAATATGATTTTGGTACTTTATTTTACTTTTTCTTCATTTTAAAGTAAATGTCTTTTTCTTTAAAAAAAAAATCTTAATATTTTATAAGACAGTTAGTACTTAAATAATTCCACATAAGATATCTTTTTGGTGAATGTTGATGTCTTTTTCTTAATTTATTTTTCTTAATCTTCTATAAGACAGTTAGTACTTAAATAATTCCACATAAGATATCTTTTTGGTGAATGTTGATTACAACCATTGACAGACAATAGTAGAGTGTAATGTTTAAATAGAGTGAACAAACAATAATAGTTCATTAAAATTAACTCTCTAGTGAATGACAAATGCATGCTTGATTTACTTTATAGTAGTAAATGTATTATAAACTTTTTGATTTTAAATTGATATGTATGATTATAGATTTCACAAAGTTCTCTTTAAAACACAATATGCATATGTAAATAAGTAAATGTTAATGCAAGGATGTCAATTACAATTCTTATCCTTAGAGCTATTACTATACCAATTACTCCTTTAACTAGTTACTATCAACAACACTTTTAACTATATTGCAATAAAGGAACTAACTACACAACACTTGTTATTGTTATTAATAGAAAAAAATATAATTTATATTAATGCAAATTTCAAATGTTCAATTTTGCTTAGTCTCCAAGATAAATTGAAGGCCATGATTTGACAATAATAGCTTAAATATCATTGATCACAATTGCTTAAGTCACACCAATAAATGTAACACACACCCAAACATCATGTTACAATTGCTTAACTCAAGGAGGGGAGGCCTTTTGTTGCTTTGTTGATTTTAAAAAGGATTTTGACACAATTCCTAGGGACAAATTGTGGAAAAGGATGGAAGAACTTGGGATTCCTGATGAGTTTAGGGCTGTTGTTCACAAGCTTTATGAGTAGGTTAGAGCTAAAATTAGAACTAAAGAGGGTTTTTTTCAGAGTGTTTTGGTAGTGACATCGGAGTCAAACATGGCTATCCTCTTTCGCCCACTTTATTTGGCTTATATATTGACAAGCTTGAAGAATGGTTAAACAACATCGTTGGGGATGGTATCCAGCTGGTAGGTTTTGTGGTGAAATTACTCTTATATGCTGATGACCTTATCTTGGTGGCCAAAACCGCGCATGGTTTGAGATAACATCTAAAGGAGTTAGAGCTCTTTTGCCAAGAAGTTGGGATGCAAGTGAACACTAGTAAGACCAAAATCATGATTTTCTCATTAAAAAGGAAGCAGCATCATGCCAACTTTATTTTTGAAGGGAATGCTTTGGAAATTGTTGAAGAATGCAAGTACCTTGGTATTATTTTCAACAACAGGCTCAGCTGGGACACTTGTAGGATGAAGATGATATAAGGGGGTTGGAGAGCTTCCTACATGCTTCAGAATAGATATAGGAAAGCGGAGCTTTGGGATTGGAAAACCAAGAAGACTCTTTTTGGTTTGTTAGTCACCCCGATTGTCCTATATGGTTGCGAGGTATGGGGGAGCATCGTATCAAATCACAAATGGATACAATTAGAAAGAATTCAAAAACATCTTATCACTAGTAGTCTTAAAGTCAAGGCTACTGTTCCCTACAAGATTCTTTTGGCTGAGGTGGGCACTTTCCCATTGGAGGCAGCTGAGATTATTTGGCTTCTTTGCTACCTAAAGAAGGTAGAAAACATGGATAATCAACGTTGGCCTAAGTTGGTGGTGGAGGAAAGGTTAGACCATAGGAAAAAGATGTGGATGAAGCAGAACAACAAGTGGTTGAGCAAATGGGATATTAATTTCCAAGAATGTCCTAAAACCAAAGCTGAAATTAAACAGTCCGTGTTGGAAAAATTCAGGACTGCCATGTGGACTAAATAGCTTGGCCGAAAAAAATTGCATTATGTCCAAGAGTTCAACCCCACATGGGAACATGGGGAAAAATCTTACTTGCATGTTGCCATTAAGGGTAAAGCTAGGCTTCTAATTATGTAGTTGAGGACATGTTCATGTCATCTATGAAAGGAAGCTAGGTGTGCGGAAAACGCTTCCTACACTAATCTAATGAGGGGAGGAGAGTGCAAATTCAATTTTTTCTTTACAATTACAACTATGTTAACCCACTAACAGAGATATTGCAGCAAACACATACACAAGAAAGTAAGACAGAAGAAGAGAGACACAAGATATACGTGGAGAAAACCCTTACGGGTGAAAAACCCCACACTCCAAAACACAGCTCAAATGTATTTCGTAAACAATGAAGGTTACAATACAACATAGAGCCAATGCTCTTGCAGAAGTCTTCGACACTCATATCTAGAGATGTTCCGGCAGCATAACAGTACCTGTCAAACCTATAGTACTTCTTCTCTCCAAAGCACCTGTTTATATAACAAATAGAAGGCAAAAATGGCTCCACATTGGGATGGGCGTCCAACATGGCCTCATGGCCCAAAACCCACGCCTATGGACACTTGTCCAACACTGTAGGATGCTCCTGACACTTTTCAAGTCACCCCATCCCAAGGAGGTTGCCTATTTCCAAAATGGGCTATGACAGATGCTCTTATGACTCTTGCAACTGTCATAGAATCTGTCATAGCTGTCATAACTTACAGTTGTAAGAGAATCTGTCATACATATGCTATAAATAGCATATTCTCTTACAACATGTCATAGTCCACCTTGGGCCTCCCAAAGATGCCTTTTTCAAAGATGCTCTTCGACACATGTCTTCATCTGTCATAGAATCTCCTATTTCTAACTCTTACATGTCATAACTTTGTCATAAGAATCTATCATGACCGTTTCGGTCAATATTCCCTTACACAACATCCAAGATGCTGACACACGACAAAATATTCCTACTACTAAGTGGGACGCCTATCTCCTCATGTGAGGACAAAATTACATGTGGTCATATGCCATGTAGGATGACACATCACTGTGCCAACTCCCACAATATGACAACATAGGATTTGCATCCAATTAATACAATAGGCAAGAAATAAATAAATACAATGTAAAAATACAAGGAATTACCAAGGTTGGGACTCTTTAATCCCAACATTCTCCCACTTGTCGAACACCTTGTAAGAGCTAATAGAATTAATAGGATTTAACTACTATAGGCCGAGAGGCCCATAGACTCCGAACACTATATGAACTTCTCTGTGCCCACTGGCTTCGTCAATGCATCTACAACATTCTTCAAAGTATCTACCTTCTCCAAATTTACCTTCCCATCCTCTACCATGTCTCGCACGAAGTGAAACTGTACATCAATATGCTTTGTTCTAGCATGGAAAGTTGGATTCTTCGCAAGGCAAATCACACTCTAACTGTCACAACAAATTGTAATTTGACCTGCATCAACACCAATAACTTAACACAATCTCTTAAGCCAAATGGCTTCCTTGCAAGCATGAGTTGCTGCCATGTACTCAACTTCTGTAGTGGACAGAGCAACCAGAGGTTGTCGCTTACTCATCTAACTAATTGCACCACCAAACATAGTGAACACATAGGCACTGGTGGATCTCCTGCTGTCAATGTCACCTGCCCAATCCAAATCCACAAATCCATGAATACAAACTGAATGCGGAGGTTCTGTAGCATTACCATGATAGCATATGGAATACTCAGAAGTACCCCTCAAATATCAGAACACTCGCTTAACTACATCCCAATGTATCCGTCTAGGATTAGCCATAAATCGACTAAGGACTCCCACTACTTGGGCAATGTCTAGTCTTGTGCAGATCATAACATACATCAAACTGCCAACAACACTAGCATAAGGTACTCTGCTCATGTCCTCCACCTCACTAGTAGATTTTGGGTAATCATTAACAGACAACTTTGTCCCCAATGAAACAGGAACACACAATGGTCTACAATCTGCCATGTTGAACCTGTCCAACATGGTCTACACATACTTACTCTATCTTAACCAAAGTTTTCTGTTAGTTCTTTCTCTTGTGATTTCCATTCCCAGAATGTACCTGGCTACCCCAAGATTTTTCATCTCAAATTGTGCTGACAACTGAGACTTCAAATCAGAAATCATATTTTTACCATTCCCAATCAATAACATATTGTCAACATACAATGCAATAATGAGAATGCAATCATTATCAAATTTGTAATACACACAATGATTAGATTTTGATCTCAGATACCCAATCGACAACACAAAGGCATCAAACTTTAAGTACCACATCCTAGGAGACTGCTTCAAACCATACAAAGACTTCTTTAACTTGCAAACCAAATTTTCTTTACCTTTCTCTATGTAATGCTTTGGCTGTGACATGTAAATCTCTTCCTCCAAATCACCATGAAGGAAAGTTGTCTTCACATCCATCTGTTCTACCTCTAAGTCATAAGCAGCTGCAAGAGATAACAGAAATTGAATGGATGTCAGCTTTGCAACGGGAGAGAAAATTTCACCATAATCAATTCCCTCCACTTGTGAATACCCCTTCGCAACCAATCTAGCATTGTACTTTTCAACACTGCCATCTACACCAAATTTCTTCTTGAACACCCATTTGCATCCAATAGGTTTCCATCCATCAGGTAAAGGCACCAAGTCCCATGTTTTATTCTTCTCCAAAGAAGCCATCTCATCCTCCATGGCCTCCTTCCAGGAACCTACATCTTTCATGCCCATAGCCTCTTTCACAGTTGTAGGCTCATCAATGTTAGTAAGTAAAGCAAAAGCACAACTAGAATCAAGTAATGAATAACCAAACCTATCAGGTTGCTTTCTTGTTTGTGTAGACCTCCTCAATGGCTGAGGTTGAGGTTCTGCTTCTTCTTCTGAGCTTTCAGAGTTGCTAGAGCTCTCCTCATCATTAGGTCTCACAGGGTCTGTCGGTTCAGTCTTCTCAGGGGTAGAAGGAAATTGAACCACATCTTCCTTCTTTTCTGTCTATTTTGGCTGTAGAATGGAAGAAGGTGTTATCTCTCTGAAGATAACACTTCTACTATACAACACTTTTTCAGCCACATGATCCCAAAGCTTGTATATTTTCACACCGACACCATAGCCAATGAAGATACATTTAACAACCTTGTTCTCCAATTTAGACTGTTTCTCCCTAGGCACATGTGCATATGCCTCACAACCAAAAACACGAAGATGTCTAATTGAAGGCTTCTTACCAGACCACACCTCCATAGTTGTCTTACCAACAAGAGCTGATGTAGGAGATCTATTTACCAGATAGCAAGCAGTGGCTACAACTTCAGACCAAAACTTTTGTTCGAGGCTTGTTCCAGTAAGCATACTCTTAGCCTTCTTCATCAGTGTCCTGTTCATCCTCTCTACAACTCCATTTTGTTGGAGGGTGTATGGAGTAGTCTTATGTCTTTCAATCCCTTGCTCCTTACAGAACTTATCGAACTCTGCCGAACAAAACTCACCACCATTGTCAGTTCTCAAACACTTAATCTTTTTACTAGTCTGATTTTTAGCAAAGGCTTTAAACTCCTTAAACCGACTAAAGACTTCAGTCTTGCTTCTGATAAAATAAACCCATGTCCTTCTACTGCAATCATCTATGAAAGATACAAAATATACAAATTTGGAAATTGAAGGAACATTAACTAAACCAAACACATCAGAATGAATAAGATCCAACACACCAGAAGACTTGTGAGAACTAGAGTAAAACTGAACATGGTTTTGTTTTTCATATCCACAATGTTCATAAAAGTCGAACTCGAGATTATAATCATTTAACCCCTCAACGAGGTTTTTATTTTTCAAGGTTCGTAGACCCTTCTCACCAATGTGGCCATATCTCAAATGCCATAACATAGTCTTTTCAGCAGGAAGCTTAGCTTCCATAGCATGTGCAATACCATCAGAACTAGTTACAAGAAATTTCTTCACTGCTTGTTTAGATGGTGGGGATGAAGTGACTGTAGCTCTTTTCTTAGAGTCATAAGAACTATTGCATTGTGAAGTGCATGCCTCCAGCTGAAACATAGTACCTCTCTGAGTACCCTTCACAAGCACCATAGATCCTCTAGTCATCTTGCATCCATCCTTCGAAAAGACAACCTGCACACCTGCATCATTCAACATACTTACAGAAAGTAGGTTCCGTGCAAGGCCTGGGATGTGCATAACCCTACTGATCCCCTTCACTCATCTACCAAGGAATCAGATTGAGACTCTTCCACGACCAACAATCTTCATATGAGAGTCGTCACCCAGGTACACCCTTCCACCATCAAACTCTTCATACTTTGTGAACCAGCTTCGATGAGAGGTCATGTGGAATGATGCACCAGAATCAATCAACCACACATCATCAGATGCATGGGTGGCCAGGGTTGCGATGAAGGCATCACCATCATCTTGTGAGTTGTCAGAATCTGAATCAGGAGCTGACTTCTTTTTCTTTTTCTTTTCTTCTTTGCATTCCTTTCAGAAATGCCTCATCTTTCCATAGTTCCAACAAAGAGCCTTGGACTTTCCAAGAGATTTAGATCTCCCACGGGATTTGGATCTACCCTTTTCACCTTTCTTGTCCTTCTTCTTCCCTTTCTCTTTGGGTCTTCCACAAACTGCAAGAGCTTCTTTGGCCGACTCTAATGTCTTCCTCCGCATTTCTTCAGATAACAACGAGGACACCACATCTTCCATCTTGAAGGTGGTAGTGGTGCTTCCGATAGCCATGACAAGATAATTCCACGAATATGGCAAAGAAGAAAGCAGGGTCATGCATTGATCCTCCTCCTCCATTTTCACACCCACAGATGTCAACTGTGCAACGATCATGTTGAAAGCATTCATGTGGTCCGCAACAAATCCTCCATCTTCCATCTTCAGAGCGAACAACTTCTTTTTTAGAAAAAGCTTGTTCACCAAGGACTTGGCTTGATAAACATCACCCAGCTTCTTCCAAAGATCTTTCATGCTCTTCTCCTCATGGACATTCAACAGGACAGAGTTAGCTAAACAAAGTCTTATGAGACCCTTAGCCTTCTGATCTTTGAGATCCCAATCAGCTTGTGACATTGCTGTAGGTTTTACATCGGATACAGTTTCCCATAGGTCACGATCAACAAGTAGGTCCTCCATCTTGAGTTTCCACAACTCAAAATTAGTGCCATTAAATTTCTCCACCTCTAACCTTCCGGATGTGGTTGCCATCTCCTTGCTGCAACAAGATACATAATACTTTGCACAACACTCCCACTGAAACTAAAATTAGCTCAAAAAACTCCTACCCAGCAGCTAGAACCAAAACTGGCAAGGCTCTGATACCAACTAAAAGGAAGCTAGGTGTGCGGAAAATGCTTCCTACACTAATCTAATGAGGGGAGGAGAGTGCAAATTCAATTTTATCTTTACAATTATAGCTATGTTAACTCACTAACAGAGATACTGCAGCAAACACATAAACAAGAAAGTAAGACAAAAGAAGAGAGACATAAGATATACGTGGGGAAAACCCTTACGGGTGAAAAACCCCACACTCCAAAACACAACTCAAATGTATTCTGTAAACAATGAAGGTTACAATACAACACAGAGCCAATGCTCTTGCAAAAGTCTTCGACACTTGTATCTGGAGATGTTTCTGCAACATAACAGTCCCTGTCAAACCTGTAGTACTTCTTCTCTCCAAAGCACCTGTTTATATAACAAATACAAGGCAAAAATGGCTCCACATTGGGATGGGCGTCCAACATGGCCTCATGGCCCAAAACCCATGCCTATGGACACTTGTACAACACTCTAGGATGCTCCTGACACTTGTCAAGTCACCCCATCCCAAGGAGGTTGCCTATTTCCAAAATGGGCTATGATAGATGCTCTTACGACTCTTATAATCGTCATAGAATCTGTCATAACTATCATAACTTACAGTTGTAAGAGAATATGTCATACACAGGCTATAAATAGCATATTCTCTTACAACATGTCATAGTCCACCTTGGGGCGCCCAAAGATGCCTTTTTCACATATGCTCTTCGACACATGTCTTAACCTGTCATAGAATCTCCTATTTCTAACTCTTACATGTCATAACTTTGTCATAGGAATCTGTCATGACTGTTTCAGTCAATATTCCCTTACACAACATCCAAGATGCTGACACATGGCAAAATATTCCTACCATAAGTGGGACGCCTATCTCCTCATGTGAGGACAAAATTACATGTGGTCATATGCCATGTAGGATGACACATCACCGTGCCAACTCCCACAATATGACAACATAAGATTTGCATCCAATTAATACAATAGGTAATAAATAAATAAATATAATGTAAAAATACAAGGAATTACCAAGGTTGAGACACCTTAATTCCCGACAATCTAAGGTGCGAAACTGGTAGATGGGCGGTTCCCAAAGAAGTTTGTGAAGATAGAATATACTTTTTGCAAAATATATGTATATATATGGGAGGTTCCCAAAGAGGTATACATATATACATATATGTGACAGTGTTTTATCTGCTCATAAACAGAAGGTTTTTTTGTTTTCTGACTAGTTGTAATCATGAGGGTTCGACATTCAAATGGGGTTATTGTTTATCCATGGGTATTAAAATATTTTTTATTGTTTGCATTGAGATTTTTTTCTATTTTTTTGTCGTATGGTTTATGCCTGGTAAGGATATCTTATCCTGCTAAGGCAATGATCTTTCTAGCTCGAAAAATAAGAGGATTTATTTGTTTTTTTTGTTTTTTTGTCATATGGTTTATGCATGCAATATCTAAGTTTGTACCTAATTGATATAGAATCTTTACTCTATCTAGAATCTAGTCCAATATCTTAATTGATTCAATGACTATAGACTTGTCCTCTAAGTTCAGACTTGACCCTATCCAAGTGTTTTGCTATTGCTTGCTCCTTGAATGCTCTAGGATGGGAATCAATTATTTGATATGTGTGGATGATAAATTAAAGAATATCTTTCACTACTAGGACATAGTGTCAAATTTTGCAAAATGTGTAGTTAGTTAGCTCAAAGTAGGAAAATTAAGGGGCACAATTGGCCAAAATTGGAATTTGATTTTTGAAAAGGTAGGTTCAAGTTTGAAATCATGGGATGGACCCTTCTACTATAGAAATTATTCTAGGCTATAAATTGTAGTAGAATCAATTGGACAATAGCTATATGAATGTGATTATATAAACAAATATCTCGGTTTGGTTTTTGCTGTTTGCAATGGGATTTTTTTTTTCTGTATTTTTTTCCTATGGTTTATGCATGCAATATCTCAGTGGTAATTGATATAGAATCTTTACTCTATCTAGAATCCAGTCCAAAATCTTAGTTGATTCAATGACTATAGAATTCTCCTCTAAGTTCAGACTTGACCCTATCCAAGTGTTTTTCTATTGCTTGCTCCTTGAATGCTCTAGGATGAAAATCAATTATTTGATATGTGTGGATGATAAATTAAAGAATATCTTTCACTACTAGGACATAGTGTCAAATTTTGCAGAATATGTACTTAGTTAGCTCAAAGTGGGAAAATTAAGGGACACAATTGGCAAGATTTGAATTTACATTTTTGAAAAGGTAGGTTCAAGTCTGAAATCATGGGATTGGCCCTTCTACTATAGAAATTACCCTAGGCTAGAAATTTTAGTAGAATCAAGTGGACAATAGCTATATCAATGTGATTATATATACAAATATCTTGGTTTGGTTCTTGTTGTTTGCAATGGGGATTTTTCCATCTATTGTTGTCTGTGGTCATAAATGGAAGGTTGTTTTGGTTTTATGTGTACACACACACACACACATTTTGTGTGTGTGTGTGTAGATAAAAGAGATAAGACTCATGAACAACATAACGAAATATTTAGGGTGTCCACATCATTGACCAGGTGGCTGAGGCAAATTTGTTTAATTTTGGATGACATGGTGCACTAGGTGGAGTGGTCAAGTTAGGGTGACCCACTATGAAAAGAGGACATATTGCAAATTGAACTTTGAAGTAAACATGCTTTAAAAGGCATTCAATATGATATTAAATTAAACTGAAAATGTACTACAAAAAAATTGCCAACCATAAAAAATTTGTCAATCCATTTTCTACACTTACAAACTGTAAACTAAAATTTGTAACTTGAATTAAAGAGTCACAGTGATGCTTGAACATAATTTTGCAATTTCTAAAACCAATAAATGTGTTACAAAACACATAAAACGACCATTAAGCTGTGTTGATAAACACTACTCATAAAGTAGATAAAGTGTTACAACAAACACCCTTGAACACTAGTTTTGACATTTCGAATCCTTTGAATCTTTGCAGTACAAAGTTAAAGAAACAAAGAGCCTTAAGCATTGAACTAGACATTCCACCACAAAGTTAAAGAAATATAGAACAATCATGATTACAACTACACAAAAAACAAAACAACCTTCCATTAATGACCACAAACAACAAAAAGATGGAAGAAAACCATTGCAAACGAAAAAAAGTCAATCAATAGACATGGATAAAGAATAACCCCATTTGAATATAGAACCCTCATGACCACTTAGAAAACCAAAAGAATCTTCCATTTACGAGTACAAACAACAATAGATGGCAAAAATCCCAATGCAAACAATACAAAATAATTGAATACCCATGGATAAACAATAACCCTATTTTAATACTGAACCCTCATGATTACAAACAATGAGAAAACCATAAGAAGCTTCCATTTACGATTACAAACAACAATAGATGGAAAATATCCCATTGCAAACAATAAAATTAAAAAAATAATTAAATACCCATGGATAAACAATAGCCCCATTTTAATACCAAATCCTCATGATTACAAACAATGAGCAAACCATAAGAACCTTCCATTTACGATTACTGACAACAATAGATGGAAAAAATCCCATTGCAAACAATAAAAGTAAAAAATAATTACAAATAGTCATGATTACCGAACTCTCATGATTACAAACAGTCAGAAAACCATAAGAACCTTTCATTTACAGTTACAGACAACAATAATGGAAGAAATCCCATTGCAAAACAATAAAAAATATTTTAATACCCATGGATAAACAATAACCACATTTCAATATCGAACCCTCATGATTACAAACAGTCAGAAAGCCATAAGAGCCTTCCATTTACGATTAGAGACAACAATAATGCAAGAAATCCCATTGCAAACAATAAAAAATGTTTTAATACCCATAGATAAACAATAAGCCCATTTTAATATTGAACCCTCATGATTACAGTCAGATAGAAAACCAAAAGAACCTTCCATTTATGATTACAGACAACAATAGATGGAACAAATCATATTGCAAACAATAAAAAATAATATAATACCCATGGACAAACAATAACTCCATTTTAACACCGAACCCTCATGATTACAACTAGATAGAAAACGAAAAGAACCTTCCGTTTACAACCAGAGACAACAATTGATGGAAAAAATCCCATATAATAAAATAAATGTTAATACCCAAGCATAAACAATAAACCCATTTAAATACCGAAGCCTAATGATTACAACTAGATCGAAAACGAAAAGAGCCTTCCATTTATGACCACATAGAACAATATATGGAAGAAATCCCATTGCAAACAGAAAAAACCAAACTGAGATATTGCATGTATAAACCATATGACAAAAAAACCTAAAAAAACCAAATAAATCCTCTTTTTTTTCGAGCTAGAAAGATCATTGCCTTAGTAGGATAAGATATCCTTACCAAGGTCGAAGGATAAATGAGCGAAGCCACGAGTGGAAGGAGAAACCAGTGGAGTCATCACCAAAGCCGAGTCTTTTTGAATGCCTAAACCAAATACCCATTAACAAACAATAACCCCATTTCAACACCGAACTGTCATGACTACAATCAGATAGAAAATAAAAAGAACCAAATAGAAAACAAAAAGAACCTTACGACCACAAACAACAATTGATGGAAAAAAACCCATATCGAAATACGAAAGAGAATTTAATACCCATGCATAAACAATAAACCATTTGAATACCGAAGTCTAATGATTACAACCAGACTGAAAACGAAAAGAGCATTCCATTTACGACCACAAAAAGCAATAGATGGAAGAAATCCCATTCAAAACAGAAAAAATCAAATCGAGATATTGCATGTATAAACCATATGACAAAGAAACATGAAAAAACCAAATAAATCCTTTTATCATTGCCTTAGTAGGATAAGATATCCTTACCAGGGTCAAAGGATAAACGAGTGAAGCCACGAGCTGAAGAAGAAACCAGTGGAGCCGTCGCCAAAGCCGAGCCATCTCTAGCATGAAGACTAGCTAAAATGACCCCAAAGTGACCCAGTTTCGGTGCCATCTGCAACGACCAAACGCGGAGAGCAGAGTTGGCAATGGCGTGCCGACGTTTGTTTTTAGGAAAGGACGAGAGCATTGAACGCTCCATAGTTGCGAAAACTGGGGGCACAATACCCAGTGAAATACAGAGGGAAGTGGAGTTAATGCAACAACAGGGAAGTAAGTGAGGAAGTGGCACTGTATAAATGCAAGTGTGAGAAGAAAAGGTGGTGAGTTGCTCGCATGCCACACGACATGCTGAGCACAACCTACGATGCGGGTCCCTACCACCGGGGTAAGTTGTGTCCGGTTGTTGGTCGGCGATAAAAAAAGGGTCAAAAAATTGCCCCCACCTATAACACGTGTCGTCCACGTGGCAAAACACAATCCCATTGTGCAAAACAAAATATTTAGGGAGTCCACATCAACGTCATGCTAGCAAAATTAAATTTTTTTTTTTTAATTCAGATGACGTGGCGCGCCAGTTGGAAGGGTGAAGTTAGGGTGACCCACTATGGGTCCCTCTTGCCTACAATAACAAGACTAACTACACAACACTTGTTATTGTTGTTAATAGAAAAAACAATATAATTTATTTTAATGCAAATTTCAAATGCTCAATTTTGCTTTGTCTCCAAGATAAATTGAAGGCCATGATTTGACACAAATAGCCTAAATATCATTGATCACAAGTGCTTAAGTCACACCAATAAATGTAGCACACCCAAACATCATGTTACAATACCAAAAAGTTGAAGGCCATGATGAGCATGGCAGGCTACAAGAAAATCCACGCACCTCTTTTTGAATCAGTTGTTAAATACAGTGGACGATTGTGGGCATGGCGGGTGAAGAGGGGAGAGACAGAGAAAGAACAAGAGAAGCCGAGGAGGCGGCCATTATTGCCAGGATCGAACAAAAGTCTCGCCAAATAGAGCGCTTGCTCACACAGTAAGTAACCGCTGCAATTCACTCACTCACTCTTCCATGACATGACTGTGTATGCACTTATTCTTTGTATGTTGTGTTTTCAGATCTGGATATACACAGGCCCTAAAAACAGCTTTGGAGGATTCTCCTACGCGAATCACCGATGAGAGGTGTAAGGTCAGTATGGCTTCCCTTGCCAGTTCACAGGCAATTCATTTTTCTTTTGAGTTAGAAGAACAGTAGGAGCCCGGCATATTGATATAATGTGTCTATGCTTAGATAGTTCCATAAAAATCATCTCAGATTACTGCAGTCTGTGCCAACTTGTATGACTTTTCATCAATCAAAGTCTTTAATTTTAGCTATTTGCTTTTCCACAATGATTTCAAACCCTATACTTGTAGCGGTCCACTGGAAGGGGGCATCTAAATTTCTTTATCAAATTCTAGGGCAGTTTGCATGAATATCATCTCATAACAAACTTCCAGCAACTCCTCTCTCACAACTACACAAATTTCCCTTGTAAAAATATGGTCTCTCCTTATTTTCAGGTGAAGATTTTAAAATTTCCCGTTTTTCCAACATCCATGGAACCACAAGCACATGGAAAATAGGAGCCCAAGCCTCTTCGATGATACTCCCCTTTCCTTATCCTTCCTGTTCGTAAACTCTACAGGCTCCATCGTCAATCGAAATTTTCTTCTTTGGAATACCAACAATGTCCGATTTTTAATCAGCTATGGAAAACATTTTTTAGCTCATCTAACATTGTCCAAGAAAGATGAGATTATGAATCCAGTAAGCCAATTTAGTCGTTTTGCTTGGGACTGAAGAAAACGTTGGAAGAGTCCCCTGTTCAATATATGGGATGATCCAGTATCCCCTGTTGGCCATAAGATATGACGATGGTCCTATGTTTGCCAGGTGATGACTCAGAGATAGGAACATGTCCATTATGGTCTTCTACAGAAGGGGCTTGGAGATGTTACAATTGCATCCTCCCTCCAATCTCCAAGGAAATGAAGAGACACACCCCTAGTTCTGAGGACACATCAACAACTAATACCACTAAAGGATAGCTCATGTGTTTCAATTTTCAACTGTATCCTCCCTCCGATTTACCAATGCAGTGGGGAAAGGCACCCCTATCTTGAGAACACATTCCTATGTAGTAATGCCAAAGGATGCCTTGAGGATGTTTTGACTGCACCCTCCCTCCAATCTCCTATGGAAAAAAGGAAATGTGGCCCCGTCCCTGAGGATATATCCCCATGTAATACTGCCAAATCCTGATTCTATTCTAACACCAACAATCACCTTTAGTTTCCAAGTAGATCCATAATTAGCATGACAAGAATGCTCATTCTTCACATAAGTTTTTAGACACACAATCCCTTGGTGAACTATCCTGCTACATAATCTCCTATGATATAATTGCTTTGTCATGTGGAGATCATTTGCCTTGCTTTGCATTTTACTGTATGTTGTCACCTTTTAGCTTTTGGTTATTGAATCCATGCTATTTTTATCTGGGAAAATGACACCACTTTTTGTGATGTGTTGGGTCTGATTGCAGTCAGCAAATTGGATACTGGTGCATCGCGTTTTAATGGCATGTAAGGATGTAGATGCTGTGTTTGTGTCCTTGGATCCAGAATATTATGACATCCTTATGAAGTAAGTCTTATGCATTCACCACTTATTAGTCACGGCACTATGATCATTACGTTTAATTGTTTTCAGGGCAAACTTGTTAGAATGCAATAGGTGTATGTGGATTGGCAAGCTTGAGTTAACTATTGAGTTTGGGCTTGAGATCAAAACCTAGAATACAGAATTCGAACAATCTATAAAGTATATGGATAGCAACCCCAGTCGCATACACCAGATTGGTGTCCCTCTTGGCAAGGACCTAAATATATATTCATTTTTTACCTTTATATTTAGCCACCTAAGTATTTTGTTACCATCCCATTATTGTCAGAGTAGTGGATCAAAGTAAACTGATTTGTAGGTATGATTCTCTTTTGCAATGATGGAACTGTCCTCTGTAAGTTTGATATTAAACCAGCATGCAAGTTGACAATGTGAACTACATGGCTGACTTTTTGCAACCTAATATATTTGCCATATTCAAGTCACGTTGAACATGAATTCTGCAGCAAAATAGTAGTTTAGCTTTAAATGGAGAACATTCTGTGGATAAAAATATCTTAAAAGGTACATGTTATCTTATTATCCCAGAACCTGAATGTTCTGTGCAGCGGTATGCTTCGTAGCCTAATTCCACCATCACCCTGCAAACTGAGAAAAGGGGAATTATAGCTGCAGCTAAAACTGTTGATGACAAACATAAGGAGGTTATTATTTCTTGGAAGCAATCATATTGGGTATCTGATCACTGACAATGGCATACAATATTGATGGTTTGACATTAGTTGAGTGTTCAAATCTTCAATGTACAGGGTAATCACTTCCTGCAAGCTGGGGAAATCCAAAGTACTATTTATAATTAAGAACGAAAGAATGATTACTGATAGTGGGCTGTGATATCGATGGTTTTGTCTTTAGTTGAGAGTTTACATTATCCGCACAGAGGGTAACTCCTTCCTACATATTAATAAAAACCCTCGTAACCCTGCATACATCAGAACTAAAGAATTCCTATAAGAGAAATGTTGAATAATAATTGTGTCTGGGGATCCCTAGGCAGGCTGGGTCTCGAATTGAATCTTGCTCATCCCCAAGGTATAAATATTCACAACTGCTGCAATGATGCCAATTTCTTTGATAGCACGTGACCATTTCTGCTAATCCTGATATGATAATTTCCTACAAGGTGAGCTTTATATGATAATTGTTTTACCCAGACTCCCTGGGCAGACTAGATCTCCATGTGAGTCTTGCTTGTTCCCAAGGTATTAGATATTATTGCTGCAATGATGCCAATCTACATGATTCTGCTAATCCCAGCATGATAAATTCCTATAAGGTAAGATTCAACTTCTTCGGTGGGTCAAGCTTGATACTGTGTTTGTCACCTAACATCACACTCCAGAAACCACCTTTATTGGAGCAATGCAATAGATGGTGCATTTGAAGTTCTTAGTGAATTCCTTGATTACAATGGTGTCACATAACCCTTAAAAGGTGCAGTCAATTTTCTTATCTTACACAAATTCTTCCAGAAGCGGCATGATTTGATGTCAATACAATTAATTTACATTTAAGAACAGAAACAGATCCTGTGGTCTTCAATTAAAGGGGTCTTGTTCTTCATAATTAGATAACAGAGTTGATCCATCTGAATATGGTTCACAGCAAAGGTACTAGAGGAATATTGTATGACCTATTTTTATTAGGATGAATATATCAAATCCACCACAACATGCCAAGAACAAAGAATAGACTAGAAATTCAATTATTCAACCTATGTTCATTCCATCTGTTGCTATTGTTAGCGAACTATATTAAAGCTAGTATGATATGCCAATTAGATTTGCATTTTAATCACGTCACTCGATAGTTCACCATTTTTATTCTACAATTGGAAGGTATTGTCTGTCCTAATTAAGTTCTATGTGCAATGCACCAAGAAATGGTCTAGGTTAGAATGTTTCGTAAACCCTTTTCCAAAAGATAACTATAAACATTGCAAATGCATTCACAATACTAGAAGTTACAGGCCTATTCACCCTGTTTCTTAAAAAATGGCAGACCAATCCCTGTCTGTCCCCTGGCTACCATGGGGCAATGTTAACAGTGAAGTCTTGAAGTCTTTGACATTGCTTTATAGTTGCTTAATAGTTTGTTGACTAGTCATTTAGGGCCAAACAATAGATTTTGTCATTACTATGAGTTTAGTTACTTAGTGTTTGTTTATGATACTTGTTTTGTGCACTTGCATTATTAGTAGAGCATAGGTGGCTCCATGGTGATGAACTTAAAGGAAGACCTTGTCTTGATACCTCTACAGTGATGAACTTCAAGAAATGTGCAGCCTTGAATGTGACTTGGTGATGGTTTTGTTCATACTAAACCTTTAGGTTTTCCTTCTGTATGTTCTATATGTATTTTGCTGATTTGTCCAGGAATGCTACACAATGCTTGTCCTAGATTTTAGTTTTAAAATTTTTTTTCTTAAAAATTTTATGTTGGACATGATGCCAAAGGTTTAAGGACAATGTCTTCATAACCTTCCTTTTGTCTTATTCTCTCCAATCACATGCCACAAGTAAGAAAAGACAACTGGCTTTGTAGAGCATTTGGTGAAAGAAGCATGCTAAAGTGAGATGCATAATTCTCAATGTCCAGGCCAAATATAATTGTCTAGAACAAACAAATCTAAGGTTGAACATCATTTTCAGGTTAGGAACAGTGTTTGGCAGTTATAGACCACCAATTCCAAAATCTACAGCATCACCAGTACAAAGTTGCTTTTGCAGGCCATCTAATTGAGCATGACTTATTGGCTTATATTGGTATTCATGATATAGTTTATGTTGACAAGTTTAAGCTGTATGTCTGGCTGCCACCCTTAGAAGATGACATGTAGGTTATATGCCCACAAGATACTGTTCCTGACTTCTAACCTCCATTTCCCAAGGGTACTCCTTTCTTCTAGGAGTGCTCATTCTTGTCTGTTTTATTGTGATTGCAATTGACCAAGTACTTTAGCCTCAACTTTTTAAGATAAATGAAGAGTACATATATCTCATTATCCACAAGGACTGAAATTATTATAGACATCTACAAGAGTGCATATTTATTTTTATGAAACGTTTTTACAGGTTGACTTCAGGGAAATGTTTTTCTTAGAAAGAATATGACTACATTTTATCTGATGTTTTGGCTTTGAGCCTAAGCTCTTGTTACACCTGCTGATTTCAATGTATAAATCCTATGATTTCTTTGTCCACCATCTTAGGCATTATAATTTACAACAATGTACAGGTTATCAAGAATCTGGAATGGTATATGGTGTTTATATCTCTTGAAGTGGATTGACTATAGAATTAGCTTATGCATACAATGTTTTCTTTGAGGGTTACGCTGTTCTGTGTGAAAATGTTATAACATTTTATTTGTGCATGCTTTCATTCTTTTGTTTATAGTTGATGATCTGGGCAATTTTTATTAGATTGTGTCATAGAAAATTCTTGTGGTATGATCAATACATGGAAATGCCTTAAAATCTCTGTTTATCATCTAGGATTATTGTACCTAGAAATAAGATCATTGTGCAAACAAAGAGTATTTGATAATTATGGTGCTACTATAATTGTGATTCTAAGTTACTTCACTAGCTTGGATGTGGTTTAACTTTTTTGCCAGATATGCCCCCCTTTATTTAAACTGTTGCTGATAACTTGATATTCACTCACTAAAATGCATGCATCTTTGTGGCTCAGATACCTATATAGAGGCTTGGCCACTGGAGATAGACCGACTTGTGATCAATGCCTTCGTCTTCATGAAAAGCTAACAGAGAAAGCAGGTTTGGGCTGCATTGTACGGGCTCTTGCAGATACAACCAATACTGTTTAATCTATCTTGTTGTATCCAAGGAAGGATTAATGATAAGAACCAACTCAATTAGTTCTTATCTTGGCTGTGATGTCCTCATTGATATTCTATACTTTTTACAGTGATCTTTTATGTACCATCCCATAATTTGCTTTTACCAAAATTGAACTGATTTGTTCTAGAAGACGAAATTAATAGCAATCCATATTGTTAATTGGAGGGATGTCAGAGGCAGGAGTAAGTTGCACTTTTACCCCAACTTGTCCTCAATAATAGAAACCCCTGTCCTTGTTCTTGTTTTGAGATCGCCCAAGAATTTTAAATTCGTACAGGCATTAATTTTTTTGTTCTGATTTAGCATTGTCTTTACAGCAGCAATACGAACCATTTGTATGCTTAATTACTCATTACTCATCCAAACTATATGTAGATACGTTTATACAGAAGTGATTCTTTATTTTCAACACCTAGGTCAAGCAGTCCTCATTTTTATAAGAGCTATGAACCAATAGATCATAGGGACAAACAGATTTATGCCATTAAAGACAAAGACTAAAGCAAGTGTTGGATTCAAAGCTGGTGTTGAAGATTACACATCAACTTATTATACTCCAAAATATCATATCAAAGATATTGATGTCTTTGCAGTATTTTGAGTCACTCCTCAGCCATAGTTACCAGAAATGAGAAACGGAAAATGCAATGACAACGTTTAGAAGGTTGTGCATAAGAAATGGATCTTATATACAGGTCTTTCCAAAAATTTCAGATCTCACCAAGAATCTTTTAACCATAAACATCAATACATAAATAATAAAATACTATTCTATATCAATGACTTTGGCTGGAATAGATTGATCACGGTGAGACTTTCAGGTTTATTGAAATCCGGTTTGCTTTCCAGACAACTTCTTTTTGGCAGCCTCTTATTGCTCACGTTGAGAAGAAATTGCATTATTGGATGGCCAAACCCCATTCTCTTGTTGGGAAATTTCAGATTTGTTCTAAGGTGTTTGCCACCACTCATGTTTATTACTATTTATGTTGGGCTCCTTCTTGACCTTGTACCAAAATCTGGAAAAAAGTTATTAAGGGATTTCTTATGGGCATCCTTTGAGCAGGGAAAAGGCTTCCATAGAGTTGCTTTGGGAATTTTGTTCTCTTCCCCTTGACTTTGGAGGACTTGGTCTCATTAATACCCATTGCCAAGGGTTGGCCCTATGTGCTAAATGGATTATCAAAGCACTTGAAGGGAATGAGGCCTAGAAAATCTTGTTGCAGCATTGTCTCTCTTCTGGGGTTCCTCATGGCAAATAGGCTTGGAAAGGGCTAACCTTGCACTCCATTCTCATTATGAAGGTGCTTGTGCAAATCTAGGGCACTTTTGTTGCCAAAAGCATATGGAAAGCATAGGAGGCTATCCAACCTTGCTTACTATGGACTGGGAATGATTTTAGAATTGGAATTTCTATTAACCAACACTCTCTTTGGTAGGATCAACCTTTAGCCAAAGTCCTATGGATTCATGCCTCAAAATTTTCCATAGAGGGATTTGATTCATTTCATACCTCTTTTCAAAACCACTAGAAATTGGTTATCTTGGCTTGAACCCAAGGTCAAATTCAAGCTCTCCAACTAGGATTTTGAGTTTTTTCAAATGATTATTGAGTCAGTTCCTCCATAAATGCTTTTCACAAGATTGGGGTTAGATGCATTGGACCTTGGTGGAAAGATTGGAAATGGTATCTAGATACTCCTTTCCAAAATTATAAGCCTTTGTAAAGGCTATTTATGGCTTTTTTTGCATTGGTTTATGGTTTAAAAGCTCAATAATACATGAGGTTTGAAATCCATGACCACTCTACGACAACAAAGGTTTCATACAGTTTGGTTAGTTGTTTTTTATTATGATAAGCGACTAAACAAGGGAGCTGAACCCTATTACAAAATCGCCCAGAGGGGCAAAGAAACTAACAAGGCCGCAAGGGCAAACAAAATAGAACAGCAGCATAGCTGCAAGAAACCAACAGCCTAAAAGGTAACCCAAACAGTGCACAGGGTGCGCACTGACAACAGAAAAACCAGACAGGGGATCTAAACAAGCGCAGATCCCAAACCAACAAACCTAACACCCTTAGCCCTAGGCCATAGCTCCCCAACAGATTCGGGGAGCCCTTTCTTTCTACGCTGGATCACAGTCCAAGAAACCTCTGAGTCAGTCCTCAGAGCAAGGCGAGGGGGGGATCCTCTCGAGCAGCAACAACCATGGAATGCGCCAACGAAGCCGACTTAGAAGAAGGCACAACCGGAAGAGTGCCCAGAGTATAGGAAGGAGCGAGGATAGAAGCCCCCAAGCGCGGAACTAACAAGTCTGAAATAGGCATAGCCGAAGAATTAACAGCAATTGGAGCAGAAATAATCCAGTCCAGAGCCGAGATGGGAGCCGAAGGAGGAACAGAAGAGTTCAACAAAGTCATGGGATTTGCAGCAGCCACCACCACCCCCACTGGACCAGTCTCAAGAGGGGACTCATCCTCCTGAGAGGAATCATCACCACAAAACGAACCAACTTCTTGGGCACTGATAGTCAAATGATCCACGAGCATCCTTCCACCAAGTTGCAGCGCCTTTGCGGTGCGATAGAGGACAACTAGTGGCCATATGACCAATAGCAAAAGAACGCCGACCTCTGAAGGGGATACCCTCATAGTCCACCAGTTGTTTCCAAGGCCGATCCCTAACCATCAAAACATCTCCAAAAAGGGGTTTGGAGATGTCAATATCCACCAAAATTCGGGCAACCGTGGAGTGACCCTTAAAAGAGGTAGTTGAATCAACTTTCAGAAAACGACCAATGGCATTGCCAATGCTCTCATAGCAAGAATCCTCCCAAAACTGGAGGGGGAGGTTCGGGAGACGCACTCAAATCAGCTTGATATTAAGTGGCTTAGTAAGGGGATTGAACGAAAGAGTCCAGGGTTTAATGGAAAGGGAATGCTACCCCCACATCCAAACCCTACCATCAAGCACTAAATCTCGCTGCTCGAAAGAAGCAAAAGTCATGATGAAAAATCCTCGTGCACTAGGAAAAAGCTCAATCTTACCAACAACCAGCGGCTTCCAAGATTCCAAGACCCAATTGTATAGGTCGGGCAGAGAGGGCCATAATCCATTGAACCTACAGATAACGCTTGTATTGCGGTAAAACTCTTCATTTTATGTGACTTCAGGGCCACACACCACAATAGGGGAAGTACGGGCACAGGGGAAAGGTCGGATCCCCCTCCCCCCACCTCCCGAAATACCATGAGCACCCAAGCCAGCCACATCCGCAGAAGACCGTCTAGGGCCACCAGGGGCACGTTGTCTTGGAGCAGACGTACCACATCCAGCCTCTGCGTGCATACATTTCTTACCAGAGTTCACATTTTCCATGGGAGTATCATCCCGCTCATAGACATGCCAACAGCACCCGCACCTGCTGCGACCGCAACCACTCCCATATTGCCCTTAGCAAAATCTCCCACGCGCGCATCTGAGGTACAGACCAGTGTAGGATCATCAAACGGTCATTCTCGCTCGACCACATTCAAAATTCCTTCAGCCTGCTCCATCAACGCTTTAAAAGAATAATTGTGGGTACATACACACAATTTGGTTAGTTATTTTGAAACCCAAGCCTACTCACTTTATTGCTTGTGTTATTTATAAGGGTCTCCATTATAGGTTAATTAATCCATCTAGGTGTTTCTAATCCTTCTTGTCCTTTTTGTGATCATCTGCAAACACACAAGCACCTCTTTTGGTTCTGCTTGTGGGCTCAAGCTACTCGGACTTGGATACATGTTTTCTTTAGACCTTTTAAACGTGAGCTTTTCTCCTAGCACATGATTCTTCCGGTGATAGGCCATGAATATTGTTAAGTTCACCCAAATTTGGCAGGCTTTTAGTATGGAGATTCAATTAAGTATTTAGAAAGATAGAAATTAAGCTCTATTTTCAATAGCTTTTGTTTTCACATTTTTCCTTGTACAGTAAATCAATTATTTGTTCTAGTGTTTTTTTGTGGATGTAGTTGCAATCTAAAAAAGTTGCCCATTTGTAGACTCTTATTGAGCATTGGGCTAATGCACCTTGTACTATTGCATGCTTGTCACCTTCCCCATCTAGCATGGGGTACTCCCTTCCTTGAGGGCATAGATGTGGTCGTAGCCATAATGATCGTACCAGACACAATTCACGTGGTTCTCCTCAACATCGAGGATGTGGATGGTTGTAGTAGACATGTGTGCCCTTTGTCACTTTTCAGCCACATGATAGGGGTGCCTTAGGTTGGCTTGATAGTGGCAAGGTTCCCTGGTTGAGTTGGCAATCTCTCTTATGAGAAATGTTCCATAGCTTGAAGAAGAAAATGAAGAAGGCGCCATTACAGGGTGAGCCAATTTCTGATGTCCAGCACTTCCTAGATGGTTGTGGGAAACTCTTTGATTGTAACCCGCCACCTTTTGTTGGTGTTATCTTGTAGCTTAGCAATTTGATCATGATTGTTTCTTTTTGTTTATGTTTAAGGCTTTGCCTTGCCTAGATCTTTTGGGGTGTGAGCACATTCCACCCACTTTTTTTTTGTGAATTAGTGTAATATTTCTTGTCTAAAGTAATATAATAGACAATTATTCATCCAAAAAAAAGAATGAAAATTAAATTTTGTAAAATGAGAAACATCATAAATAAAAAAACACCAATGTCTTTGTTGCTTCAATTATATTTGTAATATAATCTAATTGTATTTAATACTAGCTTTCTCCTCCTTGTTAATGGAGTAATCAACAAGTGCATCAAGCATTTAAAAGCCTCATGGAATCCTCCTCTAGAAGGGTTTGAGAAGCTAAATTTTGATGTGTGTGCTAAAGGTAACCTTGATTTGCCAAGCACGTGGGCTATGGTGTGCTCAACTTCAACCCTTTTCCTTAGGAATGTATTTTTCTCTTTGGTATCTAGGTCGAGCAACAAAGTGAAGGTGAACACTATGCTGGAAAGCCTAAAGTTGGCTTCTTCCTTGGGGTGCAAGAAGTTGATTGTAGAAGGGGATTCTTAGGTATATATCTTTGCTTTGTCTAAAGGCTCTTTAATGGATTGGAAGATCAACAACATTCTTGTAGAAGCTTGTCTAATGAGTAAGAATTTTGATTTAATTCTTGTTAACAATTATAGGGTGTGCAATCGTGTCGCTGATTGTTTGGCTAACATTGGAATTGAGCAATTTCCTCTCCTAAAGTTGGCTATCACTTGAATGAATGGGAGAATCTCCTAGCACTTCTCCAAGTAGATCTTCATCTTCTTGTAAAAGCTAGTGTGCCTGATTTTAGATCCCTCCTAGCTTTTTCACCCAATTATTGTTTGAAGATCTTTTAAGGTGTTTTTGGGAATGCTTGATTGTTTAGTACATTGTTTAGGCTCTTATGTGTGTGAAGCTCGCATGTTGCACCAATTCCCCTTTTAGACAATTTATTGTTTAATGTGCTTGTCCTACTTGATTATGTTTTGGAGCAATTTTTACAAGTTAGCCTCTTTCAAATGATGGTTTTTTGTTTTCAAGATGCATTCGGTCTTCACTCTCAAGACTTCCCCTATGGTGGAGTTGTGTCTAATCATTGCTTGAGAACCTTTATCATATCTAATGTGGTAACATTGAAATTTACAAATGAGAGTCTAAGCACATATGGATCGGATGACATAAACATTCTTCAACCTAGAGCATCTATCATAGAAGATTTCATTGAGAGGTTGGGTGCCAAGGTTCTAGATGCAAATATTAAGGAATGGGGCTTAAGTAGGACTCTGCTAGGGGAGGATAATATTTTTTAGTGCAAAAGTTTAGAGAATGGGCTTTTGGATGCAAATGATGGCCTTACTTGTGGGCACATGGAAGAGATGGTGGCACTATGGTGAGATTTCAAGCCTTGTCTAATAAGAAAGTAGAGCTTGCCATGTTTTGCTAGGGTCTAATGTAATACATTGATGGGTTGCATGTTATCTTTTGGGATGGATCCTTGGAAGTATCTAGTCTATTCACCCTACTCGTGCTTTCCAAAGGTGGTGTAAATCAAGCCAAAATGAGATATTTTCTAGAGCTAAGGGGTCTAGGTGGCATTGAGGGGCTCAATAGTGGATTTGGGCACTTAGAATTGTTATTGATAATTTGCTTTTGGGCTTGTTTGCTAACTATTTAGTTGCAGGAACTTTTTGTTTGGGATTTCTACTTCCCTTAGAGTTGTCTTTTGTATGTAGTGGGGGTAGCTCCTAGTAAGTTGTGCCTGGTTTTGTTGTAGTAGCGTTTTTGTTTAGAAGGATGTAAGTTGTGTTTTTCCATCGTACTTATCTCTAGGGTTTTCTAGCTCCTATTATGTATGTGTATTAGCCTTACAAGGGTGAGGGCCCTAATAGAACCCTAAATTTACATATTAAAAAAATACTTTAATTATGTCATATATATTTATTTATTTATTTTGTTGTACCATTTATAATTTCACGATCACATAATTAAATATATATTTTTAAAACATCATAATTTTTGATAAGGGAGAAGCAAAGTTTTGAATCCCCGTTGAGAGGGAAAATGTTGCAGGTTGCAAAGGGGGAGGACAACGAGGGAGACAACAAGGATGAGTGAGAGGTAGAGTTTTGAAACCTCTTTGGGAAGGAAAACATTGTAGGTTGTAGAGGGGGAGGATGACAAGGGAGACGACCAGGAGGATGATGATGGTGAGGTCGATTGGTGGGGTAGTGAGGTAGGGGATGAAAGGTGCGATGGCCTTAAGGAGTGAATGACTATTTGGTTTATGGTTGGAGGCTCAACAGATTGCCCAAGCTTGTTGTGCTTCTAAGCTTGTTGTTGGGAGTGTTTTTGATGCTGGGTTGGGTGGAGGGTCTTTTGGTGTCGGAGGTACATGGCAGGGTTTGCGGAGGGGCTTCCTCCTTCCTGCTCTGGGAGCTCTAATGGGAGATGTGGGGTGACGTCAAAGGATGTGGTCCAAAAGGAAGAGGTTAGGGTTCTGTTGCCTTGCATTACTATTGAGGATAGGACCGATTAGGGTGATATAGATGTGGGGTCCCCTACTTCCCTCTTTTTGGGGAGGGATATGTAGATTTGTTCCCCTTTCTCTAGTAGAAATTGTGGCTACTCAATAGTCTCATTGTTGGTGGATGGAGATTTTTTTTGTTGAAAGCAACTCTATTTGGCCTCTGATGGTTGGTAGTGGTTCTGAAGAGGTGAGGCATATGATCTTTGGAATTTGCCAAGGCTGTTGCGACCTATTGTAGGCCTTACTAAATCCCTATTCTATCGGGATTCCAGGATCTTGTTGTGGGCTTCAATTGTATTTAGTTTAGCATCCTTGACTTAGGGGGTGGAAAGATCTTCTTTAGGCTCTTGAACACCCTCATTGGGAAATTTTTAGGTGCCAAGCCCAATATTAATGCAATGAGAAGATGGGCTTAGAGGAAATGGAAATTGTCAGGTCAAATGGAGATCGTGGCTATGTCTCATGGTTTTTTTCTTTTCTCCTTTTTGAATCAAGTTGATTGTGTCAAGACCCTCTCGAGTGGTCTCTAGTTCTTTGGGCTATCAGGGCTCTCCCTTCAAAAGTGGAAATTGAGCTTTTATCAACGAAGTAGTGCTATAATAAATTTCCATTTTAGGTTTGGTTGTCAGGTTTGTTGCTAGAATATTGGGAAGAAGAGGTTTTGTCAGGTAGTGCTAGTGCTTTTAGGTAGCTCATTACTATTGATCCTATGACTAGGTCCAGGAAGCTACTGTTGTATGCTAGATTTTGTGTGAATACTAATGTTGACAAGAAGCTACCGACTTCGATCTCCTTATCTTCCAAGTTTGATGTTGGAAGTAGAGGATCGAGTTTGAGGTGGTTGCAAATGTTTGTCAAATGTGCCCTATAGTTGGTCACTCGAGTGATGTCTATTTGGATAACAGGAGGAAGTAGAATGCTTGGAGAAGGAAAATAAGGAGCTAGGCATTCCTCGAGGGGATAGAGAGTTACCTTCCTTAGAAAAGGGTAATGAGTCCAATAATTTTGTGTTACTTGATGAGAGGTGCTTGAAGGGCGAAGGGACTAGTGTGGGTAGTCCTACCTCTTTGTGGGTTACCCAAGGAAAAAGAAAAATGGATGGTTCAAGGCCTAATGGGAGCCTAGACATAAGGACCCTAGAGCTTGGTTTGGCTGTCAAAAAAGGGAGGTCGAGCCCCTTACTCTCAAATTCAAGCTTAACACTTAAAGATGGGAATTTTGCTAGAAAGGAACAAGGTTCAATTGAGTCAAAGAATAAGGTTGATTGTAGGATACAAAGTTCCCTAAAGCGTTTTGGTTTCAAGCCACCTTGAGTTGACAGATTTGTTGTTTTTGGACAATTAGCTTTATTTGTTATCCCTTGCCCTACTAGTGGGGTGTCGCTGATTTACCATGGTATTGTTGACTTAATGTTTTCAATTCCTTGATGTTGTTCCATGTCAATGTAAAGGCATCTTTGATATATCCTTATTGGTCTTTGTCAAAGGGTGGGGCCCATTCAAAATCCCTCTTTCTGGTTCATAGTTCTAGCCAAAAGCGTTTACCCATAATAAAAAAATGTCAATTATTTTAAATTGTAAATACTACATATTTAATATTATTTGGAAAAGCCTTTATTTATTTTTAAATATAGTAATTGTTTTATATTGTAAAATACTAAAGTTAAATTAAACCCTATTTTATAAGAATAGATTCCAAATTAAGCGGTGTATTTCAACTTACATTCCCATTTAAACTAGACTTTAGTGTCAAGTTGCCCTTGATCTATTGCTGAAGTTGCATGACTCACAAAGAGTCCACCAAGGATAAAGTCTTACTGAATGCAAGGCCCATGACCCTTTAAAGGGATGAGATTGGGATCATTCCCCAATTGACATTGGTAGAATAGATATCCCTCAATCTTTAGCTCTTGTTGAAAGAGGTCGATTATTCATGCAACTTTGATTCGTGCTCCTAGTACTAACAAGTAAAAATGATCAAAGATTGTTTATCCTCTCAACCCCAAAAAAGATTTAGCAACACAAGAATTAATCGATGGACAAAGGCAAGTATGCATTTTAAGCTATTCATTTATATTTTTGTGCTAAAGCAATTTATAAAGCCCATGTCACCACGGGCAAGATTAAGGCACAATACTTAATTGATACATCAAATACTTTTGAAGAAATGGTGAAAATAACAACAAATTGGGAGTTCCTAATGTAAAGTGTGATTGTTTGATTGGAAGTTTTATGGAAAATATTGTGTTGGTTCATTATTGTTGAAATATTGGCCTACTTCACATTCATGCATTAAAAATTATATGCTAACACGTATGGGCCAAATTATTGCACATGTCTGGTGGAGATCATATTCACTTTGGTTTTGTACTAGGTAAACTTGAAGAACAAGAAACTAATGTGGGATTTGTTGATCTATTACATGGTGATTTTATTGAAAAAGGTAGAAGTTGGGGTATTTATTTGCTCAAAATTTGGGTCTCTATGTTGGTTGTTTTGCTTCTATCTTTATGAGGTATTCATGTTTAGTATAGGCATGCTTTGGCTAAGATTTTTGGGTATGATTTTGTATTACAGTTTGGTAGAGGGACTTGGGCACCTTGGTGCAATAGTTGGGTTGCCTTAGAAGCTTGTTTATAAGTTTGTGAAGATAATGAAGTCCAAGTGTTGCTTGTCAAGTATGGAAAAGATCAAACTTGAATTTAATATGATTTGTGCTTGTAATATAGTGACTTTTGTATAATTGGTCCCTTAATCAAATTAAACTTGGTCCAATCTTATAAGATTAAGTAAAATACCAAATGGATGAGTGTCCGTAGCCAATAAAAGTATTTACTTCTAGATAGAAATCTATTTTATGGATTATTTAATGGGGTTAATAGATCAATATATCCAAGCACACAGTTTGGGGGATTACAATATCTTATCCCATGACCAAAGAGGGAGAGAAATTTGAATCTCGTCTAGCTTGCGACAAAAGAAATGTCATCTTGAGCAAATTCAATCCTCATGATTGAACATATTGATGAATTTTGTTCTAACTTGTCATGACAATAGTTAATTTTGAATTAGCTTTTACCATGAAGAAGGGAGCCATAAGAATAAAGCATAATGAAATATTATGTAAGGTGTATAACACACCTTCCTAACAACATTGCAATGTCATTATTCAAGGTGTACGACACACATTTGCAACATTCCCCACTTGTTGTATACACTATATAAGAGTCAAATAAAAGAAAAAACAAACTAGTTGGTAGGGGGGAATCCTTATAGCTCTTTCACACCAAAAAACCTTCTTCACTAGGTTGATAATAGAATCAACAACACATTTGATCAATACCTTTTTCACAACCATATCCTTGGTCACAACTCCCACTACAACATGGCTCACATCATCAACACCTTGAAGACTCATATTTGTTCTCTATTTGAGACGTTTGTCTGCAACCAACAAATTTCCCTCTAGTACGCTCACTATTTCTTTGTGCACAAAAACTAGATTCATCTATATAAGGTTTGATACCAAATGTAGGAAATTATTGATAATCTTAAGAGAAGAATTGTGTTGAATATGTTATAGTATCCAAAACTACTGCAACACAATGACAATTCAAAACATACATAGAAACACTAAATTTATCATGAGAAACTCTTTAAGGAAAAAATCCACCAACAACACCACTCTGATATATCATTTAAAGAACAAAATTACAATATATAAGAGGTTTAACTTGTGCTAAGAGAAGTTGCACTATTTCCATAAGTTTATTCTAATAGTAAGTTATTGTATTGCTTCAACATTATGGGTGAATTATAGAACCATGGCGGCTTCCCCATTGGCGTCTTTTGATGTGCGTGTTCTGAGTGCAGCAACTAGGCCTGAACGCGGGCTCCCACGTCCGAGTGGGCATGATTCGTCTGTATATGAGTGCGGACAGGGCGTAAAGACAAACCCTGAGAGCATTTCAAATGTGTCTGGGAGGGAACCATGCATTAAGGAAAACCCTAGGTGCGAGGGGAGTTTTTCCTCTAAGTGGGAAAATTCAAACGGGGCTTCATAGTTTCAGTCGGTAGTGCCTGTTGCAGGTTCTTTGCCTGTTGAAAATGTTGGGCCCTGGATTGCTAAGGTTGCTTTAGGCCACCCTTTAAAGTCATTTTCTGATGTTGTTACCAATTCTAGAGCTCAGACACACCCATCACAGGCTAGGGTTAGGCCTATGCCTTGTGCCCGTTCTTCCCTTGTAGTGTGCGGCCCTGAGGTCGCAAAAAATGAGGGTTTTTATATGAAACGTGGAGTGATCTGTAGGTTTAATGGCTTATGGCCCTCTCTCCCCAATCTGCATAGCTGGGTCATGGACTCTTGGAAGCCTCTTGTCGTTGGACAGATTGAGCTTTTTCCCAGCGTGAGGGGGTTCGTCATAGCGACTTTTGCTTTCTTAGAGGAGTGAGACTTAGTACTAGACAAGGTTTGGATGTGGGGCGATAATTCACTGTCCATCAAGCCATGGGCTTGCTCTTTCAATACTCTCACTGAGCCGCTTAATACCAGATCAGTATGGGTTCTACTACTGAATCTCCCTCTCTAGTTTTGGGAGGACTCCTGCTATGAAGCCATTGGCAATGTTATAGGGCGCTTCTTAAAGGTTGACTCTACACCCTCAGATTTAGGGCATACTACGGTGGCTCGCATTTTAGTGGATATTGACATCTCCAAACCCCTCTATGGAGATGTTGTTTTGATGGTTGAGGACAGACCATGGACGCAGTTGTTGGACTATGAGGGTCTCCCTTTTCGGTGCAAGAGATGTTTCTCTATTGGTCACTTAGCCTCTGGTTGCCCTCATTCTCCTCGTAAGGGTGCGGCAACCTAGTGGAAGAATGCACTCACAGATCATTTGACGGTTGGCGCTTCCTCATCAGATGGGTCCTCCCAGGAGGGCAAGCCTTCCCTGGTGGGTGTCTCTTTTCAGGAGAACAAGCTTCCCCAGGATTCTTTGTTGCCCGCTCCTCTAGCGAAGCCTATGGTGCCTAAGACTGCTGTTGCTGATCATGTCGGGTCTGTCCGACCCTCGTTGTTTCTGGATGCCTCTGTTGGTCCTTCGGCTTCCTTATTGGCCCCATTTGTCAAGGGTTGGATTACTACCTTGTCGATCCCTAGTTCATCGTTAGCGCTACCGACTTCTCACTCAGCTCGTGATTGCTCTTTGCCTGCGGTGTCTATTGAGGATCCCCTCCTCTTGCCTTGATCTGAGTATTTTGACTCAAGTCTTCTTGGTCGGTTGTTCAGAGAGAGAAGGGACTCCCCAAATCTGTCGCTGCTTTGCAACCGAGAGTTAAGGGAGTTAGATTTTGGCCCTCTGGATCTGGGGTTGTTTAGATCCATTGTTTTGGTTTGCAGCTTGGCTGTTGTTTCTCCGTTGTCTTTGTACCGTCTTGCGTGTTTTTACAATGCCACGAGCTTGTATTTATAGGCACACAACTCATAAGAAACCAATAAGTGGTTTTACAATACAATGGGTACAAAACCATGGGTAGTAACCATATTCCACACATGTTTCCTCATGTGCTACACATGACCCCTCACACCCCACACATGACTCTTCATGTCCCACAAGTGAATCTAAATGCCCATGTGCAACGCTTGACATCACCCAAGAGTCTCCTTGTTCCAAGGCATCCTATGTGGTTCTCTTTGTCCCTTGTGACCTTTCATCTTTTGATGCTTTGTCTCTTTGCTTGTACTTTTGTGCTTCCATTTACGTTTGCAATTCCAATGTCTCATAGAACTAATTTTTGAGATTTGGTACCTTCACCATCTTGGAATACTTTGGAAACAATGCTTTTAGACTTGATCTACCACCATATGTGAGGGTGAATTCAACGATGAATTGTGATTACATGTATCTGTATGAACCATGTATGTTGGGTGAAAAGGGCATTGTTGCTCTCAATGGAGGACTTGGTGATTGATGAACAAGCCATTCCCTTGGAAGATGTGATGTTGCAAAAGAAGAGTAGAGAAAGTAGAAAAAAGTGCCTAGGAGTCTTGGGAGATAGGATTCAAAAATGAAGCGCTAAAGCAAGAAAAGTGGTACTTGAAGGAGAAAGTGAGAGAACTCTTACCACACTTGGTGTCTCTTTAAGCTTTTGTGGGATGAAAAGCCTCTTTCATAAGGGGGGTATGACCCATAAGAATTTGGAAAAAGGATAACACATTAGCAAGGGGATTCACTTCTAGAGTTCCAGGCTTTGAAAAACCTTGAAGGAACTGGCAATACAAAATTGTTAGTTCCATTAGGAGCCAGTTTTGAAATCATTGACTTCCTTAAGTGGCACCTACCAAACCTTCAGGGTGCTTAGAAAATTGTAGGTTTAATGAAATGGGTGATTTCATCTAGTTTGAAGATGTGTGACAATGAAACATATAAGCCTACTTTTTCTCTTCATTTCTATAATATCCCAAAAGGGAATATAATGTGATATTTAATCACTATAGCTCACTTAAGAAAATTTCAATACCATTTGATCACCAGGGCCCTGTGAAGGGCAAGGTGAGAGCATAATGTAATTGAGTTTTGTTAAATCATAATTATAGAAGTGAATATTTGATTCTAAAAATCAGATACAAACCCTCATGAAATATAAATAATGAACATAACAATCCACACAACCTATTACTTATTCCATATTCAATGAATTATCACCAAAGAACAATTCTAGATTTTAAATCTTTATCAACATTAATAGAAACAACAATAGCAACAAATGGTACTAAACTAGCTGCCAACAATCTAGAAATGAGCGTTGAACAAGCCACTCAAATACCCACAAAATGGCACATATGGAAGCCGCCTAGGGTTACAAATAGAGGCTCTATAATAGCCATCCAAAACCCTATAGAAATCGGTGCTAATGTTAGCTGCCTTATCGCACAACAATGACACGTATAAAGTCGCCCTCAAACAATGAATTTTTGCCTTGAATAACTCCATTTCACTCTGCAACTATAAAGCTCAAACACAATCTCTGGATGAGACTGCACAATCATGAATTAGGGCTTTTCATTCACTAATCTAGCTATGGAAATTAGTGGGTTTCCATCCTCCAATTTCCTATATAGTGGGTTTCTAACCTCGATGCAATAGATGAATAGGATGTCCAAATCTATTTGAGAGAATGAAATAATAAAACAAGCATGCATCCTTTGATCCTTGGTGTTGCTTATATAGACTCCTTGGCTCCCCTATTTTCCCTCCAAAAAGATGCCTTTTTAATTCCTCCTTTAACCTTTTCATATTCTTGGCTAAATTAAATAACTCCTCACTTTAATATTACAATATCTCTAGGAGTTATAAAAGGCACGTTTCTATAATAACATTTAACTTGTCTCCCTTTTATGTACCTTAAGAACTTAAAACATTGTTATTTATTATTTTCTAACTTTGTTTTTAGCCCATGAGGAATAATTAAGGAATGTCTTTTTAGTCTCCTTTTTTTGATATGTTAGAAAGGTGACATTACAGTCTCCCCTCCCCAGAATTGCTTGCCCTCAAGCAACGCAGATTCCAGGATCCCAAATCATCCTTGAGTACTTACAAATCCACATTCTCAAATCCTTGATTAGTTGTATGACTTCTATGAAAGTCAATTCATGTGGTTCTCTTGAAGAATTTTTCATCTCTTTGTGCGAGGCATCCACTTTGTCATTCTCAAATGGTTCTGCTTGATGTTCCATAGACCTTTGTGAAGCCTTTGCAGATATGCTAAACTTGGTTGTTTCCTTTGTCCTTGCAACTCTTAGTCTTTCCCTATGCTACTTTATGTTCTCACTACCATGCTTTTGTTGCACTTCTCTGACATAATTGGAAGTTGAAAATCCTGCACTTGAAGAAACTTTCTACCACCATGATTTTTTTTGTCAAACTCCTTCCTTTATAAGGCTTAATGTCATCTGAAGGTTGTGGATTTGAATAAAGAGGAGTGAGAAAAATAATTTCTACTTCATTTTTATGAATCATATCTATAATCAGTTTTGATGTATGGCTCAACATAAGCTACAGGTTTTCATACCTCTTTGTTTTCATGGCAATTGAAAATATTTTACTTGAAACTTCCCAATGAGAAGTGGGGAAAGCATTACATTAACCACCTTTGATTCTCCATACAACAGTCACTAATTTGCTATGGTTTCTATGAGTAGGTTTGGCCATTTTCATATTTGGTTTTGCTATTACCAACAATCCTGCCATGTGGATATGAAGCCATTGTTGGTTGACAACTATAGGAACATCCTATACTTTTATTGAACCTTCTTGTGTAGCAATAAAAGCCTTCATGGAGAATTGATCTAATTCATTCTTTAGGAAGTCAAGATCCTTAATTGCTTTGAACACTTCATAATTTTGTATCCAAACATTTTGAATTTTCTAGAATTTTGTTCCATGAGCAATCAAGTGTAACTGAAACTCCTGATTAATGCATGATTGTACCTTTGCTTGAAAATGGCTGCAAACTTCCTCTTGGAAACCGTCTTCTACAAATTGGAGCTCTAACCTCTCAGGAGGATTTGTCACAAAGTAGATTGCATTATGAGCATGGGCCTAGTATGCACTTACTAGGAAACACTCAAAGTCTTCAATTGCACCACTTCTTACAAAATTTATACAAGTTATTTTCTCCTTATAGTTATTAATACCTATCTTTGTTGTGCTCTTCTTTCCTTGATCATCATGGATTGTACTTGCACCAATTCATGTTCCTTCAATGGTAGAGATATCTTCGATCATTGCAACATCTTGTTCCTTTATCCTTTGTCGAAATTGATTGGTGGTAGTAGCACTCTTGCTACTAGTCTCATTATTGATGATAAATTCAAAGCATCCATTGTATTCTTCAAGAAGTGTCGAATTTGTGTGGCCTTCACTTTGCTTAATAACATTTGTACCTCCTGCAATTCTTTGATAAGTACTTGATATAGGAGTAGCAATGAAATGAATGCAATAACTAGAACTTCCACAAGATGAATGTGCACACAAAGCAAGAGCTAAAACTATCATAAAATGTATATGTATATACAATGAACTCCTTGTATATGTAGGACAAGGAGGAAGTGAGAAGGTGAGAGTTAAACACTAACTAACCCTCCATGATGTGTGACACATGTAGAACACTTAGGACAAGTGTGAGAGCATGTGTCATATGTCTATGAGGTGAGACAACTAAACCACTAAGTGAACTTAAGTTAGTGTGAATAGGTCTACTAGGCTAGGAACTAGATAGATATAAACTAGATGAATAAAGACTCCTTTCACACTAACACCCCACCTTAAGTGATACTTAGGGAGCAAATAACTGAAAAATGAGTCACGACAACATGGCCTGATGAGGTACTCATGTACAAAATGAAAGTCTCTCAGAAACAGAGTAAAGGAGAAAACCATGTGGGAAAAACCCCTCTCCAAAAAAGAGATCTAAATACAAAGGACAACTTCCTTCACCCCAAGCATATGTCGCAACTCAAGATAACTAGGTGATGCTAAAGGTTTAGTGAAGATATCAGCAACCTATTCCTAAGTAGACAAATACTCTAAGGAAAGAACAACATCTTGGATAAGCTATCAAATCAAGTGCATGTAAATCTCGATATGCTTTGTCCTCTGATGCTCAATTGGATTGCATGAAATGTGAATGGCACTTTGGTTATCACACCAAAGAATAGTAGGAAGATTTAGTGGTAGACCAAACTCTTTCAAAAGTTGTCGAAGCCATAGTACCTCCTGGTTAGCAAGAACTGCACCTTGATACCTAGCCTCAGTGGATGATAATGCAATAGTAGTTTGCTTCTTGCAAGACCAAGCGACTTGACCTTAACCAAGGCAAAAAACAAACCCAGATGTTGACTTCCATGAGTCAACATCGCCTGCCTAATCTGAGTCGGTGAATCCTACTATCTGTGAAGCTCCTGGTGTGTATTGAATGCCAAAATGTGTGGTGCCCTGAATATACCTCAAAATGCGCTTGGCTGCCTTCCAATGACTCTCATCAGGGTCGTGAAAAATAGGAGACAAGCCCACTAGCAAAGGTTATATCAAGGTGAGTATGTGTCAAATACAAAATACTACCAACTAACTATCTGTACAAAGATGCATCAACACAAGGTGTTGTGCAAGTGGTAGTCAAAACAACACTAGACTGAAATGGTGTAGGAGTTGGCTTGCAATCAGCCATGCTAAAATGATGAAGCATATCATTGGTATACTATTGCTGGCATATGGAGATCCCCTCAGTAGACTGAAGAACTTGAAGACCAAGAAAATAATGCAGAAGCCCAAGATCTGTCAAGTCAAAATGCTCCATCAAAGAGTCAAATATCCTGAAGTATGGATGAGGAACTACTAGTTAGAAGCAAATCATCTACATACAAGACTAGAATCAAAAGGTCATCGCCATGTCTCTGAATATAGACAGTGTGATTGGAGTGGCAACGTGTGAAACCAGATGCAAGCAAGAAGCTATCAATCTTCTCATACCAAGCCCGAGGGGCTTGTTTGAGACCATATAAAGAACGTCGAAGCTTGCATACAACTGAAGAGTCCTGCACAAAACCTGGAGGTTGCTCCATGTAGATCTCCTCATGAAGATCACCATGCAGGAAGGCACTCTTCACATCCATCTGAAATACCTACCATCTTTGAGATGCAGCAATAGAAAGAACAAGGCGAACATAATCCATCTTGGCTACAGGGGAAAAGGTTTCAGAGTAATCAATACCCTCAACCTGTGAAAAACCCTTAGCAACAAGACATGCCTTGTATCTTTCAATAGAACCATTAGCTACATACTTTGTGCGGTACACCTACTTGCACGAAACCATCTTTCTTTCCCTTAAGAAGAGGTACTAAATCCCATGTATTATTCTTCATCAAAGAAGAATACTCCTCTTCCATAGTTGAATCCCACTCTGGAACACTTGAAGCCTCTGTAAAACTTTGTGGATCTAGAGATATGGCATGACTCAGAAGACTAGATCTAGAAGTCTGTGAGCGAGTGCGGCAAGAAGTCATAGGATTACCAGCAAAAGATCCAGCCTCCTGAATAGTACGACGTGCTCATTTAGGCAAAACACGAGTGGGTGGAGGTGGAAGTGGTGGAGGAGGTAGTGGAGATGGTTGATTAGCACCAACATCTACAGGATCCTCAAGTGCTAAGGAATCCTCATGAGATGAAGAGGGCGGAGTAGGTAGTGGGGAGGAAGAAGTGGATGGAGGATTGATCTGTGTGAAAGACTCATCAAACTGAACATCTCTTCGAAAGAAGACATCTCAAGAAACAGGATCAAACAACCTATAGGCTTTCACATCCTCACAATAGCCAACAAAGATGAATGGTTGACTCTTCTTCTCCATTGCCTTACGTTGACCATCCGGTATGAATTCCCAAGCTTCACTACCAAATACCCTGAAGAAGGAAGCATTAGGCTTGATATTTGACCAAGCCTCCTCTAGAGTGATATTTTGAACTACCTTGTGGGAGTGTGGTTCTAAATATAGTTGGCACAATTGATTACTTCAGCCCAAAACATTGGGGCCATAGATCGAGACTGAAGAATACAATTTGCCATTTCCTTGAATGTTATGTTCTTTCGTTCGGCAACACCATTCTGCTAAGGAGTGTAGGAAACTGAATACTGATGATGAATACCATGGTCAATGCAATAGTTCTGAAAGGCTTGATTCACATTCTCTCCCCATTAGCTGTGTATCTGTTGAATAGAAGAACCTGACCACTTCTTCACGAACACCCTGAAAGTCTTGAAAGTGTGAAATACATCACTTTGTACTTGAGAAAGTACACCCATGTGTGGTGAGAAGTCACCAATGAAAGTAAGTACATACTTGGCTCTAGAAAATGAAGGAGTTGGAAATGACATGAGGTCACTATGAACCAACTCAAGTAAGGAAGTAGCACGATGGTCTTTACCCTTAGGAAAGGGTTCTTGATGATGTTTGCCAAGCACACAACCTCGACAAACGCCATCTGTGCATGAAACCTTAGGGAGACCAAGTGCCATCTCCTGTGTACTCAACTATTGAAGATACCTGTAATTGAGGTGTGCAAACCTCTCATGCCAAAGTCAACTCAAATAGTCTACATGGGAAATGTGTGATGAACCACTGGATGTCTCAAAACTGTGAAATCTGTACAATCTAGACCCATGATCTGCTCTACCTTAAGCAATGGTCTTCTTTGGATGTTGTAGGTCACAAACAACATCATGTGGAGAAAACTCAACAGTCTTCCCATCCCCAGTATGACATATCTGATAGACGAAGAGAAGATTGTCAGAGTTCTCAAGAACAAAGAGGACATCCTCAATGCAACCATCTGCCGACTGAACTAAACTTGACTCCATAACTGGAATCTGTGAAGAGTTTCCCACAAAAAATATGAGAAATGGTGCTATTAGAAAGAGACTCAAGAAGATCAACTGAATGAGTCATGTGATGTGAGGCTCCTAAGTCAACTATCCAATTTGATGTGGATGAATTCAAACATGTAGCAGTAAGGGCACGACCTTTGCTCAGTTTGGGAGTATCAATGTTGTGTTTCTTCATGGCTACTTCCAAAGTCTCAATCCTTCGATGACATATCGTAATGTCATGATTATGCATCCCCAAAAAAGTACATGGCCCTCTATTTTTCTTCTTGGAACAATTTTTACTTGACTTAGATTTGTGTTTGATGTATCAGATGTGGTCTTCTGCTTAAATGATTCTTCATTGCTTGAAGATGATTCTGCCTTTGACTGTTTTGAATACTTATTATCTTTACCCTTAGATGCATGAACTACTAATGCTTGACTTTTTGAAGAAGTGTTAGAATCCATGAAGAGTAACATATCGTTCTCTTGTGATTCGATCACAAAACTGTTCAAAAGTAGGCATAGTAAATGTTGAACCAAGTGCATCCATTGTAGAGTAAAAAGTAGAAGGAAAGACATGATAGGGGCCTTTTAACTTTGGCAAAACCAAGAAGACATTCCTTATTTGTTTTTGTTTTAACACAACCTTGAAGTCAAGAAAGCAAATACTTGAACTTGACTAAGTAATCTTCAATTAAAGGAAAGGCATCACGAGACAAAAGTTGTTAATTCAACATCTAATTGAAGTATTATGAACTCATCAATTTTACCAAATAAATCACTAAATTTGTCCCACATTTGCTTAGGAGTTGTACAATTGCTTAGATGAAATTGCAAGTTATCAGATACATGGAGGCCAATGATTCCTATTGCCTCATCTAACTTATTGCGATAGACAAATTGTTCATAAATTCCTTATTGAATTGCAGTTGTTGATCATTTAGCATTTGCCATAACCCTTTAGATTGAAGAAGTTGTTGTACTTTTATTTTCCATGTGTGAAAATAATGTGGTGTTAACAGATTAATTTTAGGATCAATGCTAGAGAAACACAATGAGGCACATAAATTGTGTCATACAAAACCCCTAAGTTTGATTGAAGACTGTAAAATAAGCCCCCCAAAATTTTGACAGTTTATAACTGAGTGCGGTTTACAATGAAAATACCGAGGTTACAATAATATAACTTAGCATAAAATGTTAACATTGGAAACTCCTCCAGTTACAAATAATTGTCTTTACTCCATAGCCACGGTTTGAAAAAAAGACAATAAAGAATTTGTTACAAATTTAGTGACTTGAAGTCACATCTACCACCATGACTTAAAAGGAACAATAACCAAGTGTGAGAAATAAGATGTAATGATGTTTGTATAAACTACGACCAAATCCAACATTCAAGTTCCAATGCATTGGCGTTGAAGGCTAGTGAGGGAGCATCAACCGTTCAAATTGCAACTCCCAATAACCAAACCACAAACTTCGACCATTATTGGTTCATTCCTGTGTTGTAAGAGATGACGATGCTTGCAAATGCTGAGATGGAGACTTCAACGGATGGCCTGCAAACAAATGCGCTCCAAAAAAACGGGACTTTTGACCTTTAATGGCGGTTGTTGTTGAACAGGGACCTCAACTTTGATTGGAAATTTGGCGATGACACTATGATGGCGTCATGAATCTTAAAGACCTCGACCTGAGATCCTTGGCCATGCGAGACTCTCGAGTGGAGGGTGATGGATTTTGAAGCACTAGTTGAAATATTAACAATACAAAGGATAGCCAACCAAAAAAACCACAATCTCTTACAACTCCTCAACGACCACGACCAAACAAGAGGAAATCGTCCTATGAAATAACCATGACCAAACAAAAAAAACTAATTAGATCCACAAATAGGCACCCAAATATTCAAGAAAAATGCAGTGGTTGCTACAGATAAGGAAAACCCTAGACGGTTCTAGTGAGAACACTAGAGATATTTTCCAAATGCGCGAGCCAAAATACCAGATTGACCAAAAAATGACCACACAGAAAAGGATTTCACCCAAAAAAATGATCAAATTGACCAAATCTTGTGCAAAATGATGATTTTGCAAAAACACTTTGCCTTTTCAACCAATGAATTGATAGAGCGACACACCTATTATAGGGCTATGTGTGGGATGAAACTGAAATTGGGAAGGGAATTGCTATTCTAGGCTCCGATACCATATAGGAGCAACAATGAAATGAATGCAATAACCAGAACTTCCACAAGATGAATGTGCACACAAAGCAAGAGCTAAAACTATCATAAAATGTATATGAATATACAATGAACTCCTTTTATATGTAGGACAAGGAGGATGTGAGAAGGTGAGAGTCAAACAGTGACTAACAAATAGTGACTAACCCTCCATGATGTGTTACACATGTAGAACACTTGGGATAAGTGTGAGAGCATGTGTCATATGTCTATGAGGTGAAACAACTAAACCACTAAGTGAACTTAAGCTAGTGTGAATAGGTCTACTAGGCTAGGAACTAGATAGAATTAAACTAGATGAATAAAGACTCCTTTCACACTAACACTTGAAACAAAATTATCTTGATCTATTGCACATAGGTGTTTAGTATCACTTTGTTTGTGAGATGGTGGAAAGTGGTAAGGTCATGATTCAAAAGATTGACACTTTGGTGAACGTTGTACATTCATTTATGAAACTAGTGAGAAGATATAAGTTATCTTGGTGTAGGGAGCCCATGGGCCTTGCATCCTATACTTGATTCATTTTATGTTTCCTATATATGTCATTATAATGTATAATATCAAGTGGGAGAATGATAGGATTAAGATGATATTAACCTTGCAAATCCTATGTATGTCATGTGTCTCCAACACCTTGGGAATGCATAAATGGATGCCTAGGGGGTGATTGGGTGAATTATTTAATTATTATTTTTGGTGAATGACTTGGAATATTGGTTGTAATAACATTAAGGGGGAGGTTACTTATGACAATGGTGATTATAGAGTGTTTTGAATGCATTTACACTAGTTTATTATTCTTAGGTGCTAGGGGAGAGAGTGGAGCATCTTCTTAATATCAAGTGGGTCACTCATGAGTTGTGGTCTTCATTTTTTAGTGCAATTTTTTGGGGAAGTGTGCATGTGATGTTTAAGAGGCCAAAGATGTTATTATGGTTTCTATTCATGGAGCATTGAATAACTGGCCATGGGGACAATTGGATTTTTTGTCTTGATCATGGTTTTGGTGGTTGTTGGTTTTGGGAAACTATTCATGGTTTACCTCCTTAGTTGTCTATAAATTAGATGCTTTGGATAGTTTTATTATGGGTCTCTTGTAGGTGAGCACTATCATATTATTGGAATGTCAGATTGAATGGAAAAGTTTGATGTATTGATGTAACTCACACATTTGAGATTAATGTAGGCTTGTGCTCTATTTGATGGTAGAGTTTTTTTTAAAGGGCTTCTCCATGTACTTCTGGTGTTATGTGTTTCATTTAATGAGTTTTCTAATTTATAGCTAATATATGCTTCTTCACATTAATCTAATGGTTAATCACATGATACTTTAATTGATATTTTAGATTTGTTCACTATTTGTTTGAGTTATCATTTGTAGTAGCTTACCTTGTTTCTCAATACAAAATCTTTTGAATTGCTCAAATACTTTGTACTTTAATCCATTCCTGCATAGATTATGTTCACTACTTTTTACAAAAAATAGTTTATTTCTTTTCATGTGTTTGTTGCATCAATCAACATGTTCACCTCCTATTACAAGCGATGAATACACCAAAGTGGGCTTTGCAATTAGGTCTGATATTTGTAACTTGAACATAAAGACTTGGTGATGTTTCAGACCATCCCAAATGTACTCAATCCCCCTTTGCAAGGTGTCATTCACCAAGTTTATTCACCTTTTCAATGAAAATAAATTCATAGTTTCTTGACTACTAATACCCATAGTGACAATAACTTCACAACCTTCAAGATATGAATAACTAATCCAACTTACAAGGCACAAATGCACATCAATGGAGTAATCTATGGTGGTATGCTTACCAAGATACATAATGAGAATCCAAGTGAAGCAGAGGTTTAAAAAAATACATCTTAAGATACTTCTTAAGATCAAGCAAAGGTGAGTTATCTAAATATTCCAACATTAGATGACATTTTTGTTGATAAATCTAAACATTAGTTGATCATGCTTCATTTATATATCATGATGCTAACAAAAAAGATATCCTTTAGGGCAATACATCAAGCAATATATCTTGTGGATCGATTTGATCTATATTTCTCTCTATTGTTGATTTACACATGTTATTTTTATGTTCTTCTGTGCTTTTCACTTGGTCTTTCCACTTTCCAAGCAAGGTGGTTGTCTCTTTTTGTACTTGTTACATGTATCCATGATTGTCTGAATTAGGGGGCAAAGGTGGAGGCATCTTCTATTCTTCCTCTTTTACACATAAAAATGTAAGTCATTCATATTATCTAAGATTTGTTATGCTCAAGTCTCACGTGCTATGCTCCATGCTCACTTTATCATGCTCATGATTCGTTTCTATAGACATTTCCATGCTATCATGTCCCTAAGTTTTTATCCAATCTTTCTCTCCTTCCCTAATTTGTGTGTGCACCTTAAGAGGTAGACATGAAATCAATGAGCCATATTATTACTATTAATTCTCAATGTTTATGTGTGGTTCACAAGTGGACTTTAGATCATTGCTTTGACTATTTTGCTTCCAGTTGTGTTTGTTTTTTTACCTTTTTCTACTTTGGTGTGCTTGACTCATGTAGATTCACATACACACCAAAGTTGGGGAATGTAATGGTGATAAGTGCATACCTTGCACTTTTACTCTTTATTTTATGCCACTTTATGTGGGTTTCCTAAATACTTGTCTTAGCGTGCATGATTTTGAATGATTTAGTGCCCCTCTTTGACCCAAAATTTCAAGTTGACCATTAAAAACATAACTAAATCTATCCAAATATTTATTAACCCTTAGATTATTTGTTCTCCTCCCATGTCCATTTCCATGCCCACACATTTGACCAAATTCACTCTTGTACCACATATTCAACCCCCAAAGTTTTAAATTCATATTTAATCATGAGCCCAAGCCAACTCCTTTTCAACTAGTTGTTATGTGCCAACTCCAACACCAAAAAATTTAAGTTTAAAAGGGCATCACCCCTAAGCCATTTGATTATCTAGAATCAACTAGTCATCCATCACTCATTACTATAAAATCACTCACCACTCCAAAATCACTCTTGCCTTTGTTGTGACATCACATCACCTCGACTATTCCAATTGCAGTGCTTTATGCTCCAAAACCATGTCTTACCCTAGGTCTTTGTATCACCCTTTTGCATTTGTTATTCGAGTTCTAAGTTCCAAATTTTATATTACCCTCATTTAGGATGATGTTTAATGCATTCATTGCATGTTGTCTTCCTCACTTTTATTAACAATTATTGAATCAAACCTAGGGGCTTGTCATAAAGAGAAGATTCTCACTTAACAAGCTCCCAAAGGTGTTTGTCAACATCACTAGTTTATTATTGTAGGTCTAGACATTAATTAAATCTATATTTCTAAGCATAGAAGGTATGTAGGGATTAGGTTTGTTTATGCAAGTGAATGTTCGTTTCATCACATAGGGTTTAGATCCACACTTGCATATCTAATCTGCTTCATTTCCGCTCACCAAGATTCAACCCTAGCCAAACTATGAAAAATGATATAGTTTAGATTTCATTGTTCATCTAAATCATCCAAGAATAAGTGATTCTAATTATGATTCAAAATTTATGATCAAAATAGTGGACAACTATCAATCAATCAGAATCTATGAAGTACTTTCACTCTTATTTTCTAGTTTTTTGAATGTTGTCACAATTATAGATTAGGTTAATTGCGTTATATTGCTATTCATCTTAATTAATCCTAGTTTTAGTAAAGAAAAAACATTTTATTTTCTTTACAATAATAAAATTTGAGTGCTTAAAAAAGAAAGATAGGGTATTAAAAAGGTGAAAATTGCATACCCATGCCTTTTTTCCTTATGTTTTGGGTCCACTTCGATTAGAGTGTCCTTTATGCAATAATAAATCTACAAGTGGCATATTTTTGCATGAAACTCAACTCATGACATTATCCTTTCATGTCCCTATTATCACTCAATACTAGAAATTGGTCCTAATCCTTAGATCTCCCATCTACCACCCTAGATCAAATCCATAAGTGTAGAATTTACCCAAGTCATTTTTGTGGTCAAGAATTTGAATCTTAAACTTTAAAATTTCAAAATTCAAATTTAAACCCTTGTTCACTTATTCACTAGTTGAGAGCCAACCTAGTGCACATTTGTGTGGATTTATGTATTTTATTGTTGTATTTAAGGACATTCCTTATTCTTTTGCAAATCACCTAAGAGTCATTAGAAGAGTATTCAGATGAGAGCATCATAGAAAAATGATAGAGAATTCTAACATAATCATCCTAGGCATATCACGTGCTTTCTTGTTTTCTTTAACCATTGTTGCAAAGTCATTGAATCAATCCATTAAGGGGAAGGATAATCAATACTCACCTAGCAAGTTCCTAAAGAGTGTTTGTTAACACTACCCCACTGCAGACATAGGTACATTAAGTCAAGATAAAATTTTCATAGTTGTTCGTTCCATTCCAATTCATTTCTATAGTTTAGATTCAATTCCACATGGAAAATCACTTATGTAGGCAAAAAACTCAATTCGATGGATATAGATTTGAACTAGAACATAGTATAATTAGTTTGCATATTTTGAGGCATTTGTTTGGACAAGGCCCTAATTTTTAGCACATTGGCAGATAATTTTTGGCATCTTTGGTAGCATATACACCTTTCAAAATCTTGTTAAGTATCACATTTAATTTATTTAATTCCATAAAAAATTGCATTTATTATTCCAATCCCAACTATAAAATCCTAGCATGGTTAATGTTAATTAATTATCCCGAGTAAATTGTCATGAAAACATTTTATTTTCATTACATTTTTTGTGAACTAGACATTCCTACATGACCTAGGGTTTTGACCTTGAGGTTTTGTCCTTCTTTTATTATGGTTTTTCATATATGACTTTCTAATTGTATATTAAATCTTTTAGATCTCATTAGGGTTTAGATCTCCTTTTACTTGCATTTCATTGTTATACCTTCTCTAGGGTTTTGTTCTTCATTGTGTGATCTTGTTTCCATTCCCTCTTACCCACCCTCATTTTTACCTATAAGGTTTCAATTACTAATTTACTTGTAGATATGATTGCTTACTAATTTCTTTGATTTTATATCAAGTTTTACTTCCTTTTCATCTTACTTATTCTTTAGGGTTTTGTGAGTTATTTACATGCCAAGGTCACAATCTGCATCATCACATTCTTTTGAGAAGAAGCCTTTAATTGAATTCTCAAATGTCCCAATTTGCTGAGAGTGGTGTTTCCAATGGTCTTGATATGAGTACTTGGAAATTTTAATCATGAGTGACATTTAGAACAAAAATAATTTGCACTTGAGCCTGCTAGTTTTATTGATGAGGAGACTCACACATTTGGTTTAAGCTTTTCATGTTCTATTGCTTACTAAGACACTTGGTTTGGAAGCACTTCAAGGAATTGGTGTTAAGAGTACCCCTACTAGTTCTTTGAATGGTGCATACTCCTCACATTTTCCTCTTAATTTTGTTCCTTAGTTTGGTATGCCACCTTTTTCACCCCTCCCCTATCACATTGGATTCTATTGTTATGCCCACTTCCCATCTTGCACTTTATGCATCTCCCTTCTTTCCTCCCATCACACTACTATTTCACATAATTTCTATACTATCCTACTAGTGCCATGACTACCCATGTTCCTAGTGCTTCTTTTACCATTTCTACTTCCACCACTAGTGTTGCCTCTTCTTCCCATCCTTAAAGTGTTATTCCCACTTCCACTATTACCACTCCTCACTCCATTCCTTGATCCGTTCTTAGCTCCATACCTTATTCAATACCACATTCCACTCCTCCTACTAGGGTCATGTATATGCCCCATCATGCTATATTCTATTAGCCTATCTATACTCAACATTTCATATCTTATGTTCCTACTATCACCATGTAACAACCTCCAAAAAGTAACCTAAAAAATTCTTAAGCATTAACCAAAATAAACAACCCAATGTTAACATAAGGGTACTTGAGAAAACTTCTATTAACTTCCACGATACAATAATATGTGTATACACCTAAAATTGGCTCGTGTCAAACTAAATAAATATTTTAATATTTATTCTATTCTCATTCTTCTATCAATTAAATAAATATCCTAATTTATTTAAATGATTCACATCCCTCTAATAATTAAATAAAATCAATTTATTTAATTAAATACCCTAATCCCTCTAATGTCTCATATAATTCAATAATCCTAAATTATTTAATTAATCCTAAATTCCTCTATCCCAAAGTCCTATTTTCATAAATCCACATTACCTTTCCACCTCACCATGTTGCACACATAATTAAATATTTTAATATTTAATTAGCTAATATCCCCTCACCCACATGTCCTATTTATCCTCTAGTCAAATTAGTTAATTCATCAATCAAATCAATTAACTATTTAGTCAATTGAGTTCACTCCTCAATCTATTCTGTTAACTCCCATAACTCATGAAAGGAGCTTGGACACTTGTCCTCTCTAATTCGTGCACATTCTCTCAAGCTTTCTCAACCGTACACCTCACAAGTAATCCCTCCAGTCATGGATCTATTGACACTTGGATTTGGCTTCTCTTGAGCCTATAAAAGAACCCTCATTCCCTCATTTTCATATCTCAAGCTTTTGCAATCTTACTCTGTAGAAATCCTACCAGTGTGCCTTTGGCAAAGTGTCCTCATTTGCATTTGCATAATCCCATTATCATCACAATCATTCAACCATGTCTCCATTATCCATCATCCATCCACATTAGAATTGCATTGTTAGTTTAGTCTTCATTGCATTATCCATCTACAACCATTCTCCTATTGTCATCTTCATTAACAAGGAAGTACAACTTTTGAGAGCTCAAATCATACACAAGATCGATACGAGATATGCAACAATGGAAGCAATAAGGTAAATCGATCTACGAAGGTAATATCTTTGTTTATTGTATTTGCATCAATTTCATTAAGTTATTGGATATTTAGTTGTCAATGCTATTGTTCACATTTTCCTCTAACATTTATGGCACCCACCGTGGGGTCTAGCCCCGTTTTTAATCTCTATTTTAAGTTTTTGGTTAAGTTGCAGGTGTGATAGGTCGTTTCGGTGCATTCATTCTTCCAGTTTTGTGCATCCATGATGAAAATGATAGTCTGGCACATATAAAGATTCTTTCCGTGCATCTAACCACTCGTTCAGCACATTCATTTTGTTTGCGCGTTCAAAACTTCTTCCTGTGCATCCATTCTGTCTTTTTGCGCATCCACTCGTTGTTTCAGCGCATCTGATCCATATCAGAGAATTGTATTGAATTTGTAAAATCTTCGATACTAACCTTGGTTGTAGGAATATCAGTCATCAAATGGAGGCTTGTAACACAATGATTTTACAGGTGTAGGAGCTTGGTTTAATCATTTAGTTGCATCATAACTTCATCTAGATCTAATTAGGAGGAAGAAATCTAATATCTTCATGCAAATTCTCACTTAGATCTAATTAGGAGGAAGTAAGCTATATTGTTGCATTACAACTTGTACATAGTCCCAACCTAGGTGGATAAAAACTGAACAAATCTTTCAAGTCAATCTTGCAATTACAAATATCTCATCTAGCTTAAATTAAAGGAAAGTAATTTGTTTTGTCCTTCAACAACAATCTTCACATAGATTTGTTTAGGGGGATAAAAATGAACCATATTTTCAAAGTTTTTGCTATCTTGTCAAATGGATTATGCTTGGTAGAGTAAACACACTTAGTTTTTAACTAGGAGGATAAAGAACCAATGTACTATGTGTTTGGAAATGATGATAGGACTATGCTCTCCCCTTTCTTGGGTGACCAAAATGCCAAACTCGTCATTTTATATGTGTTACCTTTAGAAGAGGCCTGCCCTTGGAATTTCGTCCTTCCAAGTGGGACGACCTTGAGCGATAACGGGCTAAAGCCAAGCCACTTCCAAGTCACTATAAAAAATTGTGTTTGCGATAAAAATTGCAAACAACGGGTCCTGTTGTGTTACAGCAACAAATGTTTCCCCCAAAACCCTATAGAGCATAACCTCTGCAGGCTGGGAAGCCTCCTTATCGGAGCAAATTGCCGCACGTGTAACCACCCGAACGGATGTCCATACTAAAAAGCCAATTGTTTTAGAAAGCCAAAAACCCCTATTTGTTGACACATGAGGATAATCCTCTAGAGCCGACCAATGTCATACACTCATTTAGTGTGGAGACAAAAAAGTTCAACTCTTCGAAGGAACTATAACTTGGTATGTGTGAGAAGTGAGTGCCATGGAGGGGAGTCGGTGCTACCAAGTTACTATCTGTCACACCTTTATGTAAGTGGCTGGAGTAAAATCTAAGTTGGAACTCAATGAATATTGTCCTTGCCATCCTTAGGATTGTACTTGCTTGTTTTTACATTTATCAAATGATCATGGAAACTTCTTGTTTATTGTGTTTTCTGGCAATAACTTGAGTCAAAAATAGTACCACAAAACCTTGAAAATTCTAGAAAAATGTGCAAACAAAAGAGCAAACTGAAACTAAACCAAAAGAAAAATCTCTGTGCAGAGCTACGCATTTGATACATCTTCCTGCGCATTCAAACTGTCTTTCTGTGCATCCACCTGTTGTTGTGCATACACTCCTTTTTGCCGTGCATTTAAGAGATATTGCTACGCATTTAAACTACTATGCATATAAACAGTAGAGCAGCGCATCCAATCAGAATAATTACGCTTTTGAAAAACAGACCTGCGCATGCAGAATAGTGCATTCAGTAAACAGAGCTGCGCATTTGGTCCCTGATTCTGTGCATTTGAACCTACGTGTATATGCCTAAAAATGACACGATTCACATTCTTCTAAATTAATTAAATATCAAAATATTAATTACCTCTTTTAAAGTCAAAATTAAATAAATTCCTCTATTTAATTAAATTCTTCCAAACAATTAAATAATTCTTAATTATTTAATTAAATCAATTCATTCTTCCAAATTTGAATAAATCAAATCAAATTTATTTAAATCCTTTCAATCTCCAAAAATAAAATGCAATCAAATATTTTATTAATTCTTCCAAATCATGCACAACAATTAAATAAATCTATTTATTTAATTTGCTTTCTTATCTTCTACATTAAATAATTCCAATTATTTAATTGTTTCTTCTAATAATATCTTCTCTAAATTTAAATAAATCAAATATTTATTTAAGTTGCTTTTTCTTCTAAATTGAGTTATCTCTAAATATAATTCAAGCTTTGTGCACATGCAATTGAATATTCTAAATATTTAATAAAGCAAAATATCTTCTTATTCTCATACAAATCTATTCTTCTTGTTTTAAATCACTTAACTGATTATTATATTCTTTTAAATGCTTTAATTCATTCTTCTATTCTTGTTAACTCCTCTCATACAAAAGAAAGCAAGACACATGTCTTCTTCTTATTCGTTGCACGTTCCTCATCCATTCTATATCGTTGATCTTCTCAAGTCTTCTATACCGTTGATCTTATTTCTCCCAAGTCTATAAATTGAACCACATTCTTCCATTCTATTCATCCAAACTTTAAGTATTGTTACTCTGCAGGAATTACAGCGTGCCTTTGGCACCAATTCCTTCATTGCTTGTGATCACATTCGCTACTACGCACTACGCACTACTACCATTGTTGTGAAGCTCCTCTTCATTGCAATAAATTATCACTACCATTCACAATTGACATTCTAGAAGCATAGCAAGGAAGTGCACTCTCTGAGGGCCCTATTTCATACATGCAAGATCAATTGTGATAGGCAATCAATGGAAGCTTCGAATTAAGGAGGTTTGCTTTGTTGTTCATTGCTTTATTTGATTAAATCTTCTTAGTTCACCATTTCATTGAGTTTTGGGTAATTTGATATTTGATATTATTTATTATTCATTTGAATCTAATTTTCACTTAACATTTTTGGTGCCCACCGTGGGGTCTAGCCCCAAATTAACCCAAAAACTAAGTTTTTATGTTGTAGAAAGCCGTACATAGGAGGAAACAGCTCATCCATCACTTCCTAACACACATCTATTACCTGTCACAGCGCATACATTTCCGTGGCGCATATAGTCTCTGTTTTGGTGCATATGTTACCTATCATGGCGCGTTTGTTACTGCAGCGCATACATACTCTGTTATAGCGCTTTTACCACCTGAGACAACGCATCTATCAGACCAGTGCATATACTCTATTTTGCAGCGCTTTTATCCTCTGTTTTAAGGCATATGTACTGCGACGCTTCTGTTTATTATTTCTGCGCATTCAGTCTCTGAAGCGGCGCATCTGTTATAAGCAGTGATTTTAGGGTTTTTTAGGAGATTTTTGCTAATGCTAACGTCTTTGCAGGAACTCTCTTGATCTGTTTTGTAGGCTAGGCACTGGTTTAGATTCATATAGTTGCACTTGTTAGCTCACACTTCAATTTCTAAAGGGAAAGTAAAATGGATGCTCATGCAAATCTCACATAGTTTTAACTAGGAAAGAGGTAATTGAATCATTGCTATCTTGCATATCATTGAATCATTTCTATTGCTATCTTTTCAAAGTTAACAACTCATTACTATCTGAATAAAATTGAACTCATCATTGCTATCTGGGTTGCTATCTCGATTGACCATCATTTCAAAGTTAACAACTCGTGCTACGTGGATAAAATTGAATTCATCATTGCTATATGGGTAAAATTGAACCATTGCTATCTCGATTGACCATCATTTCAAAGTTAACAATTCGTGCTACGTGGATAAAAATTGAACTCATCATTGTTATCTTGGTTAAAACTGGACCATTGCTATCTTGTTATCACTTTAAAGTTCTGTGCTTGCCCAAGTAGATAGCTCATCTAGTTTTTCTCATTTTAACTAGGGGAAAAGAACCACTATATTATGTGTTTTGGGAATGATACCAAGCCTATGCTCTCCCCTATCTTGGGTGACAAAAATTCCAGATATATCATTTTCGCATGTGTTTTTCCTTTAGAGAGGCCTGCTCTTGGATACTGTTCATCCAAGTAGGAACGACCCTAAGTGGTAACAGGCTAGACGCCAAGCCCTTCCAAGCCACTATAAATAAATTGTGTTTGGAGCGAAAGCTTCAAACAACAAGTGCAATTATGTTATACCGACAACCAACCTCCCCCAAAACTCTCCAAGGTGCAACCCTTGCAGATTGGGAGACTCCATAACGAAGAGTAGCATTGCCGCATGTATAACCACTCAAACTGTTGCCTTCATTAAACACCTTTGTTCTAGTGGCCAAAAACCTCTATAATCCATTTGAAACCTAGGATTGTGCTTGCTTTTTCTTTTTAGTCCAAAAAGAATCAAAAAAATCACCAAAAAAAAACCATAAAAACATTCTTTGTGTTTGATGTGTCTTCTTGCCATAATTTCAGAAAATCAGATCAAAAAGACCTTCTTACAACCAAAGTACCAAAAACATTAGAAAAATTCCAAAAAATTGCAAAAAATACTGAGAAAAACCAGAGTGGCGCATCCGTCCTCTGTTGTTGCGCATTTGTGCCGACATGCGGTGCATTTGTACTAACTTGCGGTGCTTTTACCACCTGTTACAACGCATTTAATTTTTACCAATGCGGTGCTTCTATGCTGACTTCCTGTGCATTTACCAGTTTCTGCTGCGCATTTGTTCTTGCGCATCCATGACAGTGAGCATTTCCACATCTTTTCAGAGAAAAAATTTAGGTTTTCTAGGTACCCATTTCAGTCTTGTGTTAGTTTATGTTGAAATGACAAACCAATTAGAAATAATTGCTCAAGAACTCCAATACCTACGAGAGCAATTAGACTTCGATATCTCACCCGAAGATCGTATAGCAATTGCTCAAGAACTCCAAGTCATACAACAAGAAATGGCCATCTTACAAGTTGAACGTGTCAGTACTAGCTACACCCCGCCCAAAAAGCATACATCATTTTCTCACCTTCATGATACTCTTGACAAGGCAAGCACCACCTCAAGTTGGAAAACATATACCACTCCATCTACTACTCCTCCTTCACCATCTCATAGAACACATGGCCCAAAGCATACTAATCCTACCATGGAGAACTCCAAATGCACTCGTCCATTACCTCACTCCTCTATCCATACACCTACCAATGATGTGATCCAAGGGCTACTAGCAGAAAGTCAACCATATCCCCAAATTTCGGTCCTTGACCTTATCAAAGAACCTTCAAACATGTCAAATCCTACAACCCCTTCATGTAACCTGCAACCCCTTGAGCATATTGAACAACCTCCTACAATGCACCAAAGTCAAGGTCCGTCGCACCTTCATATTGTTGACCAAAATCCTATCCAAGAGATCTCTACCTCCACTTCCATTAAAACAACCCAAGAGTTATGTCAAGAGCACACCTTAGAACATATGGAAATATTCGACCTTTGTCTAAATCAAGATCAAAGCACCCCCATCCGACCCATGCATAACCTTTATCTTTTCAATGATTCTATACCTATACATGAGCAAGAAATCCAATTTCAAACCATTCATAACCTATATCTCTTTTATGATCAAGATACTACCTTTGATGAAGAAGCTATCCATGAGCAACTTGATCCGATACATGAGCAAGGGATCTAATTTCAAACCATTCATAACCTATATCTCCTTTATGATCAAGATACTACCTTTGATGAAGAAGCTATCCATTAGCAACTTGATCCGATACATGAGCAAGGGATCCAATTCCAACCTCTCCATAACCTCTATCCTTTCAATGATCAAAATATTATCGTTGATGAAGAACGTATACAAGGGAACATTAATCCCATCACGCTAAATCCTATCTATGATCAAGATCCCATCTATGATGAAGAGCCTATCTATGATCAAGCAGACCATGATGATCCTCTTAGCCTACTTTATGCATTCCATGGTCCTGAGCTTATAACCCCATCTAGTCCTATCCAAGATCCAACGACTTCCACTTCCCTTGATGAGACACTTGCCTCCCAAGCAAGCATAGAAGATCAAACCAAAAATACTCCACCATCCATTATCGACCATGTTGCAAATCCCCCACCGTGTATCCTTGGTCTTACTGCCTTCATCCATGAGTGTTCCTCCTTAGAACACCAGCCACCATTATCCTCTATCCCACCTTCTTCATCCAATAAGGAACTTGTTTCTAGTGTTCCATCTACACATAATCCCACTGTCCACCGCATACTCCAACATATGAACTATCAAGGTAAAGGCTTAGGCCTTCACAAACAAGGTATTTTGGAGCCCGTCCATGTCAATGTTCCTCCTCCTTCATATGGCCTTGGATACATACCCCAAGGTGAACAATCTCAAGATGTTGTTACTTCCTCCATATCTCCTAAATCCACCACTTTCCATCGCAAACCCTATCATATCCCCAAAACATATGTCGCCATTCCACTTCCATCATCCTACAACTGTCAAAAGCATGTAACCATACACCTTCCACCATCCAATCTACCTCCACTACTTCCAACTCCTAATATCCCTCCATGCATTTTACCACCACTTCTTCCAACACCTTATTCATCCATCTATGAATCTTGTAAAAATCCAAATCATGACTAGCAGATGCACATGTTGTCTAAACAAAGAACTTCCTCCAACCCCACTTCCACCATCTCAAGAGAATTCAACCATAAAAATCTGGATGCCTCTACCTATCAAGTCAAAAATCCTAAGAGTCCTCATGACCTAGGATACAAAATCCAAGAATCAAAGAAGCATCCTTCTCAAGAGCTGTATACACCCACACACCTATACACCAAGCTGAAAAAGGTGTGGGTCTGCATCCAACAAATGATTACTCCAAAAGCTGCACAAAAGTTGCATACACCCAAAACCATACCTTCACAGGTACTATCTAAAAACAAAATGGCTTGGGTACCTAAGAAAAAATCCCTCAAGTTACATGAGGCATCTACCTCTCAAGAATCTCAACCATCCGCTTTCTCCCATTCCATCCAAAAGTCTCAAATTCTTCCATCCCACATGACGAACAAAAATTAGAAAAATACTCAGTCTATGTGGATGCCTACATGCCTAAGTCATTCATCCACAAGCAAAAGTCTATGTTGCTTCCTACACTACTTTCCCATCACCAGCTTCAATGTTTATCATGGTATGTGCAACCGTTGGTATGATTCCCTTCCATCCCACAAACATTTGCATATACCTCCATCTCTCCTTCCTTCCACTATTATCCTACATATCTTCTCTATCCTACTCCCGTGGTCCATGCTTTTGCATAAGCCTTCCCTCCATATTCTGCATCATCATCCACTATCGCACCCTTCCATAAACTGTTATCTACCATTCTCCATCTCACTTTTGTGCAATCCCCTACCAACATCTATGGGAACACTTGACATGGTCCATGCGACAACATCCTTCTAGCAGGACTATCACCTTTCAAGGAACTAGATACTTGAGTCTCTCCCTTCTGTATTCGCCTTCTCCTATTCAAAAAAAATGAAAAAAACAAAGAAAAAACCCTTTGTCTAATGGTGAAAATCTGGCAAATAGGTGCCTTGGATAAGTACCATGATGAAAACCTGGCAAACAGGCGTCGTGTGTAAGTTGATCTTCTACATCACCTACACTTGGGGGCACCTTGTCTCATCGGCATATCACTCTTCTCCTATCAGTTCCCTTTCTTACCTTTCCCTATCGTATCCTTCTATCCATTACATACCTATAATGTCCAGTCTATCTATCCTAATTTTCCATTCCTCTACTTTCTTTGGTCTTGATAAAGATTGGGGGCACAATGTTGAAAAATGTGTTAGATGTCTCTTGACATACCTTATCCCTCCCAAACCAAGAAAATCCTTCATTACCCTCTCATCCTCCTATCGTCGTAAGCTTTGTCATGAAAAGTCCTAAGTATTCTACTTAGAATGGGGCATGTTATTCCTATGCGACAAAGTCCTTGGAGATCACATCCTTGATTCCTTCTACCTATTCTTTATCACCCATACATCTACCTATCCGTGGTGTTTCCTTGTCATTAGTATCATCTAATCCATATCTGATCCATATCTGTTCTATATCTGATCAATATCTATTCCATATATGTTCCATATCGTGTCTCATCCGATCCATATCTCAGTGTCATAGGGTCAATCCTGAACTACGTTGCCTCTGCATTGTCACGTAGGCAAGGCCATTCTCAAATGCGCCCCCAAGGCACTAGGTCAGTCCCTTAGGGTCCGTCTCACTAATAAAGATTGTGGAATCTTCTCACCAGGCAAGCACGTACAAGAAAAACCTGCTCTTTTCAAGCAGAAATCCTGACGCAAGACATTAACCTATCCAGAGCAAAGCAAACAAACACCTAAGGCATTCCAAATGATTTTACCCAAATTATGGCAAGAAACAAACACATCTAAATACAAATATGTTTTGTGGATTGGAAACATGGTTAAAATACAAAGTCTTGATTTTTTCTATCATGTCTTTCTATGCTACTCGAGGATGCCAAAAGCTAGAGATGCTAGGATGGGTCATAATTAGTTTCTTTGTTTGTTGTTTGTGGATTAAACTTTAGTAATGTGAAGCCTTGTCTAATGACATGATCGGCAAAAGATCATGGAGGACATCAAAGGTCTAACATGAATGGGGGCAATCCTTGTTTGTTGATACACAAGAAATACTTAGATCATCTCGGTTCAATTATACCTCGATGCTTGTATTAACTTGCTAAATCAAAAACCATGTAAGCAATGCTTAGGTCATCTTGGTTCAAATTATACCTAGATGCTTGTATTAACTCACAACATTCAGAAAAAGTACCAAAAAAATTGCCCAATGATGAAATAAGCACTTCAAAATACTTGCACCATCAATATGTCAAAAGCAAAACATCCATTATACATCCATTTATACATCCATGCATCTGTATCCCATAATAAAAGATCCAAACAATGTAGAGTATCAATACAAATAAAAGCTTGTGAGTCCTTCTGTCGAATCATTCTTCTATCAATCAAAATTCTATCTATCATTGTGATCCATTCTTCTCAATCCGGTCAGTCTGAGTAGTGATCCAGATGCAAGGTCTATCCTTAATCCATACCAATCATGTTAGTCAATATTGTCAAATGATCCAATCACAATCAGTGGTCTTGATTCTTATCTGGTTGTAAACCAACTCGATTAGTTAATCAATCAATTGTCTTATACAGGATGTGGCATTGTCAAAATCAAACCAACACACGCGTCTTACATGACATGTTTCATTTCCTAAAAACAGGCACTATCCTTCATGTTTGCTCTAGGGATCTATCGTTCCTTGCCATGACAACATGCCTGCCATGTTGGTCTAGGGATTTATCATTCCCTGCCATGAGAACACTGTCGTATATCATTATCAGTATATCATTGGTTTACCGCTTGACAGGGGCAATACCTTGTTTGTTCTTGTATCATTTGTACATGCTTGCTTGCTTGTGTGTGTTATCATTTTATCTTGCATCGCGTATCATTCAGCTCTTTCTTCAACCATTTTCTTCACCCTAACTTAGTTATTCCTTCTTCATCGTGAGATTGTCCGTCTCTCGACCCTTATGACTTCTTCTCGTCCAATCTCCCAAGGGGGCATCCTATCGTCATAACATGTACCAGGGGCAAACTGGGGCATGTATCATTATTCGACAATCAATTTCTTTGAGGCAACACTGTAAACTACATTGCATCAAAGAGGGGCAAAATGTATACGCCTAAAAATGACACGATTCACATTCTTCTAAATTAATTAAATATCAAAATATTTAATTACCTCTTCTAAAGTCAAAATTAAATAAATTCCTTTATTTAATTAAATTATTCCAAACAATTAAATAATTCTTAATTATTTAATTAAATCAATTCATTCTTCCAAATTTGAATAAATCAAATCAAATTTATTTAAATCCTTTCAATCTCAAAAAATAAAATGCAATCAAATATTTTATTTATTCCTCCAAATCATGCACAATAATTAAATAAATCCAATTATTTAATTGTTTCTTCCAATAATATCTTCTCTAAATTTAAATAAATCAAATATTTATTTAAGTTGCTTTTTCTTCTAAATTGAGTTATCTCTAAATATAATTCAAGCTTTGTGCACATGCAATTGAATATTCTAAATATTTAATAAAGTAAAATATCTTCTTATTCTCATGCAAATCTATTCTTCTTGTTTTAAATCACTTAACCGATTATTATATTCTTTTAAATGCTTTAACTCATTCTTCTATTCTTGTTAACTCCTCTCAAGCAAAAGAAAGCAAGACACATGTCTTCTTCTTATTCGTTGCACGTTCCTCATCCATTCTATATCCTTGATCTTATCAAGTCTTCTATACCATTGATCTTATTTCTTCCAAGTCTATAAATTGAACCACATTCTTCCATTCTATTCATCCAAGCTTTAAGTATTGTTACTCTGCAGGAATTACAGCGCGCCTTTGGCACCAATTCCTTCATTGCTTGTGATCACATTCGCTACTACGCACCACTACCATTGTTGTGAAGCTCCTCTTCATTGCAATAAATTATCACTGCCATTCCCAATTGACATTCTTGAAGCATAGCAAGGAGTACACTCTCTGAGGTCCCTATTTCATACATGCAAGATCGATTGTGCTAGGCAATCAATGGAAGCTTCAAATTAAGAAGGTTTGCTTTATTGTTCATTGCTTTATTTGATTAAATCTTCTTAGTTCACCATTTCATTGAGTTTTGGGTAATTTGATATTTGATATTATTGATTATTCATTTGAATCTAATTTTCCCTTAACACTACGCATTCATAACAGAGAGTGCTTCCGTATAGTTTGAGAGAAAATCAAAATCAGATCCCTATATCCATTTGGACCCAAGTCACACTTGGAAAGTTAGTTCAACTATTGCAAGCCACCTTCATACCATTTTCACACATCACCTTTGCATACCATTGTCTTGCTATCCGAACACATCAAACCAAACCAAAACTTGCATCAAGGCATTATTGAGACTCTCCCAAATTCAAACAAAAATCTAGTTAGTTGCATATCAGGATTCCAATCATCCTTCACATCGAAACTATACTTGTGTTATCTTGATAGAAGAATAGTCTACATATATTAGCGGTGTTCAACCATCCCTATTTTGACTACCTTTTAGCTCAAAAACACCTTGTTTGGACAAATAGAGTCAATAGAAAACCTTAGCAAAATCTTACCAAAACCATATCCAACCAAATCAGTTTCATACCAAAACATCAAACCAAATCCCCCAAGTCTCACAATCCAACTTCTCTCGCATCCAAAAAATACATGGTTCAAACTAGATCTCAATCTAAACAAAAGCAAAAAATGGGTTCCCTTCACAATAGTGGGCATAATTTTGATGATGAGGAAGTTAGTCAAGAGGAAATCCTTAAACAACTTCAAGATCCAAAATTTCTAAGGATGATGGATAGGGTAGTTGCCACAGATCCTCATAAATATTTTCTCATGCTAGCTCAACAAGGAGCTAAGTTACCCTTAGATTTTGATCTCTCAAATCTAAGAGAGAACAATTTCTCAAATGAAGTTGAGTCTTCGAAAGATGGCTCCAAAATTGACAAAACTGACAAAGATGGTTCTAAAATGAAAAAGGCTAAGGATACACCCAATCCCTTGGACACATTAACAACACAAATCTAAGCCTTGCAAAAATAGTTGATGGACATCCAAAGTGGGACAACAATGAAACATTACTCTCTTGAGGATATTTCACCATATTCCTTTGATAAATCTTTGCTCATGATCCATTTTCCCTCAAGGTTTAAGGTTCCAAAATTTGATAAGTATCAAGGAAAAGGTGATCCAAGAGATCATATAAGGGAATTTAGCACAGCACACCTAGAAGTCGTACACAACGAAACGTATCTTATGCGACTATTCCCACGAAGCTTAGGAGGCCAAGCAATGGAATGGTTCTCCCGCCTACCTCCCAGCACCCGTACTTTCGATTAGCTAGTGGATAAATTTGTAACACATTTCTCATACAATATCAAACATGAAATCTCCATGTTGGACCTTTGTAATAACAAATAAAAGGGGGGAGAATCCTTCACCTCTTTCCTGCAAAGATGGAGACAACTTGCAAGCAAGTGTCCCTACCACATACCGGAGAAACAAATGATAGAAATGTTTGTTCACAACCTAACCATGGAACTGAGTTATCAAATCCAAATACAATGCCCAACTACTTTTAGTAAGGTCATTGAAATGGGGCCACTCATTGAGAAAGCCTTGATAACAAAGGGGCAAATTAAGCTATACAAAGACACCCCTAGCTCTAACAACAATGCAGACAAGTCACGATTTTGGACCAAGGACAAACCCATTGTAAATGATGGTGTAGTGGATGCTAAAAATGTGGTGCAAAAGCAACCAATCTTCAATCTATTGAAACCACGAAACAATACACCATCCAACAAGCCCCAAAGCAATGAGCAAAGACCCTCCAACTTTCCTCCTAGGAGAAAATTCACACCCCTAGGAGAGTCTCTCGAATCCGCCCTTAGGGAGTTAATTGTGAGTAACCTCATAACACTTCCTCCGGTGCGTGAATATGAACCGAAATTTAAACCCACTTGGTGGAGTGATTCCAACTTTTGCGAATATCACCGAAACAAAGGACATAAAACAAATGATTGTCAAGCGCTAAAACATGTCGTTCAAGACCTCATTGATAAAAAAAGTAATAAAATTGAAGGGCATACCACTAATGAAGAGCATATAGCATTCAAAAATCCTCTTCCACACTATGAGAAAGGAGGATCATCCAATCAAAACAACGGTGCTGACAAAGCAAACTATAATAATGTTTCTTACGAGTACACTGTCAATCATATCTCACATGGTGATTCACACATCAATGTAATCACTATCAATAATAATCCTGACTGTAATGCGACCACTCGTCGTGGAAACATTACTCTATAAGGAGCTCCACCCAAGTCATCATCCACATCAAACCAGTACATCATCCTTGATCAACTCCATAAAACACCTGCACACATATCCATTTTGGAGTTATTGTGTCTATCCCCATCTCATAAAGCCATCTTAGAGAAAGCTCTCTCGAAAACAATTGTTCCTACAAACCTTGCTCAAGAGCAATTCCAAGCTATGGTAAGTCATCTAACCACACCACATTTCTTATCCTTCACAAAGAAAGATGATATGTCCATCAACCAACCACATAATGCATCCCTCCACATTGAGGCCCAAATCCACAAACACTGAATAAAAAGGGTCCTAATAGATGGAGGTGTTGGTTTAAATATTTGCATGTTAAAGTTAATCCTTACATTGGGGTTTTCACAAAAGGTAATTGATCCTAAAAAGAAAATAACTATCAAGGCATATGACGAAGAAGAGAGAACTTCCAAAGGAATTGTGGTCTTGTTGATACGGGTTGGATCGGTAGAGAGAGATGTTGTGTGCCAAGTTCTAGACATGGAGCTAGCATATAACATTCTTATAGGAAGACCTTTGAGCAATGCAATGAAGGCCGTTCCATCAACATACCATCAATGTATCAAATTCCCACACAATGGCCAAGAAATTACCATACAAGGGGACCTTGATCCATTCTAGTATTACAACAACATCCAATCAAAACTAGAAGTTGTAATCCCTACAAATTGAGCAGCTTCCTCTTTTTCACACCTTGTGGATCCAAGTTCTCTAGCTTCTAGCTCCAAAACATCAGAGCTTAAAGTCAAAGTCAAGGATAAGAGAGTTGGAGAATATGTCATTGAACAATCTTTCTGCCTAGCACAACTACCTATATCACCAAAATCCTATGGAAAGCCATTACTGAACAAGGACAAGTCACTAGAAACTTCTAAGGATCCTTTCATTAGATGGGGAAACTTATCAGATGAGAGTGATGAACAAGATCTCTTATAGTGGCTTTACAAAGATGAATATAGTGAAACCACGCCAAATGATCATCAACCTGAGCTACCCACTGCACAATATGGTCAAGGGTTTTCAAAGGATGGGATATGAAGGACATGGTCCCATAGGATTAAGGAAAGATGGTATCATAGAACCAATTCAACCCTCTACTTCCATAGCCTGAGACACTACTGGGTTGGGATACAAGGGTAAAGAGAAGATCAAAGGTAAGGAGAAACTCCAAGAAAAAGACAAACAAGCAGTTACCACTAACTTCATAGAACAGCTTCACCGACTATAAGAATAGAGTGAAATAGATTCCAATGAGTATGAATGGGACAGCCTCTCAGAAACGTCTTGGGAAAAAAAAGAGATTACCCTAGTTCAACAATATGGCTCTACTCATATGACGCATGAGGGACAAAACTCTAGGGCTAGATCGCTAAAGTTTGATCCACAATATGATGAATGTCAACTTCATGAAGAGGGTACGATGTCACACTTGATGAACCAACTTGAGGAGAGTACCATAATAGACCTTATCAATACATTTACCTATTCAAATGAATCCTCCATTATAACCATCACCACCCTCGAATCAGACCAACCAGATGATCCATTACCCCTAGTGCATCCTGAATTGATAGACTGGGATTTATAGGACACCACCCCTGAACTAGATACATTCCAAAATGATGATGCTATCATCGATTATCTAGAGCTTAGGGACCATTTACCCTCAAGGGACCACAAGGTTGGCTTCACCATCGAACTTAATGACATGGCATACTTTGGAGAGTGCCAATCCTTTCAGTCAAAAAAATATAAAAATAAAAAGCAGATCTAATGATGAAAACTGCTCTGCGGCAGTGTTAGATCGGGAAAAAGTAAAAAGAAAAGACACATCTAACGGTGAAAACCTCTCTGAGGCGCCAACAGATGAAGGGATTGACACTCTCCCCTACCATGCTCATCAAGAGAGATCTTCAATATTGATTGAACTAGTTCAACCAATAAACATCGGTACAAAAGAGAACTCAAGGACAATCCATATGGCACAATCATTATCTACACAAGAAAAACTAGAATTCACCAAATTCTTCAAGTGGAAATAGATTAACTTTGTTTGGTCATATGCGGATATGCCAGGACTAGATCTGAACCTTATAATGCATCATCATTCACTAGCTCTAGGAGCTAAGCCAGCTAAACAAAAACTGAGAAAAATGCAACCATATATAGCATTAATGGTCAAAGAGGAACTAAAGAAGCTACTAGATGTGGGGTTCATCAGAACCATTGATTATCCAAAATGGGTTTCTAACATTGTACCTATTTCCAAACCTGATGGAAGGATAAGAATTTGCAATGACTTCAGAGATCTAAAGAAGGCTTGTCTAAAAGATGACTTTCCTCTGCCAAACATAGATATCATTGTCGATCTAATGACAAGGCACACCATGTTGTCATTAATGGATGGGTTCTGCGGCTATAACCAAATTAAAATAGTGTCGGAGGATCAGCACAAAATAGCATTCACATGTCCATCGGGTACCTATTGTTGGTGCGTCATGCCATTCAAACTAAAGAATGCTGGGGCAACATATCAGCGAGCAATGACTACAATCTTTCATGACATGATGCACACCATCATGGAAGATTATGTAGATGACATCCTAGCCAAGTCACTCACCAGAGAAGGGCATCTACAAGTCTTGGACAAGATCTTCATGAGACTAGAGAAATTTAATGTATGATTAAATCTAAAAAAGTGTGTTTTTGGAGTAACATCTGGTAAACTCCTGGGATATATTGTATTAGCTAATGGAATAGAGGTGGACCTAGCCAAGGTAAAAGCAATCATGGAAATGCCTCCACCTAAGAATCTAAGTCAGTTGCGGTCTCTACGAGGAAAGTTGCAGTCCATCAGAAGGTTTATCTCTCAACTTGTAGATAAGTGTCATCCATTCACACATCTCTTACAGAAAAATGTTCCATTCAAATGGGATGACATGTGCAAACAAGCATTTTAGTATCTAAAGGAGTATTTAATGAACCCACCAATCTTGATGCCGCCGATTCAGGGCAAGCCATTGCTACTCGACATTTCAGCTACACCCACAGATCTTGGAGCTTTACTAGCCCAACAAAACCATGAAGGAAAGGAACAAGCAATCTACTACATCAACAGGACACTAGTAGCTTACGAACTATAGTATACACCAATTGAAAGGGCATGCCTTGCAGTTGTCTTTGCTTCACAAAAGTGGAGACACTACATGCTCTCACACTCTATCAAGCTAGTGAAGAAAATTGATCCATTAAAATACCTACTCAGCAAAGCTACCCTAACAGGTAGAATATCTAAATGGGTCATGATACTCAGTGAATTTGATATAGAGTATGTAGATAGAAGAGCAATAAAGGGGCAGGTCATTCCAGATCAGATAGTGGATGCACCTTTGACAGACAACAAACCATTAAGCTTTGAATTTCCAGATGAGTCTATCTTCAACATCACTACCACAACCTGGAAACTTTACTTTGATGGGTCATATACTCAACATGGATCCGGAGCAGGAATCTCGTTGGTAACACCACATGGAGATACAATCCCTAAGTCATATAGACTTATGTTTCCATGTACCAACAATGTCGTCGAGTATGAAGCATTGGTTATCGGCATAAAGATGGCAATAGATTGGAAGGTCAAGGAACTTCATGTCTACGACGACTCATAACTCGTCATTAATCAAGTAAATGACGATTATCAAACTAAGGATGAGAAGCTGATACCATACAAGCGTATGGTAGATGATTTCAAAGAGTATTTTGTTGTGATATCCTTCAAGCAGATACCAAGATTGTAAAATAAAGCAACAAATGCGATGGCTACTATTGCATCCCTTCTTGACATACCTGAAAATCATTCTCGTTATGAGTTTTTGGTGGAGCCAGCCCCCTATCCTACTTATGAAATCCCAGAAACCAGCACCATTTACCACATCGTAGGGTCTGATTCTCCCTTATATGGCAAAGTTTACACCTATCTAAACAAGAATATCCTACCACCCAACCTATCACACAACCAAAAATGAACATTTATATGCCAAGCATCCCAATATACCATCATCACAGACACCCTATATCGATGAGGTTTAGATGGTACTCTCCTTAGGTGTTTGGATAGTGAGGAATATCAGACCACTCTGAGTGAATTACATGAAGGAATATGCGAGACACACTCTAGTGGTCCTACCTTGGAGAAGAAGCTCATGCATCTCAGATACTATTGGCCAACCATGGAAAGAGACTCCTATCAATTTGTGAAGAGATGCACTAAATTTCAAATCCACGGGAACCTCATACATGCACTAGCACAAGAGCTACAGCCTTTAACGACACCTTGGCCCTTCTGCCAATGGGGACTTGATCTAGTAGGCAAGATTCACCCTTCATCCTCCAACAGCCACAAATTCATTATCACAACCACTTAGTATTTCACAAAGTGGATTGAGGCCGTTCCATTAACCAATGCGACAGAGAAACAAATCTCTTCTTTCATCCTTAACTACATCATATGCAGATATGGTATTCCATTATCCATTGTCACGGATAATGGGCGACCTTTCAAGAATCAGGACGTGAAAGAACTCTATGATAAATTGCACATTCAACATCGCTTCTCCACTCCATACTACCCGTAAGGTAATGACCAAGCTGAGGCATCAAACAAAACTATCCTGAAGATACTCAAAAAGACTGTCAATGAGACTGGCCATGACTGGCATATGCAATTGAACCCCGCTCTGTGGGCCTACAGAACCAGTATACACACCCCCATAGGTGCAACACCATACACCCTCGTTTATGGCTCTGAAGCCATCTTGCCTATAGAAGTTGAGTTACCTTCCCTTAGGGTGTTGTTAAAGGGTCTCATAAATGATGAGGAATACAGAGTATCAAGACTCCAGGAGCTAGAGCTGCTAGAAGAATGAAGACAACATACCTTCAACCATCTTAAGGTATACCGGCATAAAATGTCAAGAAGTTATAATCACAGGGTCAAACCACGAGTATTTCAGGTGGGTGATTTAGTTCTAAGAGAGAATCCAAGAAATCAACAAGATAAAGAGAAAAAGGGAAAATTTGAACCCAATTGGTTGGGTCCCTATGTCATAGTTGCTGCCTATGGATCAGGTGCTTGTCAGCTATCAAATTCAGAAGGTGAACTATTCAATGGTCCCATCAACAGCGTGCATCTTCACAAGTTCTACACCTAAAACCCTAATTCAAGGGAGTCAAAAATAAATAAATAAATAACAAAAAAAATTTAAAAACTAAGAAAATAACAAAAAAAACATCCTCTGGTGAAAACCTGGTAAACAGGCACCTTGGATAGATACCATGATGAAAACCTAGCAAACAGGCATCATGTGTATTTTATCTAATAGTGCAAATAAAAGCAAGTAGTGAAAACCTAGAAACAAGCACTATTTGTGATAAACCAAACCCTCCATCTCTTAGGACTTCAGTCCTCATCCATCCCTCCTAACTACATCCACCCAATTACATTGAGATACCTATCATGGCTTGTTGTTCGCTCGTCCTTATCGCCTTATCCCACTAGGTTGTCGATCCAAACTTGCATCCATCTTGTCATCCTTCCTCAATCAATCCATTGAACTGTTGTCGAACTATGTCGCCATTGAGCTATCACATAGGAAAGGCCATCTTTGATGAGCCCCCGATGCTTCCCATCCATTCCATTCCATATCACCCATCCTTTTATCCATCTAAATCCGCACCATTTTCCCATCGCCTAGGTCCTAGGTCCACATAGTCCACACCCTGAATTACGTTGCCTCTATGTCGTCACGTAGGCAAGGCCATCATTGATGAGCCCTCGAGGCACTAGGTCAGTCCCTTAGGGCCTGTTTCTTCATGTCTATTGTCCGTTCATCCATAATAAATCAATCCTTTACTTGATTGGGGGTAAATCCTCGTAGTGAATTAGATTTTTGAATGCTACAACTCAGAGGATAACATATCGGATCATGATTTTATCACTAGACAACAAGCAACACAACATACAAGATTTAAACATCATCCTGACAAAAGGACATCAAACAAAGCCTGACAACACCAACCTGCCTAAACTATCAAACATGACTCTATTAGTTATTGCAAGAAATATATATCTATGGCAAGAGAGTTTTTAATGGTTGTTTTAAAGTCTTATATCATGATTTTTGTTATTATGTCTTTTTATGCTACTCAAGGATGTCAAAAAAACTAGAGGACCTATGATGGGAGCATAATCATTTTCTTTGTTTGTTGTTTGTAGGTTTACCTTTAGTAATGTTAAGCCTTGTCTAACGACATGATCAACATAATGATCATCGAGGACATCAAGGGTCTAAACATGAAACACCTGTTTAACCTTGTCTGTTGATACGCAAGCAATACTCAGGTCATCTTGGTTCAATTATACTTAGATGCTTGTATTAACTCGCTAAATCAAAATCCATGTAAGTAATACTCAGGTCATCATGGTTAATTATACCTAGATGCTTGTATTTTCTTACAACATTTTAAAAGCTCAATGATGAAACAAAGTACTTCAAAAACTTGTACAAGAAGATGACAAAATCTACATCCATACATGATATCAAATTGCATTTCATCCTTGTCAAAAATTTCCAAGTGTCAAAAGATCCATTTATCCATTTATCCAAGTTATTTCTTCCAAATTATCCATTTATCCTAGTTCTTAAGTCCAATTCTTCTAAGTGTTCTTTTATTTTATGATTGAGTATACTTGGACAACAAAAACAATTCATAAAACATATTGCATGTCATAAATAGGTGTGTACATCATTAGTTCAATATCATTTATGTACATTAGTGGCCTTAAACATTTAGATCATGATAGTTATGTCATTTATCCACATAGATTGCATAACATTTCACATCAAAAATCTACAAAAACATAGATATCACAGTGTTTGCATATTAGAGCATCATCTATACATAAAGCAATTAAACCACCATGTGTTGCATTTTACAATATCACCACAGTGTGCATTAGATCATAGTAACATATCAACATATAGGATCATAAGCTTGCATATAAGTCATCATGTCCATCATATATCGCATAAAAGCATCATGTCACATAGATATCAAGTGCATCATAGGGTCGCATAAACATGTTAGAAGCATCACATACAACCATAAGCATAATAAATAAATCCATCCATAGAAACACATGCATGTATTATGTCAAACTCATGTAGATCATCATCATATATCAAAATAATAATAAAATTTCAAGTATACAATGATGTCATAAAAAGTATCTATCTCAACTGGTCAAAAATGGTGTATACAAAAATTGGCATAACATGATACATGTCTAAGCAAGTGACTAGGTAGAGCTGGTGTCAGACAGTGTTAGATCCTGTAGCTGCTGTGGAGGAGGCTGAGGCCCTATAGAACTTATCAGACCTATAGGACCCATCCCTATGGCCCACGAAGAAGTGGTGGCCTCATCCCTACGCTCTATGTCTACGTCTGCCTCAACCTACTGTGTGAGCTAGGGTGGAAACTATTGACCCTCTACTCTACTGGCACAGCCTGTTCATACAGCCCTCTCCAATAGGATATCTCATGTCCTTCCCTAACCATATCTGTCGCAATCTAGCTGTGTGGACCCTGGGCTACCATCTATTACGCCTGCTGTAATAGGGCCTCAGCCCTAGTATATCTCTGAATGGTTGTATCCCACTCAAGAACCGCAATGCTGACATCACCTTGCAGTTGTGTCACCTGCTCCTATAACTGAGCCACCTGGGCTCGCAAGGCCACCATCTCACCATCATCCTGCCCCTGTAATTGTACCACCTATGCCTGTAATTGAGCCACCTAGGCTTGCAGTGCTGCTACCTCTCCATCACCCTGCTCACACTATACCTGTGTGTGTGTGTGTCAGTACCTGTACTTGTGGCTGCACCTCTGCCTGTACCTATACCCATGCCTACATCTGAACCATTCTCCTCTGTCTCACTCTCCTCTACCTACCATCATCCCCACCTCCATCCCCACTGTCATGCCCTCAATCACCTCTACTACCCCCACCTCCATCATCTCCTCCTCCCCTACCACCTTTGCCACCCCTCCTGCCTTGTTGTCATCCCCTCCTCTCTCAAGAGGCATCATCCTCATCCTCATCGTCATCCTCAAGACGTGGAACCAACTCTCCAGGGCCTGAATATCTAGGAACCAGATGGGTAGTAAAGTGTACCTCAAATTCTGCTATCATGTCTGCATCCACTATATCCCACCTCAAATCCCATGCCTGGTAAGGAAGTTGCAGAAAATCTGTCCTAGCTGTCTCATACGATGCCATAGGACCCCATAGTGGATGCTCCTTATGCGTCCGAGCAAAAATGGCAGTAACTTGGGGCATGCCCTGAATCCTACCAAACTGTCGGTGCACACGACTAACCAGGTGATGCTCTAGTATGTAGGGAGTCCTCCCTATCAGCCATCGAGTCTAGAAATAATAAGGCAACTCTGCTGCGTCCTTCTCCCACACCTCATAGTATAGGTATGTTTGCCATATCACCTCATCCACATTATCCAATGTGTGACACCAATACTCTAACTTCCCTAGCTTGGGCTGGGAAAGAGTCTCCTAGAACATATAAGATTAGGGTCAGTCACATCCCCTCACTCCCATGCCAATCGGTCATGTCACCGCTATATGCAGCCAAGCCCAAATCTGCAGCAATGAAATACCAGCAGAAAGACTAGTAGCTCCATTGTATACAAATTGAGGCAAATCATGGTACAAATGGGCCAAGATGCAGGGACCCCAAGCAAACTGTGTCCCCTCCTGAACCATCCTCTATAGGGTTCGTCCCCATCCAACCTGGAAGCCACGGGATCCCTTGTAGGGGCATATAACTCCTTTGATCAAACCTGCTAGTATGGCTGACAGAGGCTCATAGTACTATGCAATGTCTACCCAACTGATCTTTGTGCCCTCCAAGTCTGGGTCATCAAACACTCGTCTACACTCAGCCAATCTAGCTCCAGTAGCAAACTCATACTCAACTAGCTCACCCTGAATGGGAATCCATAGAATCCGGTGAACATCCTCTAGCATCACCATCATCTCTCCAGTGGGCAGGTGAAACGTGCCCAACTCACTGTGATACCTCTCACCCAAAGCAGTTAGTAATCTAAGGTTAGCCCGCATCTCAGGCATGAAGAAAATGTACCATAAGCTAGTCGACCCAAGCACCAAATGGTCAGTATCAGTCAAGTAGGGCCTAAGTAGCTGCGTCAGAGGGAATCTCTCCCATGACATCAATGCATGATCTAGGATCTCCTGCAAAATCGATAACAAAGTGCGTTAAACCACCAAATCAAACTAAGATGCAAATCTATCAAATCAAACAAAGTACTTACCTAACCTATCAGGAAACCTATCATATCCTCTCTTTTGATATTCAATCAATCTTGAATATGACCTATCAGTTGGCCAACATCGATCACGATGCCGACTTTGTCAAACTAGCTAAGTATTTTACCAAACCTATCAGATGCACAACTTTGAGACAAATGCGTTGAATCCCTTGTTATTTGTGCTTTTTCAGGCAAAAGCGTTGAAATAGGAGTTATTTGCGTGGCTTTAGGTCATTTGCACATTTTCTCATTAGAAACGCCTAATCCCTAGATATTTGCGCATTTTCTAGCTGAATGCGTGGCTAAACCCTAAATGCGCAGAACTGCTTACTATTTGCGTGCATTAATCTAGATGTGCCTAATCCCTAATTATTTGCACCTAACTATCCATCATTTGCGAACAAATTGCATTTGCGCCGATTCCTTGCTTATATGCACAGAATCGCAGTGTTTGCACATGTTCTTGGCTTGTTTGCATCAAATTACTAAACCAACGCATTCATTAGCAACCACTTTGACCTACAATTTGACCACCATAAATGCAAAATTGACCAAGTTTCAAAGGGTAGATACCGGGGGTCCGTACTCTGTTGGCTACCCAAATCGTCTGATCCTCTCAAATCGGTGGCTGGCTATCAAAATCTGGTCCATCTCTGTTGACTACTTTGCACTGCTACTACAATAGAGCTCCTCAAATCTCTCCACAAAAGATAAGTGTACAAATGACTAGGATGGTGAGCCCACATACCTATATATAGAAAAATGAGCCCTAATTGGAGGAGTTTAACCTTGTACATGCTAGGGCATGGTTTTTATCCTATTTTTCTTCTGTGTCAACCAAATTCTTCTCCCATCAATCCTGTCAACCTATCTCATCGTGAGATTGTCTGTCATCCTGTCATCGCATTCTACCCATCCAATCTCCCAAGGGGGCATCCTAACGTCATTTAAACCTATACCAAGAGCAAACTGGGGCATGTATCATAACCAAAAAAAAAATCTTTGAAGCAACGTAATAAAACACATTGCATCAAAGAGGGGCAAAATGTATACACCTAAAATTAGCTCGTGTCGAACTAAATAAATATTTTAATATTTATTTTATTCTCATTCTTCTATCAATTAAATAAATATCCTAATTTATTTAAATGGTTCACATCCCTCTAATAATTAAATAAAATCAATTTATTTAATTAAATACTCTAATTCCTCTAATGTCTCATATAATTAAATAATCCTAAATTATTTAATTAATCCTAAATTCCTCTATCCCAAAGTCCTAATTTCATAAATCCACATCACCTTTCCACCTCACCATGCTGCACACATAATTAAATATTTTAATATTTAATTAGCTAATATCCCCTCACCCACATGTTCTATTTATCCTCCAGTCAAATTAGTTAACTCGTCAATCAAATCAGTTAACTAATTAGTCAATTGAGTTCACTCCTCAATCTATTCTGTTAACTCCTCAGTCTATTCTATTCACTCTTCAATCTATTCTATTAACTCCCATAACTCATTAAAGGAGCTTGGACACTTGTCCTCTTCTAATTCGCACACATTCTCTCAAGCTTTCTCAACCGTACACCTCACAGGTAATTCCTCCAGTCATGGATCTATTGATTGGCCTCTCTTGAGCCTATAAAAGAACCCTCATTCCCTCATTTTCATATCTCAAGCTTTTGCAATCTTACTCTGCAGAAATCCTACCAGTGTGCCTTTGGCAAAGTGTCCTCATTTGCATTTGCATAATCCCATTACCATCACAATCATTCAACCATGTCTCCATTATCCATCATCCATCCACATTAGAATTGCATTGTTAGTTTAGTCTTCATTGCATTATCCATCTACAGCCATTCTCCTATTGTCATCTTCAACAGCAAGGAAGTACAACTTCTGAGAGCTCAAATCATACACAAGATCGATACGAGATAGGCAACAATGGAAGAAACAAGGTAAATCGATCTATGAAGGTAATATCTTTGTTTATTGTATTTGCATCAATTTCATTGAGTTATTGGATATTTAGTTGTTATTATGCTATTGTTCACATTTTCCTCCAACAATATGTAACAATTTGTAAAACATGCAAGTGATATCCAATAAGGTCCACACAAGTATATATCTCCCACTCATTAAGGATAATAAGGAACTATAAGATTAAGTACATACCAAGTACATCTCAATAATATGAAAGTCTCACAAGTCCATATCTAGTACTCATCAATAAAGATGACATCATTACATAACCAAGATATACAAGGGTTCAAATACTACAACCCTCATCAATGATAATGAACACAATAAGCCATGATCTAACCACCAAAAATACAAGTGGCCATATACAATGTACATCATAAATAATATCTAAAGAACTCCAAGCTCAACTCTACAAGCTAATCATCCAAGCTCCCATGCTCCTACTGTTGATCAGGGAATGGGTTGAACCCAGCATGAAGATGTCCCTTTCCTCCACATCCATTAGTCAAGGTGAAGAAGCACCATCAATAATCCAAAAGTGTGGTACAATATAATACTAGTGTTTATCTTATTTAGTTCATTTCCTTATTAACACATAAGCATACAAATGAAACCTTAGATCCAAAACATCTCAAATACATGGAAATAGATTTATCAACACACATCAACACATCCTTCTAGCATCTAATATGCATATGAATGCAAGGACATGAACAAGACAAATATGACCATTAATACAAAACCACAAGTCCTTTCAACCTTACAAAATTTGACTTAGAGCTATAACTCCAAGACCATATCCAACATCCACATGAATTGTTACTTGCATCCCATACTATGAAATCTCTCTTCACATGATGCTATATGTCTTACTAAGAACACATGCCCTAGGTAGGACTACATACATCCTAACCTTAGTATAACACAAGTATCCAACATACATATAATAATAATTTAAATACATAAACACACACAAAAGAAACAACATACAACAATCATACAATCCAAACATTCACTAATCAAATACACAAGTCACACACATAAAGCAAGTACATAGGGCAAACATATAATACAAGCACATGAACATTACAAGATCACAACAAAAATGACATTCATATAAAACAAAAGCACACAAAGACTCCACAACCATGAAACACACACCTAGTCCCCAAAACCCATCAAGAGGGTATCTCCCAACTGTGTAGTGTACCCAAGTACCACTACCTCACATAAGACAAGAAGGTTAACTATACCACCATAGGGCACCCTACCCCAACCCCTCAAGGTAGAACAACATGCACACTAATAAATAGGTTGCATGTCTCATCCTCAAAGATCTCCTAGATACTAGCAATAGATGGAAAAAAATGCATAAACAACTTGTGGATCTTCTACCATTGAGAGCACTACAGCTTCACATGATGTGGTGCCTATAGCAAGAAAGAGAAAAATTGATTCCTCAACCAACTTTCTTAAGGGGATGATGACCAAAGTAGAGAAGATAGTGGCAAGATGTATCCACCCATGACGAGGACATCCAACCTCTCCTACTCCTTTAATCCTATTACCTACAATAGAAGTTAAGATATCAACCATCTTAGCCGTTAGGATAATAAAGTATCAGGAAGCTCCAAAATAACTCCCATAAATTGCTTACTCATATGACCACCTCCCTACTCTCAAGAGTAGAACCATGACATAGTAGATGTCTCATATAATTATAATCAACCATAACACAAAGGATGTCACATAATATAATTAGTCATGACACAAAATATGTCACATAAATACAATCAACCATGAGAGAAAGGATGTCACAAATAAATATAAACAACTCCCAAAAGAGATAATATATTACCAACCCAAGTTGGATTTACATGAGCATAAACAAGATAAATTCATCCTATACATGTAGTCAAGAAAGCATTATATAAGATAATAACACTATCCCAATATAGAGATGATCTCCACCCAAACTAAGTTGGAGGATCAAATGAAGTAACAATGGAAGTCAAACATTCCAACCATGACATCAAAATTGTCATACACAAATCCACTAAAATACTCTCAAATATAAGATCACTATACTTAGGTGTATGGATAGCATAGGGAATAAGTTCCAACTCATGCTCACACCCTCATAACTAGCATCCACAAAATATTTTAACATACTTATTGAGAAGTACAAACTCACCAACCATATTGGAAGATCGCATAGACCAAACACGAATTTCACGCTAGCAATTTCTATCTAAATTACACAAATAGTTTTCACAAAAAAGCCATGACATTCTTAAAACATAACCATTTTATAACTTTTTAAATGTATTGAAAATCTAACACAAAAATATACAAAATCTAGACATTATTTCTACAATAATTCTCTTTAATTTAGTTTTCTAATGACAATCGTATCACTAGTAAAACAAAATTCTAAATATAGCAGCACAAATAAACAATCACTAATTCATCAATATCTTAAAATAGGGAAACTTGGTACAACTTATTTCTTGTGTGGATTTAAACAACTAGTTGTGCACATTCCATACTTTTTTTAGAGAATCCTAGTTCCTTAAATAAAAGTTATAGGAAATGTAACAAATTGGTTACTCCCACGATAGTTTTACTAGTTTAAAAAAAAAAATGCATTCAACTTATTCTCATCACTTAAAACAAACCATTAAAGCTAGAATTATGAAAATTTAAGGTAAAGTTTATCCCCTAGTCTGAAACTACATATCAAAAAATTATGAAAACCTGGATCATTATTTAAGAGATATGACCAAAATAAGATATGTTGCTACTTTTCAACAAAACTAGTTTACAATTTAGAATCGTCAATTTCAAGCTCAACATGAACTAATTGTTTAAATTCACTACTTGGTCATTAGATATAGTCCTAAACATTTCATGGAATCATTCATACCAATTTCAAATCATTAACATACATGATTCACAAGAAAACCCTCTTCCCAAGTTTTCTAATACATTTCTTCCTACACAAGAAACTATATTTTTCAACCCTTCCAATACTAAAATCAAGTCTAGAAACTTATCAAATCCACTTATTAGTTTTTTCAAAATTCTTAGTACAAATCTATTCACTAATTCTTTCTCTAAATTGTATATATCATCTAAAATAAAAGATCTACTAATCATCCATAGGTTTCTTCTTGCACAAGTAATCAAATATCACAACCTCTTTCACAAAAAAATATTTTTATTATAATCCAAAAGAAATATTTTCTATAATATTTCATGAAAAGAATCCTACCTCAACCTTGTAGCAATTTAGAAAAGACATCGAGATGAACAAAATCAAATCCAATCAACAACAATCTTTTCATGTTTCTCAAAAAACACTTCCAAATCCTTAAACTTCATTAACTAGTGACAGGTTGTCATGAGGTTCTAACACTTTAGTTGAAAAATATCAGTTTATCGACCAGGGTAGTGTTCGAGGCTGTATGCAATAGGGAATGTGGTTTGGATATCTCATCTAGCAACAATTTCCTAAATCTTTAAAAAGACTTAAATAAAACTAGAAAGCATTTGAACTGTATACTATAAAGCATATAAATTATATACTAGAAAACATATAAATTCTATACTAAAAAGCATATAAATTCTATACTATGATCTTGAGCAGTGACAAATCCTATAATTGCACACACATTCTAACTTTCAACTAATGGTAAACAATAGTTTAAACTAAAGCAGATGCTCTGGAAATATTTAAACAAATAGAGCTCTAAGAACTAACGTCTTAAACAACACACCCTATAGGCTCACAACAGAAAACTAAACATAAAATAACTCTTAGCTGAAATGAAACATCCACAGAAATAGAAATACTTATCTACTCTATAATCCCGCGAGTGGCCAACTCTTGGGAGAAAGTCATCTTTTAACTCAAATCACATTCAATCATTTCTACAGCAACATAGTAACTCCATTCATATCTTCATAACTCCAAAGGAAATACTCAGAATAACACCATTTACAAAAAAATTGCAGAACATAACTCCTCAATTATTTGCCAAAAAGATATATATTGATCTTCATCTTCTTCACAGTATAATATATATCCATGTTTTAAGCAACTAACTAAAACTGAACTATTATGAAATCTTATATTCTAGATGGCGGTAAAATGCCATTAAAAAAGTCTTATAACAGAAAAGCAAAATTTTAACTACTGATGTCTTTAAAACATATAAAATGCTTTGAGTGGAGCCATAACATCTGAGATAACCAACATAAATAACAGAATTAAAAGAAAGTCTTCAATCAATGCACGCATAAAATTTCCAGCGCCCTCAACTTCTGGTGCACTTGACCTCAACTGCTTGAAGTCCACTCCTCTCGTAGGCCATGAATTAATCCTACACAATTACTCAACTCTACATACCATTATATCAACATTTAATAGCTAATTCCAATCAAATTAGGAAATAAAAATTTGTACAACATTTTATTAAAAATAGATAAATATTGCTTATAAAAACAAGCAAATTGGAAAGGCTAGGGTGGTTGGGCAATGCAAAAAGGGTTATTTGTTTTATCAAAGGAATGAGGTTGTTTATACCTCATCATCCTCCCCTTCTTAGCCTTGAGCAAGTCCTCCTACTCTCTGATGAATCCTCTGCCTCTCTATATCTCTTTTCATGTTTAACTCATCAAACTTTGAACTAAGGTCATACATTTCCTCTGCCTCCTCATCAATATGGTCAGGGTATTTTAGAAAGCCTTTGTTCAATTTGATTCTCATCTGCCATGTATGTAAGTCTCTAGGATCCTGCTCTGCAACTACTAAGACTGCAGGGGGTGGCTGTAAAAGTAGTGGAGGTCTGTAACGCATCTTGATCCACTTAGTTTTGAGCTATTGTAGTATCTCTATCAGTGCCTCAGCTCTTTTGTATGACCATCTAAGGTTGGTAGGGGAAATCATTTCTTTCCTTTTCAAATACATAGGTAGAGGGGTATATCTTTCTTCGCAGGCACCCCAAGTTGTGTCAATCAATGGTGGTCCATTAACTTTGAAGTCTTCAAAACATATCCTAATACTTTCATTGTATTTCTCTTTCATATGTTCATAGCTCTTAACTCTTCGAAACTAAGCTTTAAAAGCAAAAGGCTTCCGATTAGGGTACCTCATTTGTAATCCCACATTCCTCTCTGCATGGAGATACTCCCTAGTTTTGTCCTACCACTAAATCTGATTTTGCATGTTGGACATAAATGCCCTTAGTTGAACTTCCCCCACAAACAGATTGATAAAGAAATCATTATGTTTTTCAAGAAACAGACTATGAATGAAAAATTCACATAACAAATTTTTCTGAACAGGAGGTGCTTCTTTAAATGCTTCTAAGAACTATTGATCATCTGGGTCATGTGGCAAGTTGCAAGAAATTCTTAAGAGCTTCCATATTAATAGTTGTTCATTAAGAAACATAGAGTACAGTATGGATGGTTTCCTACAGGCCAATAATAGTTCTCCAATTTTACATGCATTTGTCTTGGCCTGATACAACCTGTCATAAGATTCCTTTAATAAACACCATTTCCTTTTTAAGTCTAGCATTTTCAGCCCCAGATTGTCTTAGGAAATAGCATTTCTCCATCTATTTTGTCAACATGGGAGGAATGTGGATTTGAAACCACTCCATCTTAGTTGGCTTGGTTTGAATTTTTTTCGACTCCATAGTTGGCCTGACATTGACTCTCTGTAAATCCTGCTCCAATTCAATAGTTCTGCTCAAAGCTTTATTCGGTTCCAATTACTATTTTTCTTATTCCTCTGTAAATGTTTTCAAACACTGCTCCAAATTGAAGGTTAAATTCTTAATTTGTTTATCCTTTTCATATAAACTGGCCAAATACTTCTTATCTTTTTCTTCAGTTTGTTGCAATCGGGACTGTAATTCCTTAAAGGTTTGATCTCTCTATTCTAGAAGTTTTATTTGTTTCTCTATCTCTTGTTGTTGTTTGTTTATTTGTTCCTCATTCTGTTGGAGCTTGTTTTTCAATTAAATAATCTATGCTCTTAATTCCTCTGCCTCTGATGTCATATACTCATTTTTGTTATCCTTTGCATCTGTAGAAAGGGGGAAATAAAAATTTATGCTTCACTACTGGACACATGTCCTTCATTAGTCGCTTCTAATGGACCATGTTCCATGTCACTAACATTATGTAAAGGAGACAATTGTTTCATCTTAGGCACTGTATCAATTTCTTGAGTGTCCACTGGTTGCTGTGAGGAAGGAATTATTTTTATAGACTCATATTCATGACCCTCTTCTTCTTCAACTAGAACATAATTGGGCACTTGTTCACCTGTTCCCTCTTGTTCTTTCTCTCCTATTTTTGTTTGTTCTTCCTTAGAGGGGTCAATTCCTTGTTCAGATTCAGGGGGTTTACTACTTTCTAGGGTTTGAGCTACATTTTCACAGGGCTGGGACGTTTCTCCACAAAGTTGCCTCTCCTATCTCTTTTTCTTAGGAATAGGAGGTAATTCACAGGCTGTGGCGCAGCTGGATTCAGCAGCCAGCTGTTTGCTCCTTCTTGGGGGAGGAGGTTTTTGCAGTTTTATCTTGGGCCTCTTCTCCTTTTACATGGTCAAATATATTCCTCTTCTGAATCTACTAAATCCACATTTTCTCATTTCTCTGGCCCGTTTCGGGCACATTATGTGATTTTGGTATCTATTCAAGGTCTGAGAGACTTACTGGATTTTCTGACACCTCGTTGCTAGGAACTTGCCTATCATTTTGAGGTATAGGGGAGAGTTCTCTTAAACTTTGGGTTGCCACACCAGATGACTCACCTTCCTCAAATTGTCTTGAGGGTTTAGGGTTCTCAAATTTCTGCAGAAACTTCTACCATTTTGCATCTGATTTACTTTTCTTATGGAAATGATATTTGCAAATTAAATGAACAAGACCATGATGTTTCAAAGGCCTAGACCCTATCTTGAACTACTCTATCATACTAACAAGGGAATCATGGAGGAAGGCAGGAATGTTAACCCTTAATTCAGGGTTTTCTAAGCCATGGCGCAGATGAATGAGCAATTGAAAGGGGGACCAACTATAGTGGCGCATTGCCCCTCACACGTGAAGTATTTAATAATCCATGCAGCTATTGTTTTCCATGGTTCTGCAACAGACATTCTGTGGAACCCCTTGTTTTGCCCCCAGGTGCTTATAACTAGCAATGGGTGAGGTTCCCCTTCCCATGCAAAAAGTTCTATCATTTTCTGATAGGAAATATTTGTGGTTTCTAATAAATTAACACCTTCATTCCCAATACCAAATAGTTTAGAGATAATTCGGGGACTCACCTTGAATTTCTTCCTGTGCACAATTGACTGGCTGTCTGCAAAGTTCTCAACAAATTCCTTGACCAGCTGCACATGATGTCCCTCAAATTTCTTTATAAATTCCAGCCATCCTACCCTCTAAAATAGCTCCAAAATATTCCCTAATGCCAGCAATTTATCTGGTGAAGCTAGCTCAGACTTGCGTTTGGCTCCTCCCATTCTATTTCTTACTAATAATATTGCTCAATGACTACTGAAATATTGTGGCACTCCAAAATGATAAAACTACTTAAGCAACTGATAGGAAAATTAACGAGAATGCAATTTTTAAGGCCACTTGTACTTTGGTAATGTTGATAAGACAAGAATTGATTCAGGGTACTTGGCTTCTCGATAGTTAATTATGACATTGCATGGGATAGAGTGAGGAGTCGCCCCCTTCTCCAGTGAAGAAATAGTTTACACATTTGCCAAATTTGGAAAAGAAAAGGGTTTGTGCCAATTTATCTATTTATATTTACAATAAATTATCTATTAAAAATAAAAGATGTACGTACCTTCCATTCCGTCATTGATTTGAAAGTTACTTATTTCTACTGATGTAATTGCATACCAGGTGGCGGTACCATTTGATTTGGATAGAATGAATTTATTATGACATGATAATGGGCTAGCTGAACTTATTATGATGACAGGTCACCATAATAATATTTATTATGGTAGGGAATGACAAACTCATGATGGTTTAACATGGTGTATTGCAGAGGTGACAATGGGTGTGTTTTAAGAATGTAGGAACATTTACAAAGAAGGGAATCACAAGTTCACAATGGTGGAGGAAGATGTCAAAGGAATAGATATACAAGATATGAACAAAATTCCAGAGCATCACCACAAGATGCAGCGGACTGAAGGGATGAAGTTCCAAAACATCGTTGAAGGATGTAGCCAGCATGCAGGAACAAAGTTCTAGAGCATCGCTGAAAAATGCAACCGGAATGTAGAAACAAAGTTTCGAAGCATCACTAAAAAATGCAACCAGAATGAAGGAACAAAGTTCTGGAGCATCGCTGAAATATGCAGCTAGAATGCAAGAACAAAGTTCTGAAGCATTGTTGAAAGATGTAGCTAGAATGAAAGAATAAAGTTCCGGAGCATCATTGAAAGATGCAGCCGGAATGCAAGAACAAAGTTCTGGAGCATCGCTGAAACATGCAGCTGGAATGAAGGAACAAAGTTCTGGAGCATCACTGAAAGATGTAGCTAGAATGAAGGAACAAAGTTTCAGAGCATCGCTGAAAGATGCAGTCGGAATGCAGGAAGAAAGTTTCAGAGCATCACTGAAAGATGCAGCTAGAATGAAGGAACAAAGCTCCAGAGTATCATTGAAAGATGTAGCCAGAATAAAGGAACAAAGTTCTGGAGCATCGCTGAAAGTTGTAGCAAGAATGTAGGAACAAAGTTCTAGAGCATCGTTGAAAGATGCAGCCAAAATGAAGGAACAAAGTTCCAGAGCATTGCTGAAAGATGCAGTCAGAATGCAGGAACAAAATTCTAAAGCATCACTAAAAGATGCAGCTGGAATGAAGGAACAAAGTTCTAGAGTATCGCTGAAAGATGCAGCCAGAATGAAAGAACAAAGTTCTAGAGCATCGTTGAAAGATGCAGCCGAAATGCAGGAACAAAGTTCCAGAGCATCACTGAAAGATATAGCAGGAATGCAGGAACAAAGTTCTGGAGCATCACTGAAAGATGTAGCTAGAATGCAGGAACATGACGAGGGCATGGTTCTATTCGAACCAACAAGTTCCAGAGCATCACTGGAATTTGTAGCATTCTTCAGAGATGAAACCCTACAAAATAGTGACAAAATTTAGAGAAGTACAAAGATGAACATATGAATAAATGTTTCCTAAATGCATATACACACACGCAATTTTTTATTTTTTTTGTGTATTACATTTGTCCACTCATTATATTGTTTCTGCCGAAGCAGAATCAACACATTGAGTTTCTCCTTGCATTTCTACCAGTCAAGTAAACTCCTCTTTGTTGACAGGTTTATGGTAGATCCGGAGTCGATGTCCATTGACTAGGAGAGTTCGAGAATCACCATCAATGGGTTTGAGCTACACTACTCCATTTGGGAATACTTTAGAAATCTCGTATGGACCCAACCAATGAGTTTTGAGTTTGCCTTTCTGGACTTTACATCGAGAATCAAATAGCAGTGCCCAATCTCCCTCATGGAATTCTCTTTCCTTTATGTGTTTATCATGACAGGCCTTTCATTGTTTTTGAGCTAGCTCAGTTTGATGGATAGCTTTTAAGAGAAGTTCATCTAGTTCACTAAGCTACAAGACTCTCTCTACCTGAGCCTGATCGAGGTCTAAATCTAACTCCATTGTTGTTCTTAGAGTTTGTAGTTCAAATTCAATGGACAGAAGAGGTTTCTTCCCAAAGACCAATTTGTAAGGAGTAAGACCAGTGGTGGATTTCCAAGTTGTATTATAAGCCCAAACAGCTTCAGGCAATTTTCTGGCCCAATCTCTTCTTCCCGATGACACTATTTTTGTTAGGATATTTTCAAGCTCCCTATTAGTGACTTCTACTTGACCATTTGCTTGTGGGTGATAGGATGACAAATTTTTATGGCTCACCTGGAAATAATCAGTAAAAGCTAACAAAACCTTAGATATAAATTGGGGTCCTTAGTCTATGACAATTGATCTAGGGGCTCCAAATCTGAGAAAAATCCTGTTATACAGGAAGTCTACAACCTGTTCTTCTCTAGCAACTCTCAAAGCTTGGACTTCTGCCCACTTGGTCAGATAGTCCATACAGACCAAAATATATTATTTTCCTTGTGAAGGGGGATCTATAGGACCAATGAAGTCTAAACCCCATTTTTGAAATAGTTTAAAAACCACCTGTGGCTGCAGAGGCATTTCGTTGGATGTCGTAGGTCTTCCCACTCGCTGGCATTCATCACAATGACGAACATAGTTCTTCACATCCTTGTGCATAGAGGGCCAATAATATCCTGCACCTAAGATTTATGGGAAGTCCTCTTGGCAGAGTATTGTCCACCAGATGGATCGCCATGGCAAGATCTGAGGATGCTGTATGTTTCATCTGGTCTGACACAATGTCACAGAACCAAGTCAGGGCCAATCGGAATAACATGCAATTAATTAATTTGAAGTGAGCACTTTCTCAAATGAGACGTTTCTTTTATTTTGATGTAAAGTCTAGTGGAAGCTCAGAGGTAGCTAAGTAATTGGCAATGTCTGCAAACCAAGGTGTTTTAATGGAGACAACGAATAAGTTTTCATCTAGAAATTCATCTTGTACAGGAGTACAATCTCCATTATCTTATTTTATCTGGGATAGAAAATCTGCAACTACGTTGAATTTCCCAGGCTTATCCATTATGGTCACATTGAATTCTTGGAGAAGTAATAACCATCTAATTATTCTCCCATTTATTGAGCGTTTGTTCATCAAGTATTTGATAGCTGAATGGTCTATGAACACAGTCACTTTGTATCTTGTAATGTAATGTCAAAATTTGTTTAATGCATGAACTATTGCTAAAAATTCTTTCTCCGTGGTGGTGTAATTTTGTTCAGTGGGATTCAAGTTTTTGCTGATAAAATATATAGTGTACTTCCATCCATTCTCATCTTCTTGACCTAACACTGCTCTAATAGCATCATTGGAAGCATCAGCATAAATATGGAAGGGAAGTTTACAATTAGGTCCTCATAGGACTGGGGCTAAGACAAGATTTTCTTTGATAATGTCAAAGGATATTTGATATTCTTCTATCCAGACAAAATCCACATCTTTCTGCAGAAGAGAGAACATGGGAGTTGCAATCTTACTAAAGTTTTCTATGAACCTCTAGTAATAACCAGCATGTCCTAAGAAACTTCTGACATTAGTTTGATTCTTTCGGATTCCCATTTGTTATATCACTTCAATTTATTTAGGGTCAACCTTTATCCCTTCGGCTGAGATATGATGTCCCAACACTATACCTTGTTCTACCATTATTAGACACTTGTCATGGCTTAGAGATAGTTGATGATCTTCACATCATTGCAATACTTTATCTAAGTTTTTGAGGCCTTCATCAAAAGTGGAACCATAGACTGTGAAGTCATCCATATAGACTTCTACACAATCGTTTACAAGTTCAACAAAGATAGCTAGAACGGCTCTCTGGAATGTGGCAGGAGCATTACAGAGCCCAAAGGGAAGAACCTGATATGTGAATGTTCCCCAAGGATAGGTGAAAGTAGTTTTGTCCTAGTCCTCTGCTGCCACTTGTATTTGGTTATATCCACTAAATCCATCCAAGAATGAAAAATACTTCCTTCCTGCTAGATTATCCAAAACTTGATCTATGAAGGGTAGTGGAAAATAATCTCTATAGGTTGCTTTGTTGAGTTCTCCGGTAGTCAACACACACTCTCCATTTTCTGTTCTTCTTTGGTACTACCACCAAGGGTGAGACCCATTTGTTGTCTGAGATAGGATAAATAAATCCCACTTGTAAAAGTTTATCAATTTCTGTTTTGACAATATCTTTAAGAGCAAGATTGAGTCTTCACTGTGGTTGATGGACCGGTTTAACATCCTCAGTATAGATGTGGTGGGTACAAACACTTGGGTGAATTCCTCTCATGTCTATATAGTCCCAAGCAAAAGCTTTGGATCTATTCATTAAAACATCAAACAATTTGAGCTCATTTGACTCTATCAACCAGCTATTGATATTTAAAGTTTTTCCTAGTAGTAACATGATAGTCTTGGTCCCAGGATAGTTGGAGGTGATAGTATGAACTTCTTTTGTTAATGTGTTGAGAGGGTAGCTATGTGCTATAGTTCTATGGAGTCTAGCAATATCTTCAAAGAAGTGATCTCTTTTCATAATGATATTAGCCAGGGGACAAGGTAACACTTGGAAGTTGGTGTAATCATGTTCATTGTCTTCAATGTGGATTGGATGTCCCAAAATTTCTTCCACTTCTAAAATCTCTCCATCACCAGTGTCTAAGGAAAGGTCTTGGATGTTTTCTAATTCATGTTCTAACTCTTCACCATGTTGTTTAATGACTACCATAGCAAGTGAATCTAGATTCTCATGTTTGTCAGATTCTTCTGATTCATCAACCTAAACTTGGTTATGCTCAACAGGTTGAGCAGGGGGATATAGGCTTAAGTGTTTGCTATTGGGACCATGTGAAATGATCATTCCTCCTACTCTGCAGTCAATCTTAGCTACAACTGTGGCTAACCACAGCCTGCCTAATACTACTGGGTAACTGTCCTTAGGTTTGAGGGACTGGATGATTTGGAAATCTACTGGATATTCCCAATCGTCAACCTTGACAAGGACATTTTCTAAGACACCTTTTGGAATGGCTATGGATTGATTTTCCATTTGTAATATGGTAGTTGTGGGATGTAAATCAGTGAGCCCTAGTTTTTCCATAACATCCACGGTCATAACATTAATGGTTGCTCCCAAGTCCACCAATGGATTAGGTATTGCTACCTCATTAATTGTTATTGTTATGAGTGGACTACCTGGGTCACCATATTTTGGGGTTAAGGTTTTTCCAGCTAGAAGGTCAGCTAGATATCCATTGATGTGCACCGTATTAATCTGTTTTGGTTTCCTTCCTGGTGTTTTTATGCACAACTATTTATATAGCTAGTTCAGTTTGGGAATTTCTTTAATCACTTGTAACAAGGGCATCTCGATATGGAGTCGTTTAATTTCTTGCATTAAAGTAGTTTCATTAGACAATGGCATTTCTGGAGAGTTCCTAGGAACAATTTCTTTGAGGCATTCCAGAAAGGGTGCCTGAGTTTTCTTTCTTAGCATAGGATCTTTTTCTAGAGTATTTGATGGTCGCTTGGCGGCTTCTTCTTGAGATGGTTCTATGGCAAGTGGTGAAGTTACTCAAAATTGTGTTGGGGATAACTTCTCTTGATTGTTCATGGGGTTGCACTCTGTGGGTACAAGTAGAGACTCTAGTTCTATGTTAAGTTCCTCATTTGGGTCTTCTGTGATTTCAACAATGGTGGGTTGATTAAGTGTTTTTCCTGACCTTAACTGTAGGTTTCCACAATAGATGGCATTAACTCTTGCCATGTTATCTTGACCAACAGCATATACTAGGGCATTTTGACATGTGTTTTTTGGATTAGGGATCAGTTGTGCCAGTAGTGGTGGTTGATTAACTTGTTCATTCTGTTGAGGATTTTGAAGAACTAGAAAAAGGTTCTGTTGCAGATTTGGCATTCGTCTTGGACCATTATTAAATTGATATTGTGGTTGGGTCCATTGTGGAGGTTGATTGTGAGGGGACCATTGTTGTTGAGGTTAGTTTGACCATGGAGGATTTCCCCAAGCTTGGTTTGTCCATTCAGGTGCTCCCCAAGCTGGGTAAGATCCCCAACCAGGTGGTGCTGAAGGCCAAGGAGTTGTCCACTGTGTATTGTTCCAATTATTTGCAGGTCACCATGTAGGGTTGGAGTTTTGACCATAGGAGAAATTCCCTCCAAGTCTTTGACCCACAAAATTGATCTCCTTAGTGTGAGACAACCGTTTCTTAGAATTCTTGATTGCATTCAAGATCTCGCATTGATCAGTGGCATGACTCTTTTCACAAATTTGGTAATTATCAGCCTTATCCAAAGGGCATTCTCTTAACATATGTTTGTTCTGACACCTAGGGCAATAGATGGATAAAGTCTCAGGATTACGTGTTTTGGCCTGTATTCCATCCAAAGTGGTGTTTAGCTAAACAAGAATGTCAATTTTCAAATTTGTTATTTCCTCTCACAGTTTTCCTATTTCATTTGAAGCTCTTAAGAGACTAGATTTACGGATACCTCCTTGAGTATGAAAGAAATTCCAGCATAACTTAGCAATATCACTGAGTTCAAGTTGGGACACATCTCCCTTTCCCATTAAATCTAGACTTCTTTTAGCATCCTTGTCAAGTCCTTTAAGGAATATGGTCTTTAGGATTTATGTGCTTATGGCTTCTTCACCACATCGTTTGGTTAAAAATAGGAACCTATCAAGGTAATCTTCCAAACTCTTGTCTTCTTTCTGTCTTAGTTTGAACAATTCCTCTTTCCTATCACTAACTCTGGAATAACTTTGATATTTGTCTAAAAGGACAGTTTCCATGTCATTCCATGTAGTTATTGATACAAAAACTAATCCCATGAACCAACGCATTGCAGCATCTCTCAGAGTGGAGGGAAAGATTTTTAGTTTCTGGTTATCATTCTTGTAGTCATAAGTCTAACACAGGACTTTGAACTCAAAGAGGAACTGGTTAGGATCTTCGAAGGATAATGCTCTAAAAATAGGTAAGATGGATGGTGAAATATTTTTCATTGGTGCATCATCATCTTTGTCGAGACTGATAGGGTAGTTAAAGGTTCATGCTACCGGTCTTCTTGGGTTTTCGCCATCTCCTTGGTTTGCCCTCCCATTGAGAGGGTCATTGTTGTGATTATTAGCCATGATGGCAAAAGGAATGTTCTCCTCGACTAGGTTTGTTGGCTGAGTGATCACCTCTTCAAAGGTCTAGTCTGATGGTAGTACTTCTGGGGTATTTTGGGAGGTCTCAGGTTGATCCTGCTCAATCAATTCGTAACTTAGTTCTTCAGCTGATACTTTTATCTCCCTATTTATGGTTGGAATGACTATTGGGGGGTCTTTGGTATAAATCTTTCGTGTGGACCCTGCTTCCTAACCGTGCAGAGAGAGAGGTTTGGTAACTATTTTTGGGTGTTTACTACAATAGGTCTCCAAGCATTTCCCTAATAACACTTAGAAAAGAATCATGTTTCCCCGGCAACGGTGCCAAAAAGTGACAGGTTGTCATGAGGTCCTAACACTTTAGTTGAAAAATATCAGTTTATCGACCAGGGTAGTGTCCAAGGTTGTATCTAGCAACAATTTTCTAAATATTTAAAAAGACTTAAACAAAACTAGAAATCATTTGAACTCTATACTAGAAAGCATATAAATTCTATACTAGAAAGCATATAAATTCTATACTATGATCTTGAATAGTGACAAATCCTATAACTGCACACACATTCTAACTTTTAACTAACAGTAAACAACAGTTTAAACTAAAGCAGATGCTCTGGAAATATTTAAACAAATAGAGCTCTAAGAACTAACATCTTAAACAACACACCCTGCAGGCTCACAACAAAAAACTAAACATAAAATAACTCTTAGCTGAAACGAAACATCCACAGAAACAAAAATACTTATCTACTCTACAATCCTGCGAGTGGCCAGCTCTTGGGAGAAAGATATCTTTTAACTCAAATCACATTCAATCATTTCCACAGCAACATAGTAACTCCATTGATATCTTCATAACTCCAAAGGAAATACTCAGAATAATACCATTTGCAAAACAAATTGTAGAACATAACTCCTTGATTATTTGCCATGACTAATATAATATGTATTGATCTTCATCTTCTTCACATTATAATATATATCCATGTTTTGAGCAACTAACTAAAACTGAACTATTATGAAATCCTATATTCCAGATGGCGGTAAAATGCCATTGAAAAAGTCTTATAATAGAAAAATAAAATTTTAACTGTCGATGTCTTTAAAACATATAAAAGGCTCTGAGTGGAGCCATAATGTTTGAGATAACCAACAGAAATAACAGAATTAAAAGAAAGTTTTCAATCAATGCACGTCTAAAATTTCTAGCGCCCTTAACTTCCAGCGCACTTGACCCCAGCTGCTTGAAGTCCACTCCTCTCGTAGGCCATGCATTAATCTTGCACAATTACTCAACTCTACATACCATTATATCAACATTTAAAAGCTATTTCCAATCAAATTAGGAAATAAAGATTTGTACAACATTTTATTAAAAATAGATAAATATTGCTTATAAAAACAAACAAATTGGCAAGGCTAGGGTGGTTGGGCAATGCAAAAAGGGTTGTTTGTTTTATCAAAGGAATGAGGTTGTTTATACCTCATCAACTAGTTTTTCTCTTTTCTCTAAATTACATACTAAAATTGATAACCTCACGAATGAAAGTAAAATTAATTCTCTTCTTTTAATAACTCTTCATTTTCTTTCCAAAACCTAAATAGAAAAATATAATATTATATTCCTTATAAAAAATAATAATATTGAAATATCTTTATTCATCATCAAATTGCATACTAAAAGTGATAATCTAAAGAATGAAAATAAAACTAATTCTCTTCTTTTAATAACTCTTGGTTTTCTTTCTAAATCCTAAATAGTAAAATATAATATTATATTATTTATAAATAAAAATTAAAAATATCTTTATTCATCTTCATGCAAGTTCTTTTTGAAAAATAATAATATTAAAATATTATTTTTTTCAATTTTATCCAAATAAAAGAATTCACTTAAAACTAATAATACAAATTATATTTTCTAAATGAGAAATAAAATCAATAGAATAAATTGTTTTCTAAAGTCTTAAAATAAACTTGCCCATTAAATATTAGTTTTCTAAATAAAAACTAGAGATAAGAAATCTTTAATTCTTTTTTTTTCCAAATTGAAATAAAATATAATTATTTATTTCTAAATCCCAAAATAAAAACTTGCACATAAAAATCTATTTCAATTATTATAATTAAATAATTGAAATATAAAATCACATTAATTACATTTATAAAAGGTATTATAAATCATAATTATCTAACTAGATAATTATTTTAAAATAAAATCTAAGCATTAAATAAATAATTAAAATGATATTAATGTTTTTCTATTTATTTTATTTTTTAACTAACCTTAAGAATTAATTATCAAATAAATAAATAGAATTCCCTCTATACACTCAATAAAATTAATTAAGCCAATAATTAATATATTTCTAGTTAATTATTTATCTTAATTTATTTTTATTATTGCCCACACAATTGGATCATTTAGGACATTTCAACACTGGGATCTAGTTCACCTTCCCTTATACATGTACCTGTTGCACAACATAACCTTGCAACACATACCTTAGTAGCATTGTTAAGAAATAATATAATCATATAATCAATTTTAGACAATTGACAATGGTAATGCAATCACACATTACGCAATAAACATATTAAATCAACACTTTACACTAAACACAAGTCAAAAAAACTTATCTAATTTTACCATAAAATTGGAACATCATAGATTCACAAAGAAACTAGAAATGAGAGATGTTGTAAACCATCTCTACTTTACCTTGGATGCACTTATTCAAAAGATGGAGTAGATCTTAAGGTTGATACAATGCCTAATGATCAAGATAAAGATGAATATTTTGGAAGCATGGAATACAACACTTATATTTGAGATTATTAATTAGCCTTTACCTAGTAATTTTGTGGCATCTCAATTTGAGATGCACAATGGTAAAGGTGGTCCTTATACACATTTGAGATACTTCGCTATTGCATGTTTAGACAATGTGTTTGAAGATAAAGTCTTGGCTAATTTATTCCCATGTACTTTAAAGCATTATACTATTGAGTGGTCTTTCTATTTATCTCTTGGATCTATTAATTCATTTTTCAAGTTAGCCAAATCTCTTCTTAAGCACTTGAAAGTTAATATAGGCTTAAAGATTACTATTATAGATTTGTTTGAACATGCTTAAGGACATTATGAGTGCATAGATAAATATGTTATTAGATTTCAATCCTTATTATCTATGTTCCACCATTAACTTCATGACAATGAGTTGTAAACTATTTTTATTAAGGGATTAATGCCACTTCTTTGAGACAATGAATATTTGAATACGTTTGTTTCTTTTATGAACATGTGTGCTTATGTGAAGAATATTGAATTAAATTTGCTTGCCTCTACTGGACCAAAGTATGGTTCATCTTCTCATGGTTCTTCCACATCATCTTACCCTTCTAAGCTCCAAAAGCCTAATACTTCTTCAAAGTGTAATTCTCATAAATAAAAAATGATAATGTGCACCATGTTGCTAATACTTCCAATGTGCCATGTTTTAAGCCTCATACATTTAAAAAATTTACAATGTTACAAGAGCCCTTGGATAATGTGCTTCAAAGTTTATTAAGCTCTAATTTGATTACTCTTCCACTTATTTGTCTATTACATCCAATTGGAGGGCTACCTAAGAACTATAATGAAACGAATTTTGTAACTTTCATAGAGTTAATGGTCATCATACTCAAGGTTGCATGTCTTTCAAACATAAAGTGCGAGTTTTGATAGATAATAATATGATTCATATAGAAGGTGTCAATGATAGGGGAAATCCTCCAGTTTCTCTACTTAATAATAATTTTAAGGTTTACACAAATCCACATTTCCTAGCCAATGTTCATGCATACCATGAACATGTTCTTTTGCTATGACATATACACGTGTCAATAGAGATGTTTGGATGAAAATAATATTGATTCTCATGTACAATAACACACATGTGCTTTTGTGGATATGGTATATAATTGAATTCTCATTGATTACATTTTTCGATGACAAGATCCCACATAATAACTATTATGGTCCTCTATGTGTTTAGAAAGTTAGAAATACTTGTCCTTCTTGATTTCTCATTGATCTTGCATCCTTATTTAATTTATGCACTAAAGAGTTTTTATTCAATCATCATATTAAGCAACATGCTTATGCACATTCTAGTGTTCATTTAAAATGACTAACAAAATTTTGATTAGGTGCATGGGTTACACAATTTTGTATTTGAGAGTTAGTCATAATGAGCTTTAAGTGTTATGCCATTTTATTCCATCTTGAATACATTTGATATATTACTTGGTAGACCATGTATAGAGCAATGCAAAGCAATTCCTTCTATTTTACGTCAATTTGTTAAGTTTGTTCATGAAGGAAATGTGATAAAAGTTGATAGAGATCCATATAAGCCATTATCTAATTTGAGTCATTTTAATTTGAATACATTTGTGAAGACTCTTAAGGAGCCTCCATATGGGCAAGAATCAAGAAACTACTTATGCAACTTCTCATTCTATAAATTATGAAAATAAAAGGCCTAAGGAACCTCAAATTGCACATCCTACAATATGTAAGCATCGAGGTGTTGATATATGTATGCCTTCGAATGATCCTTATAAGGAGCAAATTACTCATACAAATAAAGAAAGAGAAGGATAAAGGAATTATGTATGATAAACCCACATTTCATTATGGAGGAACCACTTTATCGGTATCTAAGAAAGATGTTATGGTGAAACAAGTGTAAAATCTTTCTTTGGTACCATCACTAAAGAAGCAAGAACAAGGGGTAAAGAAAGATTAAGCAATAGTTGTACCTATTTCTAGTGTTTTTACCTAAAGTATCACTTCTTATCAAGATGAAAGCCATTTACTTGAGGATGAAGAGATTGATGTTACATGTTGGGATGACGATGACCTCTTGGATGGTGATCTCTCTAATTTTGTTGCTTGAGACCTTAAACATTCTTATCCTTTACTTATTTATCTACTTATTTTAACATCTTCTCATTATTTCTTATGTGTCTTTATACTTTGGTCTTTTGTTTATACCATGTTTGTTGTGCACTTCCTGTCCTCATTTCACCTTTTATATTATCCTTTATTTTTGTTTCCCCACTCAAGGGTATTTTCCTTTTGATTCTTCTGTGTTTAGCTATGATTTCCTATATGCCTTTTTTCCTCTTATGTTCCATAATTACCACTTATGCTTTCCTATTTTCCTTGTCTAGTTCCCATGCTTTTCTAAGTTCCATGTTTTGCAACCTATGTTTGCCATGTTCCTTATTAGCATATATGTCCCTATGTTACATGTCCATGTTGTTCCTATGCTTCCTATCTTTCAACCTTATGTTGTCTAACCCTTATGTTATCTACATGCCATGCTCAATGTTATGTTCTTAATATTTACATACACTTTTCATATTAATCTTACATGTTTATCATGTTAACATGATCATATGCTCCTCCTCAATGTTTACATCTTAAGACACTCACATGTTATATGTTTATGGATTTTACATATTTCTATATGGTTATCACTCTAATCTTTTATAATATCATCCAGTCATGCATATATATACATCTTACACTCACATAATTGCATGTTTATGATATTTTTCATGCTTGTATGTTGCATCTTACTTATCTAGCATTCATGGGTATCATTATCTTGTTATTTTTCTTCATTGGGGGCAACATGAGGGGAACCTTACATTCCCTTGTTATTTTTACTTCTATGATCACAGCTTACCTATGTTGTCACATGCTTATCATATGATGATAGATTTTTAATGTTTATATCATATATTTTTCTCCTTACCTTCAATTCCTTACATCCTTTGTATGCAACCAATTTGAGTGGGGCATATATGTCACTAATGTTCCTTTTTTGAGTTATGTTTTGTAATGGCATACTTATAGTCATTCTCATATTGAAGGGAGCTTTATCAACCTTTCAACATTGTTAGAATCTTTCACTTAGTCAAAGTCCTACCATTTTTTTGCTTAGTCAGAGTCCTACCATTTTTCTACTTAGTCAGAGTCCTACCACGTTTTGTTTGGATAAAATTTCTCACCCTTCTTTTTTACTTTTATTATTTTGAAGATAGTTTTCAAACAAGTTGTAGCTAGTGCCTATTTTTAATACGTGACAAATGCTCTCATTGTATTCTTTTTAATTTTATAGGTTTCTGATGGAGAACTCATTGAAAGAATAATACAAGAATCAATGTCAAACTTTCTATCCTTTGAGGGTTTAAAATATTTACTTTCCATGTTCACTACATGTTTTACTTTGACATGCATCCTCATATTAGTTTTCATGCACATCAAAGTGGGCACAAAATGTAATGGTGAAAATTGCAACCATACCCCTTCCCCTTATATTTTGGGCCCACTTTGATTAGAGTGGCGTGTTCTTGCATGAAACTCAACTCATGATATTATTTTATCTTTCCCCATCATCACTCATCCCCCAAAACTACTATTGATCCCTAGATCTCTCATTTCCCACCCTAGATTAGATCTATAGGTGTAGAATTAACCCAAGTCATTTATGCACTCATAGATCTAAACCTTAAACTTTTAAATTCCAAAATTTAAATATAAACCTTTATCGACCTTTTCACTAGCCATTGTGAGCTGACCTAGCACACATTAAAGTGTGGGTTTGTTGTTATGTTATTGTATTTAAGTAAATTCCTCATTCATTTGTAAACCACCTAGGAATCATTAAAATAGTATCCACATAAGACCATCATAATAGAATCAATGACCATCCTAATTTTATTATCAACTTGCATCATCATCTTAGACATATTGCTTACATGCCTACTATATTTGATCATTATTCCAAAGTTGTTAAATCAATTTACCTAGGTACTTGACCAAAGGAGTATCAATATTTACCTATCAAGTTCCCAAATAATGGCTTTAGACACCACCCAACTTTAGACATAGGTACAAGAAGTTGAGGCAAAACTATCATAACTAATTATTTTTTTGCCAATTTACTTCCATGGGTTCAAGTTCAATTATGTGTGCTAGATCAGTTCTATAGTGTAGTTCTAAACCAAAACAAAGTATTTCTACAATTTTAGGTTATATTCTATGTGCTAGATATATTTTGCAAGCATAGATTTGAACCAAAATAGAGTGCAATTAGTTTGCATATTTTGAGGCATTCATCTAGATAGGGCCCTAATTTTCTATACACTAGTGAATCAATTTTCGTCGTCTTCAACTACATATTCCACCTTTTGGAATCCAACTAAGTAATGAATTTAATTTATTTAAATTTAATTATGCATATATTGTTTAGTCCCAACTCTTAATTTTAAGGCATTATTTATGATTAGTTATTTGCCCTAAGATATTTATGTGAGGTGTTATTTTTCCTTACAAGTAGGAGTGTGCTTATACATACATACATACATACATATATAATTGCAATGGTAAAATTTGCATATGCATACCAATTCCCATTTAGTTTTGGCCCATCTTGAGAGAATGGATTAATACAATTATATATTGAGGAATGGTGCAATCTTGTGTGAAGTTGCGCTCATTCCTAATCTTTCACCTATTCCCATTGACACACACTCTCATGCATTTGCCTTTTACCATCCATTCCTATAATTTTTTTGATACTCTTTACATTTATTGCATCCCCATGTAACATAATTTTAGAATTAAAAAAATAGAAATAAATGCACTTAGTTGATTCTGATGGCCAAAAGATAGACATCTATTGTTTCGATCAAACTTTTGAACCACAACTGAGAATCACAACTTCTTATATGTGTTAGAAGTAGAATGATGAAATATGAATCATGTTTCTCTCGAAATTTGGTAGCTTGATCTCATGTGTGCATAATCAATCCCACACTCATGGATTTGGCCCTTGAAATCATAAAATTAAAATTAAGATTTTCATTGATTCCCACCCATTCCTTTCCCACCTTAACTTGACTTGATACATGTTTTTGTATGATTTATTTCTATGTAGTTGTATTTAAAAGCATTCAATTACATTCATTTCATATCTTATCATATCAAGAAATCATTCAAATATCATTCACATTTATGAAAGGATCATGTTAGGAATACTTCAGTTGGAGCACCTTAAAGAACTAGAATCCACATAATCATTCTAAAGCATCTGCATGTTTGAAGATTGTTGTCATTAATCCTTAACATGATTTTAAAGCCATTATTTTCTTGGGGGTTGACCTAGGATAACTTTTCCCCTTGCAATTTGACATCCTCCCAAAGGTATCCTTAATTTTATTTATCTTCACAATAAAGCAAGGATTAGTAAATTTGATGAATCCAAGAGTGGAGGTGTGTAAGTTGTAGGATAAAATTTGCACATTAGAGGATAGATCAGTGCCTGTGGAACTAATCCAAATCCATGAACTTGACCCAAGAAAAGTCAATGTCTACATAGAATCCAAGGCATTACATAGACATAGTTTTATGATTTCTAATCCTGAGGCATTTTTTATTTTAGTGTATCAACAAATGTATTTGAAGTCATCATTCCTAAATCTAATTACCCTATCTTTTGCATTTACTTTCCTAATTTAACATTCAATATTTTCATATTCTAATATCCATGCCCATAATTATGTTATCTAAATTAGTTTGTATGCTAATTGATTGAATTAATTAATCTATCTAGATAGCACTTTAGAGAAAGTGTATGTATATATAAAAGTTAGGCTACAAATGAGACCTTCAAGAGATTCTAACACAATATCAAAGATGTCCAAACTACAAATATTAAAATACAAATATTTTTTTCATCTTATTTTCTTCCATACCTATAAACAATACTTGCTTCCTCCCTAATTACACACACACACATGTGTGTGTGTGTGTTTGTGCATACATATGTGACATATGTACATGCATGTATACATACATATATATAGACATATGTGTGTGTATATCCATACATATATATGTGTGTATGTATATATAACAATGTATATGTATGTACATGTATGTTATTACACCGAGAGGTGTGACTACAATGGAAACAAGGAGGGAGATTGTGATGGTGAGTGTGTTAATAAAAACCCCTTAACTTAAATTTGACACCTATTTACATGTTTTTTTTTAGGCAAAAAGGAAAATTATATTAAGAGAAAATCTAAAATAGATTACAAAAAAAAAATTCCAAATGGCAACAAACATTAAAAATCTAGAAGAAGGAAAACCCAAGGAGGTTTTCCACTATTCCACCACCTACAAGAGCTAGAAGAAACCATAGGCCAAGAAAAACTCATTATCCCAAATAATCGCATACCAAGAGATTCAAGCTAGATCATTATGAAGAAGTTGAAACTACAAAGATTTATCAAGAGGTAAAGATCCCCATTTAGTAATAGTCCAGTTGAAATTAACATCAAAGCCTGTTTGGCCAAGAAATCCACTACTGCATTCTATTCCCTCAAAAAATGAACAAAAGAGATGGAATTAAAATTTGGAGTAAGGTGGAGAATCTACCCAGAAAGTGAAGCCAACCTCCAAGAGGATTCATGAATCTTTCCTTTATTCAATAGAGAAACCAAAATCATCAAATCCATCTCACAAATAACATTTTTCTAACCTAGCTCATAAGCTTTCTCAAGTGCCACAAGAATGGTCCAAGCCTCCATCTAATTATTAGTGTCAAACCCCATGGTATAAGAGAAAAATAAATGAATAGAACCATCACTAGCACACCCAATCCCACCAATCCCAACAACACCTGAATTGCCTTGAGAAGAACCATCCCTGATAATTTTGAAGAAGCCTAGTAGGGGGAGACCATTTACTAGCTCTATAACCTTTCTAGAAGCCTTAAGACCAAAACTAGAATGATCTAAGGAGACAACTGAATTACACAAGTTCACATGTCTTGAGAACTGAATATATATAGGAGATAGGACCTCATTCAACAAACACTTACCTACCAAAGTTTCTTTAACTAAGTCCAAAATCTTATGCCAAATATGTCTAATAAGACTTTGGAACCCTTGGAAGATCTAGAAGTTTTGATCTAACCAAATCTATTAAAGAATAAAAATGGGTCTAATATCCCATGCCACTAGGAGGAAAGAAGCTACCATAGGAGGACGTCCCAAGTTGTCCTAGAAATTAAGAAGAGAAGTAGTATGAACAAGGGGATGATTCAATATTTTCCACCACTACCTCCAAATACCCAAGGAGAAGGGGCACTGAAAGAAAAGATGAGCCATAAATTCCTCATTAGTATCATAGAGAACACATTTTGAAGGGCCTTGGAAGCCTCTCTTTCTTATGTTGTCCTAGGTGAGACATTTGTTTTGACAAAGTAGTTAGATGAAGAAATTGTAGTTAGGCTAGCTATATTTTCTCTAGATTTTTCCACTAGGGGAAAACTCTATACCCACTTGTCCTTTCTCTAAAATATAGTAACCAAGAGATATAAAGTAAACCCCTTTAGGATCATATCCCCAAGTAAGAACATATGCCTCCTCTAGGGAATAACATGGTTGATCTACTTGAATAGAAGAAAGGGTAGCTTGTGTATCCAAAGTTTGCCCGAAAGGCCAACTACTTGGATCTTTCCATTAATAGAAGCAAGATTCCCTCACCAAGAAAGAACCTTTAAAATTAGAAACTGTAGACCACCCAGCCACCAAAAAGACTTCACTCAAAGGGAGGAGAAGTGGGAAGGAAATGAGAATTAGGGGATGGAGGTCCCAAGAGTTTTTCAAAAAAGAGCTCTATGACCAAAGTTGATGATCCAAAAGAAGCGATTTTTAATAAGTAAATCCCCCTTCTTTATGGTATTCCAAACCATGGAACCTTTTCCAACCAAATCCATTATCAGAACATCATCAACAACGACCCCTCCTAGATACTTGTAACTAAGAAGTTTGGCCCAAGGTTGATCCTAATGCTTGCACCATCTCCAATACAATTTAGTAGATAAACCTTGGTTATTAAACTTAGACTACCTAAGGCCAAGGCCACCATTCTTCTTGGGCCTGCAAACCTAATCTTGATTGATTAGGCTCCATTTTTGGGAGTTTGGATAGATTCCCTACCCATATAAATTTCCTAGAAAGAGAAATAAACTCCTTTAGAAATCTTTTGGGGGGCCTAGATAGTACAAGGAATCTATAAATAGGAAGAACCTACAACACAAATTTTAAAATGGTTAGACACCCAACAAATGACAACCATTGGACTGTCTAGTGACTAACCCGCATTCTGAATCTATTAAGAATCCTCTTCCACCGATCTCTTTTGTGGATACCAACCAATAAGGGGATACTAAGATAATCAAAGGGAAGCTGTCCAATTTTGAAGTGCAAAATAAGAGCAATTCTTTGTTGGATGGCTAAAGGATTATTAAAGAAAAAATACTTGACTTATCCTTATTAATTTGTTGACTAGAAGCTATCAAATACATATCTAAGGCTTTCCTAAAATTAACAAGCTCCCAAATTTTAACAACACCCAACAATATAGTGTCATTCACAAATTGAAGATGGAAGAGAGGATCAAGTTCCCTAACCACCTTCCAACCCTAAATGTTGTCAATTTCTCTCTGATGCTTAAGATACCTTCCCAAATATTTACCCATAAGAATGAAAAGATAAGGGGAGAGAGGATCACCTTGTTGTAGCCCTTGAGAAGCTGAGAAAAGAGAAGATGGGATGCCATTAATAAGAACATAGTAGGAATAAGACACCATACAACTCATAACCCACTCAATCCACTTTGAAAAGAAACTAAAGGCTAATAATGCATTCCTGAGGAAAGACCATTTGATCCTATCATAATCCTTGTAGATATCCAACTTGATAAACATAGCCTTATCTTTGGAGAAACACATAGAATGAATGGCTTCTGAGGCCACAATAATATTGTCAAGATCTAATGCCCCTTCACAAAGCCACTCTTCTTAGGTGATATTAGAGACTCCAAGATTTGTTTCAGATGGTTTACAATGATTTTAGTGATAATCTTATAATTGACATTAAATAGAGCAATAGGGTGGAATATGTCAAAAGAATTAGCCCCATCTTTCTTAGGAATCAAGGATAGAAAGATAGAATTGATTGCTTTAAGCATTTGCCTATTAGTCTAAGATTAATGCACAATTTTTAGAAGATCAATCTTCATAATGTCCTAAAATTATTGGAAAAACTTGATAGGAAAGCCATTAGGACTAGGATATTTACCTTTCTTCATTGAGAATACAATCCTTTCCAATTATTCAAGAGAAATGGGCTCCATAAATAGACCGTTCATATCCTCAGAAACCAAGAAGGGAATGCAATCTAAAATGATGTGTTCTTCCATCAAAGCTAAAGGACCAATTTCCTTGAAAAGAGAAGAGAAACAATGCACAACTTCCCTATTAATATCATGAGAAGAAGACAATTGATTTCCTTAAGGAGAGATGAGAGAAGAAATAACATTACCACTTCTCCTTTCTTCAACCAAATTATGGAAAAAGGTCGTATTTTGATCTCCCTCTTGAAGCCAATCAATTATTTACTTTTGCTTCTCGAAATTCTCCTCCCATAGATTCCATTCATTGAGCTCTTTAGAAAGAGAGGACTCCTCCAGAATTTGCTCCCTAGTCATACCAACTTCTTTGATTTGAAAAGTAAAAAGCCTAATTTTTCCTACACCTTCTTTTGCTAGAAAATATTTCTAAGACCAAATTTGTTCCACTCTTTGAGCTTGAGCTTAACAAATTGGAGTCTTTTAAAGAAGGAATACATAGCTATACCAAAGGGGGCTTTCCCTCCATCCACTATGTAGTCATGTTCTCACGAACAGTAAGATCTTAGAGTCACATTAACTAAAATTTGAATAGAGGCCTTTTAGGAAGAGAACAGAAAGAAGAAGAAAACATAATAGGCTAATGATTTGAACCCTTCCACTGTAAGATATCAAAAAAAGAAACCCAATTGTCCCTAATCCAACAATCAAACTAAAAATCTTTCAAACCTTTTAGAAATGGAAGCAGGACCACATCTTTTGTTATTCCAAGTGAAAAGTTCACCTCTTGGTTATTGATGCAGAGCCGCCAACGGTAGCATTCAAAAATAGATAAAAATAGAAAATGATTGTTTCCACCAGCAAGTCACTTTCTGGGTTTCACCGATATTCCTTATCGGCAACACTTTGCACTATCGGTTGAACAAAACGACCTTCCTTCGATCGCACACCCTGTGTCGGAGTATGTACTCTTCATTGGTTGCCTATCGACAACGTATGAACTTGCAGAACTCTTTGTGGTTGAACCGTTGAACCATTTGAACCTCACGAACCTTCAACTATCAGTTCAATGCACTCCCATTGAACTTGTTGAACCTATTGCACCGCCGAACCAAAGAAACCTTTGTCTTTCGCTAAACCCGCTGGCCTCATTGAACCACTGAACCGCGGGAGTCTTTGAACCAAACACTCGGTTGAACCTTCAACTTTTGGTTCAACCAAAGGCTTTCCTCCAACTTAAGATTTTCGACGGAGCCTGATATCGAATGCCGATCACTTCTGCTGAAACCCCGCGTGACTTCACTGAGCCTTTCTCCTATGAATAAACAAACTTCTACAATTTATCAATCTAGCACATGCTAATGCTAGGATCTTTCAACGCATGCTACAAACTGATCCTGCACATGTAAAACTCAAAGAAACACAAAACAGAAAACAGAAGCATAAACTAATATACACAGCCATTCCACCGATTACGAAGTAATCCAACCAGTGGAATGGATTAAGATCCCATATCGATTGCAAAATAGAAATCGATTGCACCAGTAAATCGAACACCAGAAAATTAACACAAACAAGATCTTTTTATTGCTCTCAGAAATATAGATAAATGATTCAATTTTCCTGCTATTACATCTATCTCCTCTTTGTCTAAGATCGACCCAACTAGGGTATTTATCTACTCTCAAAGAGTAGTACAGACTCGATTCCCAGTGGCTGGGAGATACTTCCAAGCGGCTGGGAGGTAACAACCTCTAACAACCTAACAACCTTGTTATCTACAGATCGACAAGTGTCCTAACAACAAACTACAATAACAGAAATGGTCAAACAGACCTTATTACATTAAATGCCCATTTAGGACCTTATTGGAAACATTAAAATAAGCATAAAACAATTAAATGCCTCATGGAGGCCACTGTGGATTGGGTGCTCCTGCACCATACACCCCACCATGAAAAGAACTCATGTCCCATAAGTTAGGTCTTGGTTTTGATCCAGCTGCACACTTTGTTGCCTCATATCTGTTCCATGATTTCTGGACTGCATTGTAGGTTCTACTCATGCCATTCTTTCTTACTGTCATCTCTACCTGAACACCTACATTATAAGCCTTTGGTAATGCTTCTTGTATTGCTGCTATGGCAGAACATGTTGACCTTTCAACTTTTGTTGGTGCTAGAGGACAAACAATTGTCCCTACTATAACAACATCCTCGTCTTGCCAATCAACTTGTGGCTGCTTGTAAACCTGTTCTTTAACCTTCTGCTGATCCATCTGATCTCCATCAGTCAAAACTGAAAGTACCTTCAAACTTTTATCCTTAGCAACTCCTTTCCCTGAAGTATCCTCAACTGCATGTATGCCTTCTGCTGTAGGTATCTCCACAAACTCTTTCTTTCCCACTAAAATGATTTTGGCTGCCTTCTGTGCTGCAGCATCCTCCTGCAATGGTATCAACACAATACTTCTCCCATCCTTCTTGATGGTGTATGTGTTATCATATCCATCATACAGTGCTCTCCTATCAAATTGTCATGGCCTACCCAGAAGTAGGTGACAACATTCCATGGGTAATATGTCACATAAAACCTTATCCTGATATTCTCCAATCTGAAAATCAACATATGCCTGTTCATATACCCAAAGTGATTGACTATCACTCACCCAAGATGCTTTGTAAAGATTTTGATGTGGAATCCTTTCTAGTTTCAATTTATCCACCATTTCCTGAGATATCATATTATCCGTTGAACCAGAATCTATTACTACCTTACATATTTTGCCTTTGCTTTTACAATTGGTCCTGAAAAGAGCTCTCCTTTGTATCATATCCTTAGATGTCTTCAAAATGGTTCTCCTTAACATCAATGCTTCTCCCTGCTCCGGATATCCATAACTATCAGGAGCCTTCACACTTTCATAAGTGTTTGAACTTTGCACACTTGGACATTTAGTTTCTTGGATCAGATTTGTCCTTCTGTCTCCCATTGAACTTGTTTCTTTTTCTAGACATCTACTGGCTATGTGGCCTTCCTGATTGCAATTGTAACATCTAAGAGGTCCTCTGCCCCTAAAGTTTCCTTTTTGATTGTAACTTCCCCTTTGAGTTTGACTATTGTCTCCTTTGTTGTTCTCTTGATTGGATTCACCTTGGTATCCAAATTCATTTCCTCTGCCTCTGAAAGGACTTCTTCCCCCTCTTTGTTGTCTTCCGCTTCCTCTGTTCTGTTGTTCTCCTTTTCTTTTCAATTTCTCTTCTACTCTTAACGCCACCTGGAAACACTTGTCCACAGTTTCTGGTGTCAAGATGGTAATCTCATCTTGTATACTATACTTCAGGCCATTAATATACTTGGCAACTCTTCCTTTCTCATCCTCAGCATGTCCACACCTTAGAGTCAATTTATGAAATTCCTCTGTATAGGTGGATACATCCATATCCTTCTGTCTAAGGTTCTGCATTTTCTTATATATCTGCACTTCATAATCTGCTGGTAGGAACTGAGCCTTGATCCTCTCTACCATCCGACTCCAGGATGAGATCATGCTCTTGCCACTCTTCACCCTTTCTCCCTGGGTGTAGTTCCACCATGTGAGTGTAGCGCCCTTCAATTTTGTCTTTGCAAACTTGACTCTTCTATTTTCTGGTACCTCCTTGTACTCGAAGTAATTGTTCAAAGCCTCGATCCATTCGATGACTTCTTCTGCATCCATCTTTCCACTGAACAGCAGAATCTCCATTCTTGATTCAGACGATTCCTTACCAAGTGATTTTATAGCCTCCAGAAATTGTTACTGGTCTGCAGATATACCGGTCTGTTATGAGGTTGTTTCCTCTTCCCCATCTTCTTCTTCTTCATCAGACTGCACGTCTGGTTTCTTTCCTTTTCCTAAGGTCTTCAACTCAGCCTGGAGTGCTTCCTTGACTCCAGCTTTGATCAGCTCCTCCATCTCCTTGAATTTCTTGGCCACTTCGGTGGTCATCCCTTTTGGAGGCATGTCACTAGCCCCTTCTTCACTTTCTCTGTCTGACATAAACATTCACAGGCAACACCAACACTGTTGTAAATCCTCTCATCCAATAGCAGATCCTAGAGATGCACTACCACTCTGTCTTGCAGTGGCTTTACTCTACACCCTCTTCCAGCCAAATTGCTATTGGGGAATGGTCATAACCGACCTCAACATCTTCTGTCCGCACACTACAAGAATCAGACTCATCAACCTTCAGAAAATTAAACACTTAAAAACCTTCGCCCAGAGCTTTCGCTAGCTCTAATACCACTATGATGGAGAGCCGCCAACGGTAGTGTTCAAAAATAGATAAAAATAGAAAATGATTGTTTCCACCAACAAGTCTCTTTCTGGGTTTCACCGATATTCCTTATCGGCAACACTTTGCACTATCGGTCGAACAAAATGACCTTCCTCCAATCGCACACCCTGTGTCGGAGTATGTACTCTTCATTGGTTGCCTATTGGCAACGTATGAACTTGAAGAACTCTTTGTGGTTGAACTGCTGAACCATTTGAACCTCACGAACCTTCAACTATCAGTTCAATGCACTCCCATCGAACTTGTTGAACCTATCGCACCGCCGAACCAAAGAAACCTTTGTATTTCATTGAACCTGCTGGCCTCATTGAACCATTGAACTGCGGGAGTCTTTGAACCAAACACTCGGTTGAACCTTCAACTTTTGGTTCAACCAAAGGCTTTCCTCCAACTTAAGATTTTCAACGGAGCCCAATATCGAATGCCAATCACTTCTGCCAAAACCCCGTGCAACTTCACTGAGCCTTTCTCCCATGAATAAACAAACTTCTACAATTTATCAACCTAGCACATGTCGATGCTAGGATCTTTCAACACATGCTACAAACCGATCCTGCACATGTAAAACTCGAACAAACAGAAAACAGAAAATAGAAGCATAAACTAATATACATAGCCATTCCACCGATTACAAAGTAATCCAACCAGTGGAATGGATTAAGATCCCATATCGACTGCAAAATAGAAATCGATTACACCAGTAAATCGAACACTAGAAAATTAACACAAACAGGATCTTTTTATTGCTCTCAGAAATACAGATAACTGATTCAATTTTCATGTTATTACATCTATCTCCTCTATGTCTGAGATCAACCCAACTAGGGTATTTATCTACTCTCAAAGAGTAGTACAGACTCGATTCCCAGCGGCTGGGAGGTAACAACCTAACAACCTTGTCATCTACAGATCGACAAGTGTCCTATCAACAAACTACAATAACAGAAATGGTCAAACAGACCTTATTACATTAAATGCCCATTTAGGACCTTATTGGAAACATTAAAATAAGCATAAAACAATTAAATGCCTCATGGAGGCCACTGTGGATTGGGTGCTCCTGCACCAGTTATACATCCACGAGATTAAGAAAATATAGTTTTTTCTCTAAATAGGGAAGAAGAAGGATCTAGCCAACTAGAGCCTCCAAGTTTCTTATCTAGATTGAGAATAGCATTAAAATCACTTGCCAAGATCCAAGTAATAGAAGCAAACAAAGAGCAAACAAATCTGATATGTGATCGAAGGAAAGCCTTGCCTTGGAAATCAATAGGGTCATAAACTTTGGTTAAGATAATAGGACTACTTGAGTCAAAACAAAAACCCACCAATGAAAATGGAATGTTTACTTTCTATCCAAGAAGGAGCAAGATGACAACGGTCCCATAAACAAGATAACCCTCTAGCAGAACCTTGAGCTCCAACACATTGACATTGACTACCTTTACAAATCGTAGAGGAAAGAGTAGACATTTCCTCCACAAAAAGTATTGTTTCCTGAAGAAAGATGATATTAGGCTTGTGTACTTGGATAAAGTCTTAAACAACCTTATGACAAGGGGTATTACCCAAACCCCTAGAGTTTGATGAAATCACTATCATTTTTTAGGAATGGAAAAGTGAGAATCTAATGCACGAATGACACTAGATTCTACTAGTGATTCCCCTATCATCTTTACCTTCTTTTGATCTCTTTTTCTCCCTACTTTGGAGAACTTATCTGAGCCAACCATGTTAATATTTTTTTGTTAAATTCCTAACTAAGAAGGAGCTTTCTTCTTGATATCATCCTTAGCACCTATGTCTTGAGGAGCTTCTAGCATAACATGGTCTACAAAATCTTCAAAAGGAGTATCTATCAAAATGGGAGAAGCAACAATTGAGCTAGTATCAATATTTTTGCTTCTTGATGTTTAACAAATCCCTCTATGCAACTTGGAGAAGGAGGGATCCCTTCCTTGGGTGACCCCCGTATACCAGTTAAATTATGAGCCTCTATTAGAGAGAGTAAGGCCCTAGAGTTAGGGAGATCCAAATCCTCACCAGTTAGAGATTTTTCAATCAGAGTAGTTAACCAAGTTCCTCAAAATTCTCAAGGACATTGAATCTATTATTAAAATTTCTTACTGGTATGTATTTTTTTCTAATAGGTCACATTCTTTCCTTTATATCAAGATTTCACAAGAATACAAATCCATTTGAATCCAACCCTTCTGCATGGGCTAGAGATTTTCCTTTTGCATTGGATTTAGCTACAAAGATCTTAGGAGGGGCATGAGGGACATCTAGGGTTTTCAATGGGTAACTTACTTGAATATGGCTATATGCATTACGAGATGACATCTAAATGGAAGAGATTCATAATCTATCTATTGGATCCAATGCATACTTCCCAATCTAATCTCTAAGGAATCAGACAAAGGAATGTTAAGATGAATTTCAACATAAATATGAGCATAAGTTGTTACCTTTCTTTCAAATGTGTGATGAGAGGGGACCAAAGGTTTCTCAAGGACTAAAACAATAGATTATAGAATATAAGGTCTCCAAAATTCCATGGGTAGTTTGAGAAGGTACACCCAAACTGGAATCTTAGATGGGAGCTTCTCCACTAGATCAAACCCTACATGCCAAGGTTTTATGAACAAGCTAGGTTGATTATGAAAATACGAGCCTTCCTCAAAAGCCATGTTTCGATAAGCCATTCTATAAAACACTACAAAAAAAGTAACCATTCGCCATGAGAATAATGTCCATATCTCCCTCAAGTTGCTAAGTTTGATAGGGCAAAGAGATTTTAATGCCCATAAACTTGCATATTAAAGCATGTTCAAAGAAGTAAAGCACATAATCCATTATCAATTTAGGGTTTATAACCAAAATGGGTCGATCCACGCTCTTCTGATTTCTAATTGGACTTGACCTCCCTTGTTGCATGCACCAATAATTGAACATCATTATCATGGTAAAATGAGGACAATGCATTGGCCCTAATCCCATCCTTGAAGGGGAATGGAAGGGGGTCCCTTAGACCCCCAGACACATCCATACGTTCTAGAAAATGTTAGAATGCATAGGACAACTGAGAGAGGGGATGAATCAGTTGTGTATTAAAACCTTAAACTGTCAAAGCAATTCCAATCATAAACCTCTTAACATGCATTAGCAGAATGTAAACATATGAAGCATCAATACAAACACATCCAAACACATAAGAACACTAGATTTACGTGGAAAACCCAATAAGGGAAAAACCACGGTGAGGATTAGCTCACATATATATGAATAACAACACTGAAAATCGATAGGCTCACTGCCCAGAAGAAAGGCTCACTGCCAAAGAAAGGCTCACTGCCCAAAAGAGAGAAGAAAGAAGAAGACTGTTATAGAGAGATTCACTATCTCAAAGCAACAAGAGAGATCCACCATTGCCACTCCTTGCCATCTGCAACCTTTGGCTCACCACCTCTAGCAACTTCTGGCACACTGAAATGTAGACACCTTCTGCTCACTGCATTCCAGAGTCATAAGCATTTAAGCTCACACACAACTCAATGCCCTTGATTCACATTTGCATCCTCTTCTCTACATTGCTCCACTCAACTTCATCTTGCATTTATACCATCTACAACCAAGACCTATCTCAATTAGGTCAATCCTAATGAAGCGTGTGCACCTTAAACGTGCAACACCAATTAGGTCAGCACTAAACACTTCCGCGGTGGAAAGAAGTGAAAGTGGCCACATCAAGGGTTAACTAGGACTCGAATTTGTATCACCAAGTTGCTCATCACACCACAATCCATGAGGTACCTCCATAAATGGTGCTAGTAATCTAGGTCAGCCAAACCTAAGCTAATGACCACATCCACGTTTCTCCAAGTCCAAAACATCATGCGGACCAAGGAGAGACACTCCACAACATTCACACATCTTCCCATAACATTCAACACCATCATAATCTCTTGAAACACTTCCGCAACCTCCTGAAACAAAGAATGTCTTCAATCTGCACATCAGGATCCACTACCTCTGAACATCAACACAATAACTAAACTTGCAGAGAAACCCATCACTAGAAATTTCAAGGGAAGGTAGATATGGATTGTATAAGCACATCCCCAGATCCGCAAGACAAGAAACCTCAATGCAGAGAAATGCGGAGCAATCTCATTTCTCCCAGACAGTCTTCTACACAGGCAAACACTCTATCAAACACATCTTCCACATCGGCACAATCTAGAACCTGAAACTCTGGATATAACACCTCTAAACATCTCTGACCATCACTTCCAAACCGCACAATCATATCTTCAACTATGAAGAAATGCAGAGTATAACACTGAGAGCACCTCTATCACACTGCACACCTTTTTATCAAATTTTCTCAAAAGCACTTAGAAACCAAGTGAACCATCTACTAGAGGTTGACATCAATGACAACACCAAGTTTCCAATAGAAAACACAACAAAAAAAACTCTTAGTAGTAGCCAAAAAACAACAAAAAAACTACAGAACAAACCTTTAAAAAATTGCCTTCCATAGCAAAACCAACAATAAACAATAAGCACAAATATGTGAGGCATAAGACCAAAACACACACAAAGAGGGTGACCAACCCTCATGCGCGGCCATGAGTGCGATACTAGGCCATCACATTCCTCCCGCACGTAGTCCCATCTCTATTTTTAGGGACACAATTTTCTTGGACTCAATCTATTATAATCTACATGTTAAATTATTAATATTTAATAATAAATGTAATAAATAATTTGTCTCTTCTTATCTATCTACTTACCTATTTATGTGTGCATCTATTTAGTAGTTTAGATAGATATTAAAATTGATATTCACATAGAAAGATAATTTAACTCTTGAAGTAAAATTTAAAGTAAATATATATTTGTTTCATTTATTTTTTAAAACTTGAGCATAGTTTTTATGATTTATTGATTATTATTGAAAAATGAAATAGCTCTTCAATGAAATAAACAAAATATAAAGTAAATAATGTATAAAATAAAATAGTTGTTAAGTAAAAGTTAAAATAAAAAATGTTTATATGTATTTTCTTATTTATTGTTTATTTTTCATATAAATATTATAAAGAAAAATAAAGGAATGCTACTATTATACAAATTTCAATATTGATTATTTCATAATAGCTTCACATAATGAAGTAATATATAATAGTATGTATATTTTAAAATAACATAGATATCTTGAATACACCTCAAGATTATAGATGTATTTAAGATATCTATATTAGTTTTTTTTAGGAATCAAACACATGGTGAGACTTGTGATGCAAGAGTCTAACACACACCACTATAGCCTTGGTTCCCTTCACCCATGTGGCAAGTAAATCCAAGGGAATCAAACTTGCGATCAACAACCATCATCTATGTTTTCCAATGGCTTGACCATTCAGTCCACCCCAGTGGGCTAATATCTATAGTTTTGTAGACATGACATTTCCATAGTCCATGATGATAGTGCAAGTGATTTATGGAAAAACTGTGTTTGCTTTTTTGTCTCAAAAAAAAAAAACGTTTCGGATCACACTCCATGATCCATCATCAGGAGGAAAAGAGGAGGATGCAAATGACTTGCAAAGAGGCTTCTTAAAAAGAGTGAAAAGAGGTAGGCACGGAAGCCGAGGAAGGCTAGAGGAGCTTCATAGAGGGGAGGCAAAGTGTATGTTATGTATGCATGTAACTCTATACAAATGTGTATGTATGTATGTATGTGTGTGTGTGTGTGTGTTATATGTATTTATGTGTGTGTGTGTGTATATGCACACATATATATGTATGCATGCATGTATATGTTGTATATGTGTGTGTACGCGCGTGCGCGCGCACACACACACATATATATAAATATCTATGTGTGTGTGTGTGTGTCTCATATATATATATATATAAAAGAAAGAAATAAGTATTGTTTATATGGAAATGGAAATGGAAATGGGTCCTTTTATACTCTATGATGTCGGGCGACCTAATTTTGGGTTTACAGGGGGCTTATAACATATGAGACTACCTCATACTCCCAGGTAATTTTGGGTCTATAAGGGGCTTATAACATATGAAACTACCTCATACTCCAAGGTAATTATGGGTCTATAGGTGGTTTATAACATATGAGACTACCTCATACTCCTAAGACCTAATTTTGGGTCTATAGGTGGCTTATAACATATGAGACTACCTCATACTCTCAGTATGAGTGTGCTTTTAATATGAAGTATACATACCCTACCCTGTAAGATTTAAACTTGTGACCTCTCTTTCAAGAGGGCAAATTTTTTCACCACCTAGAACTTCAAAATTATATTTATTTATATATATAGGGAAGTGAGTATGGTTTATGAGGAGGGAAGAAAATAAATTGATACTTCAAAATATTTGCATTTAAATTGTTGTATTTTGGACATACTTGGATAAGTATAGGTAGTGTTAGAAATCTCTCGGAGGCTAAGATAGGTCCCGTTTGTATTCTGACTGACCGGACCGTTTAACAGTGGCTTTCGTCTAAAACATAATGTTCTGATTACGATTAGACAGGTACAAACACTTTGTACTTGTTAAGCGCTGTCGTGGCCAACTTACAAATCAAAACGGCCCTGGAGCTTTTATCCCAAACTGGTGGCTCTCCTTCCACCATATACCACAAGTCTCCTCAATTTCTGTATCTCCATATCCTTGCCAAGGATGCCTCTACAACAATAGGTAGTCGCCTGTAAATAATAACAAAAATTCCAATAAAAATGGCTTCTCATTCCTATGCATTTTCCAGCATTGCCCGCGTCCACAATGTGACTGCACAGGCCACCAGGCGTCAACTCTTTTCTTGCTGTTCATCAGGTGATTTTTTTTAAAACATTAATCTGCCGCCATTGCTGTGTTGCATTGTGGGTGGATACTGGGTAGATATGAGTAGGACTATTTTTTTTCAAACTGGGTTTCAATATTCGTTGTGGAATTAGAATTGGTACTATACATGCTCATTGCTGTATGCTAACATAAATGTTGTTCCCCAGTTTTCCAACGTCCTTGGCAATTGGAAAAAATAACATTTTGGGTATCACTTACATCATACATTTTTGGTCTTGTGTTCATGTTGATTTCATCAGTGGTACTATTTGGTGGTCGTCTTTTTTTGTTGAGTTCCAGCTGAAAATTTTCTAGAGTTTTATTGTATAGCCTACGAAGTTGTTTTCGTTAAGCATTGGGCTGCAATGCCACTGCTACATTTTTCACTTTTTAGGGGCTATAATGAAGATGTACTGATTAATTTAGTGAGATATTCGAACTGATGACGACGATTTTTAAAGGATTTTTATGGATAAAATGTGTCTGTACAACCTTTAAGGGGTGTAAATTTGAGGATACGAGGAATTTTCAACTCCAAAATGCACAGTTTATAAGGCGAGTTCGACTTGATCCTTGTCATTTAGTTTGATTGCTCCGAATTGAATTCCTTTTCCCCCATAGTTAGTATGGACAGACACTAACAAGAGGGCCTGTCATCTTCTATGTAAGTGTATGCCAATCTATGTGCTGAATTCCTTCTCACACTCTCTCTACAGAAACATCTTCTGTGCTATTAGAGGCATTATAAATAGCTAGATGACTATGATTCAAATTCAGAAGCTTTGGTTGCGTAGCTAGAAAGTGTGGGAAGAAAATGGAGTAACTTTATTAGTTTGTGAATATAATGTACAGTAGAGATAGCCCATCTAGATGACTATGATTCAAATTCAGAAGCTTTGGTTGCATAGCTAGAAAGTGTGGGAAGAAAATGGAGTAGCTTTATTAGTTTGTGAATATAATGTACAGTAGAGATAGCCCCAAGATGGTCTATCAGGTGCTGTACAAAGGAGAGAGAGAGAGAGAAAAATATAGACACAAATTCCAGCCTCAACAAGTTCTCTGACAATAGTTTTGTATGTCTCTGTTTCGACATTACATAATAGAGGCAACCCCAAGAGGGACTTCGACTTTATAATTCTGCAAACATAGTACACAATAGAGGCAGCCCCAGGTTCTTCAACTTTATTAATCTCTCAACATAATACCTGAGGCAACCCCAAGATGCGCTTCCAAGGAGTGTTATTTTTCTACCTGATAACCCATTTCCTGTTATAGCTTATACATTCTCAGGTCTGTAATGGCGGTTTATGTCCAAATTATCAAGTACTGCACAAAGAGTCAGAAAAAGAATAGAGAGAAACTTCCAGTCTCAACAAGTTCCCTGACTAGTAGTTTTGTATGTCTGTGTTTCAACCTTGAATTAAAAGGGTTTTTTTGCTAAAGCCAATGAGACTATCACAACATATGTCAATCATCTGATTCTTGTATAGCCATACTGATTTTTGACAAGCTTGAGTTGCAACGTACTCTGTTTAGTGCTTGAATGATTTGAAGACATAGCTAATGATAAGCCTACAATCTTCATCTCCAGTCCAATCAGCATTAATGTGCCTAGCTAGGTTTTGTACATTATCTTCACCCCCACTGTAACTGCTTTCAAAATCTACAGTTCCTTCTGAGTATTGAGAAATCTACTTGACTGCAGCCCAATGCTAAGGTTCAAGTTTATTCATCAGCCTGCTCACATTCATATTGCACATGCAATATGTGGTCTTCTAGACATAATAAAATACATTAAGCTTCCTACTACATTTTCATAAGGAGTAGTTTTTTTGAATTTTTCTGTTCTTTTTCTTCATTAATTTCTGGGCTTATGTCCCTGGAAAGCTTTCCATTCATAGTCACAGGATTACTCAAAAACTTTGAATGCCATGCTGATTGTTTCTCAGAATTTTGTTAATATTCTTCATTTAGTTGAAATTTTTTGTTTGTTCAATATCAATTTCCACATAATAACAATCCTTACCAAGATTTTTTGTCTCAGCTTGTCTTGACAGGAATGATGTAGGTTTTTTAATGAATGTATTATGCCAAAGATGGTGTTTTAATTTGACATATTTCTGTTTGTTGTTGTTTATGAAGTCACTTTACATGCTTACTAATCATTACCTCCTATATATACCCAACATATTCCATGGAGACCACACAGGCTGTCCCTACTACCCTATATAAAGCTATAGAAATCATAGTTACAAGACTCGGACTTGGCAAGCTGATTTTTGACTCGGACTCACACTCGGAACTCAGGCTCAGCAATTGAAAAACCATGAAATATAGAGATTTTTTAAGGATTTAAAGCTTTTACTATGCACCCTTAAATTAATCAACTTTAAAGACATAATAAGCTTATTAATTAAAAGCTACTTTGATCACATACACAAGTATACATCAATCAAATGAGTACAGAAGCAGACTTGAGTTGAAGGGAACAACATTTCTAAATATATAAATATCCTCAAGTGCTTTAGGTGTACAACACTCATGGATTATGATATCCATGGCATCAAAAACAAAAATCACATGTAGTCATGAACTATGGTATAGAGGAGCTTGTGTCACTCAACTCAGCATCACTAGATCTATTTGGGGTCTTATGCTTGTATTTGAGACAAGTCTGCGAATGTTGCTACAACCATAGGACAATGGATGACATGGCTGCCACTGGTCCTTGCACCACTCCAACCAAGAACCTATAAACATTTGTCTCCTGCTGTCCGAAGGTGTTTGAAGGGTTAAAGCATTTGAACTAGCTAGAGGAACTACGTCAACACTCTTTTTTCTCCACTCAAGAGGAATGATCCTGATGCTTCTGCCCAACACTCTTTTTTCCTCCACTCTACATCCTTTACATGCTTTGATAGGTCCAACAGACCTTTTTTTCTTGAATGGCATTAGTAGTCACCATGTCTCATGCCATCTCTCACAGGTTTGAAAAATTTATCTTGAGAAACATGTTTCATAGCTTTCGATATTTTTCTTTAACCTTGTTGAAATGATATGATTTGCTTTTCAATAAAAGAAGGGAATATATAGATGCTTTGTACTTTTTTACTATGTATATTCTATGAGCATGGAGGAGTATAAATATTGCAGATTTACAGAAACAGCTAGACAGAGCACTCATCTCTTACATTGTGGAAAGCTTTTTCAAAAGTTATCAACGTATTCAAGAAAACTATTTGCCACACACTTAAATGAAACTTGTGTAAAAGCTTTCTATATCTTGTAATTCATATATTACTCATGACTTGTGCTGATGCACAAACATCCTTGATTTTAATATCTGGTAAAAGCAAATCATGAATGTGAAGATGAACTCATTCAGCTTAGACATTGTCGAAGTAAAGGCATCAGTTCAGCCCAGGTAAACAAAGAACTTCAATTTGAATGCATTCAAGTTAATCAAATTACTGCTTAGCAGCAGGAACTTCGTTTTCTTTCTTTTGGAAATATCCAGGATATTATTATCTATATGGATTGAATATCAAACTCATAAACAAGTACATTTCATAATCATCTTTATAACTTCCATGAGGAGTCTCTTCACATACATAATATTATTGATGCAAGAGCTCCAGTCAATTTTTTATGGAATATGCTCTGCCTGTGCAGGTTTGACATCATTTTCGGTTCCTACTCTGTGTTCAAGTATGACTTCTACATATTGTGGCCAAAGTTTGCAATTACCAGCTTTATTATGGGTTTCTAGACAAGTTTCTCGAAAATTGAAACCTGTGATGATGATGTCAAAGCCATCAATTCAGTTCATTCGGGGAACAAATGAACAAACCATCCCAGACGTCAAATTGACCAAGTCAAGAGATGGCTCAAATGGTGTGGCAACATTTATATTTGATCAACCATCTGTTTTTGATTCCTCTGGAGAAATTGGAGAAATTACAGGCCTTTATATGATTGATGAGGAAGGAGTGCTTCAGTCAGTTGATGTGAGTGCCAAGTTTGTTAACGGAAAGCCTGCAAGGATTGAAGCAAGATATATCATGAGGAATTCACGAGAATGGGACAGATTCATGAGGTTTATGGAGCGTTACTCCGATGAGAATGGTCTTCAGTTCATCAAGAAATAAGAGCATATGCTATTTTACAGTTTCCAGTTTTGAAATTCCATGGACAAGCATGCTTCTATATACACTTGTAGAACTTTTTTTCAAATCTGTAGAATAATAACATTTCCATACATGTCAATAATCAGGCCTTGCAATTGAGAGCAGTGTTTTAATTGGGGCGGCTTGATTTTTTTAATTCAGAACTACAATAATCTACTCAGATTTTTGGTTCCTCATTGCAGATGCCTGTGTAGACTATCCAGAGGCATAACCTGCGTATAATTGTTACTGAGAAAAATTTTGTCCTAATTACCATTCAGTACAAAAATGTTTCTCGCATCTTCGTCAGGGGCATTTTAATTATTGTATCTCTGTTTAAGAATTTGTCCATTGCAGCTTTAAAGTCCATACATTTTCCTCTTTGCTGCCATTATCTGGAACAGATTCCATCTCTGTGAAACAATATCCTCATTTGTCCATTCTGTTTTGCAGTGTTGTGACTTCCTACTTAATAATTTATAGCAAACAAGCTGCTGGAACTAGGAAGAATGAGCAGAAAACTGTTAAGAGTTAGGAAGCATGATTTTCAAGATGTCATGTTTAATTCGGATTTGTCGAATCAAAATGTGTGAAATCAAGCTTATGCAAGCTGAAGATAAAATTTGAATTTATTTGTCATCAGCCTTTATGCAAACAAGATAGTAGATCGATGATTTGTCTTATCTGATTCTTTATAATTCAATGGACAGATCAGAGAAAGAAGTCTTCTGGTTTGAGAAAGCCATGTGGACCGGAAAGATTGGACTATTTTGATCATCCAATGTAGGGTTACCTTTGTACCACTGAGACCCATGATAGTTAGTGGGCCTTCCATATACCTAATTGCCATTCAGCCAACACCCATATGATGGGGGCTTCCTTTCCTCAAGGCTCAGAGATGATCATAGTGGGATTTTACTCTCTACTGAAAAGGGTGAGTCCCCTGGTAAGTTTGTGTGCCTCTGTAGTCATGAGGGACATCTTACCAACAGCTGATGCGTTCCCTCTAAGCCATGCTTTGAGTGTTGACTTTGTATGTCGAAGTATTTGAGCTTTGAGTCTTATCAGTCAAAAATCAAATCACTCTTGTTTTCTAGTTGTAATGGGTAATATATTTTTCTTTCATAATCTAAAATGCTAGAATTACATGAGCATCCTGTTTTTTGGAGTTTTAAATGACACCACCTACTAATTAGTAAAGTCGGTTGCCTGATGTTGACAAAAGGATGGAAGGAAAACATGTCTTTTCCTGCAAATAACAACTACAATTGCTGTTTGATTTTAGTTTATTTTTGTTGCCACTTTCTCCCAGTAAAACATTTTATATACCTTTTATTGTCTCCGAAATGTATTATGGAGGAATCATGCTTGAGTCTTAATGTGACACGTACTTTCATATTGAAGAACAGTTTTACTCCAACTTTAAAAGCTCTAGATTGCCAAATCCCCCTTAAGCAATAGAGTTCCAAATTGCATGCTCAAGAAATTGTCATCGAAGGATATTAATTATTCTGAGAAGCCTAAATAAAGCACTGAAATAATAGTTGAATGGGCTAGACCAGGTCAAACTGGAATCATTTAAACCAGCTACTTGCTCATAGGCACCAGGTCAACTTGCATACACTTTTCATAGCTGGCCTACATAAGTATTCACCAATCTATGTATTTGTATTACTAAGGTTGTTCTGGTGCACAACAAATCTGTTTTCAGGAATGGTAAGTTTGTTATGCACAGTAGAGTTATGAGACTATCCATATGCACTCTCAATGGAGGTTGTTCATTCTCATAATTATTCATATAATTCTTGCAAGAAATTATGAGGCTGTCCTTAAAATTCTTTATTGATGCAGTACAAAATCTCTCAGATTATTTGAGGTACAATCTGCATTTTGTCTTCCAAATCACAATCTGCCTCCAGGTCAGCATGCAACAAACCCTCCAACTGCAATTATCAAGCTTGCAATTATTCACTTCAAATCTGCCTCGACATCAAGGATTAAGGGATGGTTTCACCTCTCCAAACTTACCCTACACATATACCTTGAATTTTGTGTGGAATTGGCTAATATGTTGTCCTTAATATCATATTGCCTGCGTCTTACAAACTGCCCACTGCCCTTTAATAACATTAAAACTAACCTATCTTTGCAAGCAACTTTGGCCTACAAATATCAGGGGAGTCTATCTTATCTTATTCCTGCAAAATTACTTGCAGGCAATATAAATTTGGCCCCAACATCTGGTGGAAATCAGGTTGTAGATTCTTTCAAATTTCTTGGTAGCACTTAGGCCTACATATGAACTCATTTTATTGGTGGAACAACTTCAGCTTATAACTACCTTTAAAATTGGTTGATATGACTGGTATCTACCAGCATTATTTCAATACAGTGCCTTCCATAAAGATGTACATACCATAGTAACATTCCATTTACATGCAAGTGTGGCAAATGGTAACTGGGTTTGCAATTTATCTTATTATTAATCCGACAATGAATCATTTGGGGTGATTCACAAGGTTCCTTGCTAACGATCTAAAACGCTCAGACAGAGGTCATTCCATTAGCAAGATCATGAAGGGAAATACAAAACAATATTCTACTAAATCTTACGAGGAGAGGTGGCACAAGTTATTCGGTCTATATAAATTCTAGCAGCATTCCAACATAGTAATGGCTCCAAAGAATAACAAAAATGAAAGAAAGGATAAAACCACACAAAAGAGACATTAATATACTTTGGGAAAACCGTTTCAAGAAAATTTCAGCCTCCATATCACCCAAATCAATGTATTCTCAGCAACAAGAAGTTACAATACAATATCAAGCTTTGAGTCTTTACAGGATATCAACACTCTCAATTAAGGAGCATTAATGAACAACCGTTGTTACATTCCTCATAAGACTGATCCGAAGACAAATCAGATCTACACATTCGGTTTCATGCTCCTCAAGGTCTCTCAACAAGCAACTCAAGCCTCTAGGTGCCTACGTCAAACTTCATTCACAATGAGTGTGTACAAAATAATGTATAACCTCCATCTCAAACCTTCTATTATAGGCAAAAGGATAACAAGAATGAAAAAACTTATTAAGTTTTATAGTCATCCTTAATTAATGCACCCAAGTGACCCTTCCAAGCTAAGCGCTCATATTCGATTCTAAGACCAAGAGTTATTACAACCTCCAAGGCAACTTAAATGCTCTCTCCAATCAAAACACCCTTGAAATGATTTGTCTGCATGTTCCGTATTAAATGATTTTTACAAGACATCTAATAATTAAATGCAATTCGCCAATGTGCCTCCCACATTAAATCATGAGCCTGTTAAGTTGTGCTTACTAAACCATGACCTTCAATACTAAATGCATTTCCCCAATGTGTCTACCACATTAAATGCGTTCCCAATGTTGCATACAACAACTCCCAAGCAAAATATTGCACTTCCTAAAGTGTGACACCCCACTTTGAGATGGACTACAACTTTATAAAACATCAAATATTTTATACATAGTGTATAACACATTTCCTGACATTCTCCCACTTATATATATTGCATAAGGAGCCAAACATAGAGAAAAACTTATTGTAAAGGGGAGACATTCATATAACTATCTTGCACCATTTGAACTTCTTTGTGCTGACGAGCTTCATCAAAGCAAATGCAACATTCAGATACTACATATAAATGTGTTTCATTTGCACTCTGCCATGTTGGTTACACTTTAACTGTCACATTGAATTTTATTTCAACCTAATGTTCTAACGCACTCCTCGAAGTCAAATTTCCTCCTTACAAGCATGAGTAACTTTGTTATATGCTTTGCCTCTGTAGCAAAAAAAACAACCATCTTTGGCTCATCCAACTTGTCACACCACTAAACAGGGTAAACACATGTCCATTGTGGACCTCCAATCCACATCTACTAAATCACAATTCATGAATCCTTATATATACACTATCTTGCTTAAAGTTTATCTTTCTTGGTAGTAAATTGAACACTCAAATGCGTCCCAATGATCTCTGAAGACTCTCTTCACCATAGTTCAATAATTCTTGTCCAAAACAAACATATACTTGTTTAGGACTCTTAGTGCTTGGACAATGTCTGGTTTATTTCAAACCATAGCAAACTATCAACGACACTCACATAAGGGGCATGGCTTATGTCCTTTTATCTCATTTAGTGTAAAAGAACACTACTCAACTAAAAGCATCATTCCCATAGAAATGACAACACACATTGGTTTGTAAATTTGCATCCATGGTGAGATATCCTATAAACCATGTTCATACAACACCTTAAAGTGCTATGGCTGTGAGACATAGGTCTCTTCCAAATCCCCATTCAAAAAAGATGTCTCCACATCTAACTGTTCAACCCCAAGGTCGAACACAACACCAAAAGAATCAAAGAATCTAAAAGATGTAAACTTTGCAATAGGAGAGAAGATCTCACCAATATCTATTCCCTTATCTAGGGAATTAGCCCTTAGCCATTTACAATGCCTTGTATTTTTCAAACTCATCCTCAAAACTAACTTCTCCATAATCGTAGACATGAACATTCGAAGACAAGGCAAAACAAGAGGCTAGAACTATCAAGTTGCATTATTTGTCAATACGACCTTCTCAATAGTGGGGTATGTGATTGTTCCTCTTTTGAATCAATCTCACTCTCTGAACAATCTCCTTATTAGGTCCATGCTAAACTTGTATTTAGCTCCAAGTGTAGGATCCTCGCTCTTTCCACTAAAAAATGTTTAGTGACTCAACCTATTCCAACACTTTATTGCCAACAATCAGGTGATCTCCAACCTCTCCCTAAATCTAGCAACATGTACACAACCAATCACCTCGTGCCAATCAAACTCTAACTATAACACTATAATAACTAGCAACATCACTTTCCAAAGCAAAATGATCACTATACTCAACATTAGAAGACTAACTCCAAATCATAGCCAATGCTCCCATTGCATGATCAACACAAACTCCAAGAACTCTCTTATAGCACCGTGATTTACATCTTCATAATAGAAAATCATTTATCTCCAACCAACAAATCCATATCACTACCAAAACTCTCACCAAAAGTGATTCAGAGCTTCCCATGACACCATGATTAAAGATTCTCAAAACCTTGAAGATCACACATGACCAAATATCAACCAAAACTCCTATTGCATGCTTACATGTAGTTTCCCATGGCGGAAAGGTCAACATCTCAATGGTAAATTTGCAAGCACAACCATATCACGCAAAAACTCTAACTATGCTATTAGGAGCTTCCTATGACATCATGGTCAACATCTTCAACTTAGAAGATAATTCGTCACAACCAACTATGTTTATGCACAAAGCTCCCATTGAACTAAGATCCGAAGCCTCTCATGAAAACATAGTTCACATCCTCAAACGTTGAAGACACCTCTTCCTTCTTCCTACATGACCTTCAAAAGAACTTTTCAACTATCAATCTCATTGCCTCTCTGCTACTCAACATTTAATGTTCAATGATGGACATAGGCCAACAAACAAAATTTGCAACACATTGATCCCTCATTGATCATGCTTCTCCATGGCATCTAAATAGTCTACAACAAATAATAGAGATGTTCAAAAGGATTAACAACTCATTAGCACCATTTTCATGGTAGATCTCTCTACCACACACATGACACCACCAACACTCTACAAATCCACTCTCAAGTTCTTCATGTAATATGCGAGTACACAAACATGACACCTACAACCTCACGTTGAACACACATGGCCTCCATTTGAAACAATAAAATCAATGTATCATGGAGGTTCTTCTCATGGCACAAACATCATGTCTGAAACATCCTCAAATTCAAAATGTTATAAATCTGAAGCTACATGACAAGCACAAGTTAGGAACTAGAGACTAATGAACAAGCATCTGACAGTGCTCAAAAGCATGTATAAATCTATTGGGTGAATATTTTGTCTTCAACTAACTGAAGGCAAAATGGTTATATCGACCACAGTGTAATGAGATAAATCTCTCCTCTCAGCAAGGGGAGGTTCCCTATTAACTATCACAAACTAATTTAAACTAAATACTAATTCAGGGGTGAGACCATATCATCCATTTCTCTGTTTTCAAAAATGATGTTTACGAAATTAAAGAGCACTATCTTAATACAAATTGAATAACCAAGAAACCTACAAGAGCACAAAGTCTATCATTGCTTCTTTTACTGATTTATAACTTAGAACCAAGTAAAATAAGGTGCAACCCAAAGTCTTCACCGAAAACTACGACAAAATACATGATCACAAAAAGATGGTAGTAGTTCAAAGCCTTTCCAATATCTTTCACTTCAAAACATAAAATCACAAACTAAAGATAATTGTTGTAGCACAAAGTCTCCACAATCAACTTTAGAACATCTCCCAGATTATTCACACTCACACTACAATTTGATCTAGCAGATAAGATAGTATTAGGAAAAGGACATAAGAACAATTTCTAATACACCACAAGTTATTTCAACACAAAGATTGAACGGTCACTTACTTTTCTATTCACTTGATGAAATTTGATTTACAATTTGAACACAAAGTCTCAAAATGCTCTTCAATTTGGCAGAGTTTCGCTTCAATAACTAAAAGATATATTTACAATAGAGGCCCTCTTTATTTATAGGGAGGAGCCTGGAGCAAAAATAGGAAATTTACAACTACTTTGACTTATTTAACAAATGAGTCATTTTTTACTTGGGACTTCCTATGTTTTTACATGTAATTACATATGAGAAAAGTACATGTAAATATGTCCAAAATTGTTTCAAAAGTACATCTGAAAAATAGAAAATAAACTAAGGGAAAAAACTGCTTCAACTTGTATTGTCGTCTTTCTTCATATGACCATCATACATGGTGAAAGTTGCTTGCATCCCAATACTATCTGGACTAACCTTGTTCCTGAAAATCATCTTGGCTCTAACTATGGCGTCTCTTACCATGGTGACTGATTTTGCATGACTAGTTAACTTGGTTTTCAGATTATCCAAAGTTAACTGATTGTCAAGAATATTATCCACTGAGGCCATTGAAAATGTTTTGTCCTCGAATTCTTTCTGGAACATATTTTCAAATTCCTGAACCATCTCTTCTGCAGAGAGAAATTGGTTATCCTGTGACACAAGCTTGCACGGTAGCTCCTCCAATTTATGCAAAAGACCTACATCACTTTGTTCACTTAGTTTCCTTGTAGCTTCCAAGTCATTGATCAAATCTTTCAGCACATGACTCCTATATGTCAATGCCTCTTTGGTTTATGTATAAGAATCCCTATTAGGAATGACACCAATTGATATCAGAGTGCTTATTTTTAGCTTTCTCATCTCAACCCACTTATCATGATTCTGTTCTAGGCGCTCAATGTCTTGAGAAATAACATCAATTAGGTCATCAAGTTCTGCTCTTATTTTCTCCATCTTGTCTGTCTTCTCAGATACCTCTGTGAGCAGAGAGATTCCTTGTGTGTGCATCCTTTCCAAGTACTCTTCAAGTACTCTTCCCTTAAGATGAGTCTTTTCTGCTTTCTGGATAATAGGGTCTTCCACAGAAACGGCCTCAGGGGTTATTGCTTCTGAATTCAAAGTGATTTTCCTCACTACTGCAGTCAACTGTTCAACCATTGCTTTGTAATGATCTTTCATTTCTTTCTCTTTATCAAATTTTTGAATCAGGATGTCCATTGCTGACTGCATATCATTCTTCGCACTTTCATGAGTTATTTTGCCTAACTCAACTCTAGAGATAGAGTAATCATTCATATCAAAATTTTCCATGGTTGCATCCTGCAGAGGTCTTGCAATCTCCAGAAATTTGTGTCCCTTGTCTCCAAGCATTCTTGAAAGAATCTTTGGTTTCTTCAGGGTCTTGGCTTTTGCAGGCACCAACTTACTAAAATCAAAGTCATCTAGGGAGATGGCTTGTTTCTTCCTTTTTGGTGTATAAGCTGACAACCATGGTGGAAGCACAGAAGTACTCACATTAGGATATGTTCCCATTATTGGTGTCACCGGAACTGCACTTGCACTGGAAGTGGAAACAATAGGTGGAGTATTAGTGAAAACTGCACCTGTTACATTTACATTAGAGACCTGTTCAGTATTCATTACAAAGTGATCAAATATAGAATTATCTCCAATATCAAAAGATGAGGAGGACAAGCTAGGAATAGACTCTGAGGAGCGGAGCACATCTTCAAAAGTATTTGGAGGATTATCAAAAATAGTTTTGGAAGGGGATGGAGATTCAGAAGAGGGAATATCAATAGGGGAAACAGACAAAGGAACTGCAACAGGTGTGTCAGGTAAGGGAGAAGAGACTCCCGTTTCTTGTTGTACATTCTCTTGTGGAGACAAAACTTCCTCTTCTTATTGATCTGTAGGTTTTTCTTCAACCTCCATTTCCTCAGTGGCTGGCTCCTTGGTGTTCTGTTTCTCAACTTCCATATCTTCTATTTCAGACTCTTTCTTCGCAACTTTTGACTTCTTCGTCACAAATTTGATCCTAGGCTTATGTGGCTTGGAAGAAAGGGAACATCACTCTTGTTCTTCATCCTATTCTCCACCTTTTTACTTGTTTGCTCTTGGATCTCAGTCTCTGATCCTATAAGGAATTCTTTCAAAGTAATTCCTTTATCTGCTAGCCAGTTATTGGTGTTTGCCAATATAGGCTCAAATCTTTTCCTCAGAGAGGTTAATTCTTTTTGAGACCATTGGATTGGAGGGAGAGGAGAGCCAGCAACCTATTCAGTGTTATATCTATCATCGATCAATTCTCCATCATCCACTAGATCTTCAGGAATGTCAGCCAATCCCAGATATTCAATCTACTCAAGAGATAACCGGCTATAATCCAGCTTTCTAATATCTTCTTCTGTTCTCAAATCTACCCAGACATCTTCAACCATAGGTTCATGGAATTGAGTTTTCCGCTTGATCTTATCCTTCACACCTCTGTAATCAAACTTTGGTCTTCTCTTGAATTGCTTCATGGTTACAAGCTACATTTCAGTTTCCATGGCCCTAGCCTTTGCTACAGTTAATACTGAAAACCTACCAATTTCAACTGGAAACCTGAAACTGGGCTTCTTGAGCTCCATTTGTTTATTATGCACAATGATCATTTGTCTACATAATTCCATTAAGACAAGTTTGTATGAGGGAAACCTAGGCAGCATACAAGGATGACCTTGGAAAAAGCCAACCCTTAGATATGAGAAAGAAAGAAATTGTAAGAACATGCATCCAAAATCATTCACTACAGACCAAGCTTCATTTGAAACTCTTCTTTGTTCTAGCTGAGGATCAAAAAGACATAGGAACACTGCAAAGAAAGCATCATTTACCCTCCTAAAGTGATGAATAGAACCCTTCAATGTCAATTGAGAATAGTACTGATATATAGGAATTACTCTCATCTCTCCTTCTGATGTTAGACCTGGAAAGATTCTCATGGAGGCTGCTATATACACCAGATAAGAAGTCATGTAGAATTTGAAGGTAGTGGATACCTTTGTCAATTGCTCATGTAGAGCATTATTGATTTGCTCACCCCAGAAGATGGCTTGTTTGCCTTGGAGTATTACCTTGATGAAAGGATACATCCACTCATGAAACAGTGAGGAAGAGGACAATCCCCTTATCCTGCTGAGAAGAGTTATAAGATCACCAACTTCTTCTATAAAGTCAATTCTAGGAAAACTTCGTGGCCATCTAGACAAATTTGACCTTGAAGTTTTAAGCCATTTAGTATTGATTACCTTCTTTGCCTTCTCAGGATTTTTGTCATACTCTTTTTGTGCTTCAGCAAAATCTAGCTTTATCACTTTCGTAGCAGGAGGGCACATGAAAACTTTAACAATGAATTCAGGATCTAGTCTGATTATCACATTGTCACTTGCATCCATCACAGCCCTAGTATCTTTGTTGTAAAACTGAGCACACTGAAGAACAAACTCTGTGTTATGGGCTGCCACCGGGAAAGACGACACCAGATGAATGTTACTGTCCATAATCTTCTTCATAGTAGAACTAGGATTATTGGACTTGGTTCCTTCCACAAATTCAGCCATGTCCACATGGCTAATATTTGTATCCCGAATGTCATCGACATTGGAAGTAACCGAAGTGATTGGGAAAACACCTTGATAATTATACTTCATTGCCTTCGACTTCTTCGGAGACGACTCAGTCATCTGAAAAAGCTATCACCAGAAGGATGTCGATGAAGAGAGAGGATCCACAGAAGAAACTGCAACAAAAAGTCATGATCATGCAATTAGGGGAAATACTGGTAATCTGGGAAAATTGCATGTCGATGATCACAACTATAGAGGTACGCTTGAAAGGGCTAGAGTGCGAGCAGGCCAAAGAACGGAGGAAAGCGGACTTGGAAAAGCAAAATTGAAAATATCCCAGAGTTAGGAAAATTTGAGAGAATGTGTGCACAGGGGCGAAATTTGCCGCCCTTGCATATGAGGGATAATTTGCAAGTGTATTGGCGGTTAAATTCACGGCTTTTGCATGTTCTTGGAAGAATTATAAGTGTTATGTTTGAGTGGCAAAAAATGTCGACAATGCATGTGATAGGAGAATACTGCAAGGGTTCAAGCGGCAAATAATGTCGACATTGCAAGTTGGATATTTCAAATTTTTCGTGTAGGGGCGGCAAATTTTGCCTCCAATACACTTACATTTGGATACATATTCAAATGCAAAAGTGGTGATTTCCGCCGACTTCACATTTGTTCACAAGTTTATGGAAGAACTCGGGCGGTAAACTTCACCGTCACTACACAGGAACAAGCATAATGAACATGTTTGAGCGGTCAGTTTCACCGACAACAATACACATAAGAATGGTTTATGAAGGTTCATGTTTCAAGCAGTAATTATTGCCGACGATGCATTGTAAGATGGTTTTGGTGTTTGGTCGAGACAAACCACCGATGACACATATCAACTTAAAACCTAGGGCACAAGTATTGGTCGATGATTTTTGCCGTTTGGACTCACTAGTTTACCATCTAGGGCACAAGTATATTGAAGAACAAGGATTCAAATAAAAGATCAAGCAAAAACGCAACGTATTACAAAGGTTTTTAATAAATAATAAAGCTACTGAACAATCATGTTAACGAAACCCTAGAAATTAAGTGGTTTAACGACTTACCTGTCAAAAGTTTGAAACCCTAAGCTTGACGGCGGCAATTCAAAATTTATTTTGAATCCAAGGTCACCACAGTCGAGCGGTTTGAGGAGGGTTCAAGAATCGACTAGGAAGCTTAGAAGAAAAAGAAATGACAAAAAAACAACGAGATTACACATTTAAAAGGTTCAAAAGATATGATCTTAATGCCAACACGAGTGGCAATTAATGCCACTAGAGTTCGTGATTTTGAACATTGATCTCGCATGTGCTTTCCAAAATGCAAAGACGATAAAAATCGTTGACTTTGCATGTGCTTATAGAGAGGGACATGTAACAGCGGCAAAAAGTGTCGCTCGAGCATATGTAAAGGAAAAACTATGTAAAAGCAGCGAAAAGAGCCGACATAACACAAACAAATGAAAGGGTATGCAACAACGGCGAATTTTGCTGACTTTGCACATACTATTTCAAAATTTAACTAACACCCAAAATGATCAAAATTGATATTTTGGTCAGTTTACGACTTAATCGATTTGCACAAATTTCGAGGAATTGATTCAAGGGAATGTCGCAAACTAGTTTAGGATGCCATACGATTTCGCACGGGACCAAGAGAATCTTGTCTCAATTTGTGAACTTAGAGTGTAGATCACGAAACGGACAAGTTTCGTAGGGGTTGTCTACAAAAACGAACGTAGTTGATTTTGAGAACAACAAAATCTATGTCACTTTTCATTTTTATGGACTATATAATTATTCTAGATTAGTGAACAATTACTATGTTTGTTCTACTTTGAGTAAATTCCACATGTGTGAAGGTAATTACCATGAAGTTATATTTGCGTAAATTGGAAAGTTGATTTAATTATTAAATATTATCCATGTGATTATAATGTTTTGCTTCGACTATGTTTTGAGGAACTAACCTATTGACATCGAGTTGAGTGTGAATGAATGTAGGTACTCGTCAAAGACGAGAACATGGTTGAGGTAGAGGTGTTCTAGCCACTTGGCAAGAACTGTTTGGGATGGTTAACCCTGATGCACTCGCACACTCACGTAGTCTCATATTGCATTTTGAATGGCTTATTATGCATTATTGTATGGACAATAAATGTGACTGATGGTTAGATACTTAGAAAATATTGTGTTTAATTGCTACAATAATTATTTTTTGAATGTATGATTTAGTTATAAATATTAAAGTTCTTTCGATTATATTAAAATAGTACATTTTAAATGGTGTATTTATATTTAATAAGTGTTTCCTATTATTGTTTGAAAAATAATATCTATTTTAGATTTAAAACAATTATGTTAATTGCAATAGACATTTATATTATTATTACTATTTCATTTTGAGCTTCTTGAGTTGTTTTGTGTTTTATCAAAAATAGATAAATTATATTAATAAATAGTATTATTATATTTAGAATTCAATTAAAGGAACTTACTATCATGCAAATGACAGAAATATAGACTTACTGTCATGCAAATGACAGAAATAAAAATAAGCTATTTTATTATTTTTCTTCAAAGAATATTTAGAGTTTTTCAGCATGCAAAACAAGGTATCGATCAGTTATGAAAGTCAGTCAAAACCAAAAATAAGGAACACCAATTTTAGGGCAAATTGGGGAATAAAAACAAAAAGGGGTAGCAGAAAAGAAACTATCATCTACAAGTGACCAATACCTCTGGATCTGTGAGCGACAGGAAACAACAAAGCGCAGTAACTAGGAAGGCAGAATCGACCTCTTTTTGCAAGCGAATTATCCAGGTATTTTCCTTGTTATATATGTAATAAATTAATGGTTGGTTATGATTGTTTAAACATAGCTAATCAGACCTATGTGTTGTTCTTTTCGGGTTGTGTTTGGTCTGGTTCGGCCTCCTTCTGTTACCTTTGACGTGTTTTTGGCACTAACTCTTCTTACTACTGTAATTGTTGTTTATTCCACTATTTTTCTTTGAATTGACTTGCTATTCTTAAAGCCTAAGAATGGCTACCATTTGACCGTTGAAATACATATATTCCATGCCTTTGTTTCTTTTGAGTGCCAGTGTGCTATCCATCCTGCCACAGTAAGAAATCAACCTGTTGTTATAGGCATTTGGCCTCTTTGTTTTGAATGACTAGTGTTCTATTCCATTCTTGCCGCTAGTCTTCTTTAATCATGGCATTGATATTGATTCGGCTTGCTGTTCTTAATCATTGTCTTTGCTTTCTTTGTATTCCTGGTTTTATGCTAAGTAGATCGCCCTCTTCTTGATCTTGTTATAACCATTGAAACCACAATTAACCAAATTTCTGGTCACTGATACAATTACTCTTTGGTAGACATAAATATTATAGCTATTATCTTTCTTATTTACTGTTAGAAATCAATTTCTTGCTAAGAAATTGACCCCTTCTTATTAATCAAACGAGGTGAAAAATAATTCTTAAACTTAGATGATAGTATGGGATTCCTATAGCTATATTTTTCCTTTATTTTTAAACAATGTTCAAACGACCTATTTAAATCCATTATGAATTATGTTCTTATTTTTAACTCTGTTATAGTTCTTGCTGCAGTTGTGACAGTAAGATTGTTTCTTGTTCATTAACTTCCTATCAGAGTTATGACAGTAAGGTTTTTAAATGATTCAGAAAACTTATGTATATTGAATGAAATAATTCCCGACACATATATGACAATAAGATCGTTAAACAACTTAGAATGTTTACTATATTATGAATTATGAATTAAATATGGACTTGGTAATTAAATCAATTTTAGTAGTTTTATAGGCAATTTGTGTAATCAAATGATGAGTTTCTTGCTTGAAAGGTGTGTTTTCATGATTGATGTTTTGGGAAAGGAAATTAGAGATGGACTATTGGAGAGTATGGATTGTTTGATTCTATTTTATTTTATTATTTATTTTACTTATTTATTGGGGAAAGAAACTAGATTTTTATCTAGGAATGTGTTGGGTTACTTTTGGGTTAGGATGCCGAATGTAGATTATCAAAGATAGTTTTTTTTCTTTTCGGGAATTGAACTGGTTACTATGTTTTAAAAGTTTAGATATAAACGAGCTGTCATTGAAAAAGATGAATATTTTGTCTAGCAAAACTTATTGATATATATCTCTGCCACATCCTGTTGTGAGACAATCTGCATTTCATTATTTAGAATTGCACATTAGACATCAAGTTGCATCAGGTGTTCCCACCTGCCAGTTGTTCTTGGAAGCTAGACATTTCATGCAGGGCTGGGTTTCCTTCGTGTTATGAAGGGGTCTAGGGAAGTGTAATTGCTTCATGGTTAGGTGGAAAAGCATCTAAACCATGTTCCCATCTCTCGGCTCGTAGGAGAACCATTTGGTTTGTGGCGACTGGAGAGTGTATTGATTTATTATACTTGTTGTACATGATTATTGTAACTTGTAATTGGATGTATTATGACATGAATACCAAAGGACTTTGTATATTATTTTATAGTGCTTTCACCTAGATTGAGCATGAGATTTTGTAAGATTTAATGACTTTTATTGATTCATGTTTATGAGATTTGTCTTTTACTTGTGAAGTTGTAATTAAGCAAATTAATTACATCATTTTACTTTCATTACTTGTGATGTTGTAATTTAAATGGATTATTTACTTTATTTACTTTTGTGATGGTTTGGAGAGGCTTTACATTTGGTATCAGAGCTCTAGGTTGAACACTAAGGCCTCTTTTTGGGACTATTATGCTAAGTTGCAAACTTGATGCAAATTATTCATTATGAATACTAGAAATATTGATCGTAGTGGAGGATTAGGAAGTGGTCAAAATAGAAGAAACCGTGGAGGTGCAAATAGTGGTCAAAATGCTAGGAATCATGGAGATGCTAATAATAATCAAGATGGAAGATTGGACTATATTCTTGCTCTCTTGACTCAACAGGACGCGAGGATGAAAGCTCTTGAGCAAGAGATTAGAGGGAATCCTAGAGAGCATAATGCTAATGAAAACCCAGGAGGTGCTAATGCAAATGAGAATCCGAGTATAGAAGTCCAAGTTCCTGAGGTTGGAGTTAATGCTAACAATCAAGTAAGGATTGCAAAGGAGTTGGGGAAAGACCTCAAGAAGGTATCTCCACCCAAATTTGATGGAAAGATAATTGGAGATGGAGTTGAAGCGTGGATCATAGAAATAGAGAAATATTTTAGGCTCTGAAACCTTTCAGATCACACGAAGGCAATATGGGGATCATATCAGTTGACTGGTGAAGCAGCAATATGGTGGGATAATGAGAAGGCAAATAAGAAATTGTTAGCTGGTGAAATAACTTGGGAGATTTTTCAGTAGCTTTTTACGAAAAGATGGTTACCACTGCTCTTCTTCGACAAGAAGATGACAGAGTTTTAGAATTTGGTTCAAGGAGGTATGTCTGTAACCAGTTATTGGGAGAGGTTCTCCCATCTACTTAAGTATGTTCCATAGTACTAGACGGACAAGAGATTCTAGATCAGGAAGTTTATATTAGGCTTAAGGCCCCAGATTGGAGCAAAGGTAGACATTCATAACCCACTCACTATGGATGCAGTTTTTGAGAAAGCAATTAAACAAGAGTAGAAGTTGCAACAAGTAGCCAGTTACCGTAAGCAGAGAGATGCGAAGTTTGCAAATAAGAGACCTCAAAATAACCAACAGAATTATAGTCAGAATAATCAGCAGAACTATCAACAGAATAATAATCAAGGTAATAGCAATTGGCAGATCAGGAATTTAAAGAGAGGTAATAACTCTCAAGATGGAAATGGTGGAAACCAGCAGGGAGGAAACAAAAGAGGTAGCTATAACAACAGAAACAACAACCAGAGGGAAAGGACTAAAGGGCCGAAAACACCTAAGTGTAGATGTTATATTTGTGGAGGAGAGCATTATGCTAATTCATGCTCACAAAAATCAGTTGGAAGAAGAAACAGAAATCAACAAGGAGCACCTCAACATCAGATTCATGCAGCAGTGGAGAATCAACAAGCTGACTTTCAAGCAGCACCTATACAATTTCAAGGTAAGCTCTATAGATTACCTGTTTCTATTTTGATTGATATTGGTGCCAAAGAATGTTTTGTAGATCCTAGAGTATTATCTAAGTTATCTATGAGACCTAGGCATATGGAAAACTCTTGGATGGTACAATATGGAAATAGAGCAGGAAAGAGAGTAAACTCATGACTAGCGTGCAGTGAGTTAAAGCTTTCGAGTTTTAGACGCAAGTTAATATGTATGTAGCACCTTTAGGGTCTTGTGATGTAATTTTGGGAATCAACTGGTTAGCTGAACATAAGTCTCTAGTAAATTGTGAAGACAAAGTTGTTAGATGTTTGGATGACCTAGGAAATCAAGTGAAAATTAATGGAGCTACGAGACCTTTAGATCTTCGACAAATCTCGGGTATGCAATTGAAGAAAGCCAAGAGGAAAGGGTGTGCCATTCATGTCATCCAAGTAAAGGACCTTGACAAGGAAGAGCCAATATTCAATGGCTACCCTTTTAAGAGATTTCTGAGATGTATTCGCTGTGGAGTTGATAGTGTTACCACCGAAATGAGAATTTGATCTCAATTGATTTTCTACTAGGGACTGAGCCTCAATCTAAGGCACCCTACAAAATGACTACTATAGAATTGTATGAGCTTAAACCACAATTGTAGGAGTTGCTAAATCAAGGGTTCATTAGACCTAGTGTGTCACCATGGGGCGCACCGATTATCTTTGTAAAGAATAAGGATGGTACTTTGAGGTTATGCATTGATAATAGGATGCTCAACAAAGCTACTATAAAGAATAAGTACCCACTCCCAAGAATAGATGAGCTCTTTGATCATATGAAGGGAGCTATGATGTTCTCGAAGATAGACCTTAGATCTGGCTATCACCAATTGCAGATTAAGGATGAGGACATCTCAAAATAGTTTTTAGGACTCGATATGGTCACTACGAGTTCACAGTGGTACCATTTGGGTTGACTAATGCCTTGGCAGCCTTCATGAATTTGATGAATAGCATTTTCAGAGATTGTTTAGATGATTTTGTGTTGATCTTCCTTGGTGACATTAATATACTCTAAATCAGTGGAAGAGCATGAAAGGCATTTGAGGATAGTCTTACAGGGCTTGAGAGAGCAAAATCTTTATGGTAAACTATCTAAGTGTACATTCTTTCAAGATAAAGTGCACTATCTTGGTCATGTAATCTCGGTAGAAGGGATTACAGTTGATCTTGAGAAAATAAAGGCAATACTGGAATGGCCTGCACTACAGAGTGTGACAGAAGTCAGAATTTTTATGGGGCTTGCAGGTTATTATAGAAAGTTTGTGAAAGGTTTCTCAACTATAGCAGCACCAATTACCTTGCTACAAAAAAAGGGTAAGAAGTTTGAATGCATAGAAAGGTGTGAGCAAGCTTTCCAAGTGCTAAAGGAAAAGCTCACAACTACTCCTATCTTGACGATACCAGATCCTAATGGTTACTTTACAGTTATAATCGATGCTTCCAGAGAAGGAGTAGGAGTGTTGATGCAGAATGAGCAAGTGGTTGCATATGAGTTGAGAAAGTTAAATCAATATGAGTTAAACTATGCACCGCATGATCTTGAGTTAGCTGCCATAGTTCATGCACTTCAGATGTGGAGGCATTATCTTCTAGGTAAGCCCTTTGAGTTGAAGATAGATCATTTAGGGCTCAAGCATATCTTTACTCAACCTAACCTTAATGCACAAAAGAGAAGGTGATTAGAATTCCTTAGTGAGTATGATTTTGGAATTGAGTATATAAAAGGAAAAGAGAATAGAGTAGCAGATGCTCTTAGTAGAAGAAGACATCTGGTTGCTATGGTTACAACGAGATCCAATTTGAAGTAGAAAGTAATTCAGAATCTTCAAGGGGATGAGCATTGTGAAAGAGTGAAGCAAGTTTGGTAAGTAGACCCCTTAGATCACAGGTTTGAGGGTCATCCCACAATAGGGGTTACACTTTTTGGCTAAACTTGACATTGAAATCAACATTTTGAAATAAATCTTCACTTTTTGACACCTATAGCCACTAAACCGTTAGGAATTTGAAAATGATGCGAACTAGTGATTTGTGAGATTTTGATTGTATATTCTAAATATGTTTTTTGAAAAAAAATTGGAGTTAAATTGTAAAACTTTTTGCGTCTCCTTGATAACTAGTTTTTAATAGTAAACAACATTTTTTTAAAGTGATGTGTATTCTGTAGCACATAACTTTTTTCAACAAAGGATAAAATTCTGATTCTTTTGAATTTAGATTGGTAACACCAATATATAGGGCATGCATTTGGTTTCATAATGTTTTGTTGAATTTTTTTTTTAAATTAAGTTTTGAAGTCAAACCAATTATAATTTAGACATAGGTGTATTATGTAAAACGCAACTTTTTCTGTATGTATTGAAATTCAATTTTTTTTTGTTGAAACAAAGACATCAATACCTAGGGCGTAGATATTTTTCAGAATTTTTTTCACTAATTTAGTAATTTTCCATGTGTTTAGAACAGAGAACTTGATGGTCGATGAAAAACCTACATTCACAAAAAATAAAAAATAAATATAATAATCAGATTAAATATATTTAAAATTATACTTTTTGGGAAGCTTATAATAAGGACTACATAATTTTAAAAAAAAAAAAATTAAAATGAATTCATTTGATCCCCCAAAAGGTAAATCAAAAGTGGTTTTTTATCAACATTTTGATAGGTGTAGAGGAGACTCCATTATAGGTATGGTTTAAAACTAGTGGGGTTCTATCCAAGGGGGTTTGAATCTAATGAGGTTTGATCAAACCCTCTTCAATTAGCATCCTTTAAATGGAACCTTTCAAGGCTTAAATAATTATATTTTCTAAAAATATGTGATTTCATCAAAAATCAGGATGTCCCAAAAAGTGTAACCCATTATTGTGACAACACCCTTGATGGTTATTTGATTGAGTCAGATGGACTTTTGAGATTTCAAGGAAGGATGTATATTCCTAACTCAGGAGAGTTGAGAAAGTTAGTGCTTGAGGAGATCCACAATGCACCTTATTCGGGGCACCCTAGAGTGACCAAGATGGCTGAAGGTTTGAGACCCTTATACTTTTGGCCTAGACTTAAGAAGGATGTGATGGAATTTGTGGCTCAATGTTTGGAATGCCAACAAGTCAAAGTTGAGCATGTGCATCTAGTAGGGTTTTTGTACTCGCACAATGTTCCTGAGCATAAGTAGCAAGTAATAAGTATGGATTTTATTCAGGGGTTGCCCATGTCTTAGAATCAGCATAATGTCATCTTTGTGGTTGTGGACAAGTTGACAAAGGTAGCACATTTCATTCTAGAGAATCTTTCAGATGGTTCTTTGATTTTAGCTAAGAAGTTTGTTCAGGAGATTTTTTGATTGCATGGAGTGCCTAAGATGATCATTTCAGATCGAGACACTCGCATGACATTGAGATTTTGGACAACTCTTAATGCAACTTTAGGCACCAAGTTGAATTTCAATTCAGCATGTCATCCTCAAACGGATGGTCAAAAAGAAAGAGTCAATCAAGTTGTAGAATACCTTCTCAGAATGTATTGTATAGATCAACAGTACAAATGAGAGGAGTATCTTCCATTGGTAGAGTTTGCATACAACAATTCATACCATGCATCTTTGGGAATGGCAACGTTCGAAGCTCTTTATGGGCATAGGTGTCGAACACCTATCAATTGGGATAAGGTGGAGGACATAATAGTGATTGGCCCTAATATGTTAAGGGAAATGGATGATCAGATGAGATTAATCAAAGAGAAGTTAAAGCAAGCTTCAGATCGTCAAAAGATTTATGCAGATAGAAATAGGATGCCTAGATAGTTCTCAGTTGGTGACAAAGTCTTCTTAAGGGTCAAACCTCAGAAGAGTTCAGTTTCATTTGGCAAAGCATCCAAACTTGCTTCTCATTTTGTAGGACCATTCAATGTCTTGGAAGTGATAAATCCTGTAGCATATAGACTTGCTCTACCGCCTGCACTTGCCAAAAGCCATAATGTTTTTATGTGTCCTTGCTTAAGCTTTATCATCCTGTTGTGTCACATATTCTTGGTTGGCATGCTTTGCAGGTTCAGGATCCAGGAGTGGTGCTGATGGAGCCTGTTGGTATTTCTTCTGAATCAGCATTAGGGATTGCCAGTTCTAATGCACAGGCAGATTCAGCCAACTGAATACAGGAGGTTGCGTGAGCTCCTCCCCTTCACTTCTGGTTCTGCCGCACCAAGGGGGGTATCCCTATAACTCAAGATGTAACCTTGACTAGCTCAAAGATAGAAGGATCTAACTTGACAACAACAGGCAGAATACTCTCATGTATGGACCAAGATCTGCATGATAGATCACAAGGCTGGCAACATTCTTGGACATGGTGTCTGGTTGGGTATGAGAGCATGATGGGGGTTCCTAATCCTACTCCTACAACTAACAGGTGGAAGTATGAAATGTTTTAGTTTGAATTGTGGATGCAAAGCCGGACATGGTGTATAACACAAGAATACAGCATGATTGGTGCCTATCCAGGGCTTGGAGTCGGTAGACATACACCTGTGAATGATCAGCATGAACAGCTAAAACTGGATTTCAGGGGGATACACATGATATCTGCCTTACAGATATCTCCCAATGAAGAGTGTCAAGTTATCTCTACTTATGGCATCCCTACTGCAGTATACCCTTCCCAATGTTCAACCTGAAAACAGTTTAATCTACCCCTTGAGCAGAAGTTAAAAGATCAGACATTCAACATAGGAATTCTATGCTCTAGGATCTAAACATTACCCAAATATCCAGATTCAGAAGAAGAATACATGCAATACTGGAGACAGAATTAACACAACACATGCTAAGATAGCATTACTCATATAAGATCAACCATGAAATCAGTGGATTCATGCCAAATCGCACAACAGGAGATACATAAACTCACAAGTTAGACTGTACAGAGCAACCAGATCAGCTGGTTTTGGATTACAGAGCCAAAAATCCTCAACTTTCAACAACCTTGAATGAATAACACCATCTGCATTATATAGCAGGAGGGTGTATTCAGCATTAACTACCAGGTTGACCAAAAATCCCGCCAGATATACAGTATCATAAAAATGGCGCTCAAACATTAATGCAGCAGGTAGGGGAGGAGACAGGAAGATTTTTCGAGCCCTGCGCCACCGCCTAGGGATCCAGATCTTCAACCGGGTACTAGATCAGCCCACGCCATCGCCCATACCTCTGCAACAATCGCCATTAATGGCGCACCAACCCGCGGCCTTGGGAAGAACATCAGACAGTTAATCGCAACCACTTCCCGCCGAGATTCGTCATCATGATATTCGAAAATGCAGGATATCAATATCCCACATGCACCCCACAGCAACCTCATAACACTTTATATACTAGGTCATGAGCATATATCATGTTGGTGCTTTTGCTCCTGATGACACTAGTATAGGACTTCATCATCATCATCCTCCAGCAGCATGATATCCTGTTGCCCGAAATATCACCCTGACGTCATCATCATATCGCAATACAACCACATGATAATCGCCTTCATCGGCACAACCTAATCCATCGGAGAAACATCCTCCCGCTGAGCCTATACCAAAAGTCTGGCCGATGAACATCCTGATGACGTCATCATCATATCCTGCTGACGTCATCATCATATCAACATCAGGATGATATTCGGAAGACAACCGGATATTTGGAAATATCATCCTGATGCACAAATATCAGGTTGCACTGTAGCTCCACTATAAGATCAGGGCGAAATATGAATATGATGATGCTTGAAAAGATCACCCCCACTAGATAATGCACGAAGCCGGCAGGCGGATATCTCCTTGACATCAGCATCATCACGACGCTGGAACAAACATACACCTGGGTGATATGAAAATATCACCCCCTCCTTCGGAAATATCATGATGTAGATAGGCAGAGAACCGGATATCACCCTGACATAAGAATGACGTCAGCATCATCAGGATGACAAAACAACGAACAAGAAGTGATACAACATCATCAGGATGATATTGACTAAGATCATCCTGACGTTCAAAATATGATGACCCCAGTGAATATCGGGTCACACTTAGAACTCTTCAACAACATCATCAGGATGATCATAACCAAGATCACTCGATGATAAAGATATCACTCCGGCGAAATATCATGAAGGCAAAAAATATGATGACCCTCGCAAGCAACACGGTGATAACTGGAAATATGATGATGATGATGACGACCCTTAAGAAAGAACAAGTCAGGTCGAACAACTCAAAGAATAACCCCTTCAGAATATCGGGGCAACATCATCATCATGTCTGGGCAAGGTGATAATTGGAAGATCACCGGATACTTTGAAAAGTCACCCTCGCAAGCAGATCAGGGCGCACTGTAGCTCGTCAGCATCATCAGGATAATAACCAAACATCACCCGATAGTGAAATATGATGATGACGACGAGAAACCGGTCGACGGAGAACATGATGATGCCGACCTTCATCGAAACAAACATGATGATGATGACCTCCTCCTCAAGAAAATATGATGATGCAGCTGAAAACTACTGAGGAGGTCCACCACTTGGAGCATTTTTTGGATACTTAGGGAGAGTGCCTGAATGAAAATTGCACAAAAATTGTCAGTCAATTCAGGCACTAACAGAGCCCACCCGAATTTTGGAGAGGCACAATGTTAAGTTGCGAAGTAGAAATGTGGTACAATATAAGGTCCAATGGGAACAATATTCAGAGGACAGTGCCACATGGGAGGATGTCGAGGAGATTGATAGATGTTTTCCTCATTTGAGGATATAGCATAGATTTCTTATTCATTCATGGATTATGATACTTTGAGTTGTTATTGTTTTATGATACTTTGGATACATTGTTGTTGGTAGATTGATACCTTATTATTTTCAGTGTGTGTAATAAGACATCGGGACGATGTCTCTTCCTAGTGGGGAAGGATGTCATGTCTCATTTTTATGGATTATATAATTATTCTAGATTAGTGAACATTTATTATGATTGTTTTACTTTGAGTAAATTCCACGTGTGTGAAAATAATTATCATGAAATTATATTTGCGAAAATTAAAAAGTTGATTTAATTATTAAATATTATCAATGTAATTATGATATTTTGCTTCCGCTATGTTTTTAGGAACTAACCTATTGACATCAAGTTGAGTGTGAATAAATGTAGGTATTCTTTGAAGATGAGAACATGGTTGAGGTAAAGATATTCTAACCACTTGGCAAGAACTGTTTGGGATGGTTAACCCTGATGCATTCACACACTCACATCGTCTCATATTCTATTTTTAATGGCTTATTATACATTATTGTATGCACAATAAATGTGATTGATGGTTAGATACTTAGAAAATATTGTGTTTTAATTGCTACAATAAATCCTTTTTCAAATGTATGATTTAGTTATAAATATTAAAGTTCTTTCGATTATATTAAAATGTTGCATTTTAAATGGTGTATTTATATTTAATAATAAGTGTTTCCTATTATTGTTTGAAAAATAATATCTATTTTAGATTTAAAACAATTATGTTAATTACAATAGATATTTATATTATTATTACTATTTCATCTTGAGCTTCTTGAGTTGTTTTGTGTTTTATCAAAAATAGATAAATTATATTAATAAATAATATTATTATATTTAGAATTCAATTAAAGGAACTTACTATCATGCAAGTGACAAAAATATAGACTTACTGTCATGCAAATGATAGAAATAAAAATAAGCTTTTTTATTCTTTTTCTTCAAAGAATATTTAAAGTTTTTCAGCATGCAAAACAAGGTATCGATCAGTTATGAAGGCCATTCAAAACTAAAAATAAGGAACGTCAATTTTAGGGTAGATTGGGGAATAAAAACAAAAAGGGGTAGCAGAAAAGAAATGATCATCTACAGGCAACCAATACCTCTGGATCTGTGAGTGACAGGAAACAACAAATGGTAGCGACTAGGAAGTTAAAATCAACCTCTTTTTGCAAGCGAATTATCTAGGTATTTTCCTTGTTATATATGTAATAAATTAATGGTTGGTTATGACTATTTAAACATAGCCAATCAAACCTATGTGTTGTTCTTTCTGGGCTGTATTTGGTCTGGGTCAGCCTCCTTCTGTTGCCTTTGACGTGTTTCTGGCACTGACTCTTCTTACTGTAGTAATTGTTGTTTATTCCTCTATTTTTCTTTGAATCAACCTGCTATTCTTAAAGCCCATAGAACAGCTACCATTTGACCATTGAAATACATATATTCCCATGCCTATGTTTCTTTTGAGTGTCAGTGTGCTATCCATCATGTCGCAGTAAGAAATAGAACTGTTGTTATAGGCATTTAGCCTCTTGTTTTGAATGACCAGTCTTCTATTCCATTCTCGCCACTAGTCTTCTTTAACCACGACATTGATATTGATTCAACTTGTTGTTCTTATTCATTGTCTTTGCTTTCTTTGTATTCCTAGTTTTATGCTAAGTAGATCACCCTCTTTTCTTGATCTTGTTATAACCGTTGAAACCACAGTTAACCAAATTCTTGGTTGCTAATACAATTACTCTTTGGTAGACATAAATATTATAGATGTTATCTTTCTTATTTACTGTTAGAAATCAATTTCTTGCTAAAAAATTGACCCCTTCTTATTAATCAAACAAGGTGAAAAATAATTCTTAAACTTGGATGATAGTATAGGATTTATGTAGCTGTCTTTTTCCTTTATTTTTAAACGTTGTTCAAACAACCTATTTAAACCTGTTATGAATTATGTTATTCTTATTTTTAACTCTGTTACAGTCCCTATCGCAGTTGTGACAGTAAGACTGTTTCTTGTTCATTAACTTCTTGTCGCAGTTATGACAGTAAGGTTTTTAAATGATTCAGAAAACTTATGTATATTGAATGAAATAATTTTTGTCATAGATATGACAGTAAGATTGTTAAACAACTTAGAATGCTTACTATATTATGAATTATGAATTAAATATGGACTTGGTAATTAAATCAATTTTAGTAGTTTTATAAGCAATTTGTGTAATCAAAGGATGAGTTTCTTGCTTGAAAGGTGTGTTTTCATGATTGATGTTTTGGGAAAGGGAATTAGAGATGGACTATTGGAGAGTATGGATTGTTGATTCTATTTTATTTTATTATTTATTTTACTTGTTTATTGGGGAAAGAAAATAGATTTTTATCTAGGAATGTGTTGGGTTACTTTTGGACTAGGATGTCGAATGTGGATTATCAAAGATGGTTTTTCCTCTTTTTGGGAATTAAACCAGTTACTATGTTTTAAAAGTTTAGACCTAAACAAGCTGTCATTGAAAAAGATGAATATTTTGTCTAGCAAAACTTATTGATATATATATCTCTGCCACATCTTGTTGCGAGACAATCTGCAATTCATTATTTAGAATTGCACATTAGACATCAGGTTGCATCGGGTGTTCCCACTTGCCAGTTGTTCCTGGTATCTAGACATTTTGTGCAGGGTTGGTTTTCCTTCGTGTCATAAAGGGATACGAGGAAGTGTAATTGCTTCATGGTTGGGTGGAAAAGCGCATGAGCCATTTTTCTGTCTCTCAGCTCACAGGAGAACCATTTGGTTTGTGGCGACTGGAGAGTGTATTGATTTATTATACTTGTTGTACATGATTATTGTAACTTATAATTAGATGTATTATGGTATGAATGCCAAGGGACTTTGTATATTATTTTATAGTGCTTTCACCTAGATTGTGCAAGAGATTTTGTAAGATTTAATGACTTTTATTGATTCTATTTGTGAGATTTATCTTTTACTTGTGAAGTTGTAATTAAACGGATTAATTACATCATTTTACTTTCGTTACTTGTGATGTTGTAATTTAAATGGATTATTTACTTTATTTACTTTTGTGATGGTTTGGAGAGGCTTTACATTCTAGAACTACCTCTCATTTAGACAACCCTTAGGAATTACAATTCAAAAAATCTTTCATAGATATGCAAAAAAACTATAGATTTTAAACAAAAACTTGTAAAGTACACATTTATTAAAAATGAATGTCTTGTATGTAGCAATAAGCTACACAACTATAATATAAATCTGAATTTGTTGACACATTCAAAATACTTGCAAATATGCAATTACGAGATTCACATTCTGAATGACAAAATATCACAAATTTGTAATATGCAGATCCAATACACCAGGAGTCCACAACATGTGAGGACATGCATCTAAAGGACCAAGGGGCTAAACAAGAGCTTTGAGTTATTGTTAGAACATAATGTTATAGGGGTCAATACTCTTATAACATTTATATATTGTTCTAATATAAGGTTATAAAACCTCGTGTTTATTATATGTTTTATAAAGCATATGCTTTATTAATTATTTACAAATCGTTGTTTTGAATAGGTATGACTAATACTCCTCCTGTATTTAAAGAGGTTCTTTTTCATTTGAAAGGTAAGGGAATTTAGATTCTAATAGTGAATTTTATCACTATGCATAGGAGATATTAGTGGCCATGTGGAAGTGTGTAGAGGAACGTTCCCAGGTTTAGTCTATTTTTAAATAGACTACTTTTTGTAAGTGTTTTATAATAAAATGACACTTTATGGGTTTTTTTATCCGAAAGGGTTTTCCACATGTATATGTTGTGTAATGTGTTAAATCTATGCTTGTATAATTTTCATTTTATTTATTTTATATTTTATTTGTAATGATTAGTATCCTAAGATCTTAATTTCTAACATGGTATCAGAGCAGATTAAGCTATAGTAATTATTTTTATAGGTTATACTAGAAGATGTGTAGAACTTAATGGGAAACCTCTTTATGCTTAATCAACACATATAAGACCATTTGTGAAATACATCTGGTGTGCCTTTTCTATTGTTTTAAAATCAATTCATTAGAGCCAAGTTAGGAAATTCTAATCATTTTTTATTACAAGTGATATCTAAGAAAAGTTTCATACTAATATTTATTTTTGACATATTCATATAGCATAGGATTGTGATTGCCAACTATTTGAATGTTAGGTGATGTATGATGTTTATTTTTTAGTATTATATTTCATAATCTAATTAATTCAAACTTATTCTGTTATAACAAGGTTACATTATCACAAAACCTTTTAGTGCCTATTCTATAGCAAGTTGTGCTTCTTTTAATAGATCGATGTCTTTTCTAAAGTCAAAAGATGTGTCTTTTAATGTGAGAGCAATAGTCATAAGTCATGGCCTTTGTCAACCTCCTCCCACATAGATTAAGTTTGTTGTCACATGGTTTCAAATGGTTGTCAAACATTAGATAAATAAATAATATATGGTTTCTTAATTTCGTTTGTAGTGTGAGCATATCTTTGGTTCAATCGATTGTTTTTTATTTCTTTAACCAACTTTTTCCCATATAATATGTGCCCTAGGAAGAGCTCAACTTAATGTTATGGAATATTAGCCTAAAGTGTAACCCACATTTAAGGGTGATGTCATATCAATTAGGCTTCATCTTATTTTAAAATGCTCTATTCCAATTTAAAGTCTTTATGCAAAGGAAATTCTAATAAAGTTTTAATAATCTAAGTCCGTATAAAAGTCCAAAACTCTTTCTTTTTGAAATGGACAAAGGAAAAATAGATAAATCACATCCCTTAACCTACAAATAAATTGGACACATTAACATGATATCGGATTCATATCATATAATGAAGTTGTATCATTCATAGAAAAAGAACCACGTGCATATGGAAATCTATAAGATCCATTAATATTATAAAGGTAAAGGTTGCATCCATATAATAGTCACATCATTTCTTAAGGGAAGAAGTATCCTTTCTATAAGGGAAGTCGTATAAAAATGTTAAAGTATTTTGATTTTTCATTGTTCATTTTTTAGAGCTAGTGGATCTTACGAAGAATGCAATGTAGGCACATGTTCAACAGGTGGGGACAATGGAAAGAATTGAATGCATAGAATCAATTCATAAGGACCACCTTTTATCATATCCACATGCATAGTGTTAATTGGTCTAACCCATCTCGCGTCTTCAAAGATTGAGACCTATAAGAATCCTTCTCGACAAAGAAATTTCAAACTTTGGTGGGGTATTTGCATAACATTTTGCCACAATGTTTTATTTTAATGAGCATGAAGAGCCAACATTTCTAGGTCATATACATAAAATAATTCTCTATGCTCTTCGACTTTGAAATCAAATTGCAATATGGAGGGTTGTGGTATAAGTTGTGAAATTGGAGAGCTATTTGTTATACTACGAAATGATTTTGCATCGACCATCCTTAGGATGAGGGTGATAAAAGGAGAGTGGGTAGTGATATGTGTCTTTACACAAACTTGTCAGCTTATTAACAAGGCAATGAAAGGTCGTCCTCTTATGATATCACTCTCTACTAAGTTTTCAATGTACCAGAACTATTCATACTATGAGGTAATTGGTGGAAGCTTAATGATCATATTCTTACCTAATGTGTATGGATATTTTTTTCCCATATGTTATGATATAAGATAATTTTAAAAAAGTATTTATTAGGTTTGGAAGTAATTTAGAAAAAAAGTGCTCTAGGTTTTTATACATATTTCTCTTATTTGTATGGAAGAGTTTAATTAATAATGTGATATGTAATTCATATCCTCACCCTTGGTGTAAAGATGACATTTTTGGGTTATATATATATTTGGTTAATGATTCATGTGGTATAGGTTTAGCTTCATCATTCTCAAGTTACCTAGGGTTGCCTTTTGACATATCCTTTAATCACTCTCATTCCATATTTATTAGTTATAATGAATGCCTTATGGCATTAAGGGGGATTTGAACCTAAGAAATGCTAAATTATGAGTACTCTTCATTGTGCCCCACAATCATTTCACATGCTTATGTAGCTTAAAGTTGAAATCAAATACTTTTTATCGCCTCCAACTGACTCACTTTTAGAATTTTTAAAACATCAAACCATGTATACGATATACCATATTATACAAATATGTAAATGTTGTAGTCTCTTCTCTCGGGGAAAGAAATCTAAAACAAGTTTCCATATTTACCTCTTTAAATGTATATTGATTATTGTTATAACCATGGACAACATGATGTTTAGAGGTAGCTTGATGAAACAATTGGAGTTCTGACTTATTGGGCTTCCTTTGTCCATATGAAGGTAGAGCTTATCGGCTAACCTTTTGATAAAAGTAGATTGTCATTGATGTCAAAAAGGTGTTGTGTTGTCATGACAAGAAATGCAGAGATTTGATTCTCATAGTTTACTTGCTTATCATGCATGGTTATGCAGAGTTGAGATAAAATGATCATATGATTGATATGATTGTTTCTTGTTTCAGTGATAAGTATGATGTAATGCATATATGATGTAGATATGATGCAATGCATATGTCTTGTGATACAAAGTTGATTGAAAAAGTGTGTTTCATGCAGCCATGTTGTTCACAGGTCATCCTCCAATGCAGAGATCATTCTTTTGGGGTCATCAGGACTTTATAGTATGGTTGATTATGTTCAAAGTCTTCAAAATCTATATCAGGGCATAAGTTTGTCATGGTGACATGATGGTGACATGATGATCTCTATTATTGCAAATCTCTCTAATGGCAGAGTTGAAGGCGGATGGTCTGGCAAAATTAAGATGCTCATATGTTTTCTCATTTATTCATGATATGTTGATAGTAGTTCTAGATCATCTTGTCATTAGGAGATGTATGGAGTTGATACTTCATTCAAACACAGTCGATCTTGATGCTTGCCCTCATGCTTGTCTTGTATATGCTATCTTGTTGCATATCATGCCTATTTTGCATATGCTATTAGGGTCTACACTATACTATGTTAATGGCCAAATTTGGGTTTAGAGTTTATTGCTGCCTATGAACCTAATTTGCATATTTCTAAACCTTGCTAGTCTAAGACGTATGTTATAATTCCTAAATCATATATATCAAGAACCTAAGTCTAATTTTTTATTTAACTTTATGCATTTTTGTTTTAAATAAATTGACTTGTTATAAGAGGTGAGTCACTTAAAGTTGACCTATAGAAGGGTTTTCATGTCATTCATGGACTAGCCCCATTCAACCCTTTACCCCTTCAAGCGGTCTCTTTTTATATGCATTGAGCACTTAAAGCCATAAAAGGCTATATTTAAATATGGTTTGGGGAGCACGAATAAGTCATGTTAATGGCTTACTTTTTAATTTTTAGAAACTTTATTTTAAACCTCTAATTTGTCGGCCCCCTTTATGTCATCTTTTTATGACATAAAATAAAAGAGGATTTTATAAGTTTTTGCAAGGATATTTTTATGGCAGTTTGTTGAATTTTTCAAGGAAATTTTTTGGAAGATTTTTTTTCTATTATTATCCTCTTTCCTTGTGGCAATTGGAGAATATTAAGGAGAAGTTTTTTTTGAGGGAAAGTTTTTTTTAAAGAGGAAAAAGAATGTTTTTTTATGAAGGTAGATTATAGAATGGATTTTATTATTGAAGATTTTTTTATGCAGGGATGATGAATAATGAACAGGGAAGATTGATTAAATTTGATTTGAAGATTTATTTTATCATTGAAGATTTTTGTTACAGATTGATTTCATGAAGAAGAGGGTTTTTATCAAGGCAAATTGAATAGAAGAGGAAGAGTTTCTTATGAAGAGAAGATGATTTGTAAAAAGAAAAATATAAAGAGAATTTTGCAAGTGGAAAATGAAAATGCAAAATGGAGACAAGGAATATGGAAAGTCTTCATGCATATGAACAAAGTTTTTTTCAGGGGTAGCTTGTTTATTTGATTGATGTTTTTATTTGATCATATATGATGAATATCATTCAAATTTTTTTATAGAGAAGATGAAAAATGTTTTTGCAGATAATTTAAGTTTACAAATTGAAGGGAATTTCAAGATGAAATGATATTTTTTCATGTCAAGACAATTTGTTTTTTATTTTGCAAACAGAGGAAGATGAATAGTCATTCAATGAGGAGGAATATGTTTTTAATGTTACAATTTCTTCATGAATTGAAATGGATGGAAGTTGTTTTGCAGAGGAGAGGAATATCAAAAGACATTATTTTTATCATTTTATTGCAGGTTCTTGAAAATTGTAATGGTAAGAATGACATATGTAGATAAAAGGGATGTGATGGCAGAAAATCATTATTATGATGAGAAAGAGATTTTGAGTTGAGATGAATCCAATACAGGAGGTGATTGAATTGATGGCAAAGCATGTATGCAGATGTAGTTTGAAGACATACACACACAGATATCTATTTTGATTTTTGAAGGAAAAAATAAAAGATGAAATTACAGATGAAGAAGTTTGTGTTGAATAATGCAGAGATAGAACAATGAATTGTTTGGAAATAGAGTAATCCTCTGATTTTGTTTATATCTTCTAATGGTGATTTATTTGCCAGTGAGGCTTCTTTGTAGCCAGTGAGGCTTGCTTGGTCAGTGAGACCTATATTGTAGCTAGTGAGGCTTCTTTGTAGCCAATGAGGCTTGCCTGGTCAGTGAGATCTATATGTAGCCAGTGAGGCATGCTTTTTAGTTAAGCCAATGAGGCAGTTTTGAGTGGTTTTTCTACCCCAAGAGGGTTTTCCACTCATGAAAAACTTGTGTCATGATTCATGTTGATTGCTTCTGTGTGTGTATTAATGTTTTTCTCATAAGGTTCTATTCACACTATTCATCATTATACTTGTGCATATGTACTTGATAGATTTTTTATGTCTCTCATATTCTTTGTCTTGCAAATTAAAAGGTGCAAAAGAATATACAACACTGATTCACCCCTCCTCTCAGTATTGTCCTAGACTCCAACAAGTGGTATCAGAGCCAAGTTCCTTTTTTTGAAGTCTAATAGGCTCGGGTAGGTCCCGGTAGTCGAGTAAAATGGGTAAGAAGAATAGAATTAAGGTCTCAAATAGAGAAAAGAAAGATGTTGATCAAAAGATGGTAAAACAAGCCTCAGTTAAGCCTAGCAATGATTTGTTGCATATGTCACCCCTGATGATTGATACAAAGAATGGTCCTGTAGTTGAGAATTTTGATAAAAACGAAAACTTCAATATGAATGTAAGAAGACTAGAACTTGATGAAACTAAAGATAACTTTGCTGTTGAGATTGATGGCAAAGAAGAAGAACTCTTTATGGATGAAGACGGATAGAAGTTTGATGAAAATGATTGTGAAGTTGATTTAGAAGGTGAATTATTTTGTGCCTTAGATCAAATCAAGCAACTTAGAAAGGATAACCGAAGATTAGAGTTGGAGCTTCAACATGAAAAGGTTTCTAAGGACAAAGTTGTTTCACACCTTAAAGAGACTAGAAATCTAATTATAGATTTAAGAAGTCAAGTAAATGCTTTAGACAAATTGATTATTACTATGAAGATAGAAGTAGAAGAAGCAAAAAGGGTTGTTGATTTTACAAAATCTGATCTTGAAGCTAAAACTAGTGAGTGTCTAAAACTAGAATCAGAAATAGTCTCTTTGAGAAAGGAGTTAGAAAAGGCTTCCTCTAAGTTGCATAAGAATCTACTGTTTGAAAAGAGTATTGTTTGTTTGAATGACATGTTGAGCAAACAAAAGCATCACATAGACACCACAAGATTAGGTTATGAAGGAGAGTGTTCCAAAGTCAGAAATGCTCCTTGGCATATTAGAGACTTGAATTATTATTCTGCTGCTCCTAAGGAAGACAAGAAGAAAGTAAAAGATAAAGTTTCTGATGTTGGAAGAGAAAGAAGAAACATACATCCACCTGTCAGGCAATACCATTCAATAAGGTATAATTATTCTCAGTTTCATGGTTATTGCTATTCTTGTCATATCTATGGTAATAGAGCTAGAGATTGTAGGACTTATGCCAGAAATGATGTTGAGTGGCAGAAGAACAAAAGTCTTTCTAGAATGACAAATAAGAGTTATAATACAATATGTTACAATTGTAACCAAGTTGGTCACATAGAAAGAGATTGTTGGATGCATAGAAGATATGATTATGGAAGTATTTTTGGCATGTCAAAGAGATATGATTCCTTTACTCCTCTAATTGGTTATAATGTCACATGCTTGAAGTGTCATAATCTTGGGCATAAGGCACAGTTTTGCAGGAATGAATTAAAGACATCTAGAGCAGACACCTTGAGCAAAGAAAAGAAAAAGCCTATACAGGTTTGGAGAAGAAAACAAAGTTAGGATAAGAAGGATTCTAAACTTGTGCATCTTGCACAAGTTACATCATCAGTTGAATAATAGATAGCATGATGTGAGCGGGAGTTGTTCATGTGTCCTATCAATTATCCCCAAGATTTTTCAGGAAGGAGATTGTTTGATGTTTGTCAATATGTGTATGTATGTGCTACAGTTCAATGGGATCTTGATATTGTGAAGTATTGGTTGTCATGGCAAAGAGATTAAGATGTTTCCAAAAAGCTCTTATCAGATATTAGCATGTGTTGGCTAAGGTGGCTGAAAATGAAAAATTCAATTCATAGTACTTATCTCTACATTTGATTTTGTAAAATATTGTTGCAAGAAGAGCTTGATGGTGAAGTTAGTTTATTGTTGTGCATATTTGAAGGGTTGTTTTATTTGATAAATTCAAGAGGCAACAAGTCTTGTTGATTGAAGTATGTTTCAGATGTGGTTATATATATATATATATATATCAGATTTGATATTGTTACAAAAAGGTGTCTTGTGCAGGAACAGGAGGATGATCTTCATTCTTTATCATGTCAAGATGTGTGTGCAGAAGTAAATTGGTTGCAGGATGATTGTCCATCTTGGAAGTCTTGGCAAGATCATCTCTGGAGTGGTCATCATGAGTCAATTTCATATATGTCAGTCTTCATCTTGTCAAAAGATGAGATCAGAAGATCTCAATAATGATCTATGCTTCAGATTGTATGTGGTTTAGATCAAATTAAAGAGTTGTTTCAGAGTATTGTCTACATGGCTTGTTATATGCTTGCTTCAGGATTATTCTTGATATTAATCTTCATATATTTTGATCTTGTGTTTTGAGCAATTTGTTTTGCATGAGAATTTGAGCTTCAGGTGGATTGGAGATAGTACCAAAAGAAGATGGTGGATTGGATGTCAAGTCATGTTCATTTGAAAGTGATCTTGGTGTAATAATTTGGCATGTTCTTTGATGGTCTTCCTCATTAATATGTTTCAAGAAGGTATATGCAAATTGTGTGCTTCTAGTTTTGAAGTGGTATCAGGTATGTGATTCAAGCTATGACAATCTAGAGTTGCTTATGATATTCATCAAGTTTTTCAATCAGAGGCAGTGAAAGGTGTGTCTTGGATTAGTAATGGCAGATGATAATAGTAAAGTTCAAGTGCTAGTTGGTGTTGTGTCTTCTCTATTTCCTTTCTGCAAGATTGAGTGATCTTATTGTTACTATCATGAAAGTTTTGAGAAGGTTTTCTCAAGAGTGATCTTCATGTGTTGTTATGTGTTTATGACATCCTTGAACATAGTTGAAGTTCATATAAGTTATATCAAAGAAGTTTGTATTTGATAGCAAAGGTATCTTAGATTTTTTAGCTTGTTAAAGAAAGTAAACAGAGGATCTCATTAATGTTAGTGTTTTATCTTCATCTTCATATTTGTGTTGTGATAAGAAGTGGTATAGCGCAGTCTATGGGTAGTTTAAAAAAATGGTTTGATGCTTTGGTTGGTGTGTCTCACTTGATGTTGCTTTTAGGTTCTATGCTTCATGGTGTCTTATTGCTCACAAGTTGAAAAGTTGTGCAATATGCAGATGTACAAGGACAGAGCTTTCAAGACAAGTTTTAGGACAGCAAATTGTAAAAGTGGTCAATGCCTTAAATTTTTTAGAGACTAGTGGTATCAATGATTTGGGCAAGTGATATCACAATTCTTGGTTGGTATGAAAGATAACAAGGTCAGTGATAGTGTTTGTGATCCAAGAAATAAGTAAGCAGTTGGTTGATATCAGTATAATTTGCTAGTCTCATACTAATGTTGTTTATGAATTTTTCTTCACAGGGCGAGACAATAGCCTTTGTCATTAGATGTCAAAAAGGGGGAGAAAGAAAAATATATCAGGTAGTTTTTCCATCAATGACAAAGGGGGAGATTGATGAAAATAGATTGTCATTGATGTCAAAAAGGTGATGTGTTGTCATGACAAGAAATGCAGAGATTTGGTCCTCATAGTTTACTTGCTTATCATGCATGGTTATGTAGAGTTGAGATACAATGATCATATGATTGATATGATTGTTTCTTGTTTCAGTGATAAGTATGATGTAATGCATATATGATGCAGATATGATGCAATACATATGTCTTGTGATACAAAGTTGATTGACAAAGTGTGTTTCATGCAACCATGTTCATAGGTTATCCTCCAATGCAGAGATCATTCTTTGGGGTCATCAGGACTTTATAGTATGGTTGATTATGTTCAAAGTCTTCATAATCTATATTAGGACATAAGTTTGTCATGGTGACATGATGGTGACATGATGATCTCTATTATTGCAGATCTCTTTGATGGCAGAGTTGAAGGCAGATAGTCTGGCAAAATTAAGTGGCTCAGATGTTTTCTCATTTCTTCATGATATGTTGATAGTAGTTATGGATCATCTTATCATTAGGAGATATATGGAGTTGATACTTCATTCAAACACAGTGGATCTTGATGCTTGCCCTAATCCTTGTCTTGTATATGCTATCTTGTTGCATATCATGCCTATTTTGCATATGCTATTAGGGTCTACACTATACTATGTTAATGGTCAAATTTGGGTTTAGAGTTTATTGCTACCTATGAACCTAATTTGCATATTTCTAAACCTTACTAGTCTAAGACCTATGTTATAATTCCTAAATCATATACATCAAGAACCTAAGTCTAATTTTTCATTTAACTTTATGCATTTTTGTTTTAAATAAAGTGACTTGTTATAAGAGGTGAGTCACTTAAAGTTGACCTGTAGAAGGGTTTTCATGTCATTCGTGGACTGGCCCCATTCAACCCTTTACCTCTTCAAGCGGTCTCTTTTTCTATGCACTAAGCACTTAAAAGCCATAAAAAGCTATATTTAAATATGGTTTGGGGAGCACGAATAAGTCATGTTAATGGCTTACTTTTTAATTTTTAGAAACTTTATTTTAAACCTCTAATTTGTCAACCCCCTTTATGTCATCTTTTTATGACATAAAATAAAAGTGGATTTTATAAGTTTTTGCAAGGAGATTTTTATGGCAGTTTGTTGAGTTTTTCAAGGAAATTTTTTGGAAGATTTTTTTTCTATTATTATCCTCTTTCCTTGTGGCAATTGGAGAATATTAAGGAGAATTTTTTTTTGAGGGAAAGTTTTTTTTTAAGAGGAAAAAGAATGTTTTTTAATGAAGGTAGATTATAGAATGGATTTTATTATTGAAGATTTTTTTATGCAGGGATGATGAATAATGAACAGGGAAGATTGATTAAATTTGATTTGAAGATTAATTTTGTCATTGAAGATTTTGTTACAGATTGATTTCATGAAGAAGAGGGTTTTTATTAGGGCAGATTGAATAGAAGAGGAAGAGTTTCTTATGAAGAGGAGATGATTTGTAAAAAGAAAAATATAAAGAGAATTTTGCAGGTGGAAAATGAAAATGCAAAATGGAGATGAGGAATAAGGAAAGTCTTCATGCATATGAACAAAGTTTTATTCAGGGGCAAATTGTTTATTTGATTGATGTTTTTATTTGATCATATATGATGAATATCATTCAAATTTTTTTATAGAGAAGATGAAAATGTTTTTGCAGATAATTTAATTTTGCAGATTGAAGGGAATTTCAAGATGAAATGATATTTTTTCATGTCTAAGACAATTTGTTTTTTATTTTGCAAACAGAGGAAGATGAATAGTCATTCAATGAGGAGGAATGTGTTTTTAATGTTACAATTTCTTCATGAATTGAAATGGATGGAAGTTGTTTTGCAGAGGAGAGGAATATCAAAAGACATTCTTTTATCATTTTATTGTAGGTGCTTGAAAAATGTAATGGTAAGAATGACATATGCAGATAAAAGGGATGTGATGGCAGAAAATCATTATTATGATGCGAATGAGATTTTGAGTTGAGATTAATCCAATACAGAAGGTGATTGAATTGATGGCAAAGCATGTATGCAGATGTAGTTTGAAGACATACACACACAGATATTTATTTTGATTTTTGAAGGCAAAAATAAAAGATAAAATTACAGATGAAGAAGTTTGTGTTGAATAATGTAGAGATAGAACAATGAATTGTCTGGAAACAAAGTAACCCTCTAATTTTGTTTATATCTTATAATGGTGATTTATTTGCCAGTGAGGCATATTGTAGCCAGTGAGACTTCTTTGTAGCTAGTGAGGATTGTCTGGTCAATGAGACCTATATTGTAGCCAGTGAGGCTTCTTTGTAGCCAGTGAGGCTTGCCTGGTCAGTGAGACCTATATGTAGCCAGTGAGGCATGTTTTTCAGTTAAGCCAGTGAGGTAGTTTTGAGTAGTTTTTATACTTGTGCATATGTACTTGATAGATTTTTGATGTCTCTCATATCCTTTGTCTTGTAAATTAAAAGGTGCAAAAGAATATACAACACTGATTCACCCAGCCTCTCACTGTTGTCCTAGACTCCAACACCTTTTAGAAGGTAACATTAAACCTCATATTATCCAAGGTCAAGAAATTAGAGATCCCCTTAAGTTAATTTGTCATGACTTCCTTCAAATTATTTTTTAAAATATTTGATTAACCATTTAATTTATTTTTCTATTATAATTATAGTTAAAAAGAATAATGTTCTCAACAAGTAGTTAATTCAGTATGTCTAGTGGTTTAATTAGATTGACTTGACTTAATATTATGTACATGGCCACTTCAAGAAAAATATGTTATTCTTATGATTTAGTTTCCAATTTTCCTAGGTTATTTAGATCTGGTAGCAATATTTATGATGGTGTTGTTTGGATTTCTTAGCTCCCTTTAGTTAACTTATCTAACAATCAGACATGTGCATGGAAATGGGGGACCAAAAAGGGGTCAAAAGTGGTCATTTTTTCTAAAATTAGTAAAAATTGATCTTGATTGAGAAGTTGAAGATAACCACACTCAAACTTTAAAGATGTGACAAGAACAGAATTCATAATGCTCATAATCTAGTTTCTAAAATATTTTTTTTTCTAAAAATAGTGGAGATTAAAATGTTCAAATAGGGGGAGCACACAAAGTGCTCATATTTTTCTTAAAAAAATATAACATAACGTCTGATATGCTCCCCCTAAAATGTTGATTTTTTTAAGTATTTCACAAATTGCTTTAGTAAAAAATTAGCTAACATCACGTAGTTTATGCTTGATTTTTCTACTATTTTTTTAACAAATATATGATTTTTTTATGAAATTTGAAAGTAGACATATCTTGAAAATAAAATTTGAGTGCGTTCCCCCCTAATTTTTTTGAAAACTAATCAAAAATCATTTTTTACTTTGTATAGAATAGAGTCTAGAATCTAAAAATATAATTTGTTTCAAATTTTGTTGAATCGATAAAAAATGACACTAGAAATACTATATATAGGTTTTCTGTAAAAAAAGACACTAGCAAAAGAAATTGAAGATGGAAACTTTACTGTTTTTAGATTTTAGAAAAAATATATGATTAGAAAGTTAATAAAAAAATTTGAAGTCATCCTGACATTTATTTATATTAACATGTAAACCTGATGGAGAGCACGCTCTAGGTTTAGTTGTTTTTCTATGTTTTTTGAAAACACATCTTTGGACATCTAAAAGATAAGTCCAACCCTTTGGATTGGATGCCCAAGGCAAATCCAATCCTTAGGATTGGAAATTCTTAATGCAGTAAGAAACGTGCTTACGTTTCAGATTACTTAAAAATGTGAGCCACGGTCTACAAACACACATAACACATTATTTTGGACCCACATGCTCTGTTTATACTTTATGCTTTTTCTAACATATAAACACACTTTTGATATTTTTGAGGATCTACAATCATTAGTGGACAAAATTATCTCACTTTTGATTCTTGTATTGATGTAGAATATTTCAATTGCATATTTTTAAATCAAATTTGATATTGTAAATCATTGTTTTCATGTTTTGAGGAATTGAAATAATTGATTGACAAAACTAACTATTTTGTTGTCTTCATTAATAAAAAATATTTTAATTGCATGTTTTGTATTTGAATTTGATAAATTATCAATTATTGTTTATTTGTTTTAACCATTTGTGTTAGATTGATATAGAATTCACTATCATGCCAAGGAAACAACTAAAAACTCAAACACCAAAAGAGTGTGAAGTCGAGACTGCGAAGAAAAGAGAATGAATAAGACAACTTTATGAAAATAAGAGATTGAACTCCATAAATAAAAATCAACCATATTTGCTAATTGAATTAGATCATGAAACATCTAAGAAAAAGAAGGATTTGGAGAAACAAAGGGAATGAATGCAAAAAATTTATACAAATAAGAAATTAAATGCGGGAGTTGAAGATATGTCATCTTTACCATCTTAATTTGATATTGTAGAAAATACTTAATCACGGATTGAAAATGATGATGCAGTTTCAAATATGAATATAGATGTTACACTAATTGATCAATTGTTGAATGAGCAAAATTTATCTAATGAATAAGTTTGTCATTGATAACACTGTTGGGAAACGAGGTGTCTCAACCTTGCTACACATTTCCCGTTATAGTTATTTTTATTTAATATTTTCCTACAGCTGTTACGCATTGTCGGTGCTTTGAAAATTGGTTTTTTAGGTGTCAAAAGATGCCCACATGATAGTATATTATGGAAGGCCTATTTTTAGGCATATTATGATAGATTCTATGACATCTATAAGAGTCAAAAATAGGGGTTTTCATTTTGGACGTGAGAGCTTATTTTGGGACTGGAATCTTGGCTGAGAAGCCTTGCACATGGTTTTGTAAAACCACAGATAGTTTCTTGTATAGCCAGAAGTCTATAAATTGGAGGCTTGAAGAGTAGTTTGCATAGTGTAGTTTGCAGGTATTGTTATGCTGTCGGAATGCTACCAGAATTCTTCCAGAATTGTTTATTGGTGATACTCCTATAATAAACTTGCTCTGCAAGTGTAGGTAATCTTGGTATTGGATTTGAAATACATTGAGCAAGCTTTTGGAGTGTGGGGTTTTTCACCCGAAAAGCTTTTCCCCACGCATATCTGGTGTTTTGTGTCTCTTTGTTTATTTAATGTTTTTGAATGTGTTTCTAAAATTTCTGTGACTGTTAGATCATATTTAAAGTTTTGCATACGTTTCTCCTCAAGATTGGCGTAGGAAGTTATTTTCGCTACTTTAACTTCCTTACAAGTGGTATTAGAGCCTAATCACCTTTGGTTTCAATTGTGGGTTGTTGGGTTTTTTGTGCTAATCAAGGTTTGAGTGGGAGCTTGTGCAGAGGATACTTTGTGACCTTGCTGCAGGCTTTTTCAGATGGCGAGCACATCTGGGAGAATAGAGGTTGAAATTATTTCTAGCACAAACTTTGAAATGTGGAAGCTGAAGATGGAAGATCTATTAATTGATTGAGATCTATGGGATGCGGTAGATGAAAATGTCCAGAGGCCTACGGATCCAGCTTTGGCTGCAAAATATGATGTAATGGACAGAAAAGCAAAAGGTCTCATAAGACTGTGTCTTGCAGACTCAATTTTGACAAATGTCCACAAAGAATCCACTTCAAAGAAGTTTTGGAAGAAGTTGGGTGAGATATACCAAGCTAAATCTTTAGTAAATAAAATTTTCTTGAGGAAGAAGTTGTATTCCTTGAGAATGGAAGATGGTGGATGAATTTTTGAGCATCTGGAAACATTCAATATGTTGGTGACTCAGTTGACCTCAGTTGGGGTGAAAATGGATGAAGAAGAAAGGTGCCAAACTTTGCTATGTTCGTTGTCAGACTCATGGGACAGCCTAGTCATGGCCATTGGGAGCACTTCGGTCACTCTAAAGATGGAGGATGTTGTTGGTTCTCTACTCTCTAAAGAGATGAGAAGGAAGGCCTCCCTGAATGCCAAAGAGGCTTTGAGTGTTTGAGGAAGACCAAAAGAACGAGGCAAAAATGAGAAGCAGCGTGGTAGTTCCAAGTCCAAGAATAAGGGGAGATCAAAATCTCCTGGTAAGTCCACGACAATATGTTGGAATTGTGGTAAATCCGAACACTTTCGAAAGGAATGTAAAGAAGAGAAGAGAAAGAAGAAGAAGAAGCAAGATTTTGATTCTGAGTCTGAGAAAGAAGATGGAGATGCCTTTATTGCAACCTTGGCCACTCATGCAGGTGATAATGCATGGTTGATAGACTCAGGTGCATCTTTCCACATGACTCCTAATAGAAACTAGTTTAGTAAGTATGAAAACTATGATGGTGGTAAGGTGTATTTGGGTGATAATTCTTTCCTTGACATTATTGGTCGTGGTAGTATTCATGTGAAATTTTATGATGGTAGAGTTAGAAGATTTGATGGTGTCTTGCATATCCCAGGACTAGCAAGAAATTTATTATCTGTTAGCAAGCCAATAGATGCGAGTGTGCATGTACAGTTTTTTGAAGCAAGTGTAAAAATGGTGAGAGGTGCTATGGTGATAGCAAGAGGAAGCAAATTGGGTACATTGTACCAGCTTGATGCATGCATGGTTGAGTGCAATAGAACTTCTGATAAAATCAAGCCAGAAACTACTTTGCTGAAAAAAGAGATGGTTTCCTCTTCTGCAGATGGTCGTGGCTTTTGGGTACCCAAGGGTGCTCTATCTACTGAATCAAAGTTGACTGTAGAGAAGACCATGTTATGGCACCAGAGACTTAGCCACATTGGAGAGAAGGGTTTGAAAGCCCTGAAAAATAAGAACCTTGTTGAAGGTTTGAATGATTGCAATCTAGAGTTTGATTTCTGTGAACACTGTATTTATGGCAAACAGAACCACGTTTAGTTTTACTCGTCTTCTCATAAGTCTTCATGTATTTTGGATCTAATCCATTCGGATGTATTTAGTCATGTTGATGTTGCTTCTATTGGTAAATCAGTTTATTATGTTACTTTCATTGATGATTTCAGTAGGAGAACATGGGTATATTTTTTAAAGAGTAAATCTAAAGTTTTCAGTCATTTTAAGGAGTTTAAGGCTATGGTAGAAACTCGGACTGGAAAGAAAATTAAATGTTTGAGGACTGACAATGGCGGTGAGTACTGTTCTGTAGATTTTGACAGATTCTGTACATATTGTGGGATTAAAAGACAAAAGATAACTCCGTATTCTCCTCAGTAGAATGGAGTTGCAGAAAGAATGAACAGAACGTTGATGGAGAAGGCTATGAGCATGTTGAGTGGAGCTGGTCTAGAACAAAAGTTTTGGGCTGAAGCTATTGCCACTTCTTGTTATTCAATAAATAGATCTCCTACATCAGTGCTTGTTGATAAAACACCAATGGAGGCGTGGTCGGGGAAAAAGCCTTCACTTAGACATCTGAGAGTTTTTGGTTGTGAGGCATATGCACATGTGCCTAAGGAGAAGAGAACAAAGCTGGATTCTAAGGCTGTCAAATGAATCTTCATCGGCTACGGCTATGGTGTGAAAGGATACAAGCTTTGGGACCCTGTTGCACATAAGGTAATTTATTCCAAAATTTTTGTTTTTAGAGAGACTAAATCTTCTCCTGTTACTTTTCAGCCAGAACAGCATAAAAAAATTAAATAGAAAAAAGATGCGATTCAACTTCCTTCTATGCCTGAGGAAGTTGAATCGAGGCCCCTAGATAGACAAGAAGTTGAGGAGCGCTCATCAAGCTCTGAATCTTCAGAAGAGGGTGAAGAGGAGGAAGAAGTGGAAGAACCTCCACCTCAACTTGTTCGAAGGTCTACAAGGCATAGGCAACCACCTTAAAGGTATGGGTATTTACCTGATGATTGGAAGTGTATATTTGTTTTGAATACTAACATTGATGAACCGAGATCTGTGCAAGAGGCTTTGGGTATGAATGATGCAGAGTCTTGGAAAGTTGCCATGGATGAAGAGATGGTAGCCCTTGAAAGAAATGATACATGGGACCTTGTACCTTTGCCTAAAGGATGTAAACCTATTGAATGTAAATGGGTCTTTAAGAAAAAGATTGGTTCAGATAGAAATGTTGAAAAGTATAAGGCACAGTTGGTTGCGAAGGGATACTCTCAGGTTGAGGGTATTGATTACGGTGAGATCTTTTCTCCTATTGCTAAAATGACATCCATTCAATTTTTATTGTCTATTGTAGCAGCTTATGACCTAGAGGTCAAGCAAATGGATGTGAAAATTTCTTTCCTTCATGGTGATTTGGAGGAAGAAATCTATATGACACAGCCAGAGCACTATGTGGTGAAAGGTAAAAGCAAGTTGGTTTGTAAGTTAAAGAAATCTATGTATGGCCTTAAACAAAGTCCTAGGATGTGGTACTAGAAGTTCGATACTTATGTGTTGAGTTTGGGATTTGTGCGGTCTAAATCTGATCACTATGTATATATTAAATCTGATGGTGATCATTTCCTGGTAATTGCTTTATATATTGATGACATGTTTATTGGGAAAGGCAAAGCTTTGATTGCAGAATTGAAATCTCAGCTCTCTATGAAATTTGAAATGAAAGGTCTTGGTGCAGCAAAACACATACTTGGGATGGAGATCAGAAGAGATCGTGAGAATAGAAAGCTATGGCTTGGCCAGAGTAAGTATGTTTGTTCAGTTTTGTAAAGGTTTAACATGCAGGATTGTAAACCACTTTGTGTTCCTATTACTTTGGGAATAAAGCTCTCTATTTCACAATGTCCTACATCCCCATCGGAGATGGAAGACATGAGTAGAGTGCCTTACCATAGTGCAGTTGGAAGCTTAATGTATGCTATGGTCTGTACAAGACCAGACATTACCCAAGCAGTGGGAGTTCTTTCTCGCTATATGTCTAATCCTAGAAGAGTGCATTGGGATGCAGTTAAGAGAGTTTTCAGATATTTGCGGGGTACAACAGAGTGCTCTATTTGTTTTCATGGTACAAGAGATTAGCATTCCCTAAGTATTCGTGGTTTTGTGGATTCAGATTGGGCTGGTGATGTCGATAGCAGAAGGTCCACCAGTGCATATGTTTTTACTCTTAATGGTGATGCAATCAGTTGGATGAGCAAGCGACAGGCTGTGATCACTTTGTCCACTACCGAGGCAGAGTACATGGCAGCTACTCATGCCTATAAAAAAGCCATTTGGCTAAAGCATTTATGTTCAGATATTGGATTGAAATAGGGTGCAGTTAGAATTTATTGTGACAGTCATAGTGCAATCTGCCTTGTGAAGAACCTGACTTTTCATGCCAGGACCAAACACATTGATGTTTAGTATCACTTCATGAGAGATATGGTCGATGATGGAAGGGTGAAGCTGGAAAAGGTAAGGGATGTGGCAAATGTTGCAGATGCATTAACTAAGCCCGTGAGCATAACGAAATTTAGGTTGTGTTCCGAGTCTATGGGCCTTTTGGCCCCTAGCAGTTGATCCATGATGATGTTATTCCCTTGGCCCTTGCAAGGTATTCAACAAGTGGGAGAATGTTGGGAAATGAGGTGTCTCAACCTTGCTGCACATTTCTCGTTATAGTTATTTTTATTTAATATTTTCCTACAGCTGTTACGCATTGTCGGTGTTTTAAAAATTGGTTTTTTAGGTGTCAAAAGATGCCCACATGATAGTATATTATGGAAGGCCTATTTTTAGGCATATTATAACAGATTCTATGACATCTGTAAGGGTCAAAAATAGGGGTTTTTATTTTAGACGTGAGAGTTTATTTTGGGACTGGAATCTTGGCTGAGAAGCCTCACACATGGTTTTGTAAAACCACAAATGGTTTCTTGTATAGCCAGAAGTCTATAAAGTGGAGGTTTAAGGAGTAGTTTGCATAGTGTAGTTTGCTGTCAGAATGCTATCGGAATTCTTCCAGAATTATTTACTAGTGATACTCTTGTAATAAACTTGCTCTGCAAGTGTATGTAATCTTGGTATTGGATTTGAAATACATTGAGCAGGCTTTTGGAGTGTGGGGTTTTCCCCACGTATATCTGGTGTTTTGTGTCTCTTTATTTATTTCATGTTTTTGAATGTGTGTCTAAAATTTATGTGATTGTTAGATCAGATTTAAATTTTTGCATATGTTTCTCCTCAAGATTGGAGTAGGAAGTTGTTTCCACTACTTTAACTTCCTTACAAACACCTCCTAAACTTTTGTATAAAAAATCTATATTTTTATTGAAATTGATAAGAATGTTCTAAAACCAATGCATAATAAAATGTAGAAGAAATATTAATAACATATGAAAAATATTTTTTGAAAGTCTAAGTGAAATCAGAAGATGTCAATTGTTTGTTTAAACAATGAAAATTTTAAGTTTAGACCAATCATGAAGATTATTGGTGTAAGAACATCAAATAATAATACCAAAAGATCTATTGTAAAAAATCTAATCAATGCATATCAAAGTATTGGTTCCACCTCATGCACCAAAAATAGTAATGTTACATGACGTGTCATTACATCAACTATAGTAAGTAATCAAACAAAGAAATGTCGTTTGATAAAAAAACTATTTAAGCACTAAAAGCAAGTAGAAAAATATTAATGAAAACTGTTAGGAGACATTAAAGAGTTAAGGACCTAAATAGAAATGAATTATGAGCATTCTTTGGTAGACTCCCATGAAAAGATAAAGTCATAGTTGAAGCCTTTAAATCTTTAATTGAATTTTTTTTTGGAAAAATAACACAAGAGTATCTCCTAATCAAAGTGGTGTTGTAAAAAGAAGAATTGTTGTCAAAATCATGAGCCACATTCAAAGCATTTTTTAATGTGACTCAAATATAAATTTCTCCAAATTTGTAGAGAGTTGTCCTCAAATAAAAATTAGTCCAACGTATTTTGAAATGGTAAAACTTTTTTATGTCAAAATAAATCACACATGCACAACTTGTTGTAAAGTCCACATGAAATTTTTATTCATTATGATGTTTTTTGACATATATGTGTATCTTTGCATACTAATGATATTTTGCGAGAGTGTACATGATAGAAGTTCCACCTAAATTAGCAAGAGATTTTATTTCAAACAATTTTATGAAAGACTAGATGGACAATTATTTTATAAGAAATCATGTTTAGATGGAACATGTAATAGTTGCGGTGGTTTGCAACGTTTAAAAACTTGTGCACACATGGAGAATACAAATGTAATTAGAAATGAACTAATAGTTTTTGAGAAACATAAGTCAGTGGAATACACTCTAAAAGATAGTAAAGAGGCAAAAAAATGTAAATTGGTGAGTGAAAAATACAAGTATCTACATTTATGCTTATTTTTTCAACAAAAGATAGTGTATAAATATGCAAGGAATACACATAGAGTTCGATGGTTGGACTTGCAATTCAAGTTATGCAATGACATATTTCATCTTCATACGATCATGTCAATTGTAAATTTTACAGAGAATTATACACTACAACTACAAAATGAGGTCAAATCACAGTACTATTTTAATGCCCCAACTTTTACACCAAGACATTAACACACAAACACATGACAAATAAATTTTTTTGCGATGCAAGTGTAACACCCACATGTCAAAAGTACACACTAAACACAAAACATTACCCTAGTACCACACAAGTGTAGACTTTTGCCATCACACCAAAAGCACGTACTGGTGGTGGAGAGGGATCTCATTGTCGATATAGTCGCTATGCCAACACCCCCCACACGATGGAGCCGGATACAACCACGTACAATGTGGGATTCATACCCACTATGTACCACGTCAATAAGCTAAGCTTACATGGACGAAGGGTTGAGGGCTCGAGGGACTCGAACCAATGACCTGCGCTCTGATACCATGTTAGAATCTGAAAAGATTAATAACCCAGAAAACTAGTGCAAAGAATAGATATCTAAACTATGAATGCAAATGATACGAAATCAAAATAGAAACACAGAGTTAGTCTCCAAGAAAGTAATGCAAATGCTAGAAGCAAAATAGCATTAAGGGGATGCAAAAGTAAAAGATACCAAATACAAGCCAAGTAGCATGCTTATATAGACTAGAAAGAGGGAGGAGGTGGCAACACCGACCAATGAGGAGCAACCATCTATCGGACTAAAGATAGCAAAGTATCTTCCCAAGATAGTTAATGGATGCTCACATGTAGGAAGGTGACACCTCACAACCACTCACCTAATAAGACATGCTTTATTAACCTAAGCGAGATTAATAGAAGTGTAGGAAAAACCTAGGAATATAGGGAAAAAGAAATAACCCACTAGGAAAATAAAAACCTACACTAACACCCCTCCATAAGAGAAGCTTAGGTGGATATGGAAATGGGTCCCGGCAAATCAAGCCTAATGAGGTACCCATGTACATAAAATTCCCCCCCAAAGAGAGAGAAAAGAGACCCCCCCAAAAGTAGAGAGAGTCAGGACTCCGAGTGAGAGGAAGAAGCCCCCCAGAAGATGAAGCATCCCGCACCCCCAGCAAAGCTCACAAATGAAGGAACTTGCTCTCAGTGAAGGGTTTGGTGAAGATATCAACAACCTGCTCGGAAGTCAGACAGTAGCGAAGATCGATGATGTGGCCATGGATGAGCTCCCGGATGTAGTGCATGTGGACCTCAATGTGTTTGGTCTGCTGATGATGGACCAGATTCTGTGAGATCTGAATGGCACTCTGGTTGTCACAAAATATGATTGATGGCCGTCTGATCTGGATACCAAACTCAGTGAGAAGATTCTGAAGCCAAATGGTCTCAGTAGCGGCATTCACAGCCCCCTGATACTCGGCCTCAGTAGAAGATAGAGCAATAACAGATTGCTTCTTGCTTGACCAACAAACAGGACCTGAACCAAGTGAGAAGCTGTAACCTGAAGTAGACTTGCAATCCTGAGAATCACCCGCCCAATCTGAATCTGTGTAGACCACCAAGTCAAGCTCAATGCCCGCTGCATAGTGAATCCCAAAACTGTGAGAACCCTGAATGTAGTGAAGGATCCACTTGGCTGCTTTCCAATGCAGCTCATGAGGCTCCTGCATGAATCGAGAGACCATGCCTACAGCATATGAAATGTTGGGTCTCGTATGAGTCAAATAAATGAGACTCCCAACAAGTTGTCGGTACAAAGTGCCATCAACAAGTGGAGAAGAACACTGAGCCTCAAGTTTGACTCCAGAAAGAAAGGGAGTCAGAGCAGGCTTGCAATCAGCCATATGAAACCTCAAGAGCAAATCTAGAGCATACTTGGACTAGTTGATGGTGATCCCAGAAGTAGACTGGTAGATCTCAATCCTAAGAAAGTAATGCAACAAGCCCAAGTCAGTCATTAAGAACCTGTCATGTAGGGTAGTTTTGACAGCCCCAATGGTGGATGAAGAACTCCCTGTGATCAGCAAGTCATCAACATATAGAACCAGAAATAGGAGTGAATCATCCTGTTGCAGAATGTAGACATTGGGATCAGAAGGGCACTGAGTGAACCCAATTGATAGAAGGAAGGAGTCCATCTTGGCATACCAGGCCCGAGGAGCCTGTTTGAGGCCATAGAGAGACTTCCGAAGATGACACGCAAGTGAAGAATCCTAAAGGAACCCCTGTAGCTGCTCCATGTAGATCTCCTCCTGAAGGTCACCGTGAAGAAAAGCACTTTTCACATCCATCTAATGTACTTCCCAATGATTAGCTGCAGTGATGGCAAGAACAAGTCGGATGGAATTCATTCAGGCAACTGGCGCAAAAGTCTCAGAGTAGTCAATCCAAGGAACCTAGGAGAATCCTTTGGTGACCAAGCGAGCCTTATGCTTGTCAACTGACCCATCTGCTGCAAATTTTGTCTGATAGATCCACTTACATCGAACAAGTTTTCTTCCCTTAGGAAGAGGGACAAGATCCCAAGTGTGGTTCCTCATCAAGGAACTATACTCCTCCTGCATAGCTGTATCCCACTCAGGAATACCAGAAGCCTCATGAAAAGACTGTGGATCTGAGGCAGTAGCAATGAAGACATGTGGAGCATCCTGAAACTATGAACGAGTCCGCCTGGTGTTTGATGGATCCCCAACCCAATCACCTGCAAACTGCAAGGTCTGTCTAGCCCAAAGTGGACCAGAAGATGGAGAATCTGGAGGGGAATCATCAACCTCTGAATGATGACTAGGAGAGGAAGGAGGAGAGTCCTTTGAATCGCTCTCTGCATCAGAAGTGGAGGTAGAAGACTGCTCAGGTGAATCTGACTCATCAGAAGATCTGTCATGTATCCCAAGTGACTCCAATGTCAAAGTAGGAGTAGGAGAAGTGATAGAAAGTGAGCTCGAAGAGCCCTCCTCAAACTGAACACTCCTCTCAATGAACAACTCATGTGTAGTAGGGTGGAGCAACCGATAACCCTCCACACCATCAGGATAACCTACAAATATGCAAGGTTTACTTTGCGGATCCAAGGCCTTGCATTTCTCTACAGGAATGTGGGCCCATGCAGGAGAACCAAAAAATCAAAAGTGCTTAACTGATGGTTTCCGACCGCTCCAAGCTTCAAAAGGAGTGACTCCCTTCAAGGCTTGGTGAGGAACACGGTTCTGGATATAACAAGCATAGTTAATGGCCTCTGCCCAATACTGTGGTGCAAGAGATCTGGAGTGAATCATGCAGTTCGCCATTTCCTTCAAGGACCTATTCTTCCATTTTGTAACACCGTTCTGTTGAGGATTGTATGGAACTGAATGCTGCAAATCAATCCCCTTTGAAGTGCAAAACCTATCAAACCGATGGTTGACATACTCACCACCATTGTCAGTGTGCAAAACATTGATGGCTTTCCCAGATTGCTTCTCTACAAAAGTTTTGAAGTCCTAAAAATGATCAAATACCTCTAACTTTTGTTTGAGAAAGTACACCCAAGTATATCGAGAAAAGTCATCAATGAATGTGAGGACATATCTAGCCCTGCTGAAAGAAGGATGCTGAAATGGACCAGCCAAATCACTGTGAACTAACTCCAGTATCTGTGAAGCTCTCCATGCCTTACCTTTGTCAAACTTTTCCTTAGGATGCTTACCAAGAATGCAACCTTGGCAAACACCACCTGAAAACTGAATTGAAGGCAACCCTGTGACCATGCTCTACTGGTTGAGCTGCTGCAAGTAGCGGAAGTTAAGATGGCCAAACCGCTCATGCCATAATCTACTCACATCATTAGAATGAGTGAGCAAAATAGTTGAAGGAGGATTAGGAACAAAGTGAGAAAATAGATAGAGCCGTGACTGATGATCTGCTCTCCCAACTGCAACTGTAGAACTACTATGCAACTGACGAATCTCCACTGAATCAGGTGTGAACTCAACCCGCTTACCTGAACCTGTGTGAGTGATCTAGTATACCGATAGGAGATTAGTTGATAATGAAGGCACACAAAGAACATCATGGAATGTGCCATCCCCCACATCAACAGACCCTCTCCCACACACCTCAACAGGAGTGTCATCACCCATCAAAATAGAAGGCATAGTACATGGCTCCAAAGATGCAAGTTCTTCCTTAGATGAAGCCATGTGGTGCGAAGCACTCGAATCAAGAACCCAAGTGGATGGTAAAGAAGCAACTGCAACAAGGGCCTTGCCCTTTCCTTTCCCCTTGCTGTTTTCTTTTGCCTTATTAGACCCCTCATTAGAACTCTGTTTGATAGACTCGGGAACACTGATATTATTCTTCTCAAGAATATGTGTCAAGTGATCAATTTGTTTCTTCAGACATTTATGTTCATCATGACTAGGTCTTTTACAATAGGCACATTGGACCCTCTCTTTCTTAGGTTTGTCGCCCTTGGAATATTGGGTCTCATTAGTTGCTTTTGAAGCAACCATTATCTGATCCTTCTCCTTGCTATTCTTATGTTTCTTATCCTTACTATTGTTGTTACTACTTTGTCCTTTTTGTTCTTTTGTGCCTTGGTTGGCAGCCAAGGCATGTGACTTAGAGGACTTAAGAGTGCCCATCTGAATTAGCATGTCCTATTCCCAAGTGAGATTGACAGCAAAATCATCTAAAGATGGCATGGTGAATTGAGTACCAAGTGCACCCTTAGTAGCATAGAAAGTAGAAACAAACACAGAATATTCTAAACTTAGCTTAGAGAGAATACTAAGAATCAGTTGTTCATCTTTCTTTTCAATTCCACATTGTTTTAACTGCAGCCTTAGTGATTTCAATTTAGTGAAGAAATCATGGATTGTGTTGAAATTGCCTGGACTTAAACTAATTAGTTCATTTTCCAACATATGACCCCTCATTGAATCTTGTGTGCCAAATAGTGTTTCTAGCTTTTTCCATATTTCATTTAGCGTATTCAAAGACTCAATGTGAAAGAGCAAATCAGGAGAAACAGACAAACACAATGTTCTATATGCCTCATCACATTTGTTAAACCACTTAGCCTTATCTTCATCTTTAGTAGGTTTAGTTTCAAGTCCCATAGTTATCCTATTTAATCCAGCTTTCCTTAAGTGAATTGTCATGCATGATTTCCACTCAAAGTAATTGTATGGAGTTAGAATGGGCAGATTTGTTTGATCCATGATGAAGAAATGCAGAAAAAAAGTGCTGAAAAGAAAAGAACCCAACCAAGACAACCCCCCCCTTTTCACTCAATCAAAGAACCCCCCCAAGAAAATATGATTTGGCACTTTATATTAGTGCATTTACAACTACCACTAGTAAGAAATACTAAGTGGTCTTGATTTCAATGCATTACAAAACCCTCATGAAGAGCATATGCTGAAAATACAACTTTGGCACAATACTCAGAGAGATAAACAGTACCACTGCGATCTACTCGAAAAATCATGCACTTTCAAAAAAAGAATCACCTCGATACGAGGTCGTATGTGAAAGTTATGATCCTCCGAAGTTCCCAAAACAAGAACCGTGCAATGTCACGACTAAGAATCTGCAATTTCTAAAAAATCTTGGCATCAAAATAAAAAAACGTCTGCACTAGTGTATAGAGCACGAAAAAATAGCCAAAATCAAAAAAAAAAATTTGTGGGAAAAGGAGTCCGTATGAGCAAGAACGGAGCATTTGAAAACTATCTTCAAAACTGCAACTGCCAATGGAGAGGGGTCCTGCTATAGCTTTCTGAGCACATTTCTACAAAATATACAGACTACATGCAAAAATAGAAAGATACCCAGATTTTTTTCTATGCTGCGAACAAAACCCAGAAGGCATTTTTCTTGCAAATGCACAGAAGATGTTGCTCCAATGTAAACAGAATGCCTTTAGCTACAAAAAAAATGACCCCAGCAACCAAAAATGATATGCAAAGGCTGAATCAGATGCTGGAACCTGCAATATTGATTCAAAAGACCAAATATGCAAGCTGGTTGTCAGATTTGAGCTCAAAACCCCAGTTCCTCAACTGTGTATGACGATCTCTGATTTAGGTGAAACAAAAACCAAATCTGACTTTCTCAAGCCTCCTAGACGCGTTGGAACAGCTGGAAATGCTGCCAGTATAACTATAAATGTTGCAATCACCCATATTTTAATAAAACACATGTGCAAACCCCAGAGATTAAAAAAAATTCGTCAAACTTTTCTGATTCTCAAGATCATCCGAAGATGCAAGAGAAGAGCATACTGGGTTTTTCAAAAAATTGCAATAAGATTTATTAGCCCCCCCAAATCTCTCAAATATGGAAACTAAAATCTACTCTTGCACATAGAATAGCTCTGATACCATGTAGACTTTTGCCATCACACCAAAAGCACGTACTGGTGGTGGAGGAGGGATCCCATTGTCGATATAGTCGCTACGCCAACACCCCCCACACGATGGAGCCGGATACAACCACGTACAATGTAGGATTTGTACCCACTACGTACCATGTCAATAAGCTGAGCTTACACGGACGAAGGGTCGAGGGCTCGAGGGACTCGAACCAATGACCTACGCTCTGATACCATGTTAGAATCTGAAAAGATTAATAACCCAGAAAACTAGTGCAAAGAATAGATATATAAACTATGAATGCAAATGATATGAAATCAAAATAGCAACACAGAGTTAGTCTCCAAGAAAGTAATGCAAATGCTAGAAGCAAAATAGCTTTAAGGGGATGCAAAAGCAAAAGATACCAAATACAAGCCAGGTAGCATGCTTATATAGACTAGGAAGAGGGAGGAGGTGGCAACACCGACCAATGAGGAGCAACCATCTATCAGACTAAAGATAGCAAAGTATCTTCCCAAGATAGCTAATGGATGCTCACATGTAGGAAGGTGACACCTCGCAACCACTCACCTAATAAGACATGCTTTATTAACCTAAGCGAGATTAATAGAAGTGTAGGAAAAACCTAGGAATATAGGGAAAAATAAATAACCCACTAGGAAAATAAAAACCTACACTAACAACAAGACACTAGAGAGAAGGTGTAACAAGACACGCACTTTGTAATGCCCACCGACGTTTGTGCCTTTCCTTCGTCGCCTTTCGCATATCAAATTTTTGATGTGATATTTTATATTGTAGATTGGTGATCACTAGTCAATATCAATGTTTGATTTGGATTCTTGATATGTGTATTTGGACCTATGAGATTCTTTTATGTGTGTGTGTGTGTGTGTGTGTGTGATTATATTATTAGAGTTTCAGCTTCACTATTTTCATTTAAATATTATGTTGGGCAGGTAGATATGATTTCTTTGAGTATTATTATTTTAAATGATTAATTGCATCTTGATCGTATTGTTAGAATACATGATTTAATTTAAATATGCATACTAGATGGTTAATATTTAATTGTGTAATTTTTGTTATTCGCTTCAACTATTGTTATATATTGGGCAGATGCATGTAACATTAGCAATGAGTGTGGAGGGAATTATAGGATATTGACCAATGGCTGGTATATGGAGAAGTTTGACATGAATATCACTTAGTCACCTTACCCTAGTTGTTTCCCAAATGTCAAAACCAATGAAACCTCATTCGAATAGATTTACAAGTTTGGATCCCCATTGTGTTAGACTAGTAAAACATCTTTTGGGGTGTATCTAATTTTATCACTTGTGTAATTTTGCTTGTGCCTGGTGTGTGTGGAATGATTGCAATGTTTGAGAAATCATTGAATTATGATGTGCATTTCTAGTTTAGAAAAAAGCATATTTAAATGATTTAATTTTGTATTAGAAAATATTTCACTTGGAATGGCATTTTAATTGTATTATTTTGGTGATTGAAATAGATTAAAATTCTATGTGAAAAGAATTATTTAATTTCAAGAATTATTGCTTTAGTGAAAATTAGCTTAAGGGAAATGAAAGGATTAGTTAAGCCTAATCCTAATTAGTGGTTATATAAGAAAAAAGGGGTTTATTTCTATTGATTATGCAATTATATCAATATTTTGGGGAGTAAATTGGGGCAAAAACACATTTCTAAAACCCTCTTAGAAGAATTTTGATTTCTGATTGTTTGGGAGTGTTTGGATTGGATTGTTGTTAGAAGGAGAAGTGTGTAGTTTGTGATTCTGCATCCTTTGAGGTAATCCTTTGTTGGTTTATGTTTGAATTTGAATTTTTATTTGAAATTTTTAGTTGTAGGAATGCATGTTTCTAGAAAACCGAATTTTCAAGAACGGTCATGGTAAAATTTTTGGGAATGTTGTTTTTATTTAAAAAGTGTCTTCTTGGGTAGATTAGACACAAAAGGGTATATGCTTGTATTTTTGAAATTTGCATTCCTTGAAAAATGTGAAAATTATATGATTTTACATTTTTGACCTACTTGTTTTTATCAAAAAATTTATGTGATGATAAAAGTGCCTTGTTGGGCAATTTTAGACCAAGAGGGTATTCTCAGAATTTTGAATTTCATTATCTTTTGAAAAAGTGAAATTTGAGTGTATTGTTTCAAGAACGATGCTTCAAGATCCGTCAATGGTGGATGTTGAACATTTAGTAAATTATTTATTTTTATTTTCTTGTTGAAAATTGAATTTTCTAGATGTTGCATGTAATGCGGAATGGTTGATTTCCCCATGGTTTATATTTTGTTAGTGTATTGGGAAGCGCGCTTTTTTAGAAAATTACTCTTTGCCTATTCTCGGTCTTTTAAAAAGTTGACCCCTAAATTGTATACGATAGGGATATCTGTAGGAGGATTGGGGTGGTCAACTCCCATGTAAGCATGTGTGTCTTGCAATTGACCCCATTTCATATAGTGAGTGGGTATTTCTTACAATTAATTACCTTTATCTAGGGATGGGATGTAATTTTTTGGTTAATTAGGTATGTCTTGCAATTGACTCTTAACATGAGGTAGGTTGAGGTGTGTCTTACAGTTGACCCTTTTACCTAAGGTAAGTTGAGGTGTGTCTTGCAATTGACCATTTGTACTGAGATAGGTGGAGGTGTCTTGCAATAGACCCTAAGTACCTCTGAAAAGCACTCACCAAGTGAGTGTTTACTTGAGACCTTTGTGGTCTTTTTCTTTCTAGCTTGGTTGTGGAGAACCAAGGAGAAGCCCACCCCAGTCTCTTAGCTACATTTCCCTAGTCCTTGGTTGGTGTTAGTGTGTTTTGACCTTGTGTTGAGATGAACCATGATTTCTAGAATATTCACACAAATGAAGGATGCTATCCTAAATTCAATTTTGTTTGTCTATTCTAGTATTGTGTCGTTCTAGTTTATTCTTGTGTATGTGAGATGGTGTTATGGAACTTTGGTACTTGTGTGAGTGTGACTTGATGATAGTGTATCCATGACCGTCTTGTTCATAGCTTGGGGGTTGCCTAGAGTGGCATAGGCATCTATTGCACTCAATGATGGTAATGTGGTTGGAAGGCAGTTAACATTCTCCCATTTGTCCATGAGCAAATCTTGCAATTGTGCATTTCAAGACACTTTGACTTCTTGCTCTATGTGCCTCTCGAGGCATTTTGCTGGTAATTTAGTATCATGTATATTTATGCTTTATATATTTTATTCATTGGAGTGTGATCCTTCCATGTTTGGGAAGTATCCTCCGTCATGTTGTAATTTTATGATGTCGTTTGGTTGGAAAACGAATCATGATTTGGATGGAAATTGTCATTTTGTATCATTTTCTCATGTATTGGAAATGGTTAAATGGAGATGTTGGAGTCCTATGTTTTATATGTTGTACTTATATTATGCTATGTTTATGGATTGGGTTGTATTTTTCCCACATTATGATCAAGATTTCCATGTTTGGTTTTGGCCTAATTCGACGTTGGTGTCGAACGAGCATGGCATTTCGTTTGGGATTTCTCTTATTTGGTATGTATGTTAGCATTTTGGAAAAATATTATATTTCTATATTTTAGTTATTTGATGCTTTTGGGATTGGACATCATGTTGTTTATAGTGTTGGAGTGGATGCCTTGTGATTTGGACCCTTGTGGATGTATCATTGTGGCGAGGTGTCGTAGTGAACCCTTCGTTTGGCTTGTCGGTCGAATGTTGACATTACTTGGTGTGTGGACCTCATGTCAATGTTCATTTGGCCTTGTGGATGTTTTTGTAGTTTGGTGAGAGGTGTGTACTTGGTGTTCACATTCTCCCTTGTGCTTTGACATTTGCATGTCGATCTCCACCCTTGTCGGAGAGTGTTTTTGGCATGTGTGTTGCTTGTCAAACTTGAATGGCCTTGAGGATATTGTTTTTGCATTCTAAGTGTTTGGAAGGGGTTCTTGAGTGTTTCTAGGGTTGGTAGTGGCCTTGAGGAGGTGGGAGAGTTGTTTCGAAACTCGCATCGTTGAGAAAATTACGTTTGAACACTATTTAGGGACACTAGCACCCCAGGTGGACTCCATCGCCCAGGAAAGACTCTAGCACCTAGGAAGGACTAGTGCCTAGGTGGGACACTAGAGATAAGCGTTGGAGTCCTAGAAAATTGCTAGTCCTTGGACACTTTCGCTACGTGTTGTCCTATTTTTACATTGTAGTCGTTGAGCCATTGGACAACGAGCATTTCCCAACATTTTTTTAGGAACTTTGTATACAAAAGTTGTTCCCCATGGTCCCCTAATTCCTCTCATATTTTTATCTCGACTAGATATGATGTATTTTTGGATTTATGACCATTTTTGTCTTGGGAAGAATGTGTTGCGTTGTGTCGGCTGTTTGTCATCATTTTCAATGAGGGATGTGATCTCCCTAGTGCATCTCCTTCTTATTTGGATGTCTTGTGTTCTTGGTAAGCTTTCCACTTGTGTTGTGTTTTTGGACCCTAATTGGTCACTATGGTTGTTTTCACATCATGTCCTAGAGTGTCGTCACGGGACGCTATGACAATTCTAGTACATGATTGTGTAATTGGGGAACGCACATGTCACAATTACATCACTTAAAATTTGTTCATCCTATTTTTGTCCATTAATGTCCTAGTGTAAAAGCTGGGGCATTACAGAGCTTGTATCAAAGCCCATGTTGCAGCATTGGGAGCTCTAGGTTTTTTGTGTTCAATGATGCTTTGCGTGCATGGCGTGATTGGATTTGTTGACCTATTTTCCCCTGTCCAGAGTCAAATAGCCCAACTTCAAAATCTTGTTGAAATTCCTTAAGAACTTAGCTCCGCAAGCCTTATAACCTTCAAATTCTAATGTTCTGTCTTGTAAAAATCCATGAAAATTTCATCTAGGGAATCCTTGCAAAAAACCTAGAAAAACCTAGAAATTTTGATGCTTTTACTTTATTTTTTGCCCCTCTATTGGCCTTTATCGGCAAAATTTCATGTTCCTGAACTAACAAAAAATGACTAAGGCATGAAAGGCTCTTTCTCCCTTTATTAGAAAAATTCAAGTTTTATGAACTCAAAGAAAGTTCACTTTTTTCTCAAGATTTGTTGATTTGGCAATTCACCGACAAAGCGGCAAATGAGTGGGTTTCTTCGAAATGCGGCTAAGGCAAAAGCAAAGGAAAGGGCGCATTTATCAGTGATTTTGCCTAGTCGCGAACTTTCTCAAAGTTCAAAAATTCTTTAGTTCACTGACTGGGCGATTTCCCGATATAGGGAAGGTAGAAGTAAGGCAAAGGGGAAGATTTGCAAGAATCGGCTAAGTCAAAAGAAAGCAAGGAAAGGCCTTTATCAGCAAAGTTCACAAGATGTGAACTTACCCCAAAGTTCAAAAACTCCACAGTTCACCGATGGAGTATTTTGCTGACAAGGCAAAGAAGTAGAACGTGGTCAAACAAATGGTTTGGCAAAGGAAGTTTTTACCGTCAAGGTGGGCCAAGTACGAAAAGGTAACATTTTGCCAATAAGGCAAAGTTTAAAACATGGAAAATTGGCTAAGTAAAGAAGGAAAAGGCCCCCTTCTATTGGCAAATTGGGCAAAGGCTGAACTTTTCATAAAGTTTAGAATTCATAAAGTTCACCGACATAAGAATTTGTTGATAAGGAAAAGGAAAAAGCAGAAACAAAGCTTGGTTCAGCAAAATTAGATTTTGCTGATAAAGAGAGGAACAAAGCCCAAGGTAGAGTTTGAGAAAATAGTTTTTTGCCGATAAGGCGAAAAAGTAAGCTTGGTTCAAAAAGTTGGGATTTTGCCGACAAGGGCAAAAGTGGCCCAAAGCCAAAGTTCAAAAAAACATGATTTTGCCGATAAGGCAAAAGTAAGCTAAGTTTGGCAGAGACAAGAATTGTCGATAAAGGGGATGCAAAGGGCAAATATTTAGATTTAAATATTTGAAGTGTTGTAAAAGCTCTATAAAAAAAGGATTTTGGAGGGAAAATATTTTTGATTTTCTTCATCTGCCATGAATGTAGATCTGATCTACTCAGCTACCTCATTTTAGATATTTTGTATGTAATGTTGCAGGTGATGAATTAGCTAGTGCATTGAAGAAGAAAAATATTTCCTAGCTACTCCATGATCCAAGATATTTTCTGCATTGAATTTTAACAAACAGACATCCCTTCTGGAAAGGATATTTTCTAACAGGCCCATGGGGCGAATTTATGATGAAGTGACTTACGTCAATGTGATGAATTGCTATATATGCATGTAAAAAATATGTATTGAGGGTTGGATACAAAAGACATTTTTGTACTCCAAATAGAGGCCTCCTCTACTGTAACCATGCCTTTTGATGAAACACATCCTATATTTTTGCCTTTTTTGTTGTTTTTAGCTCTGTGTAATTCTGAACTGATTGTCTGTGAATGTTTATTTCCTCCTAATCTTGTTCATTTCTTTACCTCTGCTAAGAATTTGTTAGATTTATGTGAATGATCAATTGTATTTCTTTATTTTGTGCATTTTCTCAATTATGTGAGAGCTTTTATATTCAAACCTGGTGTATCAGCCCTTTAATTTATAGTTTTATCCCTCTTCTTCTTTTCCTCAATAGTGGATAGATTAGGTTTAGTCTTAGGAATAGCTAAATCTCACATTCAGCAAAGGAACCAACCTCTCTCTAGAGATCTGGCCTCCTTGCAGGGTCCCAAACCTAGAGGTCATCTCAATGTTTCAATGGATTGTTGAAGATCGTTAAACCTCTCCAACACAGGGTGCAAATCCAAGTGACAATAGTTTCTGGCATGCCCGGTGGGACCGACTTGATGATCTTTATCATCCATTGAAGAGTTCTAGTGTGCTCTTCATTGCATCTTGTCATTTAGGGCAGTCTCTCTAACACCATGGTGACTCTACTGATCATATCTGCTAGTGAAGCAACCCCAAGTGCCTAAAAAAGCTTTAGGAATTAGGATTTTGGTGGTATTCTTGGTTTAACATGCTTTTAGAAGCATTTCAATCACCTGGTGACTCCCAGGTATGAACGTATTTCTCTAAAGGGCTAACCTGTTTGCTCTTATTTTTCATGATTGTTTGAATGTTTCTTGTTTCTTAATGCTTCAAAATGTTAATTTTTTATGGAAACCATGGCTACTCCCCTCCACCTAGCCAAAATGCAAATTTTATGACTCCATACCAACCATTTCAGGCCTAAGATCCCTTTGGTTTCAAGTCATATTGTCTTGTTTCAGCAAAATATCAGCATCCTTACAATGCTTGCCTCCCACCCGCCCCTGCTATGTCTCCTTGGCAGCCTAATAATGCTTATTATCAACCCCAAGGAGACTATTTTGATCCTAGCCAATGCATCTACCCTTATAATCAATTCCAAGATGTTGACTATGTGAACATTGACGCATTCACAGAGCTCATGGGCATGATCCTAGAGCTTGATAGATGTTTGGATGATAAAAAAGAGAAAGGGGCATAGTCAACCTCAATGGGACTATGGTCTTAACATTAGAAACATTGGTGATCTAAAAGAGGCATTCCTAGACCTGCAGAGGGAGTGTGAAGAGTATGAAGAAATGAAGGAGCATGACCAGCAACAGGAGGCACAAGAAATGGTTTTTCAAGAAAACCTTTCTATGAGGATTGTGGCTCAAGAGCAAGAGATGAGGCAAGTAGCCCAATCGGTTCCACCCTCTCCTAGCTTCAGGAAACCCCTTTCTTCTACCCAAATTTAGTTGTAGTAGAGCAGCCTCGACTTCACAAGTTCCAAGGTTTCAAAGCCTCTCTTCCTCCACAAGCCCCTGTTCCTGTGCAAACTTAGATTATCACTCCCCATGAACAAATTTGCCTAGAACCCTCTCACTCCCAAGAAATTCAAGAAAATATTCAAGACTCTTTCCCTGATGCTATTTCAATTTTCAAGGGTGGACCTGTTGTCTAAATTGCGCTAATTGGAAGGATGATTTGAGAAGGGAGATACCTGCAACTAGGGAAGAGCCACTTGCAAATAATGAACCCTTATGCACCATTAAAACTAAAAATTCAGACCTGCTGCAAGATGAAGTTAAGCCTGGTTTGATGGAGCAGCAGTGCATTGAGCATATTAGGGTTATTACTAATTCAGAGGCAAAGTTGAGTCCTCTAGATTTTGGCTCATTCCAAGAGTTTTCCCATGCTTTGAACAAGAGGAATGAAAGCAAAATGCAAAGGGAGTATGGTGAAAAGGTCCAGTTGCAGATGCAACCCAAACAACAAAATCTTGTGGGGTTGCAGTCAGATGTTGAGGGCCATGATAAGTTGTTGAAACATGAAGACAAGTGCGAGAATGAGATTTCAGCTCATGAAAAGGACCATGTAAGTAGCCCCATTCTGGAAAATGTAGAAATTAATGAATATGGGGTGAATCTTCCCATAATTGTGTGTTTTGAGGAACTTGAAGACCTCTTTCAAGATGAGATAGATCTTTTTTGCTCAAGATATGACATCAAACCAACATCCCCTAAGGAGGAACTTTGTGAGTTGCAATCAAAGGATAGAGGCATAAGGGAGGAGATTGCTCCAATCACCCTAGAATTTGATGACGCCGCCTTGTTTCATGAATTGCCTAATCATCTTGAAGACAAAGATGGCATGCAATTGCTTTCATCAGTTGTAGTTTTGGAACAATACAGGGATGGTGAACATGATGGTGAGTTGTTGGCATGTGAAGAGGTGCAAGTGGGCATCCTTATAATGAAAAGTATAGAGGCTAATAATTCAGACCTATTAGAGGAGCTCCCATATTTTATTGAAAACAACGATGAGGAGATTAAACATGGGTAGGAACAAATGAAAGATTTGTTCCTGATTATTCGGCAGGGATATCAACTCCTTGATGGGGAAGATTTCTCTGTTGAGCATGTGAATGGCTCATTTTTTGAGCCTAATTTAGAAAATCATGAGCATCATGATCGAAAGGTGGAGGCAACCTTATCTCCAATTGAGCCAAAAGAGCCAGAACATTCAAACTAGTAGCAGAAGGTTACATAATCAGAGCATGAACATAAATGCAATAGTGATGGCTTGCATACCATCTCAATGGGATGCCCTATCAGGCATTTGGCCCTAGTTAGAGACATTTCAGAAGGAGTCCCTACCTGTCATGCTTGCTTCAAAGCATGAGGTTGAGCATCAAAGAGAGCTAGATCAACCCACTTATCCACTTCTAGGTAGCTACATTTTTTATCAATACAAGTGGATAGGTGAGTTTTTCTTTGTCCTTGGGGAAGTATTTCACTACTTTTTTATATACCCATCCCTTCCCCACCTGTTTTTAACTGCCCACATGCATGAGAAACATTGCAAGTTGTTAAGAAAGGGCAGTTACTTCTAAGAACCTATCAATGGCTTTGTTTGAGGTTATTTCCTTGTTGTTAGCTTAGAAATAGAGTAGATTTTATTTTAGTTTTAGGTTAACTTTCCCTAAGTGCTCTTGCACAAGCTGCATTGTCATTAGGAGAATGTTGGCCTTGTTCTTTTTGTGTTTTTGGAAGACATGGTTTCAGTTGTTTTGACCTATTGCAGTCCCTTTTAGACTCCATGTCCAATGGATGCTTAAGGCCACTAGTGCATTTGTTTAGTAGGCAAACATCCCTGAGAGGTCACCAAAATGTTGACCTATTTTCCTCTGCCTAGAGTCAAATAGCCCAACTTCAAAATCTTGTTGAAATCCCTTGAGAACTAAGATTTGAAAGCCTTAAAACCTTCAGATTCTAGTGTTCTATCTTATAAAAATCCCTAAAAATTCATCTAGGGAATCCTTGCAAAAAACCCAGAAAAACCCAGAAAACTTGATGCTTTTACCTTATTTTTTGCCCCTCTTTTGGCCTTTATCGGTAAAATGCCATGTTCCTAAACTAACAAAAAATGACTAAGGCATGAAAGGCTCTTTCTCCCTTTATTGAAAAATTTAGGTTTTATGAACTCAAGGAAAGTTCACTTTTTCTCAAGGTTCATCGATTTGGCAATTCGCTGACAAAACGGCATGTGAGCAGGTTTCTTTGAAATGTAGCTAAGCCAAAAGCAAAGGAAAGGTTGCCTTTATCAGTGATTTTGCCCAGTCGTGAACTTTCTCAAAGTTCAAAAATTCTTTGGTTCGCTGACTAGGTGATTTCCTGATAAAGGGAAGGCAAAAATAAGGCAAAGGGGAAGATTTGCAAGAGTCAGCTAAGTCAAAAGAAAGCAAGGAAGGGCCTTTATCGGCAAAATTCACAAGATGTGAACTTCCCCCAAAGTTCAATAAATCTGCGATTCACTGACAAAGTATTTTTCTGACAAGGCAAAGAAGTAGAAAGTGGCCAAACAAATGGTTTGGCAAAGGAAGATTTTGCCAACAAGATGGGCCAGGTTCGAAAGGGTAACATTTTTCTGATAAGGCAAAGTTTGAAACATGGAAAATTGGCCAAGTAAAGAAGGAAAAGGCCCCCTTCTATCGGCAAATTGGGCAAAGGATGAACTTTTCATGAAGTTTAGAATTCATAAAGTTCACTGACATAAGGATTTGTCGATAAGGTAAAGGAAAAAGTAGAAACAATGCTTGGTTCGACAAAATTGGATTTTGTCAATAAAGATAGGAACAAAGGCCAAGGCAGAGTTTGAGAAAATAGTTTTTTGTCGTTAAGGTGAAAAAGTAAACTTGGTTCAAAAAGTTGGGATTTTGCCAACAAGGGCAAAAGTGGCCCAAAGCCAAAGTTAGAAAAATCAAGATAAGGAAAAATTAAGCTAAGTTCAGCAGAGACAAGAATTGCCAATAAAGGGGATGCAAAGGGCAAAGTTCAGAAAGTTGGAACTTTGTTGATATAAAGGCAAGCTTAAATGGTTCGGCAAAAGGAGATTTTGCTGACAAAGGCAAAAAGCAATGAATAGAGAAAAGTTCACCAAAGACACATTTTGCCAATGAAGGAAAAATATGATAGCCAAAGCCAAAGTTCGAGAAAAGAGATTTTTTTCAATAAGGCAAAAATAGAGAGCAAAGGATGAAGCAAGAATAGTTCAACAAGATGATTTTTGCCAATGAAGAAGAAGGCAAAAGTAAGCAGAAATGGAAAAATAAGCCCTGGTTCAGAAAATGACAGAGTTGTCAACTGAAAATAAAAAGATGCAAAGAGTTGTACACTCAAAATCGTGACCTCGATTGCCTCGGGCTGTTGAGTCAGATTTCGGCACGTACATGAACCCTTCCCTCCTTGCCATGAGGTGATCCGCCACATCACTCTTGCTCTCATGGAAGTAGCCAATCGACAGGAGGTGAGACACGGTGGGGTCTGGCTCGTTGGAGAGTTGGACTTCACCGAGAGGGGTCAGCACGTCTTGTGGCCTTAGTTGTGTGTTAATTTGAATGTTTCATTGGATGACTATTGTTGTAGAGATAACCTTATGACCCGAAGGGTCACTAGTTACTCTTCTCTTGTTGGGGTTTCTACCGTTCCACCTCTGTGTGAGTAAGTTGTTACTCTCATTGATGGCTTCTTGTCTTTCGATTTGTTGAATGATTGCACATTGTATTTAAAGTTGTCTATGTTCTTCTATCAATAGGAGGACAAATAGATCTTGTTGTGGCAAGGTAAATGTCTCCTATTGTGGTCGCAGATGGATTTCCTCAATCTTGCCGAGGACTGCCCTCACCCACTCACCTCTTAATCTTGCGCACATTCATGAGCCAAGACAAGGGATAGGTGTATGTGCACTAACCTTGACTAGACTTTAGGGTTTGACCTAGGGTTTTGGTTGACCTACGGTTTAGTTGTGCGTTGACTTTTGTTGACCTTGTGATGTTATCAAGGGTTTGATTTTCATTGACCGTGGTTAACCTTGTGATGATATCAAGGGTTTGTAATGTATCTATGTGACTAATGTTTTTGTTCTTTTCTATATTTTTATGAATGTAACTATATGAGATGCAATACTTCTTTTTTTGTGCTTTTTTTTAATATTTATGGAAAATAAAGATGGTTTTAATCTAGGCAAGGAAATATGAATGCAATTTAGAATGAACTTAACCTAATGCAATTATTCTACGTTTTTGGGTTTTCGAATATTTTGAAACAATCTAATCTAGAAAAGGAAATTGCTTTCTAAATAAACTAGATCTAGGAATTTAAAAACAAATTACTCTAACATGCAAGATCTATCTATCAAGGAAAAAGAAACATGTTACTAATCCCAAGAGCAATTTTTTGTTTTCTAATTACTATTAATTGAATAAAAGCATAGAGGAACCTGAAAATAGAGAAGATTTGTGTGACTCCACTACCCTCATAAATCCTTGATGGTGACCTTGTATCCTCTTGAAGCAGCAGGAAGACCTCTTGACAACAAGACAACACAAAGAAGCTTGTAGAAGTTTGAGAAAGCTCAATGGGAGCTTTTGATGAGCACAATGGCATTGATTGAAGCAGCGTAATGATGCTTGAAGAGCTTTATGCGAAAGCTTGATGAACAATGAATCTATAAAAGGCACCTTCATCCTGTGTGAGCATGAGAATGCTGATTGGAGAGCAAAAACTTAGCAAGAGATATGTGCACAATAAATTTGCCTCCCTTTATTCTTGAGGGAGGGGGTATTTATAGGTTGGAAGAAAGGAATTGATTGAGAAGTTAACTCAATTGATTGAAGAGTTAACAAGGATTGATTAGGGAGTGAACTAGATTGATTACTCAGTAAACTCAGTTAATTAGAGAGTGATAAATCAATAATAGCTTATCACTGAAGAGGAATTAGAGTTGGAAGATTGCATGGAAGAGAGTGGGTTGTTAATTTTAGATCAAATGGAGTTAATTATGCATGTGTGGGTGCATGAAATAGTCACCTCCATATTAGGCATCAAAAATCATGTGAACTGGAAGAAAAATGGATGAAAACAGAGCTATTTTGAGTGAGAAACTCAAGTTTTTCCATGGCTAGAAATGCGACAAGGTCGCTCCTTTTGCCAGTAGGGTCACCCAGGGGGAGATCCTGCAAAAAGAGGATCACCCAGCGGGAGATCCAGAAAAAAGGGGTCTAAGAGGAAATGCATGATGGGAGATGTAAGAGAAGAGGAAAAGGAGGTGATCTGCCTCCAGAAATAGGTCAATCATGTGCAAGAATCCAAATCTCCACTTGCACTGCAGGATCTCCCAGGGGGAGATCTGGAAATAATATGGGGAGATTTGGATTGGTTGAGTGAAACTATAAACTAAAAGTGGGAGATGGATCTGGGGGACCTCTAGAAGGCTTCTAGGGGGTGGAGAGGATGAAAAACATAGGGGAAGGGTGAAAAATCACTTAAAAGATGCTTACAAGGCTTAGGAATAGGGTCAAAACCTCAGAATATGCAAATTGACAAGTGTCGCAAAAATGTTGAAAAGTGTCGACAACAAAGAGAGAGGGAAAATGACAAAGAAGAAATAACACAAGACAAGAAAGAAGACACGTCATCAAGAGGTTTGCTACTTAGAGGACATTATTTCACGCTTACATGTACATGACAATGATTAAAATCATCATAGGGGTCCTCATGGAGGTTGTGCATGATTTTTATGCTTACAAAAGCATAACATAATGGTTCAGAAAATGCAAATTTTGCCGATAGGGTAGAATTTAAGCCAGAAATTCCAAAAAAGACTAAAATGAGAAAAAATAGAGTTGTAATATATTGTAAACTTCAAATATTTAAATATTTGGATTTAAATATTTGAAGTGTTGTAAAATCTCTATAAAAAAAGGATTTTGGAGGGAAAATATTTTTTATTTTCCCCATCTACCATTAATGCAGATTTGATCTACTTAGCTACCCCATTTTAGATATTTTTACATTTAATGTTGCAAGTGATGAATCAGTTGGTGCATTGAAGAAGAAAAATATCTCCTAGCTACTCCATGATCCAAGATATTTTCTGCATGAATCTTAGCAGATAGACATCCCTTCTGGCAGGTATATTTTCTGACATGCCCATGGGGCAAATTTATGATGAAGTGACTTAGGTCAATGTGATGAATTGCTATATATGCATGTAAAAAAGATGTATTGAGGGTTGCATATAGAAGATATTTTTGTACTCCAAATAGAGCCCTCCTCTGTTGTGACTGTGCCTTTTGATGAAATACACACTATGTTTTTGCCTTTTTTGTTGTTTTTAGCTCTGTGTAATTCCAAACTGATTGTCTGTGAATATTTATTTCCTCTCAATCTTGTTCATTTCTTTACCTTTGCTAAGAATTTGTTAGATTTATATGAATGATCAGATGTATTTCTTTATTTTGTGCATTTTCTTAGTTATGTGAGAGCTTTTATATTTAAACATGGTGTTTCACCCCTTTAATTTATAGTTTTATCCCTCTTCCTCTTTTCCTCAATAGTGGATAGATTAGGTTTAGTCTTAGGAATAGTTGAATCTCACATTCAGCGAAGGAACCAACCTCTCTCTAGAGATTTGGCCTCCTTGCAGGGTCCCACACCTAGAGGTCATCTCAATGTTTCACTAGATTGTTAAAGACCGTTAAACCTCTCCAACACAAGGTGTAAATCCAAGTGACAACAGGATTTATTTGATCTCATGTCATGATGTGCTTATTTTGATATCATATGATTCCTTTGTTGTTGTACTAACGTGTGTGATTGTATGTATAAGAGGATGCCTCCTAGAAGCTATCGCACTCATTGTGTTGGGATGGATAAGCCTAATCAAGAATCTCTGGAGATTCAGAGTGATCATTCTCCCTTGTTGAGTCTAGTGCGTCCTAATGAGTAGGTTAAACTTCATGAGATTGCAGGGTTGCTTAGAGAGTTGTTGGCTAGGCTTTTCCCTAGGCAAGAGGAGACACAGATAAAGGATTCTTAGTCTTCTCAGAGGCTTGGAGAGAGTTAGTTTCAAGGGAGAGAACATTCTAGGAGCCCTCCCTAGGTTAGGGAGAGAGTGCAGCTCAGGTAGGATGGACCTTGTCATGAGGATAGGCAGGATGGTGATGGAGGTAATGTTGTGATTGGACAAATGAGAGATCTTTTTTGCCTTCATCCACCTACTTTTGAGGGTTCACTTGAGGGAATAGAGGTAGAGGCTTGGTTGTTGGCCTTGGATAGATGCTTCAACTGACAACCTTTTGAGAGAAACATGAAGGCATGCTTTGAGATCATGCAGCTTCGAGGCTATGCCTCTACTTGGTGGGAGGAAGAGGAACAAAAACTAAATCTTGACATATCCACCTTTCAGAGCACTCTATAAGCAACGTCATTCTAATGAGTTACATGCTCTCAAGCAGCTTGGATTGATGATGGCTCAACAAGAGAATCGTTTCTTTGAGTTGAAGCAGTATGTAAGTCTCATCGAGGATGAGAAGATGTTGGTACATAGGTTTGTGAGGGCTTATACACTTGCATTGTTAGTGCAGTGTGTATGATTAGACCTTCGACCTTGAAGATTGCTATTGAGTCAATGAGACTTGTGGAGGAAAATTTGGTGAAGGGTTATGGAGGGAAACCAAGAGTACAAGATCGTGCTCCTTCTAATTCAAACTTGAGGATTCAAGATTCTCATCCCCTGCCTAAGAGTGATGCTTGGACATCCTCCATTCCTCCTACTACACCTCAACAGTAGTCAAGGAAGGGTTCCAAGAGGAACTAGCATAAGGGTTGCATGAGAGAGTCTCAAGAGCCATCTCAAGATGATGTTGTTTCACTACCCCAACAGCAGGTTGGTGGAAGTCAGGCTATCTCTGGCTTCTTGATCTATCAACAGTCAAGTAGGCCTCAGTCCACATAGTTTCATCCAAGAGGATCTTTCTTTGAGTGTGGTGTAGTAGGCCATTTTACGAGAGATTGACCTCAGGGTGCAACATCGGTCAATGGTCAAGGTGTTGCTACTTCAAAGACGACAATGGGTGATATTGGTAGATCTCACGAAGTGTATATTGTGGTTGATCGTCAGGCTGACCTTTAAGCTTCGATTGTGGATTCTGTAGCTAGAGCTAGGCGGACATCCTTGTTTGCTTCCCATCCATAGTTTCCTTCATTAAAGGTAGGGCCTTCTAAATTGAGACATGGACCGGGTATAGGTCTAATGGAGTAGCTTGTTAGCATTCTTTTCTTGTGTGTGAGAAGACAGTGTGGTTGTGAGTGTTAGTCCTTATCTTGTTATAGGATTCCAAGAGTAAGCATATCCTTAGTGGAGGAGGATGTAATGCGCACTGACGTTTGTTCCTTTCTCTTTGTCACCTTTGGCGTATCAAATTTTTGATGTAATGTTTTTTATTGTAGATACCAATGCTCGATCTAGATTCTTGATGTGTGTATTTGGACCTATGAGACTCTTTTATATATATCTATGTGTGTGTGATTATATTATTAGAGTTTTAGCTTCACTATTTTCATTTAAATATTATGTTGGGCAGGTAGATATGATATCCTTCAGTATTATTGTTTTAAATGATTAATTGCATCTTGATCGTATTGTTAGAATACATGATTTAATTTAAATATACATACTAGATGGTTAGTATTTAATTGTGTGATTTTTGTTATTCACTTCAGCTATTGTTATATATTGGCTAGATGCATGTAACATTTCCAATGAGTGTGCAGGGAATTACAGGATATTGACCAATGGCTGGTATGTGGAGAAGTTTGACATGGATATCACTTAGTCACCTTACCCTAGTTGTTTCCTTGATGTTGAAACCAGTGAAACCTCATCTAAATCAATTTGTGAGTTTGTATCCCCCTTGTGTTAGACCAGTAAAATGTCTTTTGGGTGTATCTAATTTTATCCCTTGTGCAATTTTACTTGTGCCTGGAATATGTGAAATTAATTGAGATGTTTGAGAAATTATTGAATTATGTTGTGCATTTCTAGTTTAGTGAAAAGCATATTTAAATTATTTAATTTTGTGTTAGAAAATCTTTTATTTGGAATGGCATTTTCATTATATTATTTTGGTGTTTGGAATAGATTAAAATTCTATGTGAAAAGGATTATTTAATTTCAAGAATTATTGCTTTAGTAAAAATTAACTTAAGGGAAATGAAAGGGTTAGTTAAGCCTAATCCTAATTAGTGGTTATTGTTACCTAAATTTCACAACTCATTCAGGTAGAGTTTTTATTCAAAGTTTAAAAGGTACATTTTATCTAATCTTTCCTACATTACATTCAAGTGCATAAATGAAATAATTTAAAAAGATTACATTTATCAAATTACTACATTTATCCAAGTGCATGTAACATAAGAAAGATTTATACAAATCTTTTCTGAAAAATAAATAATCTTTATTGAATGTAAAATGTACATTATCTCACACAAGCCATGAGATTAACTTTTCTTATTCAATGAAGTTGAAGAACAATCTATACATGAATAAGTAAATATAAATAAATGTGCATGTAGGGTTAGAGACCAGTCATTGCCTAAGAATGACTAGTTTCTAGTTCTGGTGTGTTGTCATGTTGCCCCGAGTTGTCTTTGTCCTTCCTGGTTTTATGTTGCTCCTAGTTCCTGCATCTGGAAAAAGAGTGATGTTAGAGCAATGCTCTAAGCAATGAATGATCCTAAACCATACATGAACAAGATACCTATGCATGAATAAATTGATTCTCAAATGCATTAAATAATAAATGTATACCTTGGATGTCCTAGAGAACAATCAAGTCATAAAACACATCCAAAATATGCATTTATTTTCTAACAAGTTTGTTTCATGTGCAGATACAGGTGTAATTATTTTTCTATGTGATTTATCAGATTACATCATGAGTGGGGAAAATGTGGCTCCCACAAGGGTTGAGCCTAGCTCATAGTCATTACAGAACATTTTATATGTATTTATGAGATCTAAGAAAGACAGAGTGCATAAAGAGAATCAGTGTCATGCAGAGTATAGACTATGTGAAAAGGAGAGCAATCGTGCTTGTAACAGTCCTTAAAGGACAGCAAATAATAAAGCAAGAACATGACAATTGAAGACAGTCAACAACATGCAACATTGACAGAGGAAACAAAGAGAACAATCATCAGTTTGGATCAGTCAAGCTTGACTATATCATTTGTCTTGAGTTTCGCTTTTTCTCATGTTTCAAGAGATAGTGGCACAATACAAGACAACCACAGCTGTAATAGTGAAAGAAATTGTCTAGTACAGATAGAGTTTAGCTAATATAAGCAACATAAGAGTATATGTGCTCAGAAGGTACAGACAATATACAAGTTTGACTGTCATAATGATAAGAAAAGATAAATGCTCAGAACTTCTATATTCTTGTTCATATGCAATGTATAGCTACAGTCATGTATATGCTAGATATAATATCAGGATATGCTATGACAACTACAGGAGAGTACATGTTCAAGATGAATAAAATGTAGAGATTCAGATTTAAAAGTCAAGCTACAGGCATCATAGTAGCCAAAACAATAATAAGCCAATGAAAATGTTGTTATAGTAGCCCTAAAGGCTGGTGCACAAGGGAAAATAGAGTTTGTAAACATTACCATATTTCTACACTATGAAGAATTGATAGACTAATATTCAAGGAAGAAGAGCCCAGATCTCATACACTTTATCCATTTTGAATAGTTACAGGAACATCTTTTAACTACTACTAGTGCATAGACCAGAAAGAAGTCAACATGCTCAGAATATATACGGTTTTGTTCATTTTTAACTGTCTACAGAGGCACATATCATGAAGCTGCTACAGGAAATATGTTCATTTCATGAGATAGGGTTTTATTCATTGAAACCCTAGTTCTAATATAGATAAACCCTTGTTCTTTAGTAAAAATGCCTTATGCTTGCAGAGAAAAGGCCAGAAAGACCTATGTTTTTCCATGGCCGTTCAGAATGAGGGTTTTTGTTTTCTTAAAACCCTAGGTCAAAGATCAGAAAAAAGGAACTCACTGTATTTCTCCATTTCTAGAAAAGTAATAGTGCTTTTAAAATCATTTTGAAGCCATTTTGAAGTAACAGTATTGTATTCCCATAGTCATTCAAAAAAGTGACCTAGGGTGTATAGAAACCTAATGAAAATGCTTTTATTTTCATTATTTTTTTCAACTGTCAAAACCATTTACAAGAGAAAATTCCATGCACAGACAGAGAAGAATGCTTTTGAAACATAAATGGAAGTTTTCATTCCTTTCTATATATTTTCCTGTCAAGAAGTAGTCATCTATACAGGGAATGAAGTCCTTCATCACGGCCATGATAGAAAATGGAATATACAGCATAGACAGTGAAGAAAAGCTACAGAAAAATCATGGGATTTGCATTTTTTTGTTCCAAAAAAATGAAATAGTCAACTCACCTTCAGTTATTGGAGTAGAGAATGTCAAAAATGTCTTTGAAATGTCTTCAAAAGTAGCAGAGATGGCTACAGAAACCCCTGTCATCAAACCCTCATGGCGGCTCAAAATGGCAAAGCAAAAAATGTAAAATGCAAAATGAACTTCAAAAAGTGCCTTTTGTGTCTTAGGGTTTCAAAACCCTAAAAACCCCGACAAGTCTTTTTCTTTTCCTTTTTGTATTTTTGCATATCATTTAAAAGCCCATGGTCAAGACATTGAGAATGCATTGCCTAGGAGTGTGCCACGAGGTGGCTATTAAGACTTTGTTAAGTTTTTCATTTCCTTTGTATTAGGCTAAGCACTTTGGTGCCCTTTATTCTCTGTATTTATTTTTCTTTGCATGTTCTATATAATGTAAAACAATAACCTTAAGTGATGACATTGAGTCATTTAAGTGTTATTGTTACCTTTTATTGCAAAGGAGAGTAGAGTGGTGTGTATGGAGGGCGTTAGTGACTTTTGAGGGAATATAGCTTGAGTTGTGAAGATGTGGCAGACACATGCCAGGAGTGTAGTTGCTTGTTTTGCCTTAAAGGAGGGAAGGATTGACTTAGTCTTGATGACAATTAGTAGTTGAGTTGATTGTTAGAGAGTATCGAGGAGTGTTTTATTTCTCGTAGAGTCCTTTTAGATTTGTTTTCATGACTCATTATGGTTGACTAGGTTATCATAGACTTTTTCCTTCATTGTGGGCTCATGTGGAGGAGATATAGGCCCTAGATTTCAGGCTTTTGTGGGCATCTGACCCCAGTTTGTTTTAGACTCCTTGTATTGTGGAACCACTTGGATAGTGAGGGATATAGTCACTTTTGTGACTCTTTTGTATTTAGTTCTTACTTGCAGATTTTAGAGACTTGTGATTTTTATCCTTGCTCAGATTTTGTGAGTTTGTAATTCATTCACTTTTGGACATGTATACCAGTGATTACGTTGGACATCAATGATTATGAGTATTTTTGCCTTCCCACTTTTTGCTTTATTGTGTGTATCTAATTGATTGATCATGTTACTTGTGAAGTTTTGTTTATTTCCTTGTAATTCTGTCTGAAGCCAAGCACCTTTTTTGCAGAAAGATTATGTTGCTACAGGTTATAATCTGTGTTAAGAATGCAAACACTTTTAGTTGTGAAATTTCTTTCCTTCTAAAGGTTTAAACATTTCAACCTCTTTATAAAGTACTTATGCAAAGACATCTAAAAGTGAGTTGTGTAAACCAAATTTAGTCATTGTTAAAATTGTGTATGCAAGTTGTGTTTGTAGGTTCTAGTTAGTTTTGGTGCATCACCTTAGTTGTAGGTTTCATTTTGTTCAATCTCTTCTTTACCCTTTTCCTTGTCAAAGCAGTAGGATAGAAAGTAGTATAGGTGATAACCATAGGAAGGCAGCCTTCTCCAGAGGTTGACCTCTGCTTTTAAAGTTACCCACAACTTTAGAGGTCTTCCCATGTTTCAATAGATTATTAAACCTTACATTTAACAGGGTGCAAATCTCATTGATAACAACTATATAAGGAAAAAGGGGTTTATTTCTATTGATTATGCAATATTAATATTTTGGAGAGCAAATTAGAGCAAAAACACATTTCTAAAACCATTTTTGAAGAATTGTGATTTCTAATTGCTTGGGAGTGCTTGGATTGGATTGGCTTTGGAAGGAGAAGTGTGCAGCTTGTGATTCTGCATCCTTTGAGATAATCCTTTGTTGGTTTACATTTGAATTTGAAATTTTTAGTTGTAGGAATGCATGCTTTTAGAAAACTGAATTTTCAAGAAAGGTCATGGAAATTTTTTTGGAAATGCTATTTTTATTTGAAAAGTATCGGTAGATTAGACATAAAAGGGTATGCTTGTATTTTTGAAATTTGCATTCCTCGAAAAACATAAAAATTATATGAATTTACCTATTTTTCCCTACTTGTTTTTGTCAAAAAATTTATGTGATGTTAAAAGTGTCTTGTTGGGCAATTTTAGACTAGGAGGGTATTCTTAGAATTTTGAATTTCATTGTCTTTCGAAAAAGTGAAATTTGGGTTTATGGTTTCGAGAAGGATGCTTCAAGATCCGTCAATGGTGGATCTTGAACATTCGATAAATTATTTATTTTTATTTTTTGTTGAAAATTGAATTTTTTGGATCTTGCATGTAATGAATGGTTGATTTCCCCATGGTTTATATTTTGTTAGTGCATTGGGAAGTGTGTTTTCTGGGAAAACCACTCTTTGCCTATTCTCGATCTTCTGAAAAATTGACCCCTTAATTGTATAGGATAGGGATATCTATAGGAGGCTTGGGGTGGTCAACTCCTAGGTAAGTGTGTGTCTTGCAATTGAGCCCATTTCATATAGTGAGTGGGTATGTCTTGCAATTGATTACCTTTATCTAGGGATGGGATGTATTTTGTTGGGTAAGTAGGTATGTCTTGCAATTGACCCTTTTTACTCGAGGTAAGTGGAGATGCATCTTGTAATTGACCCTTTATACCAATACAGGTGGAGGCATCTTGCAATAGACCCTTTATACCAAGACAGGTGGAGGCATCTTGCAATAGACCTTCAGTACCTTTAAAAAGCACTCACCGAGTGAGTGTTTACTTTAGACCTTTGTGGCCTTTTTCTTTATAGCTTGGTCATGGAGAACCAAGGGGAATACCACCCCAGTGTCTTAGCTATATTTCCCTAGTCCTTGGTTTGTGTTTGTGTGTTTTAACCTTGTGTTGAGCCGAACCATGCTTTTTAGAATATTCACACAAACGAAGGATGCTATCCTAGATCTGAGTTTGTTTGTCTATTCTAGTATTGTGTTGTTATGGTTTATTCGTATGTATGTGAGATGGTTTTATGGGACTTCGGTACTTGTGTGAGTGCGACTTGATGATAGTGTATCCATGATCATCTTCTCCATAGCTCGGGGTTGCCTAGAGTGGAATAGGAATCCATTACGTTCAACGATGGTAATATGGATGGGAGTTGGGTAGTGTTACCCCATTGGTCCACAAGTAGATCTTGCAAGAGATGGATGGTTCTTTATGCATTTCTAGACAATTTGACTTCTTGCTCTATGTGTCTGTTGGGACATCTTGGTGGTAGCTTATTATGATGTATATTTATGCTTTATATATTTTATTCATCATGGTGTGATCCTTCAATGTTTGGGAAGTAGCCTCTATCATGTTGTAATTTTATAATGTTGTTTGGTTGGAAAACCAATCATGATTTGGAAGGAAATTGTATTTTGTATCATTTTCTCATGTGTTTGGAATGGTTAAATCGGGATGTTGGAGTCCTCTGTTTTATATGATGTACTTATATTATGTTACGTTTATGGATTGGGTTGTATTGTGCCCACATTATGATTGAGATTTCCATGTTTGGTTTTTACCCGATTCGACATTGGTGTCGAATGAGCGTGGCATTTCATTTGGGATTTCTCTTATTTGGTATGTATGTTAGCATTTTGGAAAAATGTTATATTTATATATTTGAGTTATTTCATGTTTTTGGGATTGGATAGCATGTTGTTTATAGTGTTGGAGTGGATGCCATGTGATTTGGATCCTTTTGGATGTATCATTTTGGTAAGGTGTCATAGTCAACTCTTCATTTGGCTTGTAGGTCGAATGTCGACATTGTTTGGTGTGTGGACCTCATGTTGATGTTCACATTCTCCTTTATGCTTTGGCATTTGCATTGTTTTGTGTGACGATCTCCACCCTTTTTGGAGAGCGCTTTTGGCATGCGTGTTTCTTGTCCAACTTAAATGGCCTTAGGGCTATTGTTTTTGCCTTTTGAGTGTTTTAAAGGGTCTTGAGTGTTTTTGAGGTTGTTAGTGGCCTTGGGGAGGTGGGAGAGTTGTTTCGAAACTCGTTTCGTTGAGAAAATTATGTTCGAGCACTGTTCAGGGACACTAGTACCCCAGGTGGACTCTAGTGCCCCAGGTGGACTCCAATGCCCAAGAAGGACTCTAGTGCCTAAGTGGGACACTAGAGATAAGAATTGGAGTCCCAGAAAAGCACTAGAGTCCCTAGGCACTTTTGCTATGTGTTATCGTCCTATTTTCGCTTTGTAGTTCTCGAGCCATTAGATAATGAGCATTTCCTGATATTTTTTAGGAAACTTTGTATATGAAAGTTGTTCCCCGTGGTCCCTCGATTCCTCTCATATTTTTATCTTGACTAGATGTGATGTATTTTGGGATTTATGACCATTTTTGTCTTGGGAAGCATGTGACAGGTTGTGTTGGCTGGTTGTCATCATTTTTAGTGAGGGGTGTGATCTCCCTAGTGGATCCCCTTCTTGTTTGGATGTCTTGTGTGCTTGGGAAGCCTTCTGCTAGTGTTTTGTGTTTGGACCCTAGTGTAAAAGCTAGGGCATTACACGCTTCTGCAAAAGATGAGAACAACCAACATCAACAAATGGCCAATAAGCCAACCAATGTTGACAAATGGCCCACAAGCCAAGCAATGTCGACAAACAACTAACAAGCCAAAGGGAGGTTCAGTCACAAAACCTCTCAAAGATGAAACATCCAACATGGATCCAAAACATAATCCATCAACTCACTAAGCATTAATCAAACATGCTAACCAAATTAGAAGCATGAGAACAACTCAAACATAGAAAATAAATATTTTCCAACATATGCACATACATGCCAAAAAGGAGAAATGCCATACAGAATGTCATGCTCATTCAACACCAACATGGAGATGGGCCAAATACGAACATGGATATCTTAACCATAATGTGGGCATAATACAACCTGACTCAAACATATCATAAAGCAATAACATCATATATAAAATATAGCACAAACATAGAAATTTAACCATTTCTAGCAATAAAACAACTTTCTCAACAAGCTAAATTACTTCCAAAACAAGGATCATATTCCAACCAAATGATCATATAAAATATTACCATGGTGGAGGCTACTTCCTAAACATGGAAGGATCACATTCCAATGAATAAAATATACAAAGCATGAATATACATTATAATTAACCATGTCCAAAATGCCCCAACAGACACATAGTACAACATAGTCAAATGTCTCAAAATGAATAAAGAAACATCTAGCTCCTACAAAGTTGGCTCAAGGACTAATGGGGGAAATGCTACCCAACACCATACCATATTACCATCGTCTAGCACAATAAATGTCTATGCCACTCTAGGCAACCCCCAAGCTACGGAGAAGATCATGGCAACGCCACTATCCAAGCCAACACTCTCACACATTCAAGGAATACATGGCAACACTCATGCCAATCAACATACACCATCACAATATGATGTAGGAACATCTAGGTCCACATGGAATCCTCATCAACCAAAAATATTTCTTGTCTTCTTGCGACTTGTTTCTTTTTTGTTGCAGGAGCAGAGGATTAGATTTACAGAGCTTCCATTTCAATTCTATTTGAAGTTGTCATTCTCCCTTGTTTGGCCTGTGCTCTTTATCTTATGTTTCATCACTGACATCCTAGCCTCAGTTACTGGTCAATTAAGTTACATCCTGAGCCTTCGAGCATCATGCTTTCCCACCCCTTGTCTTAAGACTGCCAGTTATTTGTGTGTCAGGTTGAATGTGGGGAGGACACTTGGCATCCTAGCGCAAGTGTACAAGTTGTCTAGCACTATATAGTTTGGTCAGGGATGCGCTGCCGTGATATGTGCCATCTGGCTTGGGCCCCACCTGCTCATGAACATCAGACGAAGGAAGGGATCTGACTGTGTAGTTTCTTATTGGTAACACACCATCGCAAGGATGGTTTGGTGGGGATGAGTCAACACCACGCCATTGCAAAATGTTGACACATGTTGTGCGGACCTACAGTCTCAATCAAAATTCCTATGTGCACTTTTTATTGGTAGCACATCCACGCAGAGGATGGTTGTTAGAGCCAAGTCAGCTCTCCATTGTTGCGATAGGCTACCACATGTTCAAGGTCATTCATAGGACTTCAAAGGGTAGAGTTAGTGTGTTTCACGTGGCGTCGAGCGCATTAGAGTAGCAGAAGCGTGGTGGGACTCAATGAGGGGCGCGTTGGTGTGAACTACTGACACGTGGCCAGATCTGAACGAAGACTTTGTAATTCATCTTTGTTGGGTTGAAGCTGATTGGTCAGGATCTTCTCAGATCTCCTGGACTATTCTAAACTATTGATCTAGCCAAGATTCATCGGTCAAAGGTGTTGATCACCAATCATTGTGTGACACAAGTCTCATTCACTTTAGTGGTTGCCTCAAGTGCCTATAATAGAGGAATTTCATGCCTGGAACGTGGACTGTGATGAATGACTTGGGACTCTGGAAACTGAGTTTTTGAGGACTAAAAATGAACTCTTGGATTCAGTCATGTTTTGCTTCTGTAGATCTCTAATCTGAGATGATTGTAAGGCTTATGCTGATGCATGTATGATGATTATTGTACTCCTTTTGTAATGTTCTGTTGCATATGAATAAATAGTTGTCTGTTTCAACATTGTGTTTTGTTCATTTTTGCTACCTAGTTTAGTAGCTTGATAAGGTTCCTGGACCTTAACCTGCATCACAATAATTCAAGCATAAGGGATTCTCACACCTTCAATGCATGCTAAATAAGGCATAAAACAACACCATCACACATACATATATGAGAGCACAATAATCATCAACATACATGCAGGTGGTCACAACACATTCCTAATACCAACATTGAAGCAAGAAAAGAGCGAGAACACTAGAAATAGACGAACCAAAAGTGGATCTAGGATAGCATCCCAATTTTGTGTAGACATCTATTTCATATGTTCTAACTCAACATAATGTAAAATACTCACCCGGTGAATGCTTCTCACAGATAATAGGGGAATCTTACAAAGCACACCTACGCTTACTTTATGTAATGTGGGACTCGTGCAAGTCACACCTATGCTTACTTCATGTAACGGGGGACTCTTGCAAGGCACACCTACTCTTACCCAGGAGTTATCCACCCCAAGCTTCCTACAAATATCCCCTGTCCTACACAATCTAGGGGTCAACCTTCTCAAGGCACCCAAGAATAGGAAATGAGCAATTTTCCTCAAAAACACACTTCCCAATGCACATACAAAATTAAAACTATAGGATAATACATGAATCCACATAACATGCAACTTTTAAAATTTTCAATTTTTAATAAAACAAAATAAAATATTTTCTAAAATAATCCAAGTCCATCTTTAACGGATCTTGAAGCATTTATCCCAAAATTTACCCCCAATTTTCACTTTTTTGTAAACCAACAAATTTCAAAAATCTAAAATACCCTCTTGCTCTAAATTCACCCAACAACACACTTTTCAAAAAACATATTTTTTTTCATAACATTAGATAGGGCAAAATAGGGAAATTCACTTAATATTCATGTTTTTCAAGGAAAATAAAATCTAAAAATCTAAGCATACCCTCTTATGCCTAATATACCCAACAACAGTCTTTTCAAATAAAATTTGCATTTCTAAAAAATTTGATAGGGTTTAGGTAGGAAATTCAATTTTCCAAAAATGATTTTTCCTATGAATTTAAAATTAACAAATAAAATAGCATACACAACCAAAACGAGAAATACCTCACACAAACTGAAGGTAATGGTGAGGCAAATCTTTTTTGTTCTTCACGCGATCCAATTCAACCAAGTGATCTCTCAGTATGAGCAAACCAATTTTTTTCCAAGAAGGGGGTTTTCAAAACTCCATATTTGTTCTCCATTTTGAAAAATACATAAATTTGAATAATAAAACAAAGCACTTTTCCATATATCATTCTAATTAGAAAATTAATAAAACTTTTTATTCTTTTCCACCAAAATAAAATCACTCAAACCATAATCCATAAATAGACATTTCTTTTCAAACATAAATTAAATCTATTTTCAAACACCAAGCAACCAAATTAAAATGCCTTTAAAATTTAAATATTTTGACAACATAAATAAATAAATAAATAACTCCTTTCTTATGGAAGTAATTCTGACTCTGCAAATAGAATGCATCTCACCCAGCACCCATTATTTCCAAAACGCATTTAAATGAAATGCAAAGCCTTTTCGAAATTAAATAATTCGCAACACAAATAAATCAATTAAATTATATTTCATCTACATTAGGAAACAAAAAGCACAATAACAATTTCCAAAACACCATAAGATATTTTGAAGATACCAAGCATACGCAAAATCGCATAAGCAATAAATTAAATGCACCCAAGAAGACATTTACTAGTCTATCACAAGGGGGATCCGGAATCAAAATTGATTCAGATGGGTTTTTGTGGGTTTCAACAACACGGGGATGAACGTGAGATCGCTAAGCGTCCCATGCCAACATTCTTCACATTTTGTCCATTGGTCAATAACTTGTAATTTATTGCACACTCAATGCAAACGTCGTGCACATTTATCCAATATATGACAATAGTCGAAGTGACTAATAGAAATTACACAATTAAATATTAGCCATCTAGTGGTATGCACATTTGAATTAAATCATTCACCGTGCAATACGATTGAAGTGCAATTAAACATATACAACATAATACTGAAGGAAACTAGGTCTACCCGTATTCTAGCATAACATTTAAAGGAAAAACAATGAAGCACAAACACCAATGCGTAACAATGTGATAACATGGCCTCATCAAAAACTCTTTGATGGACATTCAAATCATCCCATAAAGCATCCAAACTACACCATCAGAACACCTTGATGTTAACAACCTCATCGGCAAGTTCGGTGCAACGATGCAAAATCACGAGAACACACAATACATTATAGAAACACTCAACACAACATATCTCAAAAAGGATCAAAGCACCCAAACTCATCTATCATACAAAAATGACAAGGGTTAACATAGGTGGACATTACAACTATAACTCCACTTAGGTTGTAATATTTGTGCATATAACATTCATTCATGCACCCGACAGTATAGAGGAAGATAGAAAGATCTTGAGGGAGTATCATTTTTATATATTAGTGATGATCGTACACATTCTACAGAGTTTGTGCAAGGTTGCTTTTAGATGTTCTATGGTAATTTGAGTAGCAGGAACATCATGTTTAGTCGGCATATCATATGATCAGATCATTATACATCACAATTTAAGAATTCATGGATGTTTTATTGATCGAGTAGAATGCATAGGATGAATGGTGTTCAATATATATAGATTGTTTTTTAGGTTGGGCATGGAAAAAGGGAGTATGATGGTGTGTGAGCATGTATTAAAAGAGCCTTAGCACGAGAAGAGTTGAAGTACAAAGACATTGCAAAGTTGGCAGATGCAACATCTATCATCAAATGGTATTTAACTCTATAATGGGTCCAAGTAATAAAGGTAAATCTACAATTCATATATTTTCTGGTTGATAGAAAAAACTAACATTGCAAAATGTGAAGATTGTTGTGCAATAATAGGATCGAGTGAGTTTCACTCTTTTAGAAGCCCAAATGTAGCTTCATGAACTATTCATACAAAGTGGATGGCGTGTTTTTGTTCCTCATGTACATATTTTGCTTGGAATGAGTGCGAGTCAAAAGAGTGAGTTGATGAATGGTGTGCTAGAACTTTAAGCCCACTTAAGATGTATTAACTTCCAGGAGCACTACAACTCATGCAGATGGAATCATCAATTAACTTTGGCCATATTTTAGATCTAGTTGAACCAAATATTATACATGCATTACTTAATGAAATTTAATATATTTTAGATTATGATATAGTATATTTGTATTACTTATTAATTTAATCTTTTTATGCAATTTAATGCAGAGCATGTTTATGTAGTTATTACGAATGAAGACAGTGATGAAGAAATGGATTATTATTTGTCATTGTGTTGAGGCAAAAAAGAAATTGGCAGCCCCTGTCATAGATGGAGAAAACATTGAGTACTATAGGATCAATGATTGTTATTGGAACATGACTTAGAAAGTACCCGATAAAGAAGTTTGATGTGTCGTTGTTTGAGGTCTTTGACACACAGGAAAATTCTTCATTATTCTAGCCTTGTTGTGACATCAAATGTTCAATCAATCAAATATAGGGGTACACCATTCAATAAGAACTTGTGGAAAGCTTGTGAGTCTGACCATAAAGCAATACTTAATACCATAAAGAGTAGAGTGAATCCACATGGTTCATTGGATTGAATTGGTAGAATGACACAAAGGTATATACACTTAAGTTTTGTGATTTAAGTACATTTTTCTTTTCTTTTATTTATTTATTTCTAGTAGTGTTATTAATATAGATTAGTGGTGCCAAACAAGCTTCCGCCTTCTCATGGTTTGTATTATTAATAGAGAATTTTATATTCTTGAAGTGGAGAGAAGCTTTTAAAACTAATAATAAACTAGCATATCCTCATTTCACCTTCTATATGTTTGACATTTTTGTTTACCTTCATTTCACCTAAATATTTGACATTACATGTTTAGTTAGAGATAGAGAGATATGTTTGGCATGATTTGTTTGTCCTCATTTCACCTACTATATGGTTTCCATGCTTTATATCATCATTTCACCTTCTACATGTTTGACATGATTTGCTTATCTTGATTTCACCTTCTATAGGTCTAGCATATCCTTAGGGAGAGAGAGACTCGGGGAAAGAGAGAGACTCAAGGAGAGAGGAAGAGAGAGACATGTTTGGCATGATTTGCATGATTTGCATATCCTCATTTCACCTTCTATATGGTTTCCATACTTTGAATATCCTCATTTTACCTTCTATACATTTACCATGCTTTTCTTATTCTCATTTTTCATCACTTGTCTACTAGTTGTAGGTTGACAAACCTCTTTTTGTCATTGAGTCATCATTTCAATTTGAGATTATATTTACTTGTCACATTGTAAGTGTCCCTACATATAAATATAACTTCAAACATAGCCATTTTCTTGCCACTACATTTTCCTCCATTTTTACACATCCTATGCACATTCATTTTGAATCCTCTATTTTTCTTCCTTCTTATTCATACTACTTACATTTCCATACCTTTCCTTCCCATAAAACAAAACAAGCACAATCCCTTGTGCTATGATCTTGGTTGCTAATGCATGTATGTATAATGTTTTGCTTGTAATGTGTGGTCTATACCTTCATATAATGAATAATAATTTATCAATGGTTTTGTCTTACCATAGACAAATGATCTACAACACCTTTAATTAAACATGCAATGGTTTAGTATTACTTTTATCGTGTTTTACAATATAAATCTTTGTGTAAATTTTTAGATCATTTGGACATAGTGGACAAGGTTGCCATCTAGGTCCTAGTCATACACCAAGGCAAGTTAGGAGAGGACCATGTGACACCCAAGGTGCCACTCTACCTCACAATCTTGTCCTACCATCATTTTGCTCAAAATTATAATGGAAACATTTTGACACCTTATATAGTCCATATGAATAGTGCATGATAGCCCATTCCAAGTGTATTATTCCCATTTCTTTATTCTCTTGATTATGGCTTAGTTAAGCTCAATTGTGACATATTTTATTAATTTGCACCATCTTTTAATTTTTGTCTTGATAGGTTTCTAGATAGAGAAATAATTAGTAAACTATTCTAAACACACCCAAAAAGTTTCAAGTCATTGTGACACATAGAACTAGGCTACTCCTAGGACCAAGCCCTACACCAAAGTGCACCTTCAAGTTGCACACTAGTCCTTTCATCAAAAACAACTAAAAAGTTTCAAATCATTATTTCATTGAGTGTATGCAATTTTTTTATCCTTCACGAGGCACTTTTGCTTCCCTATTAGATGTATTCAATTCACTTTTCCATGAGCTTCACATTCAGTGTATTTCTTCTACAACTAATGGTAGTGATTTTCATGAGCCTAATGATGATCATACTCCTTTTATGATTAGTGGTGGTGGTTTCCTAATGACTAGGTACATTATGTTTGTCTTAGTGATGTCTATTTAAACTTGTTTCATCCCTTAGGCGATGATCAGACTCTTTATGATTAGTTGTGATAGTTTCCTAATGATTAAGTACATTATGTTTGTCATAGTGATGTCCATTTAAACTTGTTTCATCCCTTAGGTGATGTTACTTTACCTAAGCATGATGTTATTTTTCAAAAAACTCATGATGATATCCTTAATGTTATTGATTGTATTGATTCTTCACATTCCTATATATTATGTTCACATACATGATGATTTCATTTAGAGAATCTTTAGCTAATAAGGATTTATTATAGTTGTTGTGTCTCACTCTTCTTACAATGCATTCATTAATCTTTCTTATCCTCATATCACTTTCTATAGGTCTAGCATATCCTCATTTCACCTTCTATATATTTGACATTATATATTTAGTTAGGGGGAGAGAGAGAGAGGTGTTTGGCATGATTTGCTTATCCTCATTTCACCTATTATATGGCTTTCATTCTTTGTATATCCTCATTTCACTATCTACATGTTTGACATGATTTGCTTATCCTCATTTCACCTTCTATAGGTCTAGCGTATCTTTAGTGAGAGAGAGACTTAAGGAAAGAGAGAGAGAGACCTGGGGATAGAGGAAGAGAGAGACATGTTTGACATGATTTGCATATCCTCATTTCACCTTCTATATGATTTCCATGTTTTGCATATCCTCATTTTAACTTCTATAAATTTATCATGCTTTTCTTATTCTCATTTCCCTTTCTATATGTTTGCTAGGAGTGAAATTTTACATTTCACACCTCTTGGGACTAAACCAACAATTCCAACATGTCATGGTGGGCAGGCGAGTGCTAGTGGAGGTGTCTTTTCAGTGGCCAAGCATCCTAATCCTTCTCAACTAAATTGGATCAAGATAGTTTTTTTAAGGGCCTTAAGACAAAATCTGCCAAATTTAAGACCAACTATTCTCTCAAATTATGACACCTACAAATACTTACCTCATTTTTTACTAAATCAAATGTGTTTACCTACAGTGGCAAGGAACGCAATGTTCCAAAATGCTTCAGTTTTATCTAGTGAAAAGGTGTTAGAAGTGAAATTTGTATTTTGCACCTCTTGGTACCGAACTGATAGTGCCAACACATCAGGTGGGTGTGTGAATGCTAATGGATATGTATTTTTGGTGACCAAGTGTCCTGATCCTTCTGGGCTACATTGGACTGAGGTAATCTCTTAAGAGCCCTTAAACAAAAATGGTGTCAAAGCTGACCATTCTCTCAAATGTACAAGTGGATGTCAAGTCCACCTACAAATACCTACCTTAGTTTTTACTAAATCAAATTTGTTTGCCTATGGTGGAAAGGAATGCAATGCTTCAAAATAATTTAGTTCCATCTAGTAAAAAGGTGCTAGGAGTGAAATTTTTTATTCTGCACCTCTTGGGACCAAACTGATAATGCCAACATGTCGGGGTGGGTAGTTGAATAGTAGTGGAGGTGTCCTTTTGGTGGCCAAGTGTCCTAATCCTTCTAGGCTACATCAGACTAAGATAGTCTCTTAAGAGCCTAAGACAAAAAAAAAAGGTGTCAAACTTTGGACCAACTATTCTCTCAAATTGTGGCACTTAGGAATGTCTTGTTTGCATGTATAGATGGATGTCAGGTCCACCTATAAATACCTACCTCAGTTTTTACGAAATCAAATTCATTTGCCTATAGTAGCAAGGAATGCAATGTTCCAAAATACTTTAGTTTCATCTAGTGAAAAGGTGCTAGGAGTAAAATTTTGTATTCTGCACTTCCTAAGTTCGAACTGACAACACCAACACATCAAGGTGGGGGGGTGAATGCTCCCGGAGGTGTCTTTTTGGTAGCTAAACTTCTTGATCTTTTCGAGCTACATTGGACCGAGATAGTCTCTTAAGAGCCCTAAGTTGTTCTCTCAAACCGTGGCACTTAGGAATGTTTTGTTTACACGCATAGGCGGATGTTAGGTCCACCTGCAAATACCTACATCAATTTTTACAAAATCAAATTCATTTGCCTGTGGGGGAAAGGAACATAATGTTCCAAAATGCTTTAATTTCATCTAGTAAAAAGGTGTTAGGAGTGAAATATTGCATTGTACACCTCTTAGGCCTGAACCAATAGTGCCAGCACATCAAGGTGGGCAGGTGAATGCTAGTGTAGGTGTCTTTTCATTGGCCAAGTGTCCTGATCCTTTTGGGCTACATTTGACTAAGACAGACTCTTAAGAGACCTAAGACAAAAAAAAAAAAGTGCCAAACTTTGAATTGATTATTCTCTCAAACCATGACACCTAAGAATGCCTTATTTCTATGTACAAGTGGACATCAAGTCCACCTAAAAATACCTACCTCAATTTTTGCTAAATCAAATTCATTTGCCTATGGTCGTATGGAATATAATGTTTCAGCATAATCTAGTGAAAAGGTGTTAGGAGTGAAATTTTACATTTCACGCCTTTTGGAACCAAACTGACAATGCCAACATGTCAAGATCGATAGGTGAATGTTAGAGGAGGCTCCATTTTATTCACCAACTTTCCCAATCCTTCTAGGCTACATGGTTCTAACAAAGCGTCTTAAGTGATCTAAGAGTCAAAAACTACCAAACTTTGATTGAATAGTTCTTAAAGTCCATGGCACTTAGGAATGATTTGTTTGGACCTAAAGCTAGATGTTAAGTCCCTCCGCAATAACATCTCTTGATTTTTTTACTCAAAATTGTTTGGCCATGCCAACAATGAATGCATTCTTGTAAAATATATCATTTACATTCAACATAATGCTGCCAAGAGCCATATTTTACATTCTTCACCTCATGGGGCCAAACTGACTATGCCAACACAGGTGAATACTAGAGGAGGACTCGTTTCAGTCCCAAGTGTTCCAATACTTCCAAACTACATAGTTCAAGCAAAGTCTCTTAAGAGACCTAAGAGTCAAAACTATCAATCTTTGATAAAGCGGTTCTTAGAATCTGTGGCACCTAAAAATGTTTTATTTTAACCTACAACTAGATGTTAGGTCTCTCCATGATAACCTCTCTCAATTTTTTCATCTTAAAATTGTTTGACCGTGCCAACAACGGATGCATTCTTGCAAATACGTCATTTGCGTTCAACAAAATGCTATCATATTTTACGTTCTTCACCTTGTGGGGCCAAACTGACTGTGCCAAATTGTTAGGGTGAGTGGGTGAATATGAGAGGAGTGTGGAGTCCCTATTTCATTCACCAAGTGTCCCAATCCTTCTAGACTACAAGGTTCCAACAAAGTCTCTATTGACCTATTATCCTCCTCCCATAGTCAAATAGTTCACCTTGAAAATATCATGGACATTCTTTGGAATATGGCGCTGCAGGCCTTAAATTCCTCAAATCCTTGTGCTCTTCCTTGCAAAAATCCCTAGAATCTCATCTAGAGAATCCATGCAAAAAACCTAGAAATCTTTTGGCTTCAATGCCTTCCTTTATAGGGATTTTCCATCTTTTTACATAGTCGTTTTGTATGGATATCCTGATGATGTCATCCGAATATTTCCTAATATCTGAATGTTTCCCAATATGTGGACCTTAGTTAATATCCACATCTTAACTAATGTATGGATTCCTTCTAATATTTGGGTTCCTTGCAAATGTCCTGATGATGTCATCTGGACCCCCTCTCCAAAGAAATGTATATGATGATGACATCATCCAGACATTCCACCTCAGATATATCCTCCCCCAGTGTTAATATCCTGATGACATCATCCAAATCCTCCCTTCAAAGAAGTTCCTTATGTCGATGACATCATCAGGATTTTCAAAGGCATCTAATATTAAGTTGGCACCCAAATATTAAAAGTTGATATCCATGCGGATGACAGTTTCTCCATACTGCGAAGGTAAATTTGACGGGTACATATCTAGATATCGCATAGCCTATAGACTGCTGAAGCTGACGTCATGTCCTTCTACAGGGTTGTGAAATGAAGACAGTTGTAAAGTATGTTGGCAATGGGGAGCCACGTGGAGGGCTAAGCGGGCTTCTGCGGAGCCCAAATGAAGATGGCCCTTTTCCTTCCACTCGACTCTAGAATGGCGCCACATGTAAAGTGCATCAAAGGAAGGTAGCAATGGGGCCAATGATCTAACAGCGGTCCCAGGAGAATCTTTTCTACCAGGAAGATTCTATGCGTGGCTACGAAATGATGACACATGGACATCTAGATGCTAGTTGACCGCAACTTTGACCGAGGATATCTCCCTTATCCTAAGGAACTTCTACGTGATCCAAATGGCAAAAGTGCTTATAATTTCCTCCTATTTCATTTGGCAGGCTTTTGGGGGGATATTACCACTTTGAAAATATGATCTAAATTGCATGATCTGGATATTAGGATGGCTTTCGACTGAAGAAGGATACGCAAACTCAGCCGACAAGACACATTTGGAGCCAAATTAAAGTGTTGTAAAATTTTCTCAAATGCATATATTTTGCATTTATGGTAACAGGTGAATGATTTAGATGCTCGCATTGATGACCCAAAATATCTTTCATCTGCGCAAGTCTTCAGATATTTTCTGCAATAAATTCTTGCAAGCCGACTTTCCTTTTGGCAGAGATATTTTCTGACTAAGCCCATGGGGTAATTTATTGTAACCTAATTAGGTTGTTTGTAATTAGATGCTATATAAGCATGAATGTAAGATGTAAAAAAGGTTGCAAAATAGTTAGTCTTATGCTTTTGTATTCCAAACAGAACTTTCCTTTGCAGTAACTGTGCCTCTCAAGATCAATACATATGGTGTTTTACTTTTTCATGCTTTTTAACTCTGTGTAGTCTTAGAGTTGGCTATTGTTTGTGAATGTTTAAATTCCTAGCAATCCATTCTTTACCTCTGTTAAAATCTCTATGATCTATGTAAGTTTATCAGTTGTATTTCTTTATTTGTGCATCTTAGCTCTGTGAATGTTCTTTATTTGAACTTGGTGTATCACCCCCCTTTACTTTCAGTTTTACTCCCTCTTCCTCTTTTCCTATCAGGTGGATAGATTAGGTTTGGTCTTAGGTTAGCTGAATCTCTCATTCAACAAAGGAACCAGCCTCTCTCTGAAGATTCAACCTCCCTGTAAGGTCCCACACCTAGAGGTCGTCTCAATGTTTCACTAAATTGTTGGAGCCCTAAGATCCTTCAACACTAGGTGCAAATCTATGTGACAATAGTTTCTGGCATGCCCGGTGGGATAGAAAGAAAAATGAATTAAGCTAAGAATCTGGTGTTCTTCTCAATACTCTGCATCTTGGCAGACATTTTATGCACCTGGCGACTCTACAGATCAGTGCCATCTTTTATGCCTGTGCAAACAAGGGCGTCTTCAAGAGGTCATTTCCAATTTACTAATTATCCACTATTGCTTCAAGGAGAAGGTCTAGGTTATCTAGGTCTCCTGTGAGAAGGGGTAGCACCTCTGTTTTACCTCTTTCAGGGGCTCAATCTACACCCCCCTGTTAGGTTTCAATATAATAGAAGAAGCTTGCATATCCCTAGACTGAATCTGAACATTCCTAGGATGGAAAGGAATTTGCCTTTTGTAACCTTCAATGGAGGAAGTCCATTAGATTTGGTTGCATACAATGGCATACCTATTGCAGCCTTGAAAAATCTTTCACCCTGCACAGGTGATGGTTCTGTAACCCCTACTGAGCATATCAAAGATATATCTAACGTATGCTTGGTTCATCATATACAACATGAAGATGTTGCAGTCTGTCCCATGGTATCATCTTTCAAGGGAAGAGCTCATCAATGGTTCAGGAGCTTAACCCCTACATCCATACATACCTGGGACAAGCTGGGCGAGGCCCTCTATAAGTAGTTTGGTGAGAAGGCAGATAGCATTACATTGCTTGAACAGTTGACGACTATCAAGAGGGCTCCAAGTGAGATGTTGGCAGACTTCAATTTCAAATTCTAGAGGACGTGGGAAAGAATTCCATCTACCCTCATGCCATCTCCACAATGTGTTTTCTTGTACTTTTTGAGAGCTTTAAATTCTGACATTGTTGTGATGATGCAATCAATGGGTGTTGAAACCCTACCAGATGGCTATGAGACAGCTCTGAAAGATGAAAATTGTTTAATAAAAGCTGGGAAAATTGCTCCCAGGCCTCCTATCCCACTTTTTCCAGAGTTGCCTTCCTGATCCCAGCAACCCATTGTTGCTTCTATCCCATAGCCTAAAAATTCAACATCCTCTTCTTCTCAAGAACAGAGTGATCTTAAGACCCTATTGTCCAATTTGACTGACAAGGTGAATAGTATAGCTATTTAAACTGCTCTCAAACCCTATCAGAACTATAACCAGGGGTAGACATCTAACCAAAATTGGAATCAAGAGTGTAATCCTACTAAGAATCAGAATTGGAACCAGGGTTTTCAGTAGAATAGATACCAAAATCCTAACTTTGTATAGCCTTTACAAACAGTTCAGCCTATCCAACAGATACCAAATGTAAATCCAGTTAGGGCTTTAGTCCCTACTCAAAACAATCTGGCCCAGGAGATAGATTGGTGCTACCCCTGCAACCAACCTCACAATCAATCCTCTTGTGCTAGTGGAGCACAAGAAAGAGCTTTAATGGTGCAGAACTTCCACACTCAGTAGGCATCACTATCAGAGGCAACAAATAGCATTCTTGAAGTATCAAATGAGGTTACCAATGATGCTGGTATGATGCTATGGATTGCAGAGGACTTTTGTGCTGTCAACCAACCTATGAATAATGTTGTTATGCCCATCATAGACAACATCAGGTCAAAGGAGAGGCAGTTGGAGGCTAGCCCTATACCTATCATATTGCAAAAAGAGCCTTTTCCTAAGGCTAAAGTGGCTAGTGCCACAATTCCAATTTAGAGTAGCAAATCAGATGCTATAAAATAAATTCCACCAAGCTTAAAAGTGCCTGAACAAACTACAGATCAACCAAAAAGGGGAACATGGATTCCCTCTATGCATAAAGCACCCACTGTTCTATTAAATATTGTGGAACAGATGAAGAAAATGAATATCAATGTTTCCATGTGGGAAGTAATGTCGATCCCCTCTTAGAGGGACCTATTACAATAAGCCTTAAGGCACTTCCCGTCTGTTGAGTCAGTAGCATTAGACTCACCAATAAAGTAGAAAGAAAAGGCTCCTGCCAGTCTTGTGCAACCAAGTGAAGGACAAGTAAGTACAGTCAAGAAACCATCTCCTTTCTACTTGTCTTTGATCATTGGAAAATTTTTAGTACACAACTGCATGATAGACTCTGGGGCTAGTATTTTAGTCATGCCCAAGAAGATAACAGATGCATTAGGCATCAGGCATACCCCTATTTCATCAGGAGTATTGCAACTAGATGGCACCTCAGTGAACACTGTAAGAGTGATCAAGGGATTGGACTTGACATTGCATGCATGTCCTAACCTAACTTTCAAACAAGACATTTCAGTCATTGATCTTCCTCCTTTCTTTGCTATCTGTCTGTCAAGAGACTTCACAGCCAAGGTAGGTGGCTATCTTTCTTCTGACTGGTCTCATATGTTGCTGAGGACCAGATATGGTACATAGTTCACCATCAAGGTTGAACCAATTTCATATTATCATGTGGAGAATTATGACCACAGTTTGGTGAACCCACATGTGATGATTCAGAGTGAGGAAGTGCATGACTCAGAACTGCTGAGGTAGAACCTTCACCTCTTCCTATCCCTGACCTATTTTTAGATGATTGGGTAGGGGATCATGAAAATTTTGATCCTTATGAAAGCACTGAGGCAATTGACTTAGGCAACTACATGATCCATGAAGGGGATTCTTCAACTCCTTCTATACTCAAGCCAGATGATGACTCCAACGGCCCATGGAAGATATTTTTCAATGGTGCAAAGAGCAAGAATGGAGTTGGTGTAGGTGTTTTGCTAGTCTCCCCGACTAGTAAGAAGTTGCATTTTGCTCATAGGTTACATTTTTCTTGTACGAATAATGTAGCAAAGTATGAGGCATTGGTCCATGGTCTGATATTAGTAGAAAAGAATAATATCAAGCATCTAGAGATCTTTGGTGATACTAAATTAGTGGTTAACCAAGTTAGAGAGAGATGTGCTACAAAAAAATAGCTTCTAAGAGCTTATAGACATAGAGTTTGGGACCTGTTTGAGAGTTTTGATGCTCTCAACCTGCGGGTGATCCCAAGGAAATTAAATACTAATGTTGATCAATTAGCAACAAAGGGAGCTCAATTTTCTCCACCTACAGACTTGTTCCAAGGTCCCAATCAACATGTGAGAATAGTTGCCAGGCCCTCTGTTCTTGACAATAATATTCATTAGCAAGTTTTTGATAGTGATGAGAAGATCACATGCTTCATCTAGAATGAAGCTGAATTCTCTTCAAGGGTGCAACCCAAGTTACAAGAATCTTGTAGTGATTAGATCATCTCGCTCAAATCAAACAAGTTGCCCAATGGTCTAGTTACTCTTGAAGCCATCTTTAGCCGTGATGATGAGTTCAGGGCCAAGAAAAATAACATGGCTTTCAAGAAAGAGGATTGCTAGAAGGTAACCGTCGCTCAAGACAAGGAGTTACTGCTAGGAAACGTATGTGGTGATACAGAAGAGCAAGAATTCATAAGACTTGCCCAAAAGTATAATGATGTCCTAGCATGGACATATGAGGATCTTAATGGATTCAATCTGGATGTGGCTCAGCATGCCATTGATCTGGATCCCAATTGCAGGCCAGTTCACCAAAAGCAGCGACCTATAAATCCAAAAATTGAGCTACTCATGAGGAAAGAACTTGCTAATCTCATACAAGCAAGGATTATATTCCCTATCAAGTATTCTACTTGGGTGGCTAATCTAGTGCCTGTGAGAAATAAAAATAGAGAGATTAGGCTCTATGTAGACTTCAGGGACCTAAATCAGGCTTCTCTAAAGGATCATTACCCTCTGCCCTCTATAGATCAAATTTTACAAATAGTTACAAGGGAAGAGAGGTTTTCATTATTAGATGGCTTCTATGGCTATAACCAGATCATTGTCAAAGAGGAGGATAGATTTAAGACAACTTTTACAACCAAATGGGGAATCATGGTATATGCAAAGATGCCATTTGGTTTGTCTAATGTTGGTGCTACATTTCAAAGGGCAATGGATATTGCCTTCAAAGGATTTATAAACAGGTTCATCCTGATTTATTTGGATGACATCATAATTTTCTCCAGGAAGGGAGAAAATCACATGGAGCACCTGGAGAAAGTTTTCTAGAGATGCAAGGAGTTTGGGGTATCTTTAAACCCCAAGAAATGTATTTTTGTTGTTGCCTAAGGTAAGCTTTTGGGTCATATAGTATTTGAGGATGGGATATCCATAGATTAAGATAGAACATATGCTCTCCTTTCTCTCCCCCTGTCTGCTCACAAAAAGGCTTTACAATCATTTCTAGGACAAATCAACTTTGTTAGGAAGTTTATTCCTAACTACGTTGGCTTGGTGAAGCCTCTAACCCTTATGCTTAAGAAGGATGCAGTCTTCAGATGGACTAAAGAGGGGAAGGATGGTTTTGATAAGATCAAGGAAGAGATTGCTCAGGCACCTACTCTCATGAATCCAAATTATGAGAAGGACATTGTTCTCTATGCATATGGAGGAGAGAACAATGTTGTTGTTGTCCTGATGTAGCAAAATAAACATGGATTGGAGCAGCCTTTGGCCTTCTTCAGTCAGACCTTGAAGGATTATGAGGTCAGGTATAGCCCCATGGATAAGTAGGTATTTGCCATTGTTAGAGCTTTAAACAAATTCATGTATATGTTGGCAAATAATCACATTAAAGTTTTAGTTTCTCACCCCAGTGTGAGGGATTACAAAATGGGAATGGAACTTAGTGAAAAGCGAGCGAGTTGGGTCACCAAGATCCTAGAGTATGATGTGATTATCAAAGCCACTAAACTGATTAGAGGTAGAGGATCGTGTGAATAGCTAGCTCAGACATCAGTAGATGAGGTGAATTCATCTTACCATTTGAATGAGGAGGAACCTACAGTTGAGCCATCGGTTGTAAGTTCTTGGACAACAGATATGGCTAGTTTCCTATCCACTGGTGAGTATCCCTATGGATTGGACAGAACCAAAAGAAGACATTTTAGGCTGCAGTCTATCCCTTATGCTTTGGTAGATGGTGTTCTCTTCAAGAGAAACTTGGATGGAGTCTTACTGAGATGCATAGAAGAAGATCAAGTTGATAGACTTCTTGGTGAGTTTCACATTGGTCTAGCTAGTGACCATTTCTCTGCTAGAGCTACAACAATGAAAATAATGAGGGCAGGTTACTTTTGGCCCACATTATTCAATGATGCCCATATGTGGGTAAGAAGATGCAAAGAGTGTGCTCTCTTTGCTGGAAAGAAAATATTAGCAGCACTTCCACTCCACCCTATTTAGGTTGATCAGTCGTTTTCATAGTGGGGCTTAGACTTCATTGGCTATATAAATCCCTCTTCAGTGTTGGTCGCAAGTGGGTTTTGACTGCAATGGATTACTTCACTAAGTGGGTTGAAGCAGTCCTACTCAAGGAGGCCACTGATTCATCAATCATGGATTTCTTGGAAGAAATTATGACTAAGGTTTGGAACTCCTCATACTATTATTTATAATAATGTGAAAGCATTTACTAGTTTTAGGATTGTTGATTGGGCTCTAAAGTACATGTTTTTAAAGACTTCATCCAACTATTACCCTTAAGGTAATGGGCTGGCTAAGTCCACCAATAAGAACCTAATCAGGATCCTGAAAAAGACCATGGAGACAAACCAGAGACAATGGCACAATAAGATCAGATTAGCTCTTTGGGTTGATAGGATCAGATACAAGAGAGCCATTGGGAACTCTCCTTTTTTTCTTGTGTATGGAAGAGGGGCTAGATTACCTCTATCCTTAGAACTTCCTACATTGGATTTGGCTGATCAATTAGATCTGGAAGGAGAAGATGCGAGGTCTGTCAAGATGGTTGAGTTAATTGAATTAGAAGAGAAAAGACAGTTAGCCATGATCACATGAGAAGAACATCAGATGCAGACCAAAAAGTATTTTGACAAGAAGGCCAAGATTCAGACCTTCAAAGAGGCTGATCTTGTCCTAAAATGGGATGCAGACAAAGCCAAACCAGGAGGTCACACCAAGTTTGATGCACTTTGGAGTGGACCTTATGTCATCATCAGTTGCAAGAAAGCCAATGCCTTCATTCTTTCAGAGCTGGATGGTGAAGTGCTACCGATCTCAATAAATGGGATCCATTTCAAACCTCACCATTAAGGCTGGTATGAGATCTTGTAATATTGTTTTAGTTTCTTTATGTTTTAGGTTTCCCTTTCCCTAAGTTCCTTTGCATAGCCTGCATTATCATTAGGAGAATGCAAGCCCTTTTTCTTTTGTGTGTTTTGGGAGGCAGGTTGTTGTCTTGACCTATTTCATTCCTCTTTTGGACTCTATGTTAATGGATGCTTAAGGCCACTGATCTATTTGTTTAGCAGGCAAACATCCCTAAGAATTCGCTAAAATGTTAACCTATTTTCTTCCTCCTAGAGTCAAATAGTTCACCTTGAAAATATCATGGACATTCTTTGAAATATGGCGCTACAAGCCTTAAATTCCTCAAATACTTGTACTTTTCCTTGAAAAAATCCCTAGAATCTCATCTCGAGAATCCGTACAAAAAACCTAAAAAAACCTAGAAATCTTTTGGGTTCAATGCCTTCCTTCGTAGGGATTTTCCATCTTTTTACTTAGTCATTTTGTATGGATATCCTAATGATGTCATCCAGATATTTCCTAATATCCGGATGCTTCCCAATATGCGGACCTTATTTAATATCTGGATGTTTTCTTAACATCCAAATCTTAACTAATGTCTAGATCCTTTCTAATATCCAGGTTCCTTCCGAATGTCCTGATGATGTCATCCATACCCGCTCTCCAAAGAAATGCATATGATGATGATGTCATCCAAACATTCTACCTCTGATGTATCCTCCCCCAATGTTAATATCCTAATGACATCATCCAGATCCTCCCTTCAAAGAAGTTCCTTATACTGATGACATCATTAGTATTTTCAAAGGCATCCAAATATTGAGTTGGTGCCCGAATATTAAAAGTTGATATCCATGCGGATGACAGTTTCTCCATACTATGAAGGTAATTTTGGTAGGTGCATATCCGGATATCGCATAGCCCGCAGACCGTTGAAGCTAACATCATGTTCCTTCTATGGGGCTGCGAAATGAAGACAGTTGTAAAGTATGTTGGCGATGGGGAGCCACATGGAGGGCTGAGCGCGCTTGCATAGAGCCCAAATGAAGATGGCCCTTTTCCTTCTACTCGACCATGGAATGGTGCCATGTGTAAAGTGCATCAAAGGAAGTTAGCCGTGGGGATGATGATCTAATGACAGTGCGGTGTCACAAGAGAATCTTTTATGCTAGGAAGATTCTATGCGCAGCTGCAAAATGATGACACGTGGACATCCAAATGTCAGTTGACTACAATTTTGACCGTGTATATCTCCCTTATCCTGAGGAATTTCTATGTTATCCAAAGAGCAAAAGTGCTTATAATTTCCTTCTCTTTCATTTGGCAGGCTTTTGGGGGGATATTCTCACTTTGAAAATATGATCTAAATTACATGATCTGGATATGCATATCCAGATATCAGGATGGCTGCCGACTAAAGAAGGATAAGCGAACTCGGCCTATAAGACAAATCTTGAGCCGAATTGAAGTGTTGTAAAAGTTTCTCAAATGCAGATATTTTTCATTTATAGTTACAAGTGAAAGATTCAGCTACTCACATTGATGACCTGAAATATCTTTCATCTACCAGGTCTTCAGATATTTTCTACAATAAATTCTTGCTAGCTGACTTTCCTTTTGGCAAAGATATTTTCTGACAGAGCCCATGGGGCGACTTATTGTAACCTAATTAGGTCATTTGGAATCAGATGCTATATAAGCATAAATGCAAGATGTAAAAAAGGTTGGAAAATAGTTAGTCTTGTGCTTCTGTATTCCAAACAAAACTTTCCTCTACTGTAACTGTGCCTCTTGATCAATACATATGGTGTTTTACTTTTTCATGCTTTTTAACTCTGTGTAGTCTTAGTGTTGGCTATTGATTGAGAATGTTTAAATTCATAGAAATCCATTCTTTACCTCTGTTAAAATCTCCATGATCTATGCAAGTTTATCAGTTGTATTTCTTTATTTGTGCATCTTAGCTATGTGAATGTTCTTTATTCGAAACTGGTGTATCACCTCCCTTTACTTTTAGTTTTACTCCCTCTTCCTCTTTTCCTATCAGGTGGATAGATTAGGTTTAGTCTTAGGTTAGCTGAATATCTCATTTAGCAAAGGAACTAGCCTCTCTTTGGAGATTTGACCTCCTTGTAGGGTCCCACACCTGGAGGTCATCTTAATGTTTCACTAGATTGTTGGAGCCCTAAAATCCTTTAACATTGGGTGCAAATCAATGTGACAATAGTCTCTTAAGACACCTAAGAGCCAAAAACTATCATTTTTATGGAGCAGTTTTTAAAATTTGTGGTGCCTAGGAATGATCCGTTTAGACCTATAGCTAGATGTTAGGTCCTTCCACAATAAACTCTCTCAATTTTCATCAACCCAAAACTATTTGACCATGCCAACAACAGATGCATTCTTGCAAAATGTGTCATTTGTGTTTAGCATAATAATGCCAAGCGCTATATTTTACATTCTTCATCTCATGGGGCCAAACTGATAATGCCAAAAAGTTGATGTGGTTGGATGAATGATAGTGCCTCAATTCCTTCAAGACTATAGGGTTCCAACAAAGTTTCTTAAGAGACCTAAGAGCCAAAAAATGTCAATCTTTGATGGAGCGGTTATCCGAATCAATGGCACCTAGGAATGTTCTATTTTGACCTATAGTTAGACATCAGATCCCTCCACAATAACATCTCTTAAATTTTATCAACTTGAAAGCATTTAACTGTGCCAACAATGGATGCATTCTTGCAAAATATATTATTTATGTTCAAAATAATGTTCGAAGAGCCATATTTTATGTTCTTCGCCTCGTGGGATTGAACTGATAGTACCAACATGTCAAGGTGGGTGGGTGAATGCTAGAGGAGGCTCTGTTTCATTTTCCCAAGTGCCCCAATCCTTTTAGGCTATAGGGTTCTATCAAAGTCTCTTAAGAGACCTAAGATCTAAAAGTTGTCAATCTTTGACGGAGCAGTTCTCATAATTTGTGCCACCTAAGAATGTTTTGTTTCAACCTACAGGTAGATAAAAAATCCCTTCACAATAATATCTCTTAGTTTTTGTCAACTCAAAACCATTTGACCATGCCAACAACATATGCATTCTTACAAAATGTGTCATTTGCATTCAACATAATATTACAAAGGGCCATATTTTATGTTCTTCACCTCATGGGACCGAATCAACAGTGCCAACATAATGGGGTGTGCTGGTGAATGTTAGAAAAGGTCTCTTTTCATACATCAAGTGACCCAATTCTTCTAGACAATAGGGTTTTAGAAAATTCTCTTGAAAGACCTAAGAGATAAAAATTACCTGTTTTTGATGGAGTAGTTCTTAGAATCTATGGCACCTCAGAATGTTTTGTTTTGACCTACAATTTGATGTATTTGCATTCAACATAATGTTGCCAAGAGCCATATTTTACACTCTTCACCTCATGGGGCTGACATGACTATGTCAACATGTTAGGGTGGATAGGTGCATGCTATATGAAGCCTCATTTCATATGTCAAGTGTCCCAATCCTTCTAGACTACAAGGTTCCAACAAATTCTCTTAAGAGACCTATGAGCTGAAAATTAAATCAATCTTTGACAGAGTAGCTCTCAAAATATGTGGCACCTAGGAATGTATTATTTTGACCTACATCTAATGTTAGGTCTATCCACAATAACCTCTCTCAATTTTTGTTAACTCGAAACGATTTGACTATGCTAACAATGGATGCATTCTTAGAAAACACATAATTTGCATTCAACATAATGTTGTGAAGAGCCATATTTTACATTTTTCACCTCATGGGGTCAAACTGACTATGCCAACACGTCAAGGTGGGTGGGTGAATGCTAGAGGAGGCTCCGTTTCATTCTCCAAGTGTCTCAATCCTTCTAGATTACAAGGTTCCGACAAAGTCTTTTAAGAGATATAAGAGCCAAAAACTACCAATCTTTGATGAAACAATTCTTGAAATTTGTGGCATCTAGCAATGTTCCATTTTCACCTACAACTAGATGTTAGTTCTTTCCACAATCACCTTTCTTCATTTTTGTCAACTTGAAACTATTTGACTATGCCAACAATAGATGCATTCTTACAAAATGTGTCATTTGTATTCATCATAATGTTGCCAAGAGCCATATTTTACATTCTTCACCTTGTAAGGCTAAAATGATTGCACCAACATGTCAGGGTAGGTGGCTAAATTCCATAGGAGGCCATGTTTTATTCGCCAAGTGCCCCAATCCTTTTGAACTGCAAGTTTATGGAAAAGTTTCTTAAGAGACCTGAGAGAAAAAAATTGTCAATCTTTGACGAGTAGTTCTCAAAATCCGTGGCACTTAAGAATGTTCTATTTCAACCTACTACTAAACATTAGATCCCTCCACAATAACCTCTCTTAGTTTTTGTCAACTTGAAACCATTTGATTGTGCCAACAACGAATGCGTTCTTACAAAATGTGTCATTTGTGTTCAACATAATGTTGCCAATAGCCATATTTTATGTTCTTCACTTCATGGGGCCAAACCGACAATGCCAACATGTCGAGGTGGTCGGGAAAATGTTAGAGGAGGCTCCATTTCATTCCCCAAGTGCCCCAATCCTTTCAAGCTATAGGATTTAGGAAAAGTCTCTGAAGAGACCTACGAGCAAAAAAAATGTCAAACTTTGATGGAGCGGTTCTCAAATTTTATGGCACCTAGGAATTTTCTATTTGGATCTATATCTAAATGTTAGATCCATTTGCAATAACCTCTCTCAATTTGTGTCAACTCAAAATCGTTTGAATATGCCAACAACATATGCATTCTTAGAAAATGCCTTTGTGGCATTCGGTGTAATGTTGCCAAGAGCCATATTTTACATTCTTCATCTTGTGAGCTAAATCAACTATGCCAACACATTGAAGTAGATGGGTGAATGCTAGAAGAAGCCTCATTTCATTCCCCAATTGTCTCAATGATTTTGGGATATAGAGTTTTGGCAAAGTCTCTTAAGAGACCTAAGAGCAAAAAACTACCAAACTTTGATGGAGCAATTCTCAAAGTTTGTGGCACTTAGGAATGTTCTATTTGGACCTACAACTAAATCTTATGTCCCTCTATAATAACCTCTCTCAATTTTTGTCAACTCAATTGTTTGATTATTCCAACAATATATGCATTCTTAAAAATACCTTAGTGGCATTTAGTGGAATGTTGTCAAGAGCCATATTTTACATTCTTCACCTCATGGGGTTGAACTAAATGTACCAACACATCGAGTTAGGTGGGTAAATGTTAGAGGAGGCCCCATTTCATTCCCCAAGTGTCCCAATCCATCTGGGCTATAGGGTTCTGGCCCCAAGTCAACTTATAATCCTTTCATGTTGATCCCCTTAGTAATGGGTTACATATAGACTACTGACAATCCTAAATGACTGTAATGACAACAAACAGTCTTGTAACCCTAATCAGTTTCATGGTTTGATGACACATTACCTTATTTTATGATGTTTAAATGATTGTCCCAAGTTCCTTGACAACAAAATCATTAAATTTAATACATTTAAATTTAATTAGAGCCCCTTATCTATACGCTTATGCATATAGGTCCTCATTAATGATAATAGGTCCTCATTAATGATATTATCACATGAATTAGCTCTTTATATAAATTTTAATGGGTAAAAAATTATTGAAAACAATGTTTAAGAGGGTTAGGATGGTCCTAAAAACAAATTTAATAACATTTAACACTTAATGTTAGTCATTCAAGACTGTCATAATACAATTACTTGTGGAGAAAGGACAAGTTGCGCAAAGTAATCATGTTTATACCATCTCAATTATGATGCAATGAAAGATAGAAAAAACAATTTGCTTCCCACAAACTACCATGGTCAAAAGGGACAGTCCTTAATGCACCTATACAATCCTATCACATTAAGAGATGGCATGAGTGTTGTCATATCTTGAGAAAAAAACTATCTTGAAGGATAGGTAAGGGGCTAAAATGTTGTCATAAGGTCTAAAATTAATTAATAAACTCTTGGTATGGTCCTTAAAATCCTTACATAATCATGTAGTTAGAGAGTTAAAATGTCATGTTGATAGAGGATTAACCCATAACTTACTTTCCATTTAGTCACAAATAATCTACTAACTATAATGTTCTATAAAAATAGGTATACCAATGTTTGACGAGGTCATGAATAGCTAGTTGATAAGATAGCTAAAAAACCTATCAAGACCATATCATCTTGACTAGTCATAGACATGCCTATATGTTGCTCATTGATGAATAAAGTTCCCCTGTTATGATCCCAATGAGAAGTACTATCATAAAAAGGCCAAAAGGTTGCTATACAATCATGAGGTAGTTGAAAGGTTTGAAAGACAGTGATATGCAAAATGATTAAGAATTGAATGGTATAAGAGAATGTTGCTTGAATTAGCATTGAGAATGTCTTAGACCTTAAGATGTATTATCAAGAGAAGCAAAAATAAATATGATGAACATGAGGTGAATGATCAAGAAATAAGGAGACAAATTAGGTGGGGTTGACAATAAAAACACTTAATTTGTCTATAATTTCGATAGGACATCAAAAATACCTAGAGAGACAATTGGAAAGGGATGTATTATAGTTAGGTTTCATGGATCTAGGATTAGATAGAATAGATATTTTTAGATGTGAACTTTTATTTGATTAGTTTTGTACTTGGAATGGTATGTTGATGAAATTTGCTACTTTGTTATCTTTTGGTTGTAGGTCAAGGGTGGATAATCAAGATAGGTTGATGCTAATATACTATCGAGGCTTCTTGATCCTAAAACTTCATACCTCTACTTTGATGTTGTAAGGTTGAAAGTACTGAAACAAAAAGATATCAAGGGGTAGAAATTCCTAAAAGATACAAAATATGAATGAAGACAAATTGTGAAGCATATGCCTAATTTGAAAACTTTATTACTACTATGACAAAGCTCCATCCTCTTGATTTGTTTTTGTAGGCAAGTTATCTTATAGTTGAAAGTATGGCTATGGGTCTCAATGGAGATTGTGCTATGAAAGAAAAGCTTGAGCATGACAAGTTAAGTGAAAATGTGTTACTTGTGATTTGGAGGTTTTTTGAAATCACTTATGCATTTCAACAAGGGAAAGGCTTAAAAACTTGTCTTACCACTAGCTAGGTTTCCATAGCAACTTAATAATTGTTTATTTAATAACTTTTTATTCCAAAACATTAGGGGCCTATTCATGTGTTCAAGTATCACCCCTCCTTTCTAAGAGAAATTAAACATGGATTCATACTTGTACATTTTCAAGATAGGTTCATGAAAACATTGAAAAACATGTAGACAATATCAAAACTTTTAGACATGACACATTATCAATCCTATGTAGAACTAAACCCTTCTTAGGAAAATTCATACCCTTCATGGATATGATTCAATACACTCATACTTCCAACAAAAAGAACAATAGAGCTGACTCAAAAAATATTGTGGCACCTCATTATTGTTACATGGTAAATCATCAAAAACCATCCACCACCTATCCCAAAATTTTTGAGCTATTCCTTAGTGTTGGCACCAATGAATAGGGAATCTTTTGCAACTCTCATGTAGTTCATTAGTTCTTGGATCAATAAACAAGGCACGTAGATTGAATTTTAATATTTTTATCTTTCACTTGTTTGTATGATAATTTTGTAGAATAAAATTGTCGTGCATTCTCCCTATAATTTGACCATTTCTTAATTTGGTCAATCATGGAATCTATGTGAGAAATTATTGATTCCAAGGATGTTGCAAGGGATCTCTGATGTGCATTGGTTTCATTGGGATTTTTTAATGTTTTGATCAATGTTTCAAGTTGTTTTTTATTTTCTTTTATTTGCCCTAGATATATTTGTTTGTGTCTAATGAAGATGTCAAGAAATTGATGTAGGAGTTTGGGGAGGGTTATTTTGTGCCCTCTCTTCAACTAGAATTTCATCATGCCCCGTATTTAGTGAATTAGGGTTTGGGGGTATTTGAGGGGTCATTTGTTGAAAATTAAAAAATCAAAACATTACAAAATAAATGTTTCATTTTTAAAATCACAAAAAGCATGAAAATCTTACCTTGTTGAGCTTATTGACCTCATGGAGTTTGTGAATGACCTTGTAGAGTGCGAGAACATCACTGTGGCATTGTGCTTGTGTGGAATTTGCTTGAACAACCTCAAAGTGCACTTGCAAAAAATCCCCGTTGTATTCTTGAATCTTTGGGAGCAAATGAGGTTCCAGGTGCTATATATTTTCTTTCATTTTCAAATAATACAACAACGTTTTGGTTCGATAGTGACCAAGTCTTAGGCTCATCATTACCAAGCCATAATGCTAGTGCATTATAATGTGCTCACATTATAGCCTATTTGAACCAAATATATTTTTTGGCCATGTTTTGGTTCCACATCTTTGTGCACATGCTCAATCATATCATACTAATATGGTCCCAAGGATTATAGGACTATAATAAGATGGCAATTAAAAGGCCTAGCACGTAAATTAGAGAGACCATAAATGGAAATGCTTCTATCACTAGAGCTATGAAAGTTGAAGGACTCACTTCACTGATTATAAACCTAACATCTCTTATGAGCTACTAGAGCTAAATGAGCTAAACCCCATCATGCTCTATGTTTGAATATTTATATATTGAAACTAAATTTGGAGATATATACTACTATAGACAACAATAATTGATAGATCCTTGATATTGTCGATGCTTTTTAAAAGATGCAAGCAACATCTAAAACATAACTTTATTATTATTTATGTTATAACCATAGAGGATGTTTTTAATACTAAAGAGAATCATCACATCTAAAAATAAGAGATGTCATATAATTTGCATTGTCATGCATATAAGATGTTATCATATGTAAAGGATCCAATTTCAGATAATCATCTTATATTTAAAATAATTTGATAAAAACATTGGATGAGTTTGCATGGCTAGGGGATTGATAACAATTGATATTAGTTATTTAAATATTGTTATAATTAAAAAACAATTTTATCCTATATGTCATGGAGAAGAGAGGTCTCTTAAGGGGTAATGCTACAAGCTAAAAATGTATGTCTAGATGGGTAAATAAATCCAAGAAGATGACAAATTGATACAATACATAGGTATTTTTTCCCAACTATCTAATGAGGTTATTATTGCTCTAAAAGCTCTAAATTTCTTAGGTATAAAAGCACCTACTTGTAATGGGTAGTTATTGCCTTAATAAACTATCTAGAGAGAAATATTGGAAATGATAGCTCACCCGTTACTTTAAATTCTTTTATGGATCATTACTATATATGTTTAGTAGGATGACTATTTTTTTCTTGTAGAAACATGGCAAATTATACATACTTATGCTTATGAAAATCCCATATGATCTCTTTCATAAGATTGTTAGATCATTTTTAAGTATTGTCATAGCATATTATATGTTGACTTACTTCTTATTAAATTAATTATGGGCTTTTATTATTCCTACATCAAAAATAAAATTCATTGATTATTGTGTTACTAACTATTTTGGTGATCATATTGATAGGATATATACCTCAAATCGTGTCTTCAAAATATGGTGCAAGTGCTATTACATGGATTGAGTAATATTTAAATATTTATATTCTATAGCCCTTTAATCAAAAGTTGACTACAAAAGTAACTACATAAGAATCAATGTGGCTCAGGAGATTAGTGGAAGAGTTTTTTCATCTGGGTACTATTACAAGTCCCACTTTATTATATGATAACCAAAGCTATTTACTCTTACCTTGAAGACTCTTATTTCAAAAAATAAAGCACATTTGAAGTTCATGGGCACTTCATTTAAGGGAAAATATTTCCATCCTAATATTATTCTCCATTTCTACAAGACTAATTATCGGATGGTGGATATACTATGATCAAGAAGAAATGGGTTAGGCTCCCAGTAATCACAAAAAAATCATATATGCAGTATAGCATCAAACCTCTGTGTGATACCAAATTCTCCAAATTGAAATCAATGCTTGGCCATAAGTAGTTTCCATTGAGGGGGAGTGTGCATGATAATGGCACCTCTGGATGTAAGACCTACAAAGGCATAAAATAAGACCTCTAGGCATTATAACATATTGGGATATAAAACCTACAAAGACATAAAATAAGACATGTACATATTATGGTTAAAGTTGAGATGTAAGACCTACTGGGCATAAATAAGACTTTTGGGCATTATATGTAAGCCCTATGAGCATGTTGAAAGTTTCTCTCTATAAATCTTCCACTTGTAAAACCAGTATATTATAGAAGACCTACAGGCACTATATAATGAACCTAAGGGAGTCTAGTTTGGGGAGTTTTGGTCTCCAATAAAAACATTATAAGACCTCGGTTAAGCATCATTTTTTAAAACATTGGAATTGTAAATTATGATAAGATGAATTTCATGTAGTCTGAAATAAATGCTCTTCATTTTGGCATATATTTATGTCCCTGTTTATCATTGCCAAAGAAGGCCTACAATACTGGGGTACTTCATTTTTCTTTTATAAAAATTGACAAGTGATGACCCTATTAATATTAAGGAGTAGAGTTAGAACATAATGTTATTAGGGGTCATACCCTTATAACATTTATATATTATTCTAATATAAGGTTATAAAACCTTATGTTTATTATATGCTTTATAAAGCATATACCACTTATTAATAATAATATAATAACTATTAGTTTATTAATTATTTACAAATGGTTGTTTGAATAGGTGTGAATAATACCCCTTCATGTATTTTACCATCCCTTCTCCTATATTTAAGGAGGTTCTCTCTCATTTGAGAGGTAAGAGAATTTGGAGATTTATAGTGAATTCTATCACTATGCATAGAAGGTACTATTGGCCATGTGGAAGTAAGTAGAGGAGTGTCCCCATGTTTAGTCTATTTTCTAGTAGACTACTTTTTGTAAGTGTTTTATAATAAAATAATGTTTTATGGGTTTCTTATCCAGAAGGGTTTTCCCCATGTATATGTTGCATAATCTGTTAAATCCATGCTTGTATAGTTCTCTTCAATAAACTTAGGTCTCTCAAAGACCTCAAGGTGTCAAGATAAACCTTTACAAAATCTTTAAAAAACCATAAAAATTAGAAAGTTGAAAAACCTAAGAAATTTGTAAAAGCCTAAAAAATCCCTAATTTGCATGGCTCTTACACCCTAACTGAGCCTAGTCTACTTTTAACTCCTTCTCCACTCCTAATCACTCTATTCTTAGCTCTAAAAAATATATTCTTATCTCCCTTCCTTGTCATGCTAAGATAAAAGGTCCATGATCTGTCAAGTGTCATTAGAAAGAATAAACATGACCACTCAAACCCTAAAGAAAACTAATCCATCGCAAGGTGGTAAAACTCAAAAAATAGACAAAGCCTTACCCATAGATCTTAAGGCAACCTTGGTCCAACAAATCAGGACCCTAGAGGCTAGGAGTGTTGAACACAATTGCCAAAAAAATTGAGGAAAAACCTAGAGCACAGGGAAATCCTTTCATTGACAAGATCGAATCAAACCAGGGGGCAACACAAAATCCCCTCATCTAAACTTCCATGAAACATTCAGGACTCCCTTACCCTCATCATCTAACATGACAAGTTTCAATCAAATAGGTGGACATGACAAGTTTCAATCAAATAGGTGGGATTTCGATAATGCAAAATCAACCACAAATGATCCCACCTAATTTTCAAAACATAAACATGACACTATCTAGTCATCCAACTTTTTCAGGATATCAACAATCTAGCATCCCCTTTCAAAAAACACAACAAGATCCACCTGAAGGGCTAATGATTGAAGAAATAAAACCCTCTACACATAAACCCCTCTTAGGAACATACCTTGAGCATTTAAAAGAACCTCTTGACTACAACATTTGTCATGTCATACTACTGCATCCTCTCCCTGAGCTTCCAAAATTTAAAGGAGAGGGTGATCCCAACTCGCATATCAAGGCCTATATCATAGTAGTGTGGGAACTCCTTCCCTAGGATGGGGTGGTAGTAAATATTTTTCCAAATACTTTGGAGGGTATCACTCTAGATTGGTACTATCAGCTTCTAGAGGCATCAATCCACTCTTTTAGGCAACCCATTGATCAATTTATTGTTGCCTTTAACATAAACAAACTATTCAAGACAAGAATATGAAATTTTTTAACAATCAAACAAGAAGCCAATAATTCAGTTGCACACTTTATCACATGGAGGAAAGTTCTCTAGTCTTCAATGAGCACACCAAAAATGGATCATAAGGAACTTTGTGATCACTTCTTACATGCTCTCAACAATGATATACAAGAACAAGTCTAAAAACTCCCTTACAACTCATACAGAGAAATGCTCAAAAGTGCCCTTAGATTTGACCAAGCTGCTATTAATAGTGGAGAAATGGAGTATGATATCAATGGAAGGTTGGTAAACCATGATATAAACAAAAATCTTTGATAAAAAATCAAGACATGGATGAGTCAACAAACACTTCACCATCCAGAAACAAAAATAACTATGGCTACAATAGTCATACGAATTTGGGGAACCAAAATGTTAACAACTATCCCTTGAGAATCAATAAGTAGTCATAAGATAATCATCATAAGCCTTGAGATTACAATCATGATAAATACTGCTCGTATCATAAGAGAAGGGGGAGTGATATCAAATCACGTCGGGAGTACCATCGCTTCATATCAAACCTCCAAAAACATCAATGACAAGCATTCATGGACACATTCTCACAAGATGAAGGAAATAGTCCCAAAATCCATAAAAAATCCTTTGATCAAAACACCTTAGGCCTTGTGGAATTAGATAAAGATTGAGAAATTTGTGTTACCCAAGGACTAGAACGACCAGATGATACTCCTAGTGATTCACAATTTTATTGCATGTTAGAACTTCTCAAGAATTCTCTTACGCACAAGAACACTCTCCTCAATGACTTGGATCTAGGCCATCTTGTTCAAAATTCTCCAAGTGAAAAGTGTTCTTCGACATTTGATTTTGAAAAATTACTCTCAAACGATGACATAGGTAAATAGGGTGATATCCCCCTCCATCTAGTAGTCCAAGTTCATGACTATTCCATTAAACATGTAATGATTGATGATGGGTCTGCAATCAACATAGTCTCTTTTTTCTCTTCTTCAAAGAATGGGTTATGACAAAACTTAAATCATACGAGAAACTTGCTTCCTTAGAATTCACAATAACCCAAACATTTAAACCATGGGTTAGGTCAATCTTCGAATCACACTGGGTCCCAAAACCCTCCCAATTGAATTTTATGTCATCAATGAAGAAACCACTTACAACATGATCTTAGGAAGGCCTTGGATCCATAGGATGAGGGCCATTCCCTCTATGTTATTTTAATAAATCCACTTCTCCCACATGGGACAAACTCACATCATTAAAGGAGACCCTGATCCTTTTAGTCTTTATAGAGTTGAACAAATAAAAAATAAGAGAAAGACCATAGAAACCACAAGTAACCCAAACATCAACGTTTTTGAAAAAGGGGAGACATCAAAACAAATCATGAATGTAGCTAAGACCTAAAAATATATAGGGAAGGGGGCAATAGGAGAATTCCCCTTCGATGCCCACTCAAAAAAGTTCTATGCTTCATTCAACTTAGTAACCATTCCTATTGATCCAGATATGAGCATCCATACAATCAAGATCACCACTAAGCAAAAAGAAGAATCAGAACCCACACAAGAACTAGGAGAGTCATTAAAAATTATTCAAACATCAATTCCATTTGCCCCTCAAAAATTTAAAACAAACATTGAAACTCAACAAGAACAAAAAAAATAAAGCTAGGGGGCAAATCATCAAACGATGAAACATGTAAGTACACAAAACTCTCCACTAAATTCAAAGACATTTTTACACCAAGTCTTTGAGTGTCCTTGAAAAGACTTTCAAGTGAAGTTCAGTCCGAATTGGATAGGTCCATACATAGTTAAGGAAGACGTTTGAAACAAACCTCACCTCTTGTGCATAATGGAAGGTGAAGAGTTTAGAAACTCCAAAAAAATCATAAAAACATAGAAAAATCTCAAAAAAATCAAATAGTTCAAAAAAACATAAAGTCATGAAAAATCAAAATTTTGCATTCTTCATTCTATACCATCTTGCATTTACGAGTGACATGTTCTAGTTCCATTTTTATCCTAGTAAGGAGTCTAAGGTTTCTTAGGTATAGGTTGACCCTCTGAGATTTTGAAATCCCCTAAGATCATGTTTATCGCCTATCACTCTTCACCTATTTCTTTTCCCAATGGTTCTAATCAAAGCCTAGCTCTTAGCTTCACATTGATCTTAGTCTTAACAAACCATGATGTTGAGTCTAAGCAAAGTTAGTATTAAAACCTATAGTACTTAATAGAAGCTTGCAATTAGACCTTCCCCATTCCTCCTTAGTAGAAGGAAAGTTTGACTAGACAATGAAAACCCTTGGTGGCACTCAGCCCCTTATCTTTCCTAGCTAAAAACGCCAGGGGGATCATAACTTCGTAGGAAGCAATAAAAAGAATATGAGTGAATAAAAAACAAGAGATAAAAAAGAGTGTGAGAGAAAAGAAAAAGAAATCATAAGAGAGAGAACATCAGAACAACAGAATATCAAAGTATCAAGAAATCAAAAAGATAAAAAAAATGAGAAATTCAAGTGAGGCATTGCAAAATACAAAAAAGAGTGAAAAAAATCAAAATATAAAAAAAAGAAGAGAGAAAAAGAAGATTGCCGATGTCCATACTCTCGAGTGGAGATAAATCTAATCTCAAAGGTACAAGAGTGACATCTATCCAAGAAAATTAAAAAATAAAGGTACAAAGCACACACATGCACTAGTTGAACAAAGCCAAGAGTCTAACTATCTTTATGGCCGTCTTCTAGTCTAGAGCCCTTCATTTACCCCAAGTCTATCTTGTTGGCCATCTCTAATCTAAGTCTAGAAGGTACTTATAAAATTGGTTGCTTGTCTAAGTTGAAAGCTTGTTAAAGTGTTTTGTCTAGATAAGGATCAATGTTTAGCCTTCTTCAAAGCCCAAAATCAAGAATATTTCATTTCCTCCCTAGTCCCACTTGAGTTGCTGATCCTATCCCAAATTTTAGTAGGTCTCCCTATACCAAGTCAACTCGCAATCCCCTAAGTCAAAAATCTTACTAAAGAGCATTCATATTGTTTGTTCGACTTGCATACATTTCAAACATTAAAAACAATTTAAACATGTCATAACATCATGACATTCATAACACTTAACACATAGTACTTTGCATTTCATATTTGTGAATCACATCTAGACACATTGCATGTCATTCATATCATAAATATACAAAAACAAATTGCATCATCCATGTGTGATCATCATAGGTATGCATTCTCATAAGAAAAATAAATGCTCTAACCAATCATATACACAAGAGGGAAAGTGAAGTACAAGATATTAATTGAAGCTACATTTAAATCTCATCCAATAAAGTCTCACAATAATAAGTGCAAAACAATGTCTGAGTACAAATCACTCCTCCAACAGAGTCAAAAGAGCAAAATTATGCAATCAAGTGTGCAAGTCTCCCCATGCAAGGAGGCAAGGGAATAAACATCTTCAATAAACTTAGGTCTCTCAAAGACCTCAAGGTGTCAAGACAAACCTTTGCAAAATCTTTATAAAAAATATAAAAATTAGAAAGTTGAAAATCCTAAAAAATCCCTAAAAATTGAATATGTTCTTCAAAATTTGTAATAAAATTTGTTCTTATCTCTAGCTTAGCATGTGTTTTATTTCCGTAGTGCTCTTGCACCCACGTTTTGTGTGCTTTCATTCTTGTAGGTCCCCATGGCAAAGCGAGGCAACTTAAGTATACTTATGACACATATTGACGATACATTCCCTCATTTCAATTTTAGTACTTATTTTTTAATATCATTAAATCAAACTAATACTTGTTATTTTAGGTACAACTACAGGATAATGACAACAGGTAAGGCCTAGTTCGAGAATGGTACCTACTTTTTGTGTAGATGACTGTCCCTGAGGGAGTAAATATGTAAGCACTGGAAAAGTGCATGGGCCTACATGGTAATCTGATGATGAGTTATAGTCCTAGTCACGCACAAGTAAGTATGTAATTATGACCTCTCAACAATATTCTTCTTGGTGACATGTGGATTGAAGTTCTTCATCTTGATTGTGCTTCCCCTGTCCCCTAGCTAACTTTCTAAGGTCTTGTGTCTTTCATTTTTGTCGCTTTCTAACCTTGTTGACTTGACCCCCTGAAATTACAAGATGGGAAATTCACTTTCCCTAAGCCCCCTTCTTCCATTTCAACCTTTCAAAGGCCTTCAATTGACCTCCCAAATCATTCCTCATCATTAATTTTATCTCTCTGTTCTTCCTTTTTGGGTCACCCCCTACATTATTTTCAAATCCCCCTAGGCAACTCTAAATCTCCCCCCAGGTGACCCAGGGTCCCCATGGGTGACCTACCTTGCTAAACTAGGCAACACTCTCTTCAAGTCCTTCAATCAATCTTTGGGCCTTGAGATCATCTTTAGCCCCCTTTGACCATTCTTAGCCTCTAAAACCACCTGTAGAACCTTGTCTTTCTGGGTCGTCCCTTTTGTCTTTTGAATCTCCCTAGCTGACCTTGAATCTCCCATGGGGTGACCCAAGATCCCCATGGGTGACCTGCCCTATCAAACTAGGTGACCTGCTCTCTTCAAGTCCTTCAATCGGTCTCCGGGTCTTGAAATCATCTTTAGCCTCCTTTAACCATTCTTAGCCCTTGAAAGCACCTGTAGAACCCTGTATTCTTGGGTCACCCCTTTTGTCTTATGAATCTCTCTGGGTGACCTTGACTCTCCTAGGGGGTGACCTAGAATCCCCATGGGGGACCTTCCCTGCTAAACTAGGTGACCCAATCATGTTTAAACCCGTGAGTTTCTCTTCAAATTAGGCCCAAATTAGCTTTGTTTTTCCTCTAGTTTGAATGGCTCTTCGACCCTAATTGACCCTAATATATTTTTAACTCCTTCTCCACTCCCAATCACTCTATTCGTATCTCCAACAAATCTATTGTTATTTCCATTTCTTCTCATGCTAACTCTTATTCCTCCTTGAGTGATAAGCTTTCATGCCTAGTTCACTCCCTAATCAACCCAATTCACTGTCCAATCAAGCCTATTAACTCTTCAATCAAATGAGTTAACTCTCCAATCATCTCCACCATTGTTGTGCCTCCCCAACCTATAAATACCCCTCACCTCTTCATTATTTATCAAGGTTGAGAATGTTCTTACCATCTTCACAAGCTTTTTCAAGCTTATTCACATGCATTTGAGCCTCTTAGTTCATTTCTTTAGTTTTCATTTTTACAAAGCTTCAAAGCTTTCCTTAGGAGGTAAATTTATTGTTGTAGACTTATGCCCAACTTTGATTTTTGTTCTCCATAGCATGCTTATGCTCTTCACAGGACTTATGAGTCTTTTGCTTTCTTGGTATAGCTACCAAGCATTCAAAAGCTTCAATAGTGTTGTTAGGTTCACATATTGCTTTCAAAAAAGCTGAGACATAGTGCTTCATTAGCTTCAATAGCTCAATTCATCTATCGCAGCTTTCAAAGCTCAATCTCATTTGCAATAAATTGTTTCTTTGTCCTTGTTTCCAGGAGGAGATCGCTACTATTGTAGAGGAAATGAGGTTTCCACAAGAACTTTTGAGGATACGCTAGGCTCATGCACCAAAGAGAATCTAGGTTTTTCATGCTTTCATAGTTAATTAAATCACAAATTTGCTCTTGGATGAGTAGTTTTTTCATTGTTATTTCCTTGATAGGATTTAATTTCATTTTATTAGATTAGTATTGTTTAGATTGGATTTATTTCAATTCATAGATTACAACTTCATTCAAGTATTTTCATTTCTAGACTAGATTCAAAACCATATCAAAAAACACAAAAACATAGTTTAGATTGCATTTGGAAAATTTCATATTTCAATTCTTAGTTAATTAAATCACTTTATTATTTAGCTTTGGAAAAGGAACCAAAAATTATCTTACATTCATATAAAAATAGAAAAATACTAGGAAACTTAGGAAAACTAAACCCTTGATTTCATCGTGAGGTAAATTTACATTCAAACAAGGTCAAACCCTTGATTCCATCACAAGGTACATTTCACAATTCAACATTTCACACAAATCAGAACAAACCTTTGACCTCAAGTCAAAGTCAACTCAAGTCAAGCTAGGTCAACACTTAGTCAACAAACTCTCTCCTAAGCATTCGATGTGCCTAGGGATAAGAGGAAATTGGATCAAGGTTATTCTTAAAGAGATGGATGAAATCCACCCAAGACCACAATGAGCACAACAAACCATGGAAGATCAAAAACACACTCTTAGGATATTCCAACAAAGAGACATCATACAACAACACATAAAAATGAACAAGGATAGGTCACAATGCTCTAGATTCATCAACGAGCAGAACAATCTACCCACTAGAAGTTGGAACCTAAGAAATCCTAATAGGAGACATAGGATTAGTGACCCTTTGGATCATATAATTATCTCCATTGCAACATCCCTAGACAAGCTCGTCAAATATCAATCCATACTAGGCTTGTAGACTAGCCAACCACCCTCTATGAAGTTCTATTTCCACGAATAGAACCACCCTTGGATCTCACCTCCATTCGACTGGCTTCTGCCATTAGAGTGAGAGTGACTTGGAGGTTATCTGTAGCAAGGAGAGGGGTTTGTGTGTGATATCGAGGTTGACTCATTCACATTGTGCTTGAGTCACATTTCGAAGCACATAGTCCCATACAACAACTCCCTAGGAAAATATAGCACTTCCTAATATGTGGTGTCCACTTTGAGATGAACCACAATTTTATAAAAATATCAAAATTTTATGCAAGGTGCATAACACCTTTCCCAACAAATTCAAATCAAAAGGATTTGAATGTTGAAACCTCAATAAATTAATTGTTTTAAATTACATGGTTTAAAACTAGAAAACTATGGCAAATTATAGAGAAATGATATAATATTCATATAAATAGCCCAATAAAATATTTTTTGTAGTCATAAAAAATGACTAAGGTAGAGGATCCATTGTAGTTGAGAGGCCTCATTTTGCACTCCTGAAGCACATAATTGGTAAGTTGAACAACCTTCAACTTTGCACCCCATCTTACTTGTTGACTTAATTACCCAGACTTATTTTTTGGGGTTGAGATCACCAAAGACGGAGGTACAATTACATGTTTTGTTGACATGTGTTGTTAAGTGATGGTTTTGAATGGTTGACCAAAATTTGCGATATAAGGGACAAAAACTCATTTTGGAGACCCACTAGATCATGACTAGTTTGACACCTATTCTCATGTGACTACCCACACCCCTTCCCCCTTCCTACACTTCGAAAGTTAAATTCTAAGAGAAAAACATGAGTTCCAACCCTTGTGCCTCATTCAAAATGCTTATTATAGATTCCCATACACTCATTTTGAGCCAAAGCATGTAAATTAATGCATGGAAGTTCAAATGAATCATCAAACTCCTTCACATTTCACTCATTATATTGACAATGATGAACTTACTAGTTGTACCAAAGAGGTTTTTATGCATTTTTTGTAGTGTTTGCATTTGCTCTATGATATTTATATTTCTATCACAATGTTGACATTTTCACTACTTGTGGAAAGCAACAAAAATGCTAAAATTAGAATACACCTTATTTCAAACCCACACACTTGTTCTTTGTCTTCCCTGAGATGTTTTAGATCATTCCAAGCCTACATATGACCTGTATACAATCTCTTTATCCTTTTAAATTGATGAAAATCCATCTCTATGTGAGGGCAAGTCTTGATTCATCTCTTTGATTGATGTCATATGCAACCAATCACTTGATTATGAACTCAATCCATCTTCATAGATCATATCTTCCTAGTTGGGAGGCTTTTCGTCCCCATTTAAACTTAGGGACTCATTAATGTGGGATCATCTTTCCCCATATCCTCTTTTGGGTAATATTTTGCATTGGTTGGGAGATGACCTTTTAGGCCTATTAAGCATGTCTCGAGAACCCCCTATGTGTCTACCTCTCTTTTTGGAGAACCACATCATGTTCCAGTTCCTCCAAAACACCTAGAGTGAGATCATCAATTGATAGTAGAATGATTTGTTCCTCCTCATCCAACATTGAGGGTTCAAAGAAACAAAGGTTCTCTACATTACCCACTCAATAAATCTTCATATATGGGGGTGAACCAAGTAAAAAACAATTCTTACCTACTTGCTTTAGAATAACAAAAGTCTCGTATCTTGGAGGTTTTAACTTACTTTCTTGAACTTAGACTCTATCCTCTCCCAAGTACAACCAAACTTTGTCACTTGCCTTAAACTTGTGTGCAATGCAGTGTTGGTTATGCCTTCATCTATACTTATCTTGAATCTCTTTTAGCTTCTTTTGCACTTGTAGATAGATTTTATAGATACACTCCTTTCCTACCCAAAAGAAAACTTAACAATGAAGAAACCCTTAAGAAGAAATTTTATGCCGTTCACTAAACCCCGAGAAGTTTCAACCCATTTCTCTATCTTCATCCTAGTTGGGCAGGCACCATGGAACTTACCAATCAAAGTAGTTTGTCACAAAACATTGAGTTAGTCCTCCAAAGTAGAGTTACAAAGAAATAGGGTGATCCCTTCTTGATTTTTTTTTGGCTACCATGTGAATCTTGAGGGTGAGTGTTGGACAATGAGATCTTGAGAGTGGTCTGGCTCGCATCTCTCCTAACCCCTCTTTCAACCTACTTTTTACATGGATAGTCCAAGGAGGGGTCCCTATTTTCCATATCCAGAAGATTTCCTTGAATCACATTTGCAAAACTATTGTGCTCTCTACTTCTGCTGTGAAAAACTCCATTACATTGGGATGTTGGAAACCCTTCCCTTAAAAAGCTTTATCTTTGAGGCTAGTCTCTATCTCCCTTCACAGCCCTACCATGAAACCCTAAGCCACTAGTCCTAGGAAGATTTTCTTGAAAAAAAAAACGTGGTTTGAAATAGATATATTTTGGCTCTTGCCCTCTAACATCATTCCTCTGTTATTGAACTATTCTCTACTAAAATTTAGAGTTGGTCTCTAAGGGATGACAATCAACCCTAGGTTTCTCTAGATAGCCAAAAATCATTGTGGGCATTTTTCCTTGATGCAAAAGTACCAAAAATTATCTTTACCTACACATAAATCTTCTTTCTCATCTTCTTTTGCAAACACCACTTTATAAACATTAACAACATTATGAAAATCAAAAAATTTATCACCATCTCTTCACACAAACCATTACAACAAACTTTACGGAAATAAGAAAATCTCATAACAAGTTCCTTCTCCTATTCATCCACTTGGTCATCTACAAATTTCTCCATCTTCTCTTCTTCAGCTTCTTCTTTTCTCACCACTTTATCAATACATAAATCAACATTAATACTTTTATGGAAATCATAAATTTTCAACATTGTTTCTTCACTGACTTCTTCATTCTCTTCTACAACAATACCTTCATGTGATGAATCACAAAAACTAAAAATCTCCTCAATATTCTTCCTCTCCTCTTCAAGTGGCGGATTCTCTTCATCATATCCACAATCAAATATAGGGCCTTCACTAGACACCATTTCTAAATTAGCTACCACCTCCAAGGGAACTTCTACAACACTTTCATCTTCTACAACTTATATTTCTTGGACTTCTATTACCACTACAATGTTATTTTCAACATAATCCTCAAGCATGATGACTTCCTCTTCCTTGTTTTCATCTTCCTTCACATTTGTAAAAAAACAATGTTAGATAAAACATGGCTTTCTCCTCTGCTACAACCTTATCCACTATCACAACCATGCCTTCAAAAAGACATTTATCATTCATGTTCTTTTCTTCTTCTGTGTTCTTTACTTTTCTCCTCCACTACAACCTTATCCACTATCACATTAATGCCTTCAGAAAGACATGTTTCATTCATGTCCTTTTCTCTTACCATGCCATCTGTATGACATTATTCATCCTTCTTGATCACATGTATGGAAACCCCTCTTAATTTCTTATCCTCTAACCTCTTTATTCTCAAATAGATGTCCATTACTTTTTCAAAGGTTTACTTCTCAAATAGAGTCTCATTTTCTTTCATGCCACCAATGTGACATTTTTCACTATTTATGATCATGTCTACAACAACTCTTCCATGTTGCTTAGCTTTCAAAATTTTAAGTCTAAATTAGATGTCTGCAATCTTTTCAAGGTAATCTTCCTCTTGGTACTACTCCATAGATTTCTTCTCAATCGACCTCTTCAAGACCATCAGACCATCCTCTTTTTTAAAGGCATCTTCACTCAACTATCTGTAGGTACAAGATTTAGAGTGGCATATGCATCTATTGTGCTCGACGATGGTAATGTGGTTGGGAGGTGGGTAACATTCTCCCATTGGTCCACGAGCATATCTTGCAGGAGCTGGATGGTTCTTTGTACATTTCAAGACACTTTGACTTCTTGCTCTATGTGCCTGTCGGGGCATTTTGGTGGCAGTTTAGTATCATGCATATTTATGCTTTATATATTTTATTCATTGGAGTGTGATCCTTCCATGTTTGGGAAGTAGCCTTCATTGTGTTGTAATTTTATGATGTCGTTTGGTTGGAAAATGAATCATGATTTGGATGGAAATTGACATTTTGTATCATTTTCTCATGTATTGGAAATGGTTAACTGGGGATGTTGGAGTCCTTTGTTTTATATGTTGTACTTATATTATTCTATGTTTATGGATTGGGTTGTATTGTGCCCACATTATGATCAATATTTTCATGTCTGGTTTTGGTCTGATTTGACGTTGGTGTTGAACAAGCATGGCATTCCGTTTGGGATTTCTCTTATTTGGCATGTATGTTAGCATTTTGGAAAAAATGTCATATTTCTATATATTAGTTATTCCATGCTTTTGGGATTGGATATCATGTTCTTTATAGTGTTGGAGTGGATGCCATGTGATTTGGATCCTTGTGGATGTATCATTTTGGTGAGGTGTTGTAGTCAACCCTTCGTCTGGCTTGTAGGTTGAATGTCGACATTGCTTGGTGTGTGGACCTCATGTCAATGTTTGTTTGGCCTTGTGTATGTTTTTGTAGTTTGGTGAGAGATGTGTACTTGGTGTTCACATTCTCCCTTGTGCTTTGGTGTTTGCATTATTTTGCATGTCGATCTCCACTCTTGTTGGAGAGCGCTTTTGCCATGTGTGTCGCTTGTGAAACTTGAATGGCCTTGAGGCTATTGATTTTGCCTTTTGATTGTCTGGAATGGGTTCTTGAGTGTTTCTGGGGCTGGTAGTGGCCTTGAGGAGGTGGGAGAGTTATTTCAAAATTCATGTTGTTGAGAAAATTACGTTCAAGCACTGTTTAGGGACATTAGTGCCCCAGGTGGACTCCATCGCCCAGGAAGGACTCTACCACCTAGGAAGGACACTATTGCCTAGGTGGCACACTAGAGCTAAGTGTTGGAGTCCCAGATAAGTGCTAGAGTCCTTGGACACTTTCGCTACATGTTGTTGTCTTGTTTTCACACTGTAGTCATTGAGCCATTGGACATCGAGCATTTCCCAACATTTTTTGAGGAAACTTTGTATACAAAATTTGTTCCTCGTGGTCCCCTAATTCCTCTCATATTTTTATCTTGACTAAATGTGATGTATTTTTGGAGATGACCATTTTTATCTTTGGAAGCATGTGTCACATTGTGTCGGATGTTTGTCATCATTTTCAGTGAGGGATGTGATCTCCCTAGTGGATCTCCTTATTTCGATGGCTTGTGTTCTTGGTAATCCTTTCACTGGTGTTGTGTGTTTGGAACTTGAGTGGTCATTGTGGTTGTTTTCATGTCATGTCCTCTAGAGTGTTGTCATGGGATGCTGTGACGATTATAGTGCATGATTGTGTAATTGGGACATGCGCATGTCACAATTACATCGCGAAAAAATTGTTCATCCTATTTTTGTCCATTAATGTCCTAGTGTAAAAGCTGGGGCATTACAACTAGTACTAGAGCCCATGTTGTAGCATTGGGAGCTTTAGGTTTTTGCAGTTCATGATGCTTTGTGTGCATGGCATGATTGGATTTATTTGTGCTCATGTCATGATGTGCTTATTTTGATATCATGTGATTTTTTGTTGTTGTGCTAATGCATGTGATTGTATGTATAGGAGGATGCCTCGTAGGAGCTATCACACTCATCATGTTGGGTTGCACAACCCTGATCGAAAATCTCTAGAGATTTAGAGTGATCATTCTCCCTTGTTGAGTCCAATGCAACCTAATGAGGATGTTGGACTTCATGAGATTACAAGGTTGCTTAGAGAGTTGTTGAATAGGCTTCTCCCTAGACAGGAGGAGCCACAAGCAGAGGATTCTTAGTCTTCTCAAAGGATTGGAGAGAGTCAGTTTCAAGGGAGAGAGCATTCTAGGATCCCCCCTAGGTTAGGGAGAGGGAGCAACTCAGGTAGGATGGACCTCATTATGAGGATAGGTAGGATGGTGATGGAGGTAATGTTGTGATTAGACAAATGAGAGATATTCTTCGCCTTCATCCACCTACTTTTGAGGGTTCACTTGAGGAAATAGAGGCAGAGGCTTGATTGTTGACCTTGGGCAAATGCTTCAACTTGTAACCTTTTAAGAGCAACACAAAGGCATGCTTTGAGGTCATGCAACTTCGAGGCTATGCCTCTACTTGGTGGGAGGAAGAGGAACATAAACCAAATCTTGACATATCCACCATTTCTTGGGAGACCTTTAGAGAGAGGTTTCATGCTTGTTACCTTTTAGAGCACTATAGCAACGTCATTTTGATGAGTTCCATGCTCTCCAGTAGCTTGGATTGACAATGGCTCAGTATGAAAATCATTTCTTTGAGCTGAAGCAGTATGCAGGTCTCATCGAGGATGAGAAGATGTTTGTACATAGATTTGTGAGAGGCTTAAACACTTGCATTGTTGGAGCAGTGTGTATGACTGGACCTTCAACCTTGAAGCATGCAAAAAAATTCTTTTCCAGCACTCAAATCAACTAGAAGATCCATCAAACACATGAGAACACAACTAGTAAATAATTGCTAAATTGTTCCCACGAATGATATACAACTTGTAACCTCATCGAGAACATACCAAGTAATATACCACAAGCTACACATAAACATACACAGTCAAGATAAGATCCAACACACACATACAACACAAAGAACTAAAGCTCCTAGTGTTGCAACCTAGGTAATCTAGTATTAGATGTAATGCCCTAACTTTGACATCAGGACATTGATGGAAAAAATATAGACAAACAATTTTTTTGCATTACAATTGTGACATATGTCACAAACTTACACTCACACACATGATGCCATTGAAACTGAATAACATCATGACCAAAGCACATGATGACACAACCCAGTGGATGAGAACACAAGGTCAATGTGCACTAACACTAAATAAGAGCAGTGGAAGACTTCCATGCAAATTATGGAATGACATCAACATGACGAGAAATTGAGGAGATAAAACCTCCTGACAATTGATGATAGAGTGATCACTCACACTGTGAACACAAAGATAATATAAAGATGGAAGGGACTAAAGACCATACTAAATTTCACCCTTCTCACATCAAAGACCACAAACAAACACCCATGGAATGTATTCATGACATCCAAACCTTCTTGCAAACATGCCATGAACAGATAAGTAGGAGGTATTTTTCGCAACATGCCATGAACACTTGGTCATGAGGGAGATGTGACAACTCACCTAAGTCTCACTAGAGATTGACCAAGCACACCCAAGGACATAAACACAACACAAAAAGGATCACAACCAACAAAGGCCAAAATCTAACACACAACCAAGAAGGTAGGCACCTAGGGCAAACCCTAATGAACAACTTCCCTTTAAGAAACTTTTCAAGAAAAGGTCCAAAAGTGCTCATTGTCCAAGAATTGCCCCCATCAAGTACAAATCATCCTTGTTGTTAGTTAGGAATCACCTAGGTGATTTGTAAATCACCCTTATTACTAGTTAGGAATCACCCAAGTGATTTCCAAATTCCCCATGTTGCTAATCAAAGTGCCGCTATTGCTAAACAAGTGATTTGGAGGAAGGAACATGGCCTAGAGAGACATTGGGCTTCTTAGAAGCACCAAAATTGTTTCCAAGGCATACAAAGGACCCCAACAAGCCTATCAACATTTAAGTAACCCCAAACACAAGATTATAACCTCAAATGACAAGTAAGAAAGGAACAAGACCCAATCAAGTGCATTGCCAAGCCAATGTGACACCAAAGAGGACAAACAAAAAACATGCTTTAACTGTTGCAAGTATGAGGTGAGCCTGTGTTGTCATTGATGTCAACATACTCATATTGCATTGACAAGAAGGATTGGATGAGCTGTGTGCTGAGGACATTGAGAAAATTAGCCTCAGTCAGGAACAGTGAAGAACAGTGATGAGAAGAAGGCAAATGTATTGTATAGGTTGAGAACCGAAGGATGCGGATTAAAGGGTTTGTAGATATGAGTCTTGAGATGCTTCAGTTAAGATTTCAGAGGTCCGCATGAAGATCTGAAGGAGTTGTGGCTGTCGGTGTAGAACCGGTTCCGGCAAGTATTCAGAGGTGACAGAGGATCACAAAAAGGTCCGGTGAGGTCCGGAATTGTATTATCCTAATCTGCGGATTGGAAGGAAGTGTTTGGGATGTCCTTGTGATGTGTCATCCTGATTTGTGTATGATTTGGAGGTCCAGAAGTACCTTTTGCATTATGACAGAGGTGACAGACTGTGTTCTTGAAGTTCCGGATGAGGAAGACAAGAGATTCCAGTAAGTAAAGGAAGTGCGGATGTATCCGGTCGTTCACGCAGGCTTGTGAAAGTTTTTTTTTGGATCATGTTGAGGTTGTGTTGTTGGTCCGCATTGATAGTAAAGCCCGGAATTGAAGTTATTCTTCCAGATGAAGTTCTTGCTCTGTTTAGCCGACCGGATGAGTTGTTCATCCTGCGAATGTTCTTATGGTGGCCGACCGGATGTGTTATTCATCTTGCGGATACTCTTATGGTTGTTTGCCGACTTAGATGTTTGTTCCTAAGTCGATGTCTTGTATAAAGAACGGTTTGTGAGTTCATTTCGATGTGTGGATTGTGTGGATGAGTGTGGCATAGCGAAGAGAAGTGCGAAAGGCAGAGCAGAGGTTTTTGGGTTTAAATGGAACTGATCCGGACATGGTAGAGATGTCATTCTCCAGTTCAAGACTGTGATTTTTATCACTTTGTAGATAGTGTGTCTCCTTGTAGGCAGTGGGCCTCTTTGTGAGCAGTGTGCTCGGGCAGTGAGCCCTAATTGGCATGTGCCATTCATTCTTCTTTATTCTTCTAACAGAGAATAATTCTTGGGTTAATCACCCCGTGGTTTTTCCCTTAACCGTGTTTTCCACGTCAAAATCTTGGTGTTCAATGTGTTGATATTTATCTGCTCTTGTGTTTATGTATTATGCTTTCATGGATGATTAATTGATATGCTGCCAACTAACAACGAAGAATCAAGTGTTTGAAAGAAAAAGAAGTTTTATACAACTGATTCCCCCCCCCTCTCAGTTGTATGCCCTAGATCCAACAATTGGTATCAGAGCCAAGTTCCTCTGAAAGGAGCTTAACCGCTTGAGGAGATCCAGGATGTCATCATACAAGAAGGATAGTCCGAAGTTCGATGGAACCAACTTCACTCTCTGGAAAGGTTGCATGAAGTGTCACTTGGAATGTATGGGAAAAGCATACTTGGCTATGGTTTCAAAACCATATGTACCTCCACAAGGTGGTCCGACAACTCTGAATGAAATCACAGAAGCTGAAAACAATCTGCGGACCAAGGAAGCTCTTCTAAGCGCATTGAATGACCCAGATCTCTCAAATGTTATTGACCTACCAACTGCATATGAGATCCTGACTAAACTGGAACTTCTGTATGAAGGAGATGAGTTTGTCAAAAGTGCAAGGTTGCAAAGTCTGAAAGGGAAATTTGAAAGATTGAAGATGAGAGATGATGAAAACATCACTACCTTTATGCCAAGAGTGAATGAGCTGGTATGTGGAATTAGAAATGCTGGTGGAACTCTAGATGAAAATGAGATTGTCTGCAAAATCCTAAGATCCCTTCCTGCTGCCTACAAAATCAAGGTTGCTGCCATTGATGAATTCAGAGCCCACACCACTGTCACAAGAGAACAACTGGCTGGCAAACTAGCTGCATTTGAAATGACCGAGTTTGGAGATGATCCTCCCAAGACTGAATCTGCTTTCAAAGCCAGTGCCTATGTGAAAGGCAAATAGAGATTTGATCCAGGAGAAAACTCATCAAGGAAAATGTCATGGTATGATCAAGCAAGAAGAGACATGGAAGAAGAAGAAGCAGAAACAGCTCAACTTGAAGCCCTCATTGCAAAGAGACTGCCAAGAGGATCCGGTAAGTATGAAGGAAAACTACCCTTTAAGTGTTTCAACTGCAATAAGATTGGTCATTTTGCTTCAAGATGTCCGGAAAGATCTGCAAGGTCTAATACTAACAGACAAAGGTTTCAAAAGAATTGCTATTATGTTCATGAAGAAGATGACAATGAAGGAGTAACAGATGATGAATCAGAACTAGGAAGCAAATCCAGAAATGAGTGGGTGTTTATTGCCATCAAGGAAGAAGATTCAATACTCTCTGAATCTGTCAATCACAAAGTTGTTCAAAAAGCTTTGGCTGCTCAAGTGGAAGAAAAGGATGATTGGGTTATTGACAGTGGATGTTCTCACCATATGACTGGTGACAAGAATAAGTTCTTGAATTTGGAAAGGTATGAAGGAGGAATGGTAAAGTTTGGTGACAATTCTGCTGGCAGAATCAGAGGTAGGGGAACTATTTCCTTTGATGGAAAGAGCAAAACAGGTAACGTACTATATGTTGAAGGATTGAAGCACAATCTTCTCAGTGTTGGTCAGTTAGTGGACAAAGGCTATGATCTCCGGTTCAAGAATGGAAAATGCAGAATCTTTACAAGCTCTGGAATTGAAATTGCATCCGGTACTCAGACAAAAGGTAATATCTTTCATCTAGTTGGTTCAAATAAAAGTTGTTTGTTTGTTCAAATTGATCAGAGTTGGTTATGGCATAGAAGAATGTGTCATGTAAATTTTGATAACATCATCAAGATAAGCAATACTCAGGTTGTAAGAGATCTTCCAAAATTGATGAAACCCACAAATAGTTTGTGCAAAGAATGTCAGCTAGGTAAACAAAGCAGAGTCTCTTTCAAAAGCCAAGATCAGTCTTCTACCGAATTGTTGGAATTAGTACATACTGATCTCTGTGGTCCAACAAGAATCAAGAGTCTGCAAGGTGATAGATATTTCATGTTGTTAATTGATGATCATTCCCGGATGATGTGGGTTACCTTTCTAAAAGAAAAATCAGAAGCATTTGAGAAGTTCAAAATCTTCAAAGCTATGGTAGAGAATCAAACCGGATTGAAACTAAAGTGTCTAAGGTCTGATAGAGGTGGTGAATTTACATCTGGTGAGTTCATTGACTTTTGTGAGAAGCAGGGTATAAGGAGACAGTTGTCTGCTCCTAGGACTCCACAGCAGAATGGAGTAGTTGAGAGAAAGAACCGGACCATCCAGGAAGCTGCCAGGACAATGATGTTGGAAGCAAATGTTCCTCAAATGTTTTGGAAAGAAGCTATCAGCACTGCAGTCTACACTCTCAATCGAGTTCAAATCAGAAACAACACCGGTAAGACCCCCTATGAACTCTGGTTTGGCATCACTCCTACTGTGAAATATTTCAGAGTATTTGGTAGCAAGTGTTATATTAAAAGAGATGAAGATCTAGGAAAGTTTGATGCTAGAAGTGATGAAGGAATTTTCTTGGGTTACTCCACTCAAAGCAAAGCATACCGGTGTTACAATAAGAGATTGAGGAAGATGATAGAAAGCACCAATGTGAAAGTTGATGAAGGAATTGAGAAGCCTTCAAGATTTTATGAGTTTGATGAAGATGACCTAGACAGTGTTCAAGGAACTCAATCCTCTCCGGTGAGACAGAGTCAGCCTGATCCGGTAAATCAGGAAGAAGAGATAGGTTTGAATGAGCCTGATCAAGAAACAGCAGTGCAGGATACTCCCAAAATTCCAAGGTATGTAAGACTGAACCACTCTGAAGATCAGATCATAGGTGACAGAAGCAAAGGTGTACAAACTAGAAGGAATGTTGCTCAAAATTAGGATGAATGTTGTCTGATTTCAAAGATTGAACCTAAAACAATAAATGAAGCCTGTAATGATGAAAACTGGACCAAAGCAATGGAAGATGAACTGATGCAAATTGAGAAAAATCATACTTGGGATCTTGTTCCCAGACCTAGAGACAGGAATGTAATTGGAACCAAGTGGGTCTTTCGGAACAAACTAAATGAAGCTGGTGAAGTAATCAGAAACAAAGCTAGATTGGTCTGCAAAGGGTACTCTCAAATAGAAGGAATTGACTTTGAAGAGACTTTTGCTCCGGTGGCAAGAATTGAAGCAGTCAGATTACTTCTTGCATTTGCTGCCTTCAAAGACTTCAAGGTATATCAGATGGATGTCAAGTCTGCTTTCCTAAATGGTGATCTGGAAGAAGAAGTTTACATTGAACAACCGGATGGATTTCAATTGTCTGATAATGATGATATGGTCTGCAAGTTGAAGAAAGCATTGTATGGACTAAAGCAAGCCCCAAGAGCATGGTATGAAAGGTTGGATGAGCATCTTGTGCAGATTGGATTCAACAAAGGTACTGCTGACAGTAACTTATATTTCAAAATTGATCATGAAAACATTTTGATTGTTGAAGTGTTTGTGGATGATATCATTTTTGGAGGAAGAGATAGTATGTGCAAAACTTTTGCAAATCAGATGAAAAGTGAGTTTGAAATGTCTATGCTTGGTGAAATGAATTTCTTCTTGGGTCTACAAATTACTCAAACAAAGAAAGGAATCTTCATTTCTCAAACCAAATATGTGAAAGAATTGTTAAGGAAATTTGGTATGGAAGATTCAAAACCAATGAACACTCCCATGGCAACCGGATGTAAGTTGAGCAAAGATGATGACTCCCCAAAGGCAGATCAGACAAAGTATAGATCAATGATTGGTGGATTGTTGTATCTCACTCAGACTAGACCAGATATAATGCAGGTTGTTGGTCTTGTGGCAAGATTCCAGGCTGATCCTAGAGAATCTCATGTTATGGCAATCAAAAGAATTTTTAGGTACTTGAAAGGAACAGTTGAGTATGGTCTATGGTACCCTAGAGATCCGGATTTCTCTCTTCATGCTTTTATAGATGCAAATTGGGCAGGAGATGTGGATGACCGGAAGAGCACTAGTGGTGGAGCATTCTTTTTGGGGAAGAGATTGGTTTCTTGGTTAAGCAAGAAACAAGATGCAATATCTCTGTCTACAACTGAAGCAGAATACATTGCAGCAGCAGGTAGTTGCACTCAAATCTTATGGATGAAGTAGATGCTAAGAGACATTAAAGTTGAATATGAGGAGCCTATCACAATTTTCTATGATAATTCAAGTGCAATTAATATTTCTAAGAATCCAGTATTGCATTCTAAGACTAAGCACATATCTATCAAGTTTCACTTCTTGAGAGAACAAGTGAACAAGGAAGAAGTCAGATTGGAGTATGTTCCCTCCAAGGATCAGATTGCAGATATCTTTACTAAACCTCTTCCCAAGGACTCTTTTGAATATCTCTGGGAGAAGTTAGGGGTCATGGCCCCTCCGGTGATGAACTAGGATGCACTGATGTGCATCAGTCCGGTGGATATCACAGTCATGTCTTGTGATCCGGATTGATGATGGGGAGCTGCAACTAAGGGGGAGCAGCTGGTATGATTCTGATGTATGAGAATTGCAAGTATGAGCCCTTTGCCATTGATGTCAAAGGGGGAGAGAAGACATGTGAAAAACAAGTGGTTGATGATCAAAGGGGGAGTAGTAAAGGAAGAGAAGACATGTGAAAAGTTGTTGTTGATAGGGGGAGCTGTGACAGAAAGGAGAAGTTCTTGTCTTGATGGTTTTTCACATCATATGTTGCCATCAATGACAAAGGGGGAGATTGTTGCAAGTATGAGGTGAGCCTGTGTTGTCATTGATGTCAACATACTCATATTGCATTGACAAGAAGGATTGGATGAGCTGTGTGCTGAGGACATTGAGAAAATTAGCCTTAGTCAAGAACAGTGAAGAACAGTGATGAGAAGAAGGCAAATGTATTGTATAGGTTGAGAACCGGAGGATGCGGATTAAAGGGTTTGTAGATATGAGTCTTGAGATGCTTCAGTTAAGATTTCAGAGGTCCGCATGAAGATCTGAAGGAGTTGTGGCTGTCGGTGTAGAACCGGTTCTGGCAAGTATTCAGAGGTGACAGAGGATCACAAAAAGGTCCGGTGAGGTCCAGAATTGTATTATCCTAATCTGCGGATTGGAAGGAAGTGTTTGGGATGTCCTTGTGATGTGTCATCCTGATTTGTGTATGATTTGGAGGTCTGGAAGTACCTTTTGCATTATGACAGAGGCGACAGACTGTGTTCTTGAAGTTCCAGATGAGGAAGACAAGAGATTCCAGTAAGTAAAGGAAGTGCGGATGTATCCGGTCGTTCAGGCAGGCTTGTGAAAGTTTTTTTTTGGATCATGTTGAGGTTGTGTTGTTGGTCCGCATTGATAGTAAAGCCCGGAATTGAAGTTATTCTTCCGGATGAAGTTCTTGCTCTGTTTAGCCGACCGGATGAGTTGTTCATCCTGCGAATATTCTTATGGTGGCCGACCGGATGTGTTATTCATCTTGCGGATACTCTTATGGTTGTTTGCCGACTTAGATGTTTGTTCCTAAGTCGATGTCTTGTATAAAGAACGGTTTGTGAGTTTATTTCGATGTGTGGATTGTGTGGATGAGTGTGGCATAGCGAAGAGAAGTGCGAAAGGCAGAGCGGAGGTTTTTGGGCTTAAATGGAACTGATCCGGACATGGTAGAGATGTCATTCTCCAGTTCAAGACTGTGATTTTTATCACTTTGTAGACAGTGTGTCTCCTTGTAGGCAGTGGGCCTCTTTGTGAGCAGTGTGCTCGGGCAATGAGCCCTAATTGGCATGTGCCATTCATTCTTCTTTATTCTTCTAACAGAGAATAATTCTTGGGTTAATCACCCCGTGGTTTTTCCCTTAACCGTGTTTTCCACGTCAAAATCTTGGTGTTCAATGTGTTGATATTTATCTGCTCTTGTGTTTATGTATTATGCTTTCATGGATGATTAATTGATATGCTGCCAACTAACAACGAAGAATCAAGTGTTTGAAAGAAAAAGAAGTTTTATACAACTGATTCACCCCCCCCCCTCTCAGTTGTATGCCCTAGATCCAACATTAACACCCTCGATCTACTAGTTGTCAATGAGTTTATTTAAGCAATGAATTTCAATATACAAAAGTATCATTTAAACAAGGTTCTAAACTTCACAAAAGATAACAACTCATTTTAGGTGAATTTCCTTAGATCACAAGCATATAAACCGTAACAACATGGGACAAGGAACATTCAACCAAGTACCTCCACTAACATAATAGCTATCTCTAACAATAACAATTCATTATTCAATTCAGTATACTCTATCATCATAATCAAGCATAGCCAAAATCTATAATTCATTTTCTAAAAAGTCATATTAGGACCAAATGATAACAATTCAAGACTTACAAATAATGATAATTCCATCACAAATCAATGTGCAATTTCTAAATGGCATTTATTACATGATTTCAAAATGACAATCACATCCCAACTATGGATGGAACACACTCAAATACATTAATGAGATAATCATACTATTATAACCTTTACTTGATTACAAGGCATATTGCAAACTAAACAAGATACTAAACTAGGAACTCTTCAAGTTCCCAAGAGATCTTTGAGAAGGGGACCAATGGAGGATGCTACTCGCCACCCAATCATATTACTATAGTGGAGCACAATAGATGCCTATGCCACTCTAGGCAACCCCCAAGCTACAAACACATAAGATCGTGGATACACCTCTAATAAGGCCATTGTCACGAGCACAATAGATGCCTATGCCACTCTAGGAAACCCCCAAGCTACAAATACATAAGATCACGGATACACCTCTAATAAGGCCATTGTCACAAGCACAATAGATGCCTATGCCACTCTAGGCAACCCCTAAGCTACAAACACATAAGATCGTGGATACACCTCTAATAAGGCCATTGTCACAAGCACAATAGATTCCTATGCCACTTTAGGCAACCCCTAAGATACAAACACAGAGGATCATGGATGCACCTCTAATAAGGGCATTGTCACACACATACAAGGGTCTCAAGCAAGAAACCAAAAACCACACAAGGTTCACACACACAGTTTACTTGACACTATAAAATGATCATACACAGTTTACTCAACACCATGAAATGCATGATCACACTATAGGTACAACTCATTTTGGATTCAATGCACAATCACACTTGAACACACAACTCTCAATCACATGCCAACCTATCATTTTACCCAAAATGGATAAAGCATGGAAAACATAACATGACATCATTACATCAATATCCAAACATTAAATAATTTTAATTGCTAATCAAAAATCACAAATCCATAATATAATGTCATACCACGAGGATACAAGATCCAACACTCAAAAGAAGACCAAAAGCCCAAAATAGCCTTGGCATGGAAAACAATGCACAATCATGACATTACATTGCCACTAGGTAGCTAACCTCATTTTTGTACGGAGATTTTTCATCTCACAAAATAAAAAGATAATATCGATCTAAATTCTAACTTTCATATTTTCAAAAGTTCAAGAACATGCAAAATCCCAAATGTATCAACGATGAATGCTCCAAAATTCTTCATTTTTAAAAATACAAAATTTCAGAAAACAAAGAATATCCTTTTGAGCATAACAAGAACATCACACTTTTCACATCACATACTATTTTGAAATTTTTTTGCTAGTTACAACACTATTTTGCATATTTTAAAAATTTTAAATCAACAAATTTAAAACACACAAGTTATTCTACAATTTCTTTTTGAAAACAAAACCTATGTAATGAATGTAGTATGCAACCACCTAGTATAGGCATGACAAAAATGAAATCAATTTAAAGTAAGTGCATAAAATTTAAAGAGAAGAATACCTTCAATCAAGCAACCCTCAATAATGGAGATGGTCTTTCTTTGCACACAACTCTCACAATTCTTTGCCAACTTCTTTAAAATCCATTCCATGCTTTCCAATTCCACAAATAAACTCCTACAATCTTTTGCAAAAAACAAAGGACTTATACAAGAAGAAGAGGAGAGAGGAGAGAAAAAAATGAAGAAGTCTTTTACAAATGAATATCCTTTTCCTTTTTGACTCCAAAAAATCCCTAAAACTCCTAAGACTTTTCTTCCAACTCCCATTTAAACTAGCTATTTCCATATAGATATTTTTAATAGATATTTTCACTTAAGTGATTTTCTTTTCCAAACAAGGGACGCAGTGCGTCAGCTTCCTGCCGTTAGTTGATGTTAAAACTGATATTGGTAGCAATGCAGGTTTGCTATATTGTTAAGAAAATAAGAATTTATTGAACTAATGTAGTTGAATTTGACATGGAAATCAGCTGAGAAATTAAAACATTTCACATTACTATTTTCACATGATTATTAGCTGCTATTGAAAGTAAATAACGAGGGACAAACAAGGACATGCAGAATTGTTCACAACACCAACCAACTTGTGACTAGGGACATACTAATCACACCTCTTGTGAATAGGGGCACACTCAAGGTTCCAGTCACAAGGACATTTACAAATAAGGACATATACTTATTCACAACAATCTTCATACATGTGAATAGGGATAAACTCAAAACATACTAGACAAATGATATGTAAGTTTCTTTATGCAAAAGCTTGTTAAACAATATAAAGCTTCATTGTAATCTGATATTTGGCTCCATTTGCAACCTGCAAGAGATGTATAAAGATGGTTGTCAGTAGATTATTATAGTAAATAAGCTATTGTAATGAAGAGTGTGATGAGCAAACTAATTTCTTTGAAATAGTTTTTTAAATAAGACATTAGCAAGAGAAGTAGAATTATACCTTTTGATATGCATTAGTCCTGTTTACAATTGGCACTGATAATAATATTGTTCTGATTAAGTGTAAAGTCTCCTTTTGTTGAAAAGTCTCTTAGCATGAAGACAATATCTGATTTGTCTTCAATGTACTGTTCATAGGTGACATTGTGGAGTTCAGGGAGCAGTATCTGAATGATGGACTTGTCACAAGAACAGTTAATAGTTTTTTTATTATCAGTAGTCAAAATTGTTTTCAAATACAAGGAGTATATGTATGCAACTTGTTTATTGCATATAATGCAATGGGCAGTTTGCTCTTCTAGTGTTCCATATGCATCAAATTTGTAGTTACAGTTTGGACAGAATGCATGGAATGGACTTGAGAAGGGATTGGCTACTTTTAATATTCCATGGACCTGCAAGACATGTTGAAGTATTATTATCTTTTGGCTTATATTTAGAAAATTGTACGTAAAGAAATCCAAGAGTTCGAAATTACTTACCTCAAATGTTGATTGTAGTACTGTGTTTAATCTTTCCAAGGTCCTTTTGTTATTTAGTTTACCAATATATATTGATTGGCCTATATAAAGTGTGTTGTCCCTTGAATCTATCCGTTTAACAATATTCTTGAAAAGCATAGGTGGGAATTCATTCCTTTGGACTTTTTCTTGCATTGCTAGGAAGTGGTGCTCCAAACTTGAATGCATTATCAGCTATTTTTTATTAAGAGAGTTAGCATTTTTTTCCATGTATCTAAGGAATATAAGAGAAAATGAAAAATGAAAAATACAGTGAATTGATGATTCGAGAGAATAATTTACCTGTGCTTTGTCAAGTTCAGTATCTCCATCTTTCAGGTCAACAAAATATTGGTTTCCTTTTTTTGTTGTTGCCACTACCAGGGCACCAATAGTTCCTGTAGCATACTCATCCGTGCTTGTTAGTAATTGTTTGATTGTAGTGCTTGGTATAAAGTTGTATTCTTGACAGATTTGTGGTATGGCTTCCACAGTGCTAGAGCTGTTTAAGATCAGGATGTAATCACAGTCACCACGATCATAATTTGTCTTTGCAGCAATCTCAAAACCTGAAATTTGGATGCTTGAACCTGGAACTATCTTCTGTTCAAATTGCTTGACAAGGTCACCAGTTATGTTTATAGTCGCTGTCATCTTAGCTTTGGCATCTGTTAGGTCAGCTCAAAGCACTTCACGTGTTCTATTATTTTTATCTAATGTTGTCTTATAGACAACAATGATATCTCCTTCAAATGTTTGCCGAGCTCTCCGGGCATTGAGATCTTCAATAGACATTGAGTTGGGATTCTTTGTCTTTGATCTGTGGGGATTGAAAGAGAATTATTTTAATTCTAGGAAATTGAATGAGTATCATATATTTGCAAATTGAAGGTGTCATTTACCTTTTTGTTGATAGTTGTTGTTTTGCATGCAATTGTTTCTCTTGTCTTTTGCTGCTTTCCATTTTTAGCTGCAACAAAGTTGTGAAATGTTAAGATACATGTTGTGGAATGTTAATTTAGTAATTGTCCTTTTTAATAATGAGGACTTATAATTATGTGATAAATGAAAAATAGAATTTTGTAATAAATAAAGATCAATTCATACCTCCAGATATCTTGAATAACATGGTAAAGTTTATTTATTGACATGAATTGCTCGAGAGGATTTTGATTTATTTTGCATCATTGATTTCAAGCATTGTAAAAATTGCATCATGATCAGTCCAGTATGCTTCGGATTTGTAAATACAATATGTTTGTCTATGTACATTACACCAAACATGATCAATGAGTGGTCTAGATAGGAATTGTATGTTGTTTAATAGAAAGTTCATTTTGTGTGTTTGCATATAGCTAGAGAATCCATTTGTTTTCATGTTATGCATAGACATGTCAATGTTGAAATCGCCTACAATGTATATAGTAGCATGAATATTTATGCAAGAAAAAACTTGGTTGGTAATTTCTATGATTTCTAACAATGGGGTAGCAGGTCTTACATATATATCAGATATGTTGATTTCATTACCGTCGAAAGCTAATGTTATTGTTATAGCTTCAACATTATTTGTTTTATGTTGCATAGTTTTTAATATCTTATATTTTTTTTGGGTGAAAGTCATAACACCATGTATATGATACGTTGAGAAATAATTAAAGTTTTGAAATGGATTAATAAAATTAGAGGATCGAGTATGTGTTTCTTGTAAACAAAAAATATCAGATGACATTATATCATGATCATTGAGTATGTCTTCTATATGAAGAGGCAAGTTACGTGTATTCAATGTGGACAGTAATATTTGTCCAGTATGAATTTCTTTTAAATGTTCATTTTGAAATTTCCACATTGCTGTAGATTGTAGACGTGACATTTCCACAAGTACTTTTTTCTTTATTTTGAAATTGTTTTGTGTAATAGGTTTTAGCAGAAATAAGTTGTCAATTGTTCTAGTGCGTGAAAGTGCTGTATATGCCAATCCATGTTTGTTTATGCCTGAAGGGTCAAATGCAAGACCTTCTATTGTAAGTCCTTGGGATCTATGAATAGTACGAGCACATGCTAATTGGATTGGAAATTGTCTTCTAATAGTTATCTTCTTATGGTTTGAATGCTTGTGAATAGGTTTGGCAATTCGAAGTATGGGTGTCCAATCTTTATGAATGTCATTGGTAAAACATTGTGCTAGCCTTTTTGATTGTCGATGTCCAATTTGTGGATCATTGAATTTAATCCAAACAATGTCAAAGTCAGCAAATTTGGTATATGCTTCATATGTTCCATCGGATCCATTGACTATACCGTCTTGTGTGTCATAATTACCAGCGTATATTTCAACTAACATATTTGGCTTTAACTCTATTTGAGCTGGTAGATTGGTTGAATGATTATAAGATCTTATTGCATGGTAATTGTCTTCATATTCATCAATTGAATTCAATACGATCAGATCTCCATGTGCAATTGAAAGCATTTTCCTATTGTGTGTATTAACATCTTTTCTTCTATAAAATAGAAAAGGGAACATTGGGTCCATTGGTGGTGGGCGGACGCAGTTATTATTGAGATATTCCAAGTCTTCATTTGTTTGTGATCCAATGCGTATTCTGTTCAGTATGTTGATGAAATGTTGATTTCTTTGTCGCATTGTTGTTTGCAAAGAGTAGTACATTATTTTTTGCTTCCAAAAATTATACGGCATTAGTTCATTTGTTGTTAGCAAGTTTTCGAATACTAAAGAATCTTGTACGGGTTGTGCTTGGTAAAGATCACCACAAAAAATGGTATCAAGATTTCCAAAGTAGCTAGTAGGCATTTGCATTATATCTCGTAATCTTTTGTCAATAGATCGCATAAATCTTGCACCTACTAGTGAAATTTCATCTATTAGAAGGACTTGTAGTTGTTGATAATGCTTTGACATTGTATCTAATGTTTCAGAATTCAAAGGAATGAATTCTGATTTGTTGAAAGGCATATGCAATGCTGAGTGTATTGTCATGCCACCAATGTTGTATGCTGCTTTTCCTGTATAAGCAAGAATAAGGCCTTTTGGTTTCTCTGGATCATTATCAATAGAATTGTTGTATATGCGAATAAGACTTTGGTATATTGCTTTTGCGGTAAAAGTTTTTCCAGTTCCAACTCCTCCTGTTAGGAACAAATGTAATGGAGTTTTGTTGTTTTCCATTTTTTTTTAATACAATGTCTTTTACAATTGCTTGTTGTTCTTTGTTTAACATTCGTCTCATTTTGTAATATTCAACATTGTCAATCATTTGATGATGTTTTGATATTTCAAATGCAACAGAATTTTTTTTGGTTATTTTGTTCAGTTTTAATGTATCCATATCTAATTCTATGTTGTATTGTTCTTGTTGTGATGAATGTTTTTCAGGTGAGTGTTGGTTTTGAATTTGTTCATCAATAGTTTTTAGGTCGGCAATAGCAGTGTCAATGTCACCCCGTGTCTGATTGAAATTGTAATTATATTTGATGAAATTAGCTCTAATTGTGTGCTCATGATAAGAATATGCATTATGCCATGTTTCAAAACCATCTTTTAGTGTGTTTTCATTTATTGTAAATGGTACATAAAGTAGTAATTGCTCTCTGTAATGATTCTCTTGGTCAATATGTCTATTAAAATTGACAAATCGTATAACATTTCTGTTAGCTTTGGCTTCTAATTTTGAACCATTTTTTTTGTATTCTGAAACAAATTGCGCAAGACAAATGTTTGTTATTGTTTTAGGTCGTGCAACATAATAGTCTATTAATGAATTGCAAGTTACATTTTTGGAATCATCTGGTTCTTTGTTCAAATGTTTTACTGACTTTAAAATAAATGTTCGCTCATTATCAGGGCTAGTGTCAATGAATATACATTTCCTTGAGCTGTAGTTTAGTGGAAGAGATAGTACGAGGTGAACACCTTGTTGCGAAGACATTTGTTGTAAATTCAGCAATGTATTTCCAAGCTTACTTATCATTCTTATAGCATCTATTTTATTTTGTTCATGTTCTTTTCGAATTCTTTTGAATGCATTTGTCATTGACTTATCGACTTTTGTCATATAAGAGCTGCAATACATTGCTGCAGCATATGCATTTAACACGAATTGTGTGTCTGTATTTGCGTTCCATATTTCTGGTACTTTCTAGCAAAGCTATTGTTCCATATGTGTGCTGGTTTCCTTTTCAAAAAAATTGTGGGCCTATGGATTGTAGATTTGATGGCCATTATGTAATCGTTCTCACTTAAATTCATTTCTTGTAAAAACATTTCGAAAGAGAATGAATTGTCATAATTTGAATGTTGTAAAGTGGAAAGAATATCTTTTGCTCTTGAAATTGTAGTTTGATCATTGTCTATAGATGGTTCAATAATTGAAGTTTTTCCCATTGGTGGAAGTGGAAAATTATATGGACAATTTTGTTTTCTCGATTTCCTGCATAACTTGGTATGGTGATGTTTATGTATTATAGCTAAGTCAGGATGTAGTTCTTCAGTATTACATGTTATGTACTTGTCTACAAATTCTTCAATATTTGCATTACTATCTCTACCATAAATCGGTGCATCTTTAATCCATAGGAGGAAATGGTCATGTTCATTTCCACGATTTTGGAATTCAGTCACAGAGAAATAATCCAAGATTTTCCCAAAGAAGGAATTGTCAGTTAATATTAGTTTTTTTATTGCATTGATTCTATGCCTATAATAACGTGCACATGTCACAGGATCTTTTCTTATGAGTTGAAATTTGTTAGTTTCATTTGCCAGGTTGTGTTGTTGATTTGTTTTTGTTTGATATGTATTGTTTAATTCTTCAAGCGTTTTTGATAGTGGCTCCCAGTATTGTTCAGCACTTGTAAATGTAATAAAAAAGGTAGGTGGTCCAAGTTGTCTAATCATTGCAAATACATTTTTTTTCAATTGGTGCATATAATCTAGAGATATTCTTATCCTTTTGAAATCAATGTAACCAATGTCAGATCTAAGAATCTTTTCTAAATTTGGTTTATGTTTGACATCTTTTGCTACTAGTTTTCTTCCTTTTAGTTGACCTTTGCGTAGTCTTATCCACATTGTGGATAGAACTTGGTGTATGAGTATCTTAATGGTCTTGAAAAATAGATTTGTTGTGTGGTAAGCAAACTTTCTATTTGAGTTTTGTAATTCCCATTGTGCAATTTTTTGGTATGGAAAGGCTTTGGTGATGTTTTCGTCATGTGGTTCCCCAAAAAATAGTGTAGGAAAATTCATTTCTTCTGCATATTTATCTTTAAAGAGTCCAATAGGATTATGGCCTTCTGCTGGTGCAAGTTCTATAATCTTGTCTTGCATTTCATGTATAGATTTTGATTCAGTGAATCCATGTATCAAGGTCTCACAAGGATTTTCATTTTCTATATCATTTTCCACATCGCTTTCGACATCGCTTTCACTAGTAGTATTTTCATTTATTTGATCATTGTCGTTATTGTATTGAAGAGTTTTTTCCCAATCTTTGGTTAATTGGACATTTTCCATTTTATATAATGTTCTCTTGCATAATTGTTTTAAAGCTTTCATAATGATAGTTGCACGTACCATTCCTGCTTTGTATGCATTTCTATATTGTAGCTGTCTTTTAAGAGCAATAGCAATTGTAGATGTCTCATTAGTAGATCGTGGCAATGCTGTTTGTATAATGTCTATGTTAACTGGTACATTGATAATAGAGCCTGTTAGACCCATTTGGGAATTTTTGTATCCTAGTTGCCATATTTGTGCAAATGCAATTCTAAGTGAGACTAATCGTTCTTCTAGTTGTGAAAGCATTGCTACATAGTGCAATGGTTTATTCATTCTGATATAATCTGGTGTTGTATATCTAGGTAGTTTGAGATGGTTCAATGATGCTTTACAATTGCGACAAATATAGTTTTTTGATAGAATACATGTCTTTTTTGTTAAGTTGAAATATGCATGCTTTTGTTTGTCCTTCAGCATTGATATATCTTTTTTGAAATGCAATATTTGACAAATTGAACATGCATATTTTGGTGTGTCTTGAATTTTTTTTTGGAATATTTCTAATGGCGACATTTGAGTTTTTTTTGCCAAGGTTGTAGGTGCTAGTATATTTGTTGCATGTATTTGTCTTTTAATTTGTCGAAGTGATCTAGCCTTATTTTTTTTAATGTTTTTGGTTTGGTTAAAAAAATTTATGTCATCTATATTATTATTTCTAATGATTTGTTTAATGTTATGTAATCTTATATGTGGTGATGTTGAATCTGATTGAATTTGAGTCTGATTTTTCAATGTATATCTGTCAACTTCTATTATTTCTTTTATATGTGTTTGTATATTGTTTGATTGTATTTGATAATGTAGGAGTGGCTCAAAATGACCACAAAGAGGGTTTGCATCATGGAATAAGATAGAATATGAATGTCCATGTGATGATTGATTGAAATGTAAGTACTTCTTTCCTCTTGTTATTGACCTAACACATATTTGTATGTCTAACCATTTGGATAGCCAATGTATACAAAATATGTCTCCCCATAATCCAATGTCTTCATTGTTTGTTGTTGGCTTTGCAGAGAGTCGCATTCTATGGAGGTATGTTTCAGTATCTTTTATTCTATGCAATTCATATAGTGTAAGAGGATTCAATTCATAGTTATATGAAGTTATTGCTTCTGCATTGCCTTCTGAAAGACATTGCAAGAAGTAATCAATAGTTCCATTGCGTATTTGGATTGATGTATACTGATTCTCAAGTAGAAGCTCAAATGTATCAAAGAGACAATCTCCAACATTATATTTAAAGTTGTTAAGCCTAAAAAATCCTTCAATTCTTAAAGCACTATCTATGTTGCAAAATTGAGATTGATTTTGAAATTCATATTTTTCTACTTCTATTATTTCTTTCTTTGGCATTGCCAAAGAATCTATCTTCCTTTTAATTTTTTTATGCCTTGAATTTGATTGTATTTGATAACATAGCAGTGGCTCAAAATGACCATGAAGAGGGTTTGCATCATGGAACAAGATAGAATATGATTTTCCATGGGATGATTGATTGAAATGTAAGTACTTCTTTCCTCTTGTCATTGACCAAACACATATTTGTATGTTTAACCATTTGGATAGCCAATGTATACAAAATATGTCTCCCCATAATCCAATGTCTTCATTGTTTATTGTTGGCTTTGCAGAGAGTCGCATTCTACGGAGATACGTTTTGGTATCTTTTATTCTATGCAATTCATATAGTGTAAGAGGATTCAATTCATAGTTATATGAAGTAATTGCTTCTACATTGCCTTGTGAAAGACATTGCAAGAAGTAATCTATAGTTCCATTGCGTATTTGGATTGATGTATAGCGATTGTCAAGTAGAAGCTCAAATGTATCAAAGAGACAATCTCCAACATTATATTTAAAGTTGTTAAGTCTACAAAATCCTTCAATTCTTAAAGCACTATCGATGTTGCAAAATTTAGATTGATTTCCAATTTCATATTTTTCTACTTCTATTATTTCTTTCTTTGGCATTGCCAAAGAATCTAATTTCCTTTTCATTTTTTTATGCCTTGAAACAAAGTTTATTATTGCAAGATAGGAGGGGTATCTTTTACCTTAGATATTGATGATGTGGATGTGTACTAAATTCGTCTTTGTATTTGATCTTTAGATTAGCACTTTTTGTTCTTATACCTCTTCTTGCTTGTGGTTCTGCAATATAAAATTGTCATTGTTATATTCACATCGTTTTATTTTTGTTCTAATCATATTCAATAAATGAACAATTTTGCAATTATTCAATGAATGAACAATTTTGCAATTATCTATTTGCTATATGGACATATGCAGCCTGCTAATTTTTTGTGAACCAATGAGACATTGTCAATCTATTGTTTTGATAGAATTTATGATTACAATTATACACTTTGTTATAAACTAATATAAAATAATTTTTAAGTAAAAACAAAAAATCACATGCCATAAATAAAACAGTTCTAAAATATAATAAAACAATTCTTAAATAAGATAGCTTTCTATTTTTTCATGTATTTGTTATCTATTTGTACATGTATAATAATTTAAATAGATATTCAGATATAATAGAGAAAATGTAATTAAAGATTTCATTTTCTCCATCAGTTTGCCTCATAAAATACTATATTGATCATGCTTATAATTGATCTAAGTTCAGTTTTGATTGAATTTAAACAAATCAACACTTTTGACATTTATTTTGTATTCATTGACACTAGGCCTGATAATGAGTGAACATTTATTTTCAAGTTAGTAAAACATTTGAACAAAGAACCAGATGATTTTGAAGATGTAACTCGCAATTCATTAATACACTATTATGTTGCACGACCTAAAACAATAACAGAGATTTGTCTTGCACAATTTGTTTCAGAATACAAAAAAATGGTACAAAATTTGAAGCCAAAGCTAACAGAAATGTTATACAATTTGTCAATTTTAATAGACATATTGACCAAGAGAATCCTTACAGAGAGCAATTACTACTTTATGTAATAGAGAAATGTAATTCAAGATTTCTTTTTCTGCTCAGTCACTTGGCTGCATAAAATACCATATTGATAATGCTTATAACTGATCTAGGTTCAATTTTGATTTAATTTAAACAAATCAATATTTTTGACATTTATTTTGTATTGCATTTGTATGCACTTAACCTAAACTTATTCTAAATATAGAAATGAAAAATGATATGGACTAGAAGTAGAGATTCTCAAAGAAGCATTAAACTCAAAACATTATGTATGATAATTGTTTTAGCATGCTCTTACACAAGCCAAGCAGAAAAGAAATTGCTTATACATATTAGATAGTTCAACTAGATTGATTATTGTTAGAATTGGAAGCATCAGGAACTGGAAAGGTGCTCAGAGCATTCGAAACAATTGGACTAACTTGAGTAGCATTTGGGATAGTGGGCAAAACATTTTGGATAGGGGCAGAGTGATGAGGCAGACATGGATGAGGAACATGGCCCAAGAGAAAATGAAGGGCAAGAAAAGTCCTTTTGACTCGTGATGCAAAGTGTGGACCAAGTTGTAATTGATGGGAATCCACATCGTTTTGCATAGTGAGCATACAATCATTTTGTATGCCAACTTTGATAGCATTATAAACACATGACATTGTTGGATCCTTCTGTATCTCATTAAAGGTAAAAAGACCTCCTATGAGACCTGAACCATTAAAAAGTTTATAGTTATGAATTGCTGACTTAAAACTTTCCTCCGATATGAGATAACTTTGTACATAGTCAAATGCCAACTTTTTGAGGAGGTCAAAATCCTGCAGCAGATCCATTGCATTGGAAAGGAAGATAGAAACAACTTATGAGTATTGTAGTACTTGTGGGAATTCTTGAAGCATTTCTATCCCCACCACTGTTCAAATTGCCTCTTCCACAGCTGCACAATCAATCCTAAAAACATGGGCCATCTTCACAGCATCATATCTTCCAATGTCTGTCGGTTCCCATTTTTGAGTTGGGAAGAATATGCGTTTGTTCTTTTGCCACTCCTTCATTTTGAACTGTCAAAATGGTGTGTAGCAAAGAAAAAACCATTGTAATAGAAAATCTTTGATCAATAAACGTCACCATCAAAGTTCATAACCATATAAATAGAAATCTTTCAGATGAGTGCACATAGAATGGCCAATTTTGGAACTAGACGATTGAAGCCAATAACAATTGTCATAAAGAAAATTGTGCACATATAGAGAGAGATCTATGACAATATTATCAAATTCAAATTAGGTAATAGACATTGTTCAAATTAGATCATGTTTAGTTATGAGAGTTATTATATAAATATATTTACAAATACATAAAAATACAAAGACAAAGAAGTCTACACTGTTGCCCTGTACTAAATGTTGTTTACATATACTTCCTTGTTTTAGATTGTAATATTTATACGACTTCTTCCATGCCTATTTGCCTTGAGTTCATAATGATCAGTAACCACCAAAAAAATATAAGAACACTATTACATTGCATATCAGCAATATGCAAAAATGCAAAGTGTTTTTTACTAGAATGAGCAGTAGAACCAATATGAACATCTCGACTATCATAATAGTGTATACTTGTAACATGATTTCGTCCTCAGAAAAGTGAGCCATTTCTTTTCCACACTGGATAACTATATAATTTGTAACTGTAGCTGCAAAGAACAACTATTTGCAAGCTCTTAGCATTCCGTCCATCACATTTGCATTTTCTGTCAACCAATAATAAAATATCCTTTAGAATGTAGGTTGTATCAAAGTCTATGACTATTATACTTGTTTGAAGAATAATTATATTGTGATGAATGGTATATGTAAGTTCAGTATGTTATTCATGATCATTCGATCAGGATCTTGACTTTGAATAGTAAATTGATGTCTAAATATTTTTGTGGAGTTTCTGCAAATCAAGCTTGATTTTCATGACAGTGTAGAAATTGGAGGACAATATCATTCAAGTAGAGTTGGTGATTCATTAATTGTTTTACTTTGAGTGATCTACACGAAGCTCTAAAGGGTTATCTAGTGACAAGAATATATGTTCTTTGTGATCAGTTGCTGTTATTGCAGCTATTGCTTTCTATCAGCATATAAGTACTAGGTGTTGTCATGAAAATAGAAATGATGGTCATTATCTTTGAAATATACAATACCTATGGAACTAGTACTATCCCTGTGGATGTATCCAGTATTGGAAAGTGTATTTTCTAATGTCTATAAGAATGCTAAGACTATAGATGCCTGAAAATGTTGTCAATTTGCAAACGTCATTTTATTCTAGAGTGTTTGGATAATAGGAATCCATCTAGGATAAAAAAACATTGCAATAGAGATTCAGGATACTGCCCAAAGTGGCTAATCTATGCAAATAATAAAGAAGATTATTGACAATTGACTTGTATCTTGTTTCTGTGTGTCTGATATTATTGCATAGAAATTGTGCGTGCAAAATTTAAGAGACATCATGTTTATAGAAATAAAGCTATATGATCTTGCTCTAAGATTGTTCAAGAAATTCTTTGAACTTTGTCAAAACAATAGTTGCTATCTATTTTGAAATGCAATTTAAAACCTCACCATCAAAGTTCATAACCATATAAATAGAAATCTTTGAGGTGAGTGCACATAGAATCGTCAATTTTGCAACTAGACGATTGAAGCCAATAACAATTGCCATAAAGAAAATTGTGCACATATAGAGAGAGCTCTATGACAATATTATCAAATTCAAATTAGGCAATACACATTGTTCAAATCAGATCATGTTTAGTTATGAGAGTTATTATAAAAATATATTTATAAATACATAAAAATATAAAGACAAAGAAGTCTACATTGTTGTCCTCTACCAAATGTTGATTGCATGTACTTCCATGTTTTAGATTGTAATATTTAAACGAATTCTTCCATGCCTATTTGCCTTGAGTTCATAATGATCAGTAACTGCCAAAAAAATATAAGAACACTATTACATAGCATATCAGCAATATGCCAAAATGCAAAGTGTTTTTTACTAGAATGAGCAATAGAACCAATATCAACATCTCGACTATCATAATAGTGTATACTTGTAACATGATTTCATCCTCAAAAAAGTGAGCCATTTCTTTTGCACACTGGATAACTATATAATTTGTAACTGCAATTGCATAGAACAACTATTTGCAAGCTCTTAGCATTTCGTCGATGACATTTTTGTTTCTGTCAACCAATCATAAAATATCCTTTAGAATGTAGGTTGTATCAAAGTATATGACTATTATACTTGTTTGAAGAATAATTATACTGTGATGAATGGTATATGTAAGTTCACTATGTTATTCACAATGATTTGATCAGGATCTTGACTATGAATAGGAAATTGATATCTAATTATTTTCCTAGAGTTTCTGCAATTCAAGCTTGATTTTCATGATAGTGTAGAAATTGGAGGACAATATCATTCAAGTAGACTTGGTTATTCATCAATTGTTTTACTTTGAGTGATCTAGACAAAGCTCTAAAAGATTATCTAGTGACAACAATATATGTTCCTTGTGATCAATTCCTCTTATTGGAGCTATTGCTTTCTGTCAGCATATAAGTATTGGATGTGGTCATCAAAATAGAAATGATGGTCATTGTCTTTGAAATAGACAATACCTATGGAACTAGTACTCTTCCTATGGATGTATCTAGGATAAAGTACATAGCAAACCTAACATAGTAAGAGATAAAAAGTCTAATTGATTCCATTTATTTCTCCTAACATTTGTGTTTTATGGCCAATACCAAAACGACTCTGTATAAGAATAAACATTTAAAAGTGAGAAGAAGTGTTCATTGGTCTTGTAATAGAAAATTTCTAGATTATGAGCAATAGCTTTGCTAGATTTATATATTTGTTGTATATATAAAAAGATAACTGAGAATAAATCATATAAGAAACAACTTTTCATGCATTGCATATTTCTCCAACTATATACACAATCTAATTGTTAGCTTGAAAAGCTCTTAAAGAAACAACTTTTCATGCATTCCATGTTTTTCCAACTGTATACACAATCTAATAACTTATCTTAGTAAGATGTTTCACATGATCAATAGCAAGATCAAACGTAATAGTCTTAGTAACAAATACATAGCTACTTTGTACCAGACACATGGCTGGTGGTAGCTATAGATGAAGTGCTACAATTGTCATTGATATTGAATATCTCTCTTGTATCAATGTGATTACTAACAAGAGCAACATCTTCCAGGAATTGATTAGGACAATGGTTACCAATGCCAAATGGAAAAATAGCCATGTCAAAGTTTTTTTGGGGTGTTGTATTGTTGATCGTGCTGCTACTATACAAACACTTGTCAATAGGACTAAAGCAGGATTGGCCGAATGAAGATGTACATTGAGTAATGTAATTGGTTGAAGTTATATCAATGTTTTCAGGTAAAACTTCTTCTAATTTTGAACTAGACTCTAAAGAACAGAATGGTACAACAGGTTGCTTGATCAGAAAATTGGTACTGCTATCAATTTCAGGAAGACACATGGATTTCATGTAATCATTTGCTACCAATTGAACTAAGTTGTCATCAATTGTAGCATTTGATTTCTGTTGCCTCAAAAGTGGATTTAATATAGGAGCCGACTGCAAAGTAGACAAGGGCAAAATAGGTTGATTAGTGGACAAATTGCATGGCTTTGAATTGACATGCAACAAATTTGTTCTTGCTTTATTGCCATTGATAGATATAGCAACCTTATCATAGGCAAGAGCAGCTTCCTCTATTGTATCAAAAGATCCTAACCATTGACGTTTCTTGGACCTGCCATTCCAAATTTCTGCAACATAGCTACCCCAAGGTTGTCTCCTAACACCTCTATATGAGATATCCTTTGTACATTTGTCCATTTCCTTAGGACTAAAACATGGAGCTTTGTTTCCTTTACCTATTTCTATGAAGTCTTGATAGCTTGACTCTGTGTGAACGCTCTTCATTATTTGTTTCTCCTTCATCTGATTCGCTTGTAAACTAGAAAATGGAACAATAGGCTTCTTGGAAAACAAGTTACATGGTTTTGAATTGGCATAGATAAAATTTGTAATTGTAGTACAGCCTCTCATTGATATAGCAGCCTTATCATAAGCATATGCAGCTTCTTTTGCTGAATCAAAAGTTCCAAGCCACTTCTATTTTTTCAATTTAGGATCCCTGATTTCTGCACCATAACGACCCGATGAGCGTTGTCTAACACCTTGATACCTTGTTGCTTCTGGAGAATGTTTTGAATAAATAGCACTTAGGCTTAAGTGTCTTCTTCTTTGTTTCTTTTGTACTGATTCTTCAGTATCTGATTGCTTTAGCAATTTCTCCATTTAGTATCTCTTTTCTAGACCAAAATTACAATTGTGTTAGAAATTTTTGTATTGTCAGATTAGTTAAATTCAAGATTTCTTGAACTATCTTTGCAGTTGGAATCCACATTTGAAAGACTCTTAGACACTATCAAATGCAACTGACTACAACAACTATATCTTTTTTTTATTCATAAGAATTATATTACTACAGGATCAAAGGATATTAAAAATGAAATATATTCTTAACTTATGTTAGAATATATGATACATTATAATAATTACAATAAGCACATTCTTCTTTGAATATGCAACTAATAGATGTAATCTTATTGGTACAGATATAGGCACATATGTTCAAATATATCAACAGTTTTGGTTTTATAAGAATTATATAATAACTACTAACTGTGTATAAATAGTATTGTTAAAATTAATTTTGACTTTGTATGCTATTATTTTCTTTTTTTTATTGCAGCCTCGAATACATTATAACTTCTTACAGATTTAATACAATTTAACATGATTCAAGCTAATCGCATACTTTATATATCTACTTTAATTAAAACATTCTATTGCAACATTGTGGATGAAAGTAGATGAAAAAGTAAACAGTAGTTTCAACTTTAAACAAATCACATGGGAAAGTTGAATGCACCTTGGTAAACAAGAGATTTTCGACTACTCGTGTAGTGTACAATAGTTCAGCTTGAAATTTCTTGAGTTCTGCAAAAAACATATTAACATGACAAAATAAGAAATTGAAATCAGAAAATATAGGAAACTAGTATAATACATTCTGCATTTAACACAAAAATTTATTGATAAGTTTATTCTATGTAGTTTTGATTCTTAATAAAGCTCAATTAAAATATAAGTTCAAAAAATCCTTTTATTCAATTCTAACTCTAAAACTTGCATTGAAGAAAAATAGTCTCTTTTCTTCTAGTGACACACAATTGGGTTGATCTAATGTTGCTTCATAGATTGGCTTGCATGCAATGCTAATGCTTTACCTTTTCCCTTTCTACCAATTGTGCTAAGGTTACATATATTTGAGTGATAAGACAGAAAAAAATTAAAACAGGGGTGTGTGTTATCTTGAATTTCTAACTTTCTAGGCATTGGAGGCTGATAATGGTGACACAAGGAATAATATTAAGAGTCTGCAGGCCTTTTGGAGCAAGGATCAGGCTTATTGTCATACTCCTTTTCATGGCTGCATGTACTAGGTCGATGTTTTTTACTCCTTTTTCTTTGAAGCTTGACTAAGAACTCCGAAATTCAAAACAAGATGATCACAGGAAGGTAAGGGGAGTGCCATTGCTGTGCATACTGTAATATAAGATGGAACATACTTTACAGTCTCTTACACATAATTCAGGACCTGGAAAAGTTTGTCTAGGTGTTTAGAAGAATTAACACCTACCCAAGACTTTTCACTTGTTTTTAAGATCCTGTTTAGATTCCCCCAAGAAAATTATTAAGGTAAGATTTCATTGTCTAATATGAAAAGCATTTTAAGAGGAATTGTTTATATTGGTTTGTTTTCTTCTTCTAAGATGATGACAGAGGAGATAGTTTTACCTGATTCAACATTCAATATCTATAGATTTTTAAGCATAAATCATGTGAACTTTAAGATTTGAATATTATATATTTTTAGAAGGAATTGCATTTAATCTCTTACATCATCAGAACAATGTACATGTATTAATCTGAAAAATAAAGAAAAAAGAAAGATTTACTTGTCGATGGAGTTGATGACACTGTTATAAAAAAGAGGTTTCATATAATTCAAAGATGGAAAGTTTAGAACCAAGGTTTTAAAAAAAGCATTTAAGAATGAAATTCTAGCTGGCTTGGAAATTTTACACTCAATAATAAGACACCTAAACATAAAACAATAATAATTTTGAATCTTAAAAACTGCACCTCTCCCCTCGTTTTAAAATCTAGATTTCTGTTGTGCACCCACAAGAGAAAAGATAGTACCTTTACTAGAGTTTTGTTAAAATTTTGGATGAAAATTGAAATAATAAAGATTTAAATTTCTTTTTGGATTATTGTCTTTCACATTCTTTATATCCATATGTAACTCATTTGACATCATCATAAAAATTTAAAATCCATTCTGCCATGTGCATTTATCATTCATCCCCACATGATTCTCAACCTTATGTTTGTGAGAAGAAGATTCAGTTTTGTTTGCTCTCGTATGCTTTACTCTGTTCTTTGTTCTTTTGTTAGATTTTCCACTCTCTATGGGGTCTCTGACCAAATCATCCTTATAATGACTAAAGAGTTGTGAGTATTTTACTAGACTGTAGTAGTTCTCTTAGACTGGTAGAAATCCCATGTTTACTTCCCTTATTTAAACAAATATTATGACATGCCCATTTTATTATTTCAATCTCATAATTAGATGATTTTGGAAAGATTTCCTTATTTCTCATTTTTGTTGTTAGTTCAAAGATTTGATTTAATTGTTAAAATACAGGATTTTTTTCGATGTTTAATTTAGCATGTGTCAAATCTATACATGGTCAGATTTTAACACATAGTCAGTGCTTCATGCATTAGAATTTAGTTCAGATTGTACAGGATTTTTGTTTGACTGACAAATTTAAATTGTTAAAATCTTTATAGAATGTTGTAGAATGGTTGATAAATTTTTTACAACCCTTTCTAAAAGCTTGTGACTTACAACTGGAACATTGTAATTGTATGACCCATCAACAAAATTTCTGTAACTTAGAACCAAATATTTGTGGCATTGCTAGACTAGAATCACTAGATGAATAGTTTTCAGCCACATTTTCGATGATCTTACCAGTTTCAGATAGGAAAATTTTTCTAATTGAATCTCTGGGTAAGTAAAATTGATTTAATTTTGTGGTGTTACAGATGGAGAGATGCAGAAAAAGTGGAAGCCATATGGGAACGAAATCTGAGAGAAGAGAGGAACCCACATGACATTAACATTATTGATTGGCGTAGGCTTAGTTCCATGATTAGATCTGTAATGGAAACTAACTAGAGCATGAAGATTGGGCTTGTGAATATCCAAGAGGAAGAAGCCCATCAATGGGAAACATTGGGAGAAACTAAAGTAAGAAAATTTGATGTAATTGACTTAGAGGAAGTGCACTAGACTGATCTGTTTCCAAAGTGGATAGACGTAGAAGAGCAGTATATAACTCTTGCCTGTCCAGCTATACCAATGCCAGAGATTGAAGATGAAACAAAGTTTGATTTGGTTATTACAAGAGTGCCTTGTAGGAAACCAGAGAAAGGGTGATCTACAGATGTTGTGCGCCGAGCAGTCTTGACTTTTACATTAGTTGATGTCAGAATTATTTTTGAGATCTTGAAATAAAATATTTTGTATGGTTTGTAATTTTAGCCTTTAAGGCTTATGTGGCTGTTTTGCTAGCCCGCGCATCATACCCTGGCTCCTTTGTAGGGGTGCACGACGACCTCTACTCAACTCCTGCGCTTCAACATCCCCTGTTCAATTTCTCAAAACCATATCTAGATGATTTTTTTACAATGTCCAAGAAGGAGTAGTAAATATCAATGTACACCACTTTCATACCAAGGAGGCAATCTTCTAGCTTATTCACAGTTGTTTTTAGTTTTATTTAGCTAAAGTAGAGTCGAAGCAAAAGACAGTTTTCATTCTGTTTCCATAGAGTTAGCCATAGTAATAAGCAAAACAGAGAAATTATTTGAACAAGTTTGGCTGGGTATTCATCATGAACCAACGGAAAACATAGGTCGTTTTCATTCTATTTCCATAACAGAATGATGCCATGTGAAAAGTAGGATATCTAGCTAAAGCAGAGTCGAAGCAAAAGACAGTTTTCATTCTGTTTCCATAGAGTTAGCCATAGTAAACCAGAGATGCCCTCCCTGTCCTAAAAGTCATTTCAAAAAAAATAAAAAATCTTTTAACCACTTGGAGACCATCAGACACCATTTTCTCTGCAAAGTTGAAGACATTTAAGTCGGCATCATGCTTGGCCATAAAGACTCATCATTTGGTCTCAATATCTTACCATATTCATCATAAGGAAAAACAAAAAAATACTGAAACATGGCTTCCAAATCTTCCAATAATCATCATTATAGATGAATCAAAACAAAAGTGGATGAAATGCTGAAACTATACAACACCTCTGCAAACGAATCACTTCTCCTTGCAATCAAAACTAATGATATACTTTTAAAAACTGAAAAATGGTAGAGAAAACTGAGAGCAGCGTTGCATAACAAAATGCTGAAAAAGCTCTAAAACAATTCAGTTTCAGCTAGAACTGACCGCCACAAATTACATAGAAGATGTAATACAAAGCAACAGAAAGTAGAGAAGGTACCCGCTTCGAGTGTTGATGATGATGATGGATTCCAGTCTTTCAGTTGGTGCAGATATAGATAGAGCAGATGATAGGGGTATTGAACATGCAATCAAACGGCAGGAACTAATAATGGATATTTGTGTGATTGCAGAATGTTCAATCACACATTTAATAATCGAGATATGTTTTCAACAAAAATATTCCTTTACGGTACAATATTATGGCAACGCATGACATATTATGGCACAAGACTCTTGAACAGTTAAAAATGGAAGGAAGAGAAAAGAGAGAAGGTACCTGCTTCTACTGTGGATGATGATGATGGCCAAATCAAAACCTTAAGACCAGATCTCGAAGGATATCAGAGATATCTCAACAATGAATGGGATCCACGTCTCCAAATTTTGGGATGGTTGTTTTGATGAAGTCCTGAGCCGTATAATGCGTCCGCTGGCTTTTTCCGGAAAGCTGATATTCTTAGGCGGTTTCAATTAAAAATATTGATCGAGCTGCTAAACATGCAATGTTAAATTAAAAAGGCCAAAACATTTATAAATGGACGGCTTATCTTCTTGCAACGTTTGACCTTCGCTGTTTTTCGGTGGACGTGGGGGACCGGGGAATGTCCTAACCTGGACCGTCACAAATCACAGAGAAGATGTAATAATAATAATGGAATGATTTGCTGTCGGGAACAATAAATCTATTTAGCAAAGTGAGATTGAGTTATTAGAGGGCACTTTACAATCCTTCTATGATTTGAGGCTGTAGATTTTAGAACAAAACCCCAATGTGTGTCATGATCGTGTTAATCTTAGCTCAACAAGTGAGTGGAATTAATAATGGAGATATGTTTTCAACAAAAATATCCCATTACCATACAATACTATGGCAGGAGACTTCACAACAGTTGAATATTATGGAGGAGAATCTAGAATAGTTCATAATGAAAATTGTAGTGGAAAAGCAGGTAACAAGAGGGCCCCACAAACCCATGCGGATAGAATGGGTAGAATGGAAACAATTCATAAAATAAATAATTACTTATAGAGAAACAAGACTTTTGTAGCTACATAGTTGCATTAAATATATGCATAGGAACAAAATATCACACAATATCTATATGAATTTTTGTGAGTCCAATTGCATACGTCATCACAATAATACTATTAGAAACTGTTAGCCAATAGAATATCAACAAAATCATTTTATTATATGAAAATAGGAATTGAAAAAAACAAAAACTTTAGAAAAATTAGTCAAACAAATTTAATTCTGCAGTCCTATTGGACAATTGAATAACAACTAATAAAATTGCATGAATGCATTAGTATTCCTGCCAACGACAGGAACTAATAACCAATATGACTGATACCTTTTCACTAATAACTTTTAGATTGCTTATACATAAAGTATTTTATTTTATTTTTTCAAATAACTTAATGCATTTAACATTTAATTTAATTTCAATATATTTCAATTTAAATCTATTTGCATAATACCCGATTCCTAAGTTGGAAAAGAATAATACAATCAAAACTCTTTTGACACCCACATAGAAATCAAGCAATACATAATGATTAAATGCGAATACAAGAATTAATAACTTTTCGACTTGAGCATAACAAATATTCCACAAACATTCTAACAAACATTTTGAAAACTAAATATATGCAACACAACGAGAGTTAAATAACCCACACAAAACAATCACACATTTTACATAATTCACACAGTAGGGATCCATAATCACAAATGACTCATATTAGTAGCAAATTGGATAAACACTAAGAACATCCTTTATTTGCAATTGAATAAGACAAGCACACAAACATACCCACAAAGTCATAATGTCACTAACTCAACCACATGGACTAGACAAGGTAAGATGGTTAAGTGAAATCCATTATATTTTTCTCGACATGCCTTCCATTGATTAGAGCCTCGTAATTTTCTACACACTCAAGACAAAGCATTGCATCTAACAACATAGATCATAGCCGAAGTAACATATAATTAACCAATAGAAACATGTAATCAAACAAAACATCTATCTATCTTATAGTTACATTATATCCTAGTCAAACTCAATATCAATCTTTTAACCCAGCATAATAAGAATTAGGGCAAATCAAGAGTAAACACAAGTGGAGGTTACACAAGTGCTAGTAATAATATTTTTGAGGGCTAGATCAATCAGTTCATGTTGAGTGTTTACTAACATGCAACCTAAGTTCTAATTTGTCGAAGCCGTAATTCAATTAATATGGTAGGTACACTTTATCCAATATCTATCTTATAGTTACATTATATCCTAATCAAACTCAATATAAATCTTTTAACCCGAAATAATAAGAGCTAGGATAAATCAAGAGTGAACACAAGTGGAGGTTACACAAGTGCTAGTAATAATATTTTTGGGGGCTAGATCGATCGATTGGTGCTGAGTGTTTACTAACATGCAACCTAAGTTCTAATTTGTCAAAGACATAATTCAATTAATATGGTAGGTACACTTTATCCGATATCTATCTTATAGTTACATTATATCCTAATCAAACTCAATATAAATCTTTTAACCCAACATAATAAGAATCAGGGCAAATCAAGAGTAAACACAAGTGGAGGTTACACAAGTGCTAGTAATAATATGTTTGAGGGCTAGATCGATCGACCGATGCTGAGTGTTTACTAACATGCAACCTAAGTTCTAATTTGTCGAAGCCATAATTCAATTAACTATATCCTAGTCAAACTCAATATAAATCTTTTAACCCAACATAATAAGAATTAGGGCAAATCAAGAGTAAACACAAGTGGAGATTACACAAGTGCTAGTAATAATATTTTTGAGGGCTAGATCAATCGATTGGTGCTTAGTGTTTACTACTATGCAACCTAAGTTCTAATTTGTCAAAGGCGTAACTCAGTTAATATGGTAAATACAATCACCATTGGTTAAATGGATGGAAGGTTATAGGGAGTACATGTCCCTTCATATAAAATAAACATTATCCCAAGGGGAGGGTTTATAGAGAGGGCAGGAAACCAGACTGACATTTAACCTTACTTTACCGTGGCGCCCATATCAATTTTAAGTTCATGGCAATCCACGGAAACGCTAAACCCTAGTAACTGCGACCGTTCAATCATATTCAGCAAGAAAGTGTGAAAATGGGCTTTGCCATGGCCACTTAACCATTTCTGCTTCAGAGGGGGGTTTAAGAGAAGCAGCAGGAGGAGTATTTGCATGGCTGTTCTGCACTTATTTGCACATTGTTATTATTACCTGTGAATGCGAAGAATGAGAAGGTTAACAAGGCAAGCAGTATTGATTGGAACGAGGCGATGGCGTTCAATCGGGACAAAATGCTCCAGGGCTCAGCAGCAGCAGGTCGAAGATGTGGAAGGCGTTTCATCAATTCCATCTCCATCTCTTTCTTCTCCGCCGCAGTCGCTGATTCCCATAGGCGTCCAGCAGCAGCGCTTGAGTCGCAGCGCAGTACCATATGATCCGCGCTCGGCCAGCAGAATGCAAGTATTTTCCCAATCACTCGATCTGTCCAACATACTCAATGTTTTCGCAGACTGGACGACTTCGCAGAAGTGGAACGAGATTAAGGATCTGTTCGAGGAGTGGCTGAGAACGCTTAACGAGGTAGGGAAGCCCAATAGGCCTGATATTAACGTGTATAATCACTACCTGCGGGCGAATTTGATGACGGGCGCTTCAGCTGCGGAATTGCTGGAATTGGTTGCACGGATGGAAGTGGACTACGATGGCCTCATCCCCAATACTGCGTCCTTCAACTTGGTCCTCAAGGCCATGTACCAATCCCGTGAGCCCCTCGCCGCTGTCAAGTTGATTGATCGGTAAGCATTTCTTGCAAGCACTTTTCTACTTCACTTCTGTTATGCCAAGCTCCCATCGCTTCTGCCCGTATAGAGCTTCTGGTAAAAAAATATGTATATTTATGCTCAGAGGCATTCTACAGTCATAGCAGGGTGGAGATGAGAGCACTCAGTTAAAAAACTAAAAACTAAAAACTAAAAAAGAAATTGGTAAAAAAAAAAAAAAAAACCAAAAAATTGGAAATCCTCAGAAGGAAAAAAAGGTGGAGAAAATCATAAAAACTATGAAAACTTCAAAAAACACTGAAAATAAAAATAAAAATAAAAAAAGAAAGTGAAAAGTGGAGAAAATCACAAACAGCTATAGAAAACACAAAAAGCCGACAAAACGTCAAGAAGATAGGCATACTGTAGATATATTTTTTAAAATATAAATATACTAGTTAATTTACATCAATATTTTTGATCACAGACAAAACTGTGTGCATTTACACACTCTGTGATAAGCTGCTGGTAAAAAACTTTATAATTTTTTTTTTTTTTTTTAACATCAATGTTTCTGATCACACTGTGATAAGTTTCTGGTGTAAAAACTGTGTACATTTAACTTACATTGATTTTTCTAATCCCACTGTGTGATATGGTTCTGGTAAAAAACTATGTACATTTAATTTACATCAATGTTTCCGATCACACTCTGTGATTAGCTTCTGGCAGAAAACTGTACATTTTTTCACATCAACGTTTCAGATGATACTCTGCAATAAGCTTCAGTAAAAACTGTGTATATTTAATTTACATCAACGTTTCTGATCACACTCTATGATATGATTCTGATAAGCAATTGTGTACATTTAATTTACATTGATGTTTCCGGTCACACTATGTGATAAGCTTATGGTAAAAAATCTCTCTATCCAAAACGTTAATGTAAATTAAATGTACATGTCTTTGCTTATGGTAAAAAATCTCTCTATCCAAAACGTTAATGTAAATTAAATGTACACGCCTTTGCTTATGGTAAAAATCTCTCTATCCAAAACGTTAATGTAAATTAAATGTACATGTCTTTTACTGCAAGTTTATCACGGATTGTGATCCGAAACATTAGGTCTTGGTATGTTCTTTAAGATTTGTGGTGATACAACACTGAGAGCCAACAGGTTTTATGTTGCCAGAGGTGCAGTAATTATAGGAGTAGTAATGAACATGAGATTTTCACAGTCCATGAGATAGAATAAGACCCTTCTGGTGAAAAACTGTGTATGTTTAATTTACATCAACGTTTCTGATCACACTCTATGAGATAGATTAAGACGCTTCAGTAAAAACTGTGTATATTTAATTTACGTCAACGTTTCTGATCACACTCTATGATATGATTCTGATAAGCAATTATGTACATTTAATTTACATTGATGTTTCCGGTCACACTATGTGATAAGCTTATGGTAAAAAATCTCTCTATCCAAAACGTTAATGTAAATTAAATGTACATGTATTTGCTTATGGTAAAAATTCTCTTTATCCAAAGCGTTAATGTAAATTAAATGTACACGTCTTTGCTTATGGTAAAAAATCTCTCTATCCAAAACGTTAATGTAAATTAAATGTACATGCCTTTTACTGCAAGTTTATCACGGATTGTGATCCGAAACATTAATGTAAATTAAACGTACACAGTTTTTCACCAGAAGCGTCTTATTCTATCTCATGGACTGTGAAAATCTCATGTTCATTACTACTCCTATAATTACTGCACCTCTGGCAACATAAAACCTGTTGGCTCTCAGTGTTGTATCACCACAAATCTTAAAGAACATACCAAGACCTAAGCTCGGGGAAGGTCAATTTAGGGTGATGGACTGAACTTATGATCAGCCTGTAATGCCCCCGCCTAACATTAAGAAAGCGGGCTCAAATCGCTAATCCAAGAAATTCAAAGGCAACCATTAAATTGGCCATGCTTAAAACAGGAGGTTGCCGATGCCTTTAGTTTAATATAACCAAACAGGAGGTCGCTGATATAAATGATACAGATCGCACTTGGCAAGCAAGTAGCTATTATACAAAGAAAGGTGATAATAATCACAAGCCGCCAAAATAGTTAACGAAGCGCCAAGGAAAAATAATTAATAACTGCAATTAAATAAGATTAATTGTTAAGAATAGTCAACGGTCATATAAAGGGTTATGTCTCTTGAAAGGGTAAGCTATAAAAGGAAGTTCATTCAAGGAAGAGGATGCATCAATTTGTGAAGAAATATTATATATTAGTCCATGTAAATTATTCAGCCCAAGAGGAGGAAAACTTTCGGTTCATTAAGAGATTTAAGGACGAAAATCCTTAACTTCTATTAGCAAATTAGTGGACGAAAATCCCTAACTTGGGTACATATTAGAGACATTCATTCTAAGAAAATAGCTGCAAATTTAAAGGAAATGCACAGCAGAAAACAAGGATAATTTATATTTTCAGAAATATTTCATAAGCTTTAATCTGAATATTAAAATAAAAAAATTACAATTTTAGATAAATTAATATTTTATAAATATTATGCCAGTATCTTTGTGAGTTAGAGTATTTATTTAAAGCAAAAATAAGAGGATCCTAGAAAGGGACATTACAATTGGTATCACAGCATCAGTCTTGCTAGCCTGTGGGTCTAAATCTAGTTGATGCAGTGGAGCCAAAGAGCTCAAAGGACTTTGGAAAGAGAAAGGAAAAAACTAGAGATAGCAATACAAGAGGAAAACAACCAAATTAAAGGTAAAACAGAGATGGCGGATGAGTGGAAGATATTTATGCAGCAAATGGCAGAAAGGCATGAGCAAATGATGAAACAACAAGAGCAAACCAATCATTTACTCGGCCAGATGATGCAAAACATGAATAATTCCAACAAACCTACACAAAATAATGAGGCAGAGTGCAGTAATACAAATCAGAATAGAGTTGAAGGACGCACGAATAACAACAGGGCACCTATGGGTACCCCATCTCACTTCACGTAACCCGCACTTCTGCCTAGAAGAGAGCCACCCCAAGAAAGGAGGAGCTAAATCAAGCAGCATTTGACGCTTCACGCTTGTGTAGATGATTATTTAGTATTGATCCAGATGTTAGATGTGATATTACTTTCATACAATTCTTCAATGCTAGGAATGGATCTAGGGGAAGACAAACCATGCAGCAGGGCAATAGAGATCTACAACAAAAATTAAGCAAAATGGCACTTCCGACATTTGATGTTCAAGAAAGGTCACTGCAAGAGCTTGGGTCCAAAAATTGGACACATATCTCTCACTCAGCCCTATGATAGAAGAGGAAGCTATCAAGTTTGCTATTCTTCATTTGGATGGGATTGCACATGAGTGGTGGCATAATGGAATTATCACACAAGGGCATTAACACAGTGTGACGTATGCTGATTTTACACAAAGACTGATATACAAATTTTATCAAAAGCTTCCAGAGAGGCAATTCAGAGAATTGACATGGCTAAAGCAACGAGGTTCAATAGAAGATTATGTGGTAGAATTTCAGTCATGGTGTCGGATGTGATTAAGGGAAGGCTCACATACTTGTTTATTGAGGGATTGATGGAGTCACTCCGTGACTTGGTGAGTGCTCTTGATCATACATCTCTACAAGATGCAATTCAAAAGGCGTTGAGGTTGGAAGTTTTGACAACTAGGAACAAGTCATACTCCAAGAGTGCACCAATCGAGCAACATAAGAATTTTCACAACCTAAGATATTACCTCCAAAATCAAGCAAAGAAGAAGACTCTAAGAATGAGCTCCGAAGGAAGAAGTTGTGTTTTTCTTGTAGGGAGCCATGGGAGCCGGGTCATAGATGTTTGGGGAAGGGACAAGTGCGTCACATAGAGGCAATGTCAGATGAAGAGATTGAGGAGGAAGAAACCGAACTTGAATATGTACTAGAAGAGGTGGAGCTAGACAATCAAGAAGAAGAAAAGCTTAACAGGGGGGAGATTGGCAACACTTTTAGGGGCACCCAAGTATCACCCTTTTCGAGTTCGTGGTGTTTTGCAAGGTCATAAGGGGATCGTCTTGATTGATAGCGGTGCCACTCATAATTTCATTGATGAGGGGCTAGTGATGAGGATGAAGTTAAAGGCTGAAAACTTTGAAGGTTTCAAGGTAGTTATGGCCGACAGATTCACTACCCCTTGTACACGAAGGATTCAGCAGATGGACATCACTTTGGGAAGGCACCAAATAAGTGATGATTTCTATGTGGTAGGCATGGGCGATACAGATATGGTTTTGGGAATCTGATGGTTGCATTCTCTTGGTAGATACTATCAAGATTTTCAAAAGATGGAGTTGGGTTTCCAACATAACAGCAAGGAGGTGATTCTACAAGGTCTATTAGATGGAGCTCCGAGAGTTGTGACAGCTAAGAGGATGGAGAGAGCATTTAGATATGGACAGGTAGAATGGGCAACACAATGTTTAATCACCAATGACACTCCGCCGAAGGAGGTAAGACTACTCACATTGATATTTAGCCTATTCTAGACAAACATAGCATGGTTTTCAGCGATATTCCACCGGGATTACCTCCTAAGAGGGGTTTTGAGCACATCATCAAATTAGAGGAGGGAGCGAAACCAGTTATTACCACGCCTTACCGCCATCCAAGGAGATATAAGGAGAAGATTGAGAAAACAATTAAGGAACTACTCGATATGGGGCACATACAACCCAACTCTAGCCCTTTTGCTTCCTCCGTGGTATTGGTAAAGAAGAAGGATTGTACTATGAGGATGTGTGTAGATTATAGGACACTCAATAAAAAGACTATTAAAACCGTTATCCATCCCTAGAGTTGATGAATTGATTGATGAACTCCAAGGTGTGGTATATTTCTCTAAGATTGATTTGCATTACAGATACCACCAGATAAGGATAAGGAAGGAGGATATTCACAAAACTTTTAGGTGTAACTTTGGACATTTTGAGTTTCTAGTTTTGCCATTTGGGCTAACTAATGCTCTAGCTACATTCCAATCTTGCATGGACTAGTTATTCAGTAAATAGTTAAGGAAATTTCTTTTGGTTTTCTTTGACAATATATTGATTTATAGTAAAACTTGGGAAGATCATTTAAGACATATAAACGAGGTATTGGGAATACTTGAGCAACAGTCACTATTTGCCGAAGCATCCAAATGTGAGTTTGGGATGACTGAGATCTTGTATTTGGGGCACAAGATCAATGCCCAAGGAGTTAGTGTAGATGAAGAGAAAATCAAGGCAATAGTAGATTGGCCTCAACCTAAGACTTTAACACATTTAAGAGGATTTGTGGGACTTTGTATTATTATAGAAGGTTTGTCAAACGATTCTCAAGGTTAGCTGCCCCATTAACAGATTTAACTAAAACCCATTAACAGATTTAACTAAAAGGGTGCATTTTCATGGAGTGAGGAGGCACAAAGAGCTTTTGACAAGCTCAAAGAGCTAATGAGTTTATGCCCGGTATTAGACATCTTTGATTTCTCACTCCCATTTGAATTAGAATGTGATGCTTCAAGAGAAGGTATTGGAGCTGTATTAATGCAAAATAAACACGCAATAGCCTTCGAGAGTCGCAAGAACAAGGAATTTGAGAGGAATTACTCTATTTATGACAAAGAGATGTTAGCTATCATGCATGCATTAGCCAAGTTCAGGTAGTATTTGGTTTGTGGGAAATTTGTGGTAAAGACTGATCATAACAGTCTAAGGTTCTTCCTGAATCAAAAGGATCTGAATGATAGGCAACAAAAGTGGGTTAGCAAGTTATAGGGCTATGAATTCGATATTGAGTAATGAAGGGGAAGAATAATGTGGTGGTTGATGCTTTGTCACGAAGGCCTCACTTATGCTCTATGACGGATATTTCGGCTGGTTGGAAAACTTCTATATTAGTAGAATATGCCAAAGATGCATTGGCTAATGATATATTGGAAGGCAAGTTACAAGACGACAGGTACAAGGTACTGGAGGAGCTCATTCTCTATAAAGACTGAATATATCTAGTCCCAGGATCGAAGATGAAAGAAAGAATTTTGAGAGCATATCATGATACTCCTCTGGGTGGTCATCAAGGATACTATTTGTAATGTCCCCTTCCTGCAAGCCCAAAATTTCACACCTTGCACACAATTTCAACTTGCCAAAAGAGAACATTAGCATTCAATCCTTTATAATTCATAATATAAATCACAATCATAAAGCCAAATCTTATGATCATAACATCATATGCATTATCCTTTTTCTATTTCACTATTAAGGATCATTTCTTCTCGGAAGAGACTACTCTTGGACCAACATGTTAATCCAATCATACACTCCACAAGAGAGGGTTCCTCGGGCACAATCTTGTCATAGGTTCATTATCTTTCCTTTGATCTAGAGTGGAACTCTTCACCAACTAGAGTCAAAGGCCTATCCACTTGCTCCATATTGGCACTCTACACCAATGGAAACAAGGGCCATTTCCACTTGCCCATATTGGCACTCTACACCAATTGGAACAAGGGCCTTTATCCACTTGTCCATATTAACATTCTACACTAATTGGAACAAGGGCCTTTATCCACTTGCCTCAAATTAGCACTCTACACTAATTGAGTCAAGGGCCTATCTCCACTTACCTCATATTAGCACTCTTCACTAATTGAGATAAGGGCCTATCTCGGTTGAGTACTCTTCACCTCTTTAGGACAAGCACTCTTCACTTGCCTTGGAAGGTTAGAGCCTTATCAACCCGAGCCTTTAATACCTTGGTCAATTGTCATAACCCTTGGTCTCACTTACTTGGTGTGATGGATTAACAATGCTGTCCATTTCTCGTTCCGACCTGTCTTAGCTTTACATTACACTTTCTTATTCAAATAAGCATTTTGTATTACTTCCAATGGTTCTCATAATTGTATATCTAAGATATATAGAATTTCATAATAATCATCATTCAAGAATTACATCCTACTATTCATATTCTTTGTTCTATGAATTATTCCTAACATTCTAGTAAAGTATTACTTTAATTCCTTTGTGATGATTATGACAGATGTATATTTTCTATAATGATCTTATATCATATAACTAATTCATACTTCCATTCATACTTCTTATTTTGGCGTAACTACTGATATCTATAATGTTAGTACCATATAATTCTTACTTAATGCTTATGACCGTTCATTGCAATGTCTATTTTAAATGTTGATTTCTGAGTTTACAAAGGCTCTTTCACTCAACATTCATATACAAGAGATACTAAGTGTCATCGATAGAGTTAGGAGATCATACCTTGATGCTATTAAAGATGCTGCCAATGATCTAACACTGGTTCTGCAGCTGTATATTTGGAATCTTACTTTGTTGGCTTGCTGACGTTGATCTCTGAATTCGCAGAGTGTCCAGGAAAGACGGGCAGTATTGACGTGTATGGGTTTGCTTATTGATCTTCACATTTTTCCTTTAATGCAGTTCGCACTTGCTAACAAGTCCTTATTGCTGTCAATAATGTCTATTGGCTGGGTTCTTGATCGAATGATCTATACTTATGTTGTGTTTCTGAATTGATATTTATGTTTGCTGCTGATCGTATTGTGTAATTCCTAATGCCCCCTTATGACGATTCCCTCACCGAAATCTTTTATATCCTCCATGTAGCGTCTTAGAGAAGGGGTGTGATTTCATAGATCGCACCCCTAATATAGTATCCGTTTGTTTTACTAGGGTCCGTTCCTTAATGTGGGATCGCTGACCCTCTTATTAGTAGTAATAATATTTACATTATTTAATCACTTATATTTATATTAATATTTATAATTAAACACTTATATCTATATTAAATACTTATATCCATATTACATTATCTACTTTCGTACATATTGATTAATAATATCATTATTATTAATTTATAATTATAACATTATATATTATAATAATAATTAATATGCAATTTTATATTTTGTCCTTTTGATATTTATTGTATTTCAAAACTCCATAGTCATACACACAATTATCACTCCAACTGATGATGAAAGGGATACAAAGCAACTTCACTAGTTTATCGTGATGTTTAAATCTTTAATTTAAACAAAGCCTTAATATCGGAACATGACAGGCCTCCCCTCTGGAGATTGCTTGTCCTCGAGCAATCACAACAATTTCTTTCATTACCTTGCACCTTTTAATGTCTACTTGTTGAGACTAAATCGTCGTTTAGATTGAACATGCTTTAGTGAAGAGAGATTGATTGTGATTCCATGAAAGAGAATTTGTGATTAAAAGAGCTTTTGTTTGATGTTCGAATAAAACGAAGGGATGCAAGTATCATAGATTAAGAAGATTTGAGAGTATTGAGATTCCAAGATTCCAACAAGTGACGAGATATCTCGAAAATTTGGAAAGATAAATCTAATGATATTGTAGAGAAGGTAGATCGTAGAAGTGTTTAATGATGGTGATAAGATAGCGTGGAGCCAATTTACGATAGATGAGATTATAGAAGAGAGAAGATCCATGTTGAAGTATATGCACACAATTATATATGAAACACAAATCATAAATACATGTAGTACATGAAGCAGACACAAAGCTTATGCACTTAATACATGATATGCAAAAGTATATGAAGCATGAAGCATGAACATAGTATGTAATACACAAGTATATACACGTAATACATGAAACACATAGCATACACAAAGCATGAAGCATACATGTAACACACAAGTATACTCACGAAGAGTGTGCATAAGTCATGGAGTACATACATAAATCATGTAGTATACATTTGAACGCATTAAGTCATGGAGTATTCACTTGAATATACACAGTCCTAAGGTCTACAATTGAATACATAGAGAATACACTCAAATGCAAGTCATAGAGTATGCACTCAATTACAATCCAAGTCATGGAGTATATACTCAAATACAATTACAAGTTATAGAGTATACATTCGATTACAAGTCATAGAGTACACAATCACAAGTCATATAAGTCATAGAGTATACGGTCACAAGTTATACAAACACGAGTCATAGAGTATACACTCAAGTACAAATACCAGTCATAGAGTATACACTCACATACAAATACAAAGCATAGAGTATACACTCAAAATACAATTACAATCTTAGAGTATGCACTCAAATACAATTACAACCATAGAGTATACACTCAAATACAAATACAAAGCATAGAGCATACACTTGAATACAGTTGCAAAGTCATAGAGCATACATGTTTATAGAGTAAATATTTGCATACAAATACACTCAATGAAGTATACACAAAACATACACAGGAATGTCCAAGTAGCATGCGTATGAACACATATGGAGCTGGAAGTATACACGCCGAGAATATATACCAGATGTGAGAAATACATTTTCATCAACATGAGCAAGCATACCAATAGGGAGCATACAAGTATGAAGCAATACACGAAGATACACAAGATTATACAGATAAGAAGCGTAAATACACACAAGAATACACATAAACACACAGACAGGAAGCATGAAGTAAAATACGTGGACACACATAGGAATATACGTAAATACACACGCAGGAAGCATACAAGTAGGTTAAAGCATGAAGTAATACCCATAAAAGCATGATACATATAAACAGATGTAAGGCATGGAGTATACACATGAAGCATAAATATATGGAGCATACCCGCGCATGCAAATGCAAGTTATAGAATACATAAGTTATAAGGTAATGAATACACATAATTTGCATTAATACATATAAGTATACTATCGGACAATTGGAAAGGGGATTCAGTGCATCCCATACTACACCGTGGACCCGTCCACCGTTCCAAGGTCACCAAGTATACACACGAACACATGTATAAACTACATCATATCCATAATGCACAGTGGAAGTTTAATCATACTAGGACTTGGATGAGAAACATGATAGGTCCGCCCGAAGCTATCCATGCTAAGCCCAAGAGCAGATATACCATCCCTCTTGGCCCAAAGTGGCAGACATGCGGCTATTCAACATGGGGTGGTGTACTTAGTGGATAAACTTGTACCTACTTTCCCTATCCATGCTGCTTAATCCATACCTCTTATGATTGAAACTCCTTCAACAACCAATCCATGTGGGGATTGGGGAAATGCTACAATAGGAGGCCCGTAGATTTTCTTTTCTAAGCCCAAGGGCAGTCACTCGCCCCCTTGGCTCCAAGTGGCCAGCTTGGAGTGGCGTACTAAGAAATAAATCTAGTATCTGCTCACCCTACTAGTATTTCTCCTGCTCTTCCTCATGATTGCTTGATGAGAATTACATATATTAACAGTCATGAAGAATACACATCATATACAAAATATTCACATGGTTGCATAAGTTACAATTATACTCACAGGATGGCAGGATGACTACTCTGATACCACTTCTAATGTCCCCTTCTTGCAAGCCCAAAATTTCACACTTTGCACACAATTTCAACTTGCCAAAAGAGAACATTAGCATTCAATCCTTTATAATTCATAATATAAATCACAATCATAAAGCCAAATCTTATGATCATAACATCATATGCATTATCCTTTTTCTATTTCACTATTAAGGATCATTTCTTCTCGGAAGAGACTACTCTTGGACCAACATGTTAATCCAATCATACACTCTACAAGAGAGGGTTCCTTGGGCACAATCTTACCATAGGTTCATTATCTTTCCTTTGATCTAGAGTGGCACTCTTCACCAACTAGAGTCAAAGGCCTATCCACTTGCTCCATATTGGCACTCTACACCAATGGAAACAAGGGCCATTTCCACTTGCCCATATTGGCACTCTACACCAATTGGAACAAGGGCCTTTATCCACTTGTCCATATTAGCACTCTACACTAATTGGAACAAGGGCCTTTATCCACTTGCCTCAAATTAGCACTCTACACTAATTGAGTCAAGGGCCTATCTCCACTTACCTCATATTAGCACTCTTCACTAATTGAGATAAGGGCCTATCTTGGTTGAGTACTCTTCACCTCTTTAGGACAAGCACTCTTCACTTGCCTTGGAAGGTTAGAGCCTTATCAACCTGAGCCTTTAATACATTGGTCAATTGTCATAACCCTTGGTCTCATTTACTTGGTGTGATGGATTAACAATGCTGTCCATTTCTTGTTCCGACCTGTCTTAGCTTTACATTACACTTTCTTATTCAAATAAGCATTTCGCATTACTTCCAATGGTTCTCATAATTGTATATCTAAGATATATAGAATTTCATAATAATCATCATTCAAGAATTACATCCTACTATTCATATTCTTTGTTCTATGAATTATTCCTAACATTCTAGTAAAGTATTACTTTAATTCCTTTGTGATGATTATGACAGATGTATATTTTCTATAATGATCTTATATCATATAACTAATTCATACTTTCATTCATACTTCTTATTTTGGCGTAACTACTGATATCTATAATGTTAGTACCATATAATTCTTACTTAATGCTTATGACCGTTCATTGCAATGTCTATTTTCAATGTTGATTTCTGAGTTTACAAAGGCTCTTTCATTCAACATTCATATACAAGAGATACTAAGTGTCATCGATAGAGTTAGGAGATCATACCTTGATGCTATTAAAGATGCTGCCAATGATCTAACACTGGTTCTGCAGATGCATATTTGGAATCTTCTTTGTTGGCTTGCTGACGTTGATCTCTGAATTCGCAGAGTGTCCAGGAAAGATGGGCAGTATTGACGTGTATGGGTTTGCTTATTGATCTTCACGTTTTTCCTTTAATGCAGTTCGCACTTGTTAATAAGTCTTATTGCTGTCAATAATGTCTATTCGCTGGGTTCTTGATTGAATGATCTATACTTGTGTTGCGTTTCTGAATTGATATTTATGTTTGCTGCTGATCGTATGATGTAATTCCTAATGCCCCCTTATGAGGATTCCCTCACCGAAATATTTTATATCCTCCATGTAGCGTCTTAGAGAAGGGGTGTGATTTCATAGATCGCACCCCTAATATAGTATCCGTTGCTTTTACTAGGGTCCGTTCCTTAATGTGGGATCGCTGACCCTCTTATTAGTAGTAATAATATTTACATTATTTAATCGCTTATATTTATATTAATATTTATAATTAAACACTTATATCTATATTAAATACTTATATCCATATTACATTATCTACTTTCGTACATATTGATTAATAATATCATTATTATTAATTTATAATTATAACATTATATATTATAATAATAATTAATATGCAATTTTATATTTTGTCCTTTTGATATATATTGTATTTCAAAACTCCATAGTCATACAAAGCAACTTCACTGGTTTATCGCGATGTTTAAATCTTTAATTTAAACAAAGCCTTAATATCGGAACATGACACTATTAAACATATAAACAAGTGAGAGAACGATTTTCTTAGAAGGGCCTCAAGGGAGATATCTTAAAGCAAGTTAGGGAGTGTATGGTTTGTCAACAGAACAAGGTAGAACAAACATTTCCAGCTGGTTTGTTACAACTCTTGCCAATAGCAAACCAAAAATGGGAGAGTATTTCGATGGATTTCATCACAGATCTTCCAAAAATACAAGGAAAGGACTGCATCTTTGTGGTTGTGGATAGACTCACTAAGTATGCTCATTTTCATGCCATATCTTCCCAATATAGATCTCCACAAGTGGCTGATCTATTCTTTAGAGAAGTGTTTAGGCTACATGGGCTACCTAGAAACATCGTAAGTGATAGAGATAGTAAATGTATCAGTTTATTTTGGCAAGAACTTTTTCAGTTAACTAGAACAGAACTAAGCCCAAGCACTACCTATCATCCCCAAATGGATGGGCAAACATAAATTGTAAATAAGTGGCTTGAACGATATTTACAGAATTATGTTACAGGGCAATAAACATGGGTTAAATGGCTTCATCTTGGAGAATAGTGTTACAATTCTACTCACCATATGTCGATAGGTATGACTCTCTTCAAAGCACTATATGGTTGTGAGGCAATATCATTTGTGGATTTAATTCTTGCAGATAGTAGAGTTTCGCGAGCTAGAGACTTGGTACAATAGAGTGTGGATATTTTAAACACTCAAGGAAAACCTACAACATGCCCAGAATCAGCAAAAGATGTATGTTGATCGCCATAGATTGGAAAGAACATTTGAAGTTGGAGACTTGGTTTTCCTAAGGTTACAACCTTATAAACAATCCTCCCGCAAGGGAAGTGGTGTAGAGAAACTCAAGCCACAATTTTATGGACCTTATAAAATTATAAGAAGGATTGAAGAGGCAGCTTATGAATTGGAGTTACCAGCAAACAATAGAATTCATAATGTCTTTCACGTGTCTCGCCTCAAGAAAGTGCTAGGTCAACATGTTATGCCATGCCCAAAGTTAACCCCACTTGAGAAATAAGGTTATTCCGAAATATTTCGTTAAATGGAAAAATCTGCCTTTAGAGGATGCCACGTGGGAAGGAGCAGACATTTTTGATCATCCCAATTTGAAATTGCTTAGGGAGAAGCAATCTTGGGAAGGGTGGATTGTAATGCCCCCCCTAACATTAAGAAAATGGGCTGAAATTGCTAATCCAAGAAATTCGAAGGCAACCATTAAATCGGCCGTGCTTAAAACGGGAGGTTGCCGATGCCTTTAGTTTAATATATCCAAACAGGAGGTCGCTGGTTTAAATGATACAGATCACACTTGGCAAGCAAATCACTATTATACAAAGAAAGGTGATAATAAACACAAACCACCAAAATAGTGAAGGAAGCACCAATAGTCAACGGTCATATAAAGGGTTATGTCTCTTGAAAGGGTAAGGTATAAAAGGGAGTTCATTCAATGAAGGGGAGGCATCAATTTGTGAAGAAATATTATATATTATTCCATGTGAATTATTCAGCCCAAGAGGACGAAGCCCCTCAAAGGTTCATTAAGAGATTTAAGGACGAAAACCCTTAACTTCTCTTAGCAAGTTAGTGGACAAAAACCCCTAACATGGGTACATATTAGAGACATTCATTCTAAGAAAATAGCTGCAAATATAAAGGAAAAGCACAGCAGAAAACAAGGATAATTTATATTTTTAGAAATGTTTCATAAGCTTTAATCTGAATATTAAAATAAAAAATTTACAATTTTAGATAAATTAATATTTATATAACTATTATGCCACTATCTTTGTGAGTTAGAGTATTTATTTAAAGCAAAAATAAGAGGATCCTAGAAAGGGACATTACACATCCAATGGTAACAATGGTCCAATGCATAAGAGTGGGTAATCTCTTCTTCTTCTTTGTGCTTTGCTAGGCCAAGGGGGGCTATTCGTGAGATCATTAGATAGGACAATTAAAAAGAAATATAGACACACAAAATCAAGCCATCAGCAATCATAGCCAAAGCATGATAAACCCCTAAAACTTGTCACTAAGTTCATAGCATGCTGGCAGTTGTAACTTGACGTAAAAGACCTCTGGTTAAGCTGATAAAGATAGGTTTGCACATGCAACAAATGATAACATCAAGTTTACACTCCTTTACATGAATCTTCTTAAACTTAGTTTACACATGTGCAACTTGTAGGGATATTAGCATGACTCTCTGAATGTTAATTAGTTTTGTGCTCACAAAAGGTTTGACATGAGTTATGTTACCGAGTCATGAAAGCATGTAGGACTTAACTACTCTTACACTACCAAGGAAGAGATAAGCAAGATGTATTTGAAATTTGATCGGTGGTCATATTGCTGATATCTGTCCACCAAGACCTGTGCCTACTCCATTGGGCAATGGAGTCAATACATGCAAGGAAAACTGAGAGCACTGGTGTGAATCATCACAGGACTAAGACTTTTATGTGCATACAAATTAGAAAGATCAAGAGTCATACACATGGTTAATCAGTAATCTACTTCAACAATCCATTATGAATCAAATGTATCCCATTTGCATTAAGGAGGAGATTACACAAGCCATGCAATCAATCATAGTACTATACCACTAACTACCCCATAATACAATCAAGCCAACAAATGTGGCTAGAGAAACTCCATAGCACACTCATGGAATTCCCTGAAAAACCCCTGCTGATCATGGAGACAGCAACCATGGATTCATCTTGCTAGACTACACCCTCCTAATATTCAAACTAGACACTTTCATACTCTTGCAAAACAAGTACTTGCATCATTTGATGCCCCAGAATACATTTTTGCAACCTCTGTACATAGGTGGCTCCAAAGACCAACCAACAGCAACCTTGTCTACAGCATTCACTTCTGCATATATGCTTTTATCACAGCTCTTTCCAGCTTTGAAGGCGTGGGCACACATGCAACTTGCAGGTCGAGTAAAGTGTCAACCATGCCCAGTTAGTTCTGTGTACAACTGCAAGCTTCAGAGATTTGCACTTGCATGAAAGGGGAAATCTGCATTGGATGATTTGAGAGCATGGCAAGGATGATTTGAAATGTGTCTGCACCTCAATCATCCTCTCCAACAAAATAAAGTAGCTGGCATATCTAATATCCATGGGCTTGCGGAATTCCTTCCTCGAAAAAGTCCTAAACAAAGCAAGCGATGTGTGATGGTTGCAAATAAATATCTGAATGGTTCTAGCTTTTGACACCACCGTCTTCATCCATCTATCTTCCCAATGTCTTTCAATGTGTTGTTCAATACATGGACACAACATGGGGTCCAAAAAATGTGCTTGTAAGCACCCTCAATCATTGAGCCATCTAACTTACGTACATGGTTGAATTAGTCACTACTTGTACAACATTAGAGGGCCCAACTTCTTCTATGGCATCTTTCAAAATTTGAAATTGGAAGTTTGCATCCTTCTTCCCCGAACAATCAACAACTCTAAGAAAATAAGAGCCAGCTGGACGTGTGACAATGACATTGATGAGTCGCTGATGTCTAATATTGGTCCACCCATCCATGATGATAGAGCAGCCATCCCTATACTTACCTTGGAATACTCCTTATCAAGGAGGGAGGTGCGTAGCTTATGTTCTCTAGGGGGACAAATGAAACAACAAGTGCATCTTTGAACATTTGTTTTAAATATGAAGAGTGTGCCACATGAAATGGTATGGCATTGGCATAGAAAAATATGGCAATAGAAGTTTCAGCTACTTTTTGTGATTGCATATTAAACATGCTTGCAACACTAGTGGACCTTTTCTTTCCTCTTTGACTCTCACCATCTATAGATTCAGTAGGCAATGACACACTAGTCTGCATAGACTCTATTGGCATTCTTTTATTTTTTGCTTCACCCTCCATGTGCAACCTAGTCACCTTGGCCTTCTAAGCTAGGGTTACTTTTTCACTTAACTTTTTCCCCATGTCTAGTTATGCCCAAAAGATGAGAATAAACTCTTGTATAGCTGCCCCTATAGTCTTTTTTGCACACATGACATAGCGATACTCTACTCCCCCTTGGATTTTTTTTCTTGTCTTTGTCTATGGCTGTTGCAAATTGTAAAAGAGGTTTTTTGGGATTAAATGGGCTCTTTGCGTAAGTTATCAAGAGTTCAGAAGGGCATTCAAAAGGGTTATTTGAACTAATTGTCCCTGCAACACTACCACTCCCAAAAGAACCTTCGACATTACTTGAACTTCTAATTCTACTACCATGGGCTCTTTGTTCAATTTCAATTTCTTCACCCTCACTATCCTCACTGCTGCTCATTTTTTTTAATTTGGTTGAAAATGTGAATGATAGCTGCAAGTGCAAACATATAATAAAAACAAGCAAAAAAACCCTCCTATGTATTTGAAACTTTGACAAAAACAAAAATTAAATGCAACATAATTTGTTAAAATGAACAAGAGATAGTGAAGTTACCTCAAATGATGTAGATTTGGACCTTTTTTGCCCTATTCTCATTGCTGTTCCTTTCTTTGAGTTGTTTTCGCACAAATTGTGCTCCTCCTTCCTTTTCCTCTTCACAATTTGTAAAATGGTAAAATGAGTTCCTTGCTTGTTTTTTGATGTTAATATCTCTATTTTAGGTTTAGGTTCTGTCTAACCTGCCCCCACATCCCTTTTTTTTTTTTTAATAATTTTGTGTTTTTTTTTTTAAATTGAGTTTTGACATGCTAGGCTGTAGGGGACAGCTAGCTGTTAAGTTGTCTGTTGGAAATGCGTATTAGACACGTTTCCAATCTTTGTAAGAATTTGGGGGCGAGGATTTCCTACACGCCCCCTGTAGGGGGCGGATCTGTTTTTGCAAGGGATCCGTCCCCGGGGAATATTGTTGTATTGTGGACTTGTGGGCTTGGGAAGCATGCAGACAATTAGCATTTTGCAAAGGTGGTCCACAAGTTTGGCGAATAGAAGTGTGGCGGGCCATGGGCTAAGTCTGCAAAATGATTGTATTGTGGACTTGCGAGGTTGAGAGGCATGTGGAGAGTTTGCATTTTGCAAAGGTGGTGCACAAGTTCGGCGAATTGAAGTGTGATAGGGTCACGAGATTGGGAAGCAATTGTGCAAGTTGCAAGGGAGGGTGCCAAGTTTGTAGGATAGAGCAATGTGGGGTTGCGGGGTGTGGAAGCAAGCTAGCAGTTTGCACACATTGCAAGGGATGCAATTTACAAATGGGGTTTGTGGCCCGCCAAATGAGTAGCATGAAGTTGTGGGGTTCGAAGGCAAGTGGGCATTTTGCAAGGGACGTGCAAAGGGGCTAGATAAGTCCGCCTCAATAAACTTTTGCGGGGGCACGGGATCCAGAGGCAAGAGGACACTTTGAAGCATGCAAAGTTGCAAAGAGAATGATCAAGTCCACAGGTATAAAGCACATGAGTAATTAGCACATTTCACAACCTTGCATGAGAGGCCTACAAGTACGTGGAGTACATAGCTTTGTGGGGTGGTGGAAATAGGAAGCAAGGATGCAGTTTACACAAGATGCAAGGAGTGCAAAGTTGCAAATGAACTTTGTGTTGTGCATTGTATAGTGTTTGCAAGGTTGTGGGATGTGGACACATGTGAGTAGTTTGAAAGAATGCATAATATGCATATATATAATGTGAGTTCGCCAAACGCTTTATATGGATTTTGCTCGGTTGTGGGCTTCAGAGGCAAGCAAGTAGTTTTCATGGAATGTGCAAAAGTGCATGTGAGGCCTGCCAGACTGGCAATAAGGAATGTTGCGGAGTTGAGAAGTGGTGATGCAGTGTAAACAAGCAACAATGCACATGAGGAGAGGAGGTCTACCAATATAGTTATAGCGGGGGCATAGGGTGTGGAGCCACATTGCATTTTGCAACATATGCAAAGATGCAAATGCACCCCCCAATCCCGCCCCAATTGTATCTTGTGGGTCCATAGGGTATTCAAGTAGCTTTGCATTACATGCAAAGTTGCAACTCAAGTCTGCCACCCTGCCAAATACATGAAAATTCAAACTTAGACACCCCCAACATGAAATTTTGACACCAAGACATAGTGCAAGGATTTATCAAAGGTAGGAGACATATCATAAAGCACAAATTTTCAATGGGGACCATTGAATAAAGTTCTCAGATCGATTATTGATGGACTAAACAAGGAACCAGGGTAACGAGAACTACAAATGTAGAATATTCTTCTCAAAATGTTGAGCAGCTATTTTTTAGTAGGAAGATTGATAAATAGATAGAGAGGTTTTAGTAACATCTAGACCAAAACAGTTATGAGACCACAAGAATTCAAAACACTGCTGAAGAAGTGAGAAACTGCTAGAATACAGGATAAGGGTGGTGAAGATTGATTGAGTCTCTGCCTCTGTTTTTCCTAAGGTTTGATCCTCCTACTGCTTATTTTTACCAGAAGTTCCCTGTTCTCTCCATTCTTGCCTTTTCAATTAGGTAAGGCATAGAATCCACCTGTAGGCTGTCCAAGAAACTATAACTTGAATGCTTTCATAAATGGAACATTTTACGGTATAGTGTCTCGTTGTCTCCACTAGTCTAAAAGGATTGGAGGCATTTTGAGCTTTTTTTTTGGTCAAATGGCAATATTCATTGCAGTGTACTGAACTAACAACAGAAAACAAGCTGCAAAATCTAAAAGATCAAAACTACATAAACAGAAAAGTGAAGGCACCTGTTCAAACAAGATCAATTGGACCCCTGCAAATCCAGCTGTAAACACAAACCTGAGAAGGGTTTGAGATTTTGCTTGTGATGGAGGGCAAGAAGTTTGCAGTGCCCACTTGCCACTAAGGCATTTTGAGGTTGTTTTTGGTCAATGGCAATATTGATTGCAGTGTTACCAAAGTACCAACAGAAAACAAGCTTCAAAATATAAATATCAAAACTACATAAACAGAAAAGTGAAGGCACCTACCTTCTCACCCAAGATTGACTGCATCTGCAAATCCTGCTGTAAATACAAATCCGAGAAGGATTTGAGATGTTGCTTGTAATGGAGGGCACGAAGTTTGCAGTGCCCAATTCCCACTTGAAGCATTTTGAGGTTTTCTTTTTTTGGTCAAATAGCAATATTCATTGCTGTGTTACTAAAATACCAACAGAAAACAAGCGGCAAAATATAAAAGATCGAAACTACATATACAGAAATGTGAAGGCACGTGCTCACCTGAGATTGATTGCATCTGCAAACCCAGCTGTAAAAACAATCCCGAGAAGGAAATAGATGTTGCTTGTGATGGAGGGCAAGAAGTTTGCAGTGCTCACTTCCCACTTAAGGTATTTTGAGGTATGTTTTGGTCAAATGAAAATATTCATTGTAGCACTATTAAACTACCAACAGAAAACAAGGTGCAAAATATAAAAGATCAAATCTACATAAACAGAAAAGAGAAAACACCTGCGTGCCTGAGATCTATTGCACCTGCAAATCCAGATGTTAGAAACTTGCAATGAAATAGCATAAGCAAGTAGTAGAAACAACATCACATGAAAGAAACATCAATACAAGTGATTTACCTTGGAGAAACCAAAATAGGGAGAAAACTTTAGCAAAGAATCGACTATCAATCATAGTTATACAAGCTTGCTCTGTTCATGAGGGCCTCTAAGAACACTAATCCTACATCCTAACACTTGCACTTAGCGAAATCCATGACTAAGCATAGTCAAATGAACTTTAGAGTTCATAGCGATAGAGTGCAACCTCTAATTGCCACAATCTCTAAGATAAAAGTTGGAATACATTCAGTATCCTCAAATTGAGCTTCTTCTAGCCTTTCTCCAACCTTAATTGCCACATTCTCTAAGATAAAACTTGGATTATATTTAGCGTCCTCAAGTTGAGCTCCTTCTAGGATCTCTCCAACCTATTACATGCCTTCACACATGCCTTCTCTCCATACCTGAGTTGGTGTATTTATGCCCAAGGATGAGCACAACATGATACAACAATTTGGGATCATGCATGACGTTTGAAGAACCCACAACCTCAGTTACCTCATGGTTGGTCTTCTTTGCATCTGATGCATTGATTGCTTTTAAGAAAATATGGTCCAATACCCATCCGAATCAAATCAACTAATGATCTTTTGTCCATTTCAATCCAACCGTTTGAATTAGTGGATACTTTATTTGTACCTTAATTGGAGAGAGCAGGTCCCAACAACTTCTCAAATATCAACGTCTCCTTGGTTCAAGAGGGAGGTGCATACTTTTTCAAAGTTGGGGGATTCTTATAGTCTTTAGGAGCTTCATTGTTCACTCAAATCATAGCCTTTACTAGAGTCAGAGATCATTATATGCATATGTAACAGACAACATGGTTCGTTATCTCTTGAGTCTTATCTATCTTCAGTATCAAATAATTATCACAAGAATCTAGTGTATAATCCTAGTTTTCTTTGAAAATTATAAGTAATTCAGCCTTGTTTCTTGGTAGAGGAGGTTTGTTCCTCCTTTCAATCCTGTTAAGTTTTTTTTTAAGTATACTCTCTCTGTGTGCTATGTTCTCAAGAGATGCAGCTGAGAGCCTTTTGATTCCGACCCTGGATCTTGAGAACAAGAGGATCTCACTTTTGATTACGAAGAGGTGCTTTTTGCCACATTTGTTGCAAAACCATTTGCAATTTCGTCCAGAGTTTTGCTGCTTTGGACCTTTTTTGGTGACGCAAATTGTAAGTGAGAGTCCATACAACGCTCTTCCTGTTGTGTCTCTGGGGTTGTTTTCAACAGCATTACCATTTCTCTGTGCCCTCCACCCGTTTTCTGTGTTTCCATCTCTTCTTCCATGGAAACCACATATGCTACCAGTCTTTTGAAGAGAAGCCATAGGATATCCAAGAAAAGAGAATGGTTTAGAACTTTAGAGGAAAGATTTTGCACTGTAGACCGTCTCACTGAAAGTAGAAAAGCTAAGTTTTTTGTCTACCCATTTCTTTCCCACTGATATGAAAAACACCAAAACAGCCCTTTAAACTGCAATATGCCTTGCTTCTTATTGTTCTCTCCTTGATGCTGTTTTTCTCTCCATTCTTATTTCTCAATGCTAAAATGAATGATTGGGGGAGTTTTAAAGATATGGGAAGCATTAAGAAAAGGGGGATGGGGGCGACAGCTGCGTCATGCACTGATTGGGTGAGAAGAGGAGTTGTGGGCTTGTATGGTGCGTTTCTTCCTCCTTGTCCTTTTCTATGGTTCTTTCTTGTGTCGTGATGCTTTTTGAGCGGCCGTGTTTTAAATTCTTGGATGGGGAAACATCTTGTTTCTAGAATATTTTCCATTTCCAGAAGGATTTGGAAAGCATTTCTATGCCAGGAAACACATGTTAATTTTCAGACCATGGTAAGAAGATTCTACACTCAGAAAAGATAATCCTAAATGCAAACTGAAACTCAAAAAAAAAAACAGCAGACCTGAGAATGATAACCTGCAAACCCACACCACTGACAATACAAAGTACAAACAACACATGCTTAAAAAACTGTCATTTATTAAATTGAAACTGAATTACACTCAAACACTGTTCATCTGTATTCTATATTTTTTCTATTTTATTCGAGACAAAAACAACTTATGTTCATGAATTTAGAAGCCGTCTAAGTAAACAAAAAGCTAGAAAAGATAGAAGAGTTCAGTGCTTAGATAAAAATACAGAAAAAAACAAAATTAAAACTAAAATTAAAAAGCTGCTTTCAGTGTCCAGCTGTAGGACAAAAAGACTAAAAATAAAAATTAATTTCTTGCACCTAGCTGTAGGGGATAGGCAGCCAAGCAACCCATTTGAAAAGCTAACACTCCCTTTTTGCGAGGAAGGTGCTCCCATTTCAAACTTCCCTTTTGCTAGGGGCTTTGTCAAAATATCTGCAATTTGCCTCACTGAGGGTACATTTTGATGAACTGTTGCTCCCTTCTAAATTGTCTCTGAGGAAATGATACCGAATGTCTATATGCTTGGAGTGATCATGAAACATTGGATTCTCAGAGAGCTTGATGCAACTCTAATTGTCACAATACACTATTGTCGGGTTCAACATGCAATTAGTAATTTCTGCCATCAATTTGTGTAGCCAGGTAGCCTCATAACTAACAGAAGATGCCACAATGTATTCTACCTCGGTTGAATTCAATGCTACTACTGCTTGCTTCCTGTTGAACTAGGATATCACATTTGACCTCAAGCTAAAACAAAAAACTGAAATGCTCTTCCTAGCATTAGCATCACTTGCCTAATCATAATCCACAAAGCCATACAATATTAACTCTCCATCTCCAACATACCTTAACTCATAATGAGTTGTTCCCTTCAAGGAATCCCATGTTCCATGGGGACATGTTCTTGGCCCTCAAACTCTCATCCCCGTCCCCAATGGTGTTTCGGGTACAACAGGACAGTCCCCAAAAATCTTCAAATCTTCGAAAAGTTTCCGAAACGTGTTGCAGAAATAGGAAACATTGTGGGGATGTTTGGCCGTCCCTGAGAAGGCCAGAGATGTCAGAGACGTCCCTCCACTGTCCTGGGGATGGGCAAATGTCCCCAATGGCAAGGCGACTTTTTATAATGTTTTTAAAAAGAAATAATTCATGACATTAAAAAAAGAGTATTAAATATATCATGCCACATCAGTATAACATGACAGCATTATAACAGCAGCAATAAATACATCATGACAGCAGTGACAACAGCGACAGTAGTATAACAACAATAAATATATCATGATTCAGATTCATAGCGAATGATGTAAGTTATATAACAGTTAACACTAACAGCAATAATTTGAATTTCTGATTTCATTGTTTAAACTTTAAACCCAAAGTTTGAAACTTAAATTTTTTTGATATGGTATTAGACTCAGTTATTATTGTCAGTTGCAAAAGAGGTTAAAGGTGCATTGGCCATGGTCTGGTATAGTGTGGTATTGTGTGAGAAGTGCAGACAAACATTTTTCTTTGGAACGTGGTTGGTGTGCAGGCTTCTGCAGACATCATCTAGCATCATGTTATGAGTGTTATGTTATATTGCTGCTGTTATACTGCTGTACATTAACTCGTAGAAATTTGACTGTGTGTGTGTGTGTGTGTGTGTGTGTGTGTGTGTGTGTATAACTGTCTCCAAAAAATGGCGCTTGGACTGCTGTCCCCGAAACACGTCCTCTGCCATCCCGCCATCCCCATCTCCGAAATGTCATGTAACATAGATTGAAGCACATGCTTTGTAGCAGTCTAATGAATTTGCCTTGGCTCTATCGTGAACTAGCTCAATGTATTCACTACAAAGCAAATATCAGGTTGAGTATTCACCAAATACATGAGGAGACCTATCAATTGCTTGTACACAAAAGGATCCACCAATTCTGATTATGTCTCTACAATCAACTTTAAATTGGGAAATTATTGGACTAACAAGGGGCTTACAATCAATCATTTAAAACTTCTTTAGAATCTCTACTTTTTATTTCCCTTGACTTAGGAAGATTTCTCTTGTACACTACCACTTCTCAAGACCCATAAAATAGTGTATAAGGCCGATTCCCTTCATATCAAACTTGGAGGTTAACTCCCCCTTGCACCATGCTATGAGTTTCTCACTATTCCTGTAATAATCATGGCATCCACAAAGAACACCAAAACTGAAAGATCAGATTTATCAAACATATGGTAAATATTAGGATCTGCAATAGCTTTGATGAAGCCCAACTTCAACAAGTACTTATCAGTCCGTGAGTACCAAGCACATGGTGCTTGCTTAAGCCTATACAAGGCCTTCTTCAAGCTACATACAAGGGTCTCTCGCCCATGCACCTCAAACCCTCTAGGCTGATTTATATACATTTATTCCTTTATATTGCCATTCACAAAAGTTGTCTTTACATCCATCTGATATAAAGACCAATTGAAATAAGATGCAAGAGACATAATTACCCTAATAGAAGTGTATCTTGCAACTAGAGCAAAGGTCTCATAGTAATTAACCCCCTCTCTCTAAGAGAACCCTCATGCAACAAATTTGGCTCTAACTTCTCTATGCTTCCATTTGCTGCATACTGCACCTTGTACAACCACTTGAAATCAATCATTGGTTTCTTGTTCGGTCTTGGCACAATCTCCCAAACATTGTTATGTATAATGCAGTTATACTTCTTTGTCATGGCATCTCGTCATACTTGCTTTGAATTTGCCTCCTCAAAGATGGAAAGCATTGCATCAATAATGGAAGATATAAAGCAACATATCTCAGAAACTTCTTAGTAAGAGGACTCACTTGGAAAGAAGTTTTTAGTGCTCCTACTTGTTCTTTGCCTCTTGCAATGTCCAAGTAAGCCATCTAGACTTTTTGGCAGTCCTAGCTGGTAATAAGGTATCCGCTGCTGCACTAGAACTTGGTTGAACTGTAGTTGGTACTGCTGTATTTTTCTGATCAGAACTTGGGGCAGCAATCTGATTGCTTTGATCCTCCTCTGTAGGAGGCTCCCAAGAGGACCAAGCATCCTCATCAAGCTTCATGTGTCCACTCACTACTATCTTTTATTGTGATGAAATAAATGTAGATGTTGTATGCCTTGGAGCTAAGTTACCGGTTCTGGTACTGGTTCGGGTTCGGGTTTGCGGGTTCGGTTCGCGGGTTTGGTCAAATTTTTTTTTGGGTGTGGGTTCGTTTTGGGTTCGTCCATACAAAAACATATAAAAATCAGAAATATATTCATATTTGCAGCAGTAATTAAGTTCAAAATACCATAGCATCATGAATATGATCATATAATAAACAAAACCACACTAGTATTAGAAATTAAAAACACTACAATGTCAATTAGTCAAACACGAATGTCGAATGTCATGATATATATAGTTATTACAATTCAAAAATCAAAATTATAATGCCAAATGTCAACAATCAGCCAATGCCATCACTAATTAGGCATCATTGTCATATGGGTCTTCAAAAATATCATCACCACAATCCATATGAGTATCAACAGGGATTGGTATATTAGTAGAACCACAAAAAGTGGCACTCACACTAGCACTAGCACTCGCACTAGCAGGGGCAGTGGCAGTGGCACTCTCATGCCCACTACCAATCTCAACATCAACATCAGCTTCAAGTGCGGCAAGGTGGGAAATGGTAGCATCCAGGTTAGTATGCTCTGGTTCGATATCCCACTTCCTTGAGTCCTCTTCCTTGTAGTCCTTGTTTTTGTGTGTAAGGAGGCGCAAGTTGGAATGCACATACACTAAGTCCTCCGCCTTTTTTGAGTGCAGCCTGTTACGCTTTACTGAGTGGATGAAGGAGTACGTGCACTAATTCCTCTTAGAAGCTGATGAACTAGCAATTTCGAAATTAGACAGTTAGAATTATAAATTAGAAATTTCGAAATTAGAAATGAAACTTAAAAATCTAAAAGCTAATAGAACTTACTTGCACTAAAATTTTTATTGCGAGAGGTTGTAGGTGTATGAATGATTGGCCATGGAAGTACCACCACATATGAGCATCAACCTTATATTTGTCAACAAGAGCATCAACACCCATGTCCGTGGAGCTCACAAAATGCATGAACTCGGCTCTAACTGCTTCTTGTATGTTAGGATCAACAAAGAGTCTGCGAAATGTTGCCTTGTACCCCCGACTGACTTCAGCATCTCTATATGGGGCAACCCTTGTCCCCACAGAAAGGAGTTGAGTACTATAATAGTTGGGACTCAGTGCAAAGGCAAGAAGATGCAATGGGGTGGTCATTTTGTCCCATCTCTCTTCAATAATTTGGTGTATTTGATTGAAGAAAGTTTCTCTAGGATCTCACTCATGTTCATTTATGATGGCTTTCATCTTCTCAATCATTGAGTCGATGCCATCATATACCTCTCCTAAACAAGGCCTATCCATGTTAGTATAATGGATCATACTCAATATGGGCTTGGTAAAACTGAGGAGATACTCAACACGATCCCACCAATGGTCATCTAGGATCAGTTGCTTAATTTTTGTTGCCCTTTCAGTGCTAGATTGCCTCCATATGGACCAATTTTGGCTGGTGACCATACTAGAGAGTGCCTCTTTAACCTTCACAAACCGTCTTAAGACAATTGTGTTAGAGGCAAAACGGGTCTCAACAACCTATCACAAAAAAAAAGGCTTCTTAAAAAATAAATTTACAAAACTCAAAACATAAACTTAATAAAAAATAAAAATTGCTTGAAGCTTCACTTACCTTTAGCAGCTCCAATCTTGAGAATGATCTGAAAATGCCTTGTGACATATGGTCGTTGGTGATGAACATCTGGATGTCTTCTGCCTCACTATACACCTGTTTGATCCAATCCATTTTTTTGCCAATTTTTTGTAGCATAAGGTTGAGGGAGTGGACCGCACAAGGTGTCCAAAAAATGTGTGAGTAATGCTCCTCAACCAATAAACCAGCTGCTCTACAATTTTTTGCATTGTTTGTTACCACTTGAACCACGTTTCGAGGCCCCACTTCCTCAATGGCTTGACAAAGAATATTAGCAATAAATGGACCATCCTTCACCTCCCCTTCACAATCGACTGCCTTCAAAAACATAGCCCCTTTAGGGCACACTGCAATAACATTGATCAATGGCCGGATTTTTTGAATCTTTACATTCGTCAGAAACGATGGATAAACCTGTCTCAGCCCAAGATTACCTTATGGGCTTCAATTTATCCTCTACAAACTTCACTTCCTTTTCCATTCACTTCCTTTTCCAATAAGGTGGTGCGCACCTTCTCAAAACTTGGGCCCTTGTACCCTTTTGGAGCATCATTAATTGCTTTCACCATTTGTTTCCAATACGGTGAGTGAACAACATTGAAAGCTAAGCCATTCGCATAGACATCTTGCAATTTGTTGATTAGCAACCTCACGAGACTCTTTGTGAAATGCCGTTTCCAATGGTCCCTTTGATCTCTTGCGTGCTATATGTTCTTCAACTGTGGGCAAAAATGGGTGGCTCTCTACATGTTCCTGTTCAAATTCTGATGGTGATGCTGATTGAGGGGGCTTCATTCCTCGAGAACCTCTCTTTAGCAAAAGGTGACTTAGTTTACGACTTGATGCTTCCTCTGCTTTTTCTTGCTTTTGGATATATGCAAGGACTTGAGCTTGTGGGATGGGTGCACCATTTTTCCAGGGCAAGCTTTGATGCCCAACCCAGGTGTGTTACACAAATGGGCTTTCACCCGACTGTAAGAGCTTCTATATTGAACCCCACAACCATTGCACATCCATATATAACCTCCACCGCCTGGAAGTGGTTCTAACATTTTAACATATTTCCAAAGAGGTGAATTTGGATCTGTTTTGAATTTGGATTTCTCTGAGGAGGTTGAACCACTTGCCATTGTAATCCCTATGCCAAAAAATTTAAAAAATCAATAAACAACACATTCCATGAATTCAAAGTTCCAAACAAATGAAATTGAAAACAAAAAAAATAAATTAAAAGTAAAACCTAGTTGAGTTTAAAAGCTTTACACATGTGCCATTGATTTATGGTAGATAGAAGAATTTAGAAAAAAGAACAAAAAAGATTCAAAACAAAACAAAAATGTAGAAAAAAAAACACCAAAAAAACCAACCTTTTTTGCAAAATCTGCCTCTACAATCCCCTTTGTAGCAAACAAGCTATTGCACACCCGTAGGAATAGCAAAACAATTGCTTTAGATCCTTCACCAATCGATCTTCAACTCTATAGATTTGATGGCAAGAAAAAAAAATAGCTTAGCTCAATATGGAAGAGTTTTGTTTTTTCATTTGGAATGAGGAAAATAGACCGTTTTTGGTCTTTAAATTGTTTCCACATTATGCTTTTAGGGTTGGAGGAGTGTCAAATAAAAAAAAAACAATTAAAAAATGTCAAATTTTATTAAAAAATCTAAAAGAAACATGACTTTTTCGTGTCTTGATGCGGGTTCGACCTGGGTTTTTCTTTGGTTTGTTGTGGGTTCGCCCAGGTTCATCCCAGACGAACCCACAAGCAAATGAAGGGACCCTGGGTGTATCCTTGGCTGAACCTGACCCTGACCAGGACCCGGGCCGGACCGAACCAGGACCGGACCGAACCAGGACCCAGGGATTTCTGATGGAGAACTGGTAACATAGCCTTGGAGCATAATTTGAAAAATTGGATTCAACAGTCCAAAATTTTGACTCGGGCTCAAGACTTGGCAAAGAAAAAAAAACATAAATTAATGCATTTACAAAACATATAAGCGTTCTTTGAGATTTGCTGGGACTTGTGAGTTTTTTTTTGAGACTCGCTGATTTTTTGTGGAAACCCCAGCTTGTTTGGCATTCTGACTTGCGCGTTTGCTGAGTTTTCTCACTATGCCTCAAAGGACTCACCATATCCCACAAACACACCCTTCAAGTTGGAGGGTTCAAGCTTGTTCTATTCTCCTTAGGCACATGAATGTAGACATGACTTCCAAATACCCAAAAATGGGAAACATCAGGTTTCTTTCCTATGAAAGCTTCCTCTGGAATCTTGTTCTACAACACTCTATGTGAACACTTGTTTAAAATGTAAACATCACAACTGCATGCCTTTGCCCAAAGAAACATGTGTAAATGTGGGTCATGAATCGTGGCCTTGGCTGCCTCTATAATAGACTTGTTCTTCCTATTCGTAACCCCATTTTATTGAGGGTTGTAAGGCACAATCAACTCCCTCTTGACCCCTACATTTCTACGGAAGGCATCAAAATCCTTGAAGGTATACTCACCTCCATTGTTAGACCTCAACCTTAATATTTCTTCATGTCTGATTCTGTGGAAGAGCTTTGAATTCTTGTAACTTCCCAAAGACCTCATCTTTGGTTTTCATGAAGTAAATCCAGGTGTTCCTTGAGGAATCATCAATAAATGAAACATAGTAAATGTTTCCTGCCAATGAAGTTGTTGACATAGGTCCACATACATTTGAATAGAGCAAATAATCAATTCCTCTTGATCTGTGCTCTTTCTAGGGAAAACAATCTTCACATGCTTGCTGAGTGTGCAACCCTTGCACACTCCTCTCTTATCTATCTTGAAGTTTGGTAATCCTTGCACCATATCCCTCAAGATAGGTAGTGCTCCATAGTGTAGGTGATCAAGTCCCTTGTGCCAAAAGCTCGCACTTGTCACTATCCTTTTTCGAGTCTTCATGTGTGATTGGATTAGAAATCAACCTATAAAAACCACCCTCTTGCATACCTTTGGCCAATACTTGACCAAGATCTTGATTGAGATCTTTGATAATGACTTGCTGATTATCAAACTCAGCAGCACACTCGTGATTTGTCATGGCTGAAACTAAAAGTAGGTTCTTAGTTAAATTAGGAACAAATTGGACATCATGGAGTTCAAGAACATCTCTTGAAGGCATGCAGAAATAAATAAATCCTGTCCTTGTAACAAGGTATGTAGCATCATCACCAAGCTCCAGCTTTATACTCCTAAACTCTACTGAAAGCCTTCTAAGCCTTCTTATTGAAGGTCATATGTCTTGATGCTTCACTATCCACACACCACCTACACTGGAAATGATGTTAGTGGATAGACATGACACCAATGGGAAAGGAGGTTGTCTCAAGCTTGGATGAAATCTCATCTAGTGTTGAAGCTTCTGCACTCGCTGCAAACTGTTTCTGTTGTTGTTGGTGCATGCCCTTCCCCTTCTTCTCAGGACACTGAGAAGCACTGGGGCCATTCTTTTGGAATTTGAAACACGCGATGTGGTTCAAGTCTTTCTTCCCTTGTTGGGAAGAACTTGAGCCCGTTATTTTCTGACCCTTCCTAGGTCCTCTTTTCTTACCACCTCTCCTAATCTTTTTGACGAGTGCTTGGATTTGATTGTCTCCTACTTTGGTTGAAACAATCTCCAGTCTAGTCTCCTCTTGGATAAAATCATCCCAGAGCTTCTCAAAACTAGGAAGCTTCTCACGAGTGCAAACGGCTCGAACAAATGAATCTTAGGATGAAGAGAACTCATTTATAGCTACGGGCACCAACTCATCATCATCCAACTTTTACCTGATTGCAACAATTTGGTCATGAAGTTCAGTGACCTTCATAAGGTAAGTGGTCATTGTGTCTGTATTGCTCATGTGTGTGGCATTGAGTTTGTTCTTTAGCAACATCTTGCGGGAAATGTTCACTCTGATACAGAGTGATCAAGGCATCATACATCTCCTGTGCTTTGTTTTTTCTTTGCGATGTAAGGGATCAAATGGGCTTTCCTTGCTGTGGCCAATTTTTTGTTATGTTTGGCCAACTGAACAGGAACGATAGGAGGTGCAACCTTAGTTTCTACAAAATACCAAAGATCAACTTCCTCCAGAAGCATTTGCAATCTGCACTTCCAAGGTGTAAAGCTGGAAGCACCCTCTAGGCAGTCACACTCTTTAAGATTGAAACTAGTCATGACTGTAGCTTTTGAAACATGCTGAAAACACACAGATCGGTTAGAAAAAAATCAGACCGGCAGCCTATGACAGTTGCAGATCAACACTCCAATCACTAGAGCACTTAGGGCATCACACCCTAGAATCTCTCACAGTTCCAGATCACTTAAATCACTGAATCAAGGGCACTGAAATTGCCCGACAACAACCTCTCACAGGTAGCAGAACACTCCATACATGGACCTGGAAGATTTCAGGCAATGTGCTCTGCTACCATGTTAATTTGCAGACCATGGTAAGCAGATTCTGCACTTGGAAAATAATCCTAACTACAAACTGAAACATCAATCAAAACAACAGATTTGACTAAGATAACCTGCAAACACATACTGCTGAAAATACAAACAACACTTGAAAAACTGTTGTTTATTAAATGAAACTGAATTACACTCAAGTGCTGTTTTTTTTTGTAATCTATATTTTTTCTGTTTTTTAAGAAACAAGAACAGCTTATCTTCATGAATTTAGAATCCCTCCATATGTACAAAAAGCTAGAAGAGTCTAGTGCTCAGCTAAAAATAGAGAAAAAAACAAAACTAAAACTGCTTTCAGTGCCCAGCTGTAGGACAAAAACACTAAAAATAAAAACTGGTTTCTTGCGCCCGGCTGTAGGAGAACAGCAGCCAAGCAACACATTTGAAAAGATAACAACACACCCTCTAAAAAATGTGAATTTGGGTGCATTTCTGGTGCAAATCTTTGGATCATTGCTTTTGGTTGATTCCTGAAGCATGTGCAGCATGCAAAACTGGAGGATCTGTTGACATATAATTTAAGAAATATGGTGAACTATAAGGTTTCTGAAACTTATAAAGGTGATTGCTGGTATTGCTGCAATTAAATATACTAAACATAGAAAAAAATATCTTTCTTGGGAATATCTTGGCAAACCAAAAGATAAATATATATTCAATTTCTTGGGATAATATCTGAAACCCTGAAAAACACTGAAAAAAGGAGAAATAACTGATGTTTTTTATATTTAAAGCCATCTTAATTGCAGTTATTAAAACCCTGAAAACAGCATACAGATATAATTAATAATTGAAGTTTATTAAATATTAATTATTTATTATTAAAATTTGAAATAAAAAACCCCAAACCTAATAAAAATAAATTAAAACACTATTACCGTTTTTATAAATAAATACAAAAATAATAAATAAAACCCTAAACACAACCCTAAATCTGTTGCAGAAAATTGTGCTCAGTAAACCCAAACAGCAAATTGTGCTAGGGATACCCTAATAGAAAATTGGGCACGGGAAACCCTAACAGGAAATCATGCCTAGCAAACCTGTTTTGTCGCAGTCAAAATGTGAAAACAATCTCAGTTCTTTCTGGCCAAAAAAATTGAAAAAACTCGGATTATAGTGGAAAAACTTGGAATAAATTAGATAATGGTGGCCAAACAGGATAAAATCACCAAATATTGGGCCGAAATGCTGGCAAAAATGGTCAAAACGCGGTCAATGACATTTTAAAAAAAGGGCATGATTTTTAAGGAAAAATTTGATCTCAGACTCGAGAACTGATATCTCATGATTTTTTCCCACGATCTGCTACTAAAATATTAACAGCTGAGGTCTGAAGTATATCTATATTCGATGTTGCATGGAAATATTTACTATGCCAATTGAATATTGATACATGGTTAAGGCTATAATGCATGCACTATATGATTTGTCCAGTTTAGCCCCAAATATGGAAGCAGTGAGTGAAACAAATCTGATAGAATTGGAGGAAAAAATGCATTGATACAAAATTCTAAAAATTAAGGAAATTTAGAATTGTTTCTTAATGAATAAAGTTTTGTAGTTCTGAATTTCTATCCATGTTGATTAACAGAAAAGAAGCCATCTATTTTCAACAATTTTATATCACGAGCCAAAAATATGGAGAACTTTCAAAAAATTATTTTTTGTTATTGTGGCAATAGTTATGTTCAATATGTAGTGCTTGGAACAATCTTCCAGTGTTTTATACCTCCATCATCTCTCATTTAATAAGTTTTACTACATGAACTTTTCTTACTGTTTTTTTCTGGAAAATCATTTTGTGATTGATTGATATCAGGATGATTCAGACAGGGCAAGATGCTGTACCTGATGAAGAATCATATGACCTTGTTATTGGGCTACTGTTGCTGGAGAACCAAATGGATCTGGCACTAAAATACATAGATCTAACTCTGAAATCTGGTTATATGCTATCCATGAACACGTTCAGTGATTGTGTTCGAGCTTTTCTAAATTTAGGCAAATTGGACACCTTGCTGTCCATTATAGAGAGATGTAAGGTACAAGGTTTTTTTTGGTACTGTTTCTGTAGCTTTATTTGTCGTATATAATTTCTGTTTCTATTATTGTATTATTTTTCTTTGATATTTGGATTTATGCATGTTTTATTTTAACTTGTTTGATTTTTTCAGGCAAAGGATCAGAACAAGACTTTGTGTCCTCCTTGGGCTATGTGTACATACATCTTAGATGCTGCACTTCAAACAGACAATAGTAAATTAGCATATCATGGACTGGAATTCCTTGCTCGATGGATTGCTCAAGCAAGGGCTTCTCGACCACCAGTCCTACTTTCAGTTGAGGAAGGCTTGGTAATTGCCGCACTTGGAACAGCTGCTAGGACTTGTAGTGCTTCTCTTTTAAAGGCTTCTTGGGAGATACTAATGCGGTCTTTACAACAAAAGAGGCCACCATGTGCTGAAACATACCTTGCCAAGATACATGCGTTTGCAGCACTAGGAGAACTTAAATGGGCATTTCGTGCTTTACATGAACTTGAATCTGCATATGGCAATGCTGAAGAACATGATTTGGAGCTATTTTCTCCATTCTCATCATTGAATCCTGTTGTCCGGGCTTGTTCTAATGGTGGTTTTGCTTCATTGGATGCGGTATGTGTCTGTTTATTTTAGGCAATGGAACCCTTCTTTTTTTATAATTTATATTATTGACAGCTTTTATTCTAAACACAGTTTGATTTCTATGGGTTCTTGTACCTGTTGATCTGCTTCTGGATATTATTCTACTCTTCTTGTCTTGGTTTATTGGATATTTTGCATTTTGTTTGATTCTAGTGTAGACTCCTTACTAGATGTTTTGAAAACCAATTTGGCCTGTGCATTGTCCCTGTATGTTTTACATCTCCTGCAAACCCGTCACTTCTGTAAAATTGAAATCTTTTGTGTATATTATTTTAAATATAGGGTTTGCAACAAGCTATATGCCATGTGCTTAGATGACAAGGAAATTGGTAGGGTTTGATTGTTTTGATGGACTTATCTGTGCTGTATGACTTTTGCTTTTGTTAATTGCTTCAGACCTGTGGTATCTAGCTTGTGAGAACCCCTTTTATAAAATATATCTAATTTAAAAACATTTTATTCGGTGGCAGTTTCATTTCTTAAAAGAAAATGTCAGAATACCTTTTGGTTATCTTTGCATTTTGACATGTCATAAGGCCAACTAAATCCTCAGTATGCACATGTGAGGTTCCAGATGTATTAATAAAGTTTTTTCTGTTGCTTTGAAAGCTTATGTGGTATCGAGCTTGATTATGTTTCAATGCTATTAGTGTCCATAATACATCCTAGCTACTCTGACTAGCTGGCAAATCAAAAAGACTCCTGCATTGAAGATTTTTTGAAGTTTTCATAGTCAAATCAAGGGTGCAAGAAAAGACGGAAAATTGGGGAAATTAACAAGTTTGAATTTGAAATAACATTGATATGATACAGATGTAAGGTTACCTTGGGGTGCTGGTAAGAGAATATGCAGGTTAAGTGAACAGAGAAGCTGATGTAGGCCTCCATACTTAGGTATACGGTTGTAAAGATGCACTTGCATATTATTTAAAAAGGAAAAAAAATATTCAGAGTCCAGACGGTGAAAAATCTATACATATTCATGTATTACAGAACAATTTAAATTTTAAAGCATTAAGAAAATTTTAAAATTCAAAATTTAGCTTAAGCCACTACATGCATCCTGACTTACATATGTCATTGAACAACCGTCAAACATGGCCTCCCAACTGCCCAAAACAGTCAAAATATATTTGCAACTTTAAAAATTGGCTTTCTGACTGTGATAAATGGGTCTTCAATCTGGTAGATAAGAGCCTTCCACCATCCAATGAACCTTCCAGAAAGCTATACCACATGAAGTAGCAGCACAGTGGCATTATCTCCAGCTCGAAGATTCCCAGAATCATCCTTAAAAGCTCCTTTGATGAATAAAAACACAACAGATGGATGGAGGGAAAGGAAAAAAGAAGAGAGAGAGAGCTGTTACATACTTTCAAGATTATGCACATCTGACATCAAAATGGACCATAGCTGTACCCAATGCACACCTGTAACCTATGTCACAAGGTTCGCGTTCGTGTTCGTGTTCGGCAACCATAAAACTCGGATGAAGTTCGGCAAGGCGAAAAAAGATTCGTGTTCAAATTCGCCTTATATAATTTTGATTTAAAAAAAATATAAGTATTATATATATTAATACTATAATAATATATTATATATAAATATTAAATATTATAATATATTTATATATTATTAATATATAATAATATTTTTAATATTATTATATATTAAATATATTATAATATTTTAATATGAATATATTAATACTATTATATATTAATAATAATAATATAAGGACTGCGGAGGAGCTGGTCTAAGAAAGATGAAGTTACAAAACTTGGCGTTAGGTGCCAAACTTGTCTGGAAGATGTATAAGGATCCGGATAAATTATGGTGCAAAGTATTACAAAAGAAATATCTTGATGAAGAAGATCCTAGCAGAATACTGACGATGACCAACACCAATGGGGGGTCCGCTATCTGGAAATTCATTTGGGAGTGTAGACCAATAATAACAGACCATCTTACTTGGAAGATAGGGAATGAAAGGAAGGCAAAATTCTAGTATGACTCCTGGAATGGGGAAGTCCCCATTTTTAATCTCCTTGATGCACAAGAGTGGATTGCAAAGGCCGTTGGAGAAATGGGTGAGTATGTTGTGGATTATGTAGAGAGACTTTATGATGGGATTGGGGAAAAGTATAGATGGAAATCATTTGAAAATTCTTTGATCCCCTTGGAGGCTAAAAGGGCTGTTGAAGGAATCCTGCAACACAGAAAGATAATGCTGACTAACCAAAATGATGAAATTATATGGAGCGGATCAAAATCTGGCACCTACTCGGTAAGATTGGGATATGAAATACAGAATGCACAGAATTACGATGTTAGGTGGCTGAAGCATCTATGTTGGGACCATTGCATCCTTCCGAAAGCGGAAGCCTTTTTATGGACTGCACTACACGAGGATTCTGACCGGTAATAGGTTGGGGGCGATTGGAATTGAGGGGCCAAGCATGTGCCCCATGTGCAAAAAGGCAGAGGAAACAACCAATCATCTTCTACTTAACTGCACCGTGGTGTCCAAATGTTGGGATTGGTTGTTGACATCACTTGGTTCGAAAAAACCATTGGGGGGGGGGGGGGGGGAACCTGTTCAAGAGGATAAAATTCCGGGGAGTAGAGATGCAACTGAATATCCTTTTCTGCCACTCCAAGCTGAAACCAAAACACTTCAAAACTTTTATTAGGAACTGCCATTTCACTCTTGTCAGTAGCTTTCCTGATGTCTAACTTCACCAACATGCTCTTTGAATTTGTCGAAGTGAGTGACTTCGTGGGTGATTATAATGCCTTCTGATGTCACCCTGTTAGGAACAAAGCCCCCTTGCTCTGCTGAAATGAGAGGAGAGAGAAGAAGTTTCAAGCGGTTAGCCATCTCTTTAAAAATGAGTTTATACACAATGTTGCAAAGAGAGAGATCACTGAAATCAGCGAAGAAAGAGGAGGCAGCCTTCTTCAGAATGAGTGAAATGAAAGTGCAATTCACGGTCCTTAGAATGTTTTCTGATCTCCTAGATTCTTCTCCTGCGGCACAAATATCCTCCTAAGCCACAATCCGACACTTCTGAAAGAAAGCGACCAAGAAGCCATTTGGCCTTGGGGCTTTATCTATGAGCATTTGAAAGAGGGCCAATTTTAGTTCTTTTGAAAAAGAAGCGATCAATTCTTTATTCTGGGCTTCTGAAAAAAGGCAGAGAATGTTATTCAGAAAATGGTTTTGGTTCATCAAATTGGAGGCTTCACAGTTACTGAGGAGATCTTTGAAAAAACTTGCAGCTTCAGACTGTATTTCCTGAAGGTTTGATAAGAGTCTACCATCCCTTGTGGTGATAGAGGCAACTTGGTTTACAATCCTTTGCTGTCTTGTAGAGTTGTGATTTTTTTTTTGGTGTTTTTGTCTCCATCTTTTAACCACAATTCTCTGGGTTTTTGTATCCAATAAATTTCTTCTCTGCCGAACTTTTTATGATTTGACAAGAAGGAAAGAATTTTGGTCCATCCCCAAAGCAAAAATGGTTTCGTTCAATTTTGTCAGTTCTGATTCAACTCCACATTTTTCAGCAAAGATATTTTTGAATTGATTAATGTTTTATTATTGTAAACACGCTTTCACATGAGTTAGTTTCTTGACCAGGATGAACATTTTTGAACTTTTCAAACTGGAAGTGTTATGCCATCAACATTTGACACAATCTAAGAATCCCAAATCTCTAAATCAGATGTTCTTGAATTTTAAGGGACATTTCTGAGAGGGGCAGTCACCACCAATATTCAAAAAAATTGGATAGTGATTCAAACCATCTATCGGTAAAATGGAACTTTCCAATATCCAATCTTTACTCAACTACAAATTCAGAATGAGGAATTTGTCAAGACACTCTGTTATGTTGCTAAAGCCTAATCTTCTGTTTGTTCAAGTGAAGCTCTCATTCTTTGGGACCAAGTCTACCAATTTCCACTTACTTACAAAGGCTGAAAAGTCAAGTTGGGATTGAGTAATCCTTGATATCCCTCCTTGTTTATCTCCCAAAAAATGTATGGCATTGAAGTCGCCAACCAAAATTACCAATTTCTCCTCAGTGGGAGACAACGTGACATTTAGCTGATCCTTTTCTCCTCCTTTGCCAGATGATCCAAGGGGCCATAGACATTGAAGAGAAAAAAGACCAAATTCGGAGAAAATCTAGAAATACTGCAAAAATGCCAAATTTGCCCGTGTCCTATGACTACTACATCTATTATTAAGGGACACCAAAGAATGCCAAACCCACATGATGCCCCTTTTGCCCTGACAAACTCCCCATGCCATCTTTGCTATTTTTTCAGCAAAGTAGTAGCTTCTTCCTTAACTAATTTTGTTTCTTGAATTATGTTAACTTCAACTTTGCTTAGCTCAAGCTGGTGCTTGACCTAGTACCTATTGTTAGGAGTGTTTAAGACTCTAACATCCCACACAAAAAAAAAATCAGTGGTCTTGAAGAGGAGATTTCACCCTCCTAGGTCTCAGAGCATTGTATCCTCTTAAGTCCTTTGGGTACCAGATAGGACTTCCTAGTGATCTTTGTACTAGATTCCCTACCCTTCATACCTTTGGTCCCACAATTGACCTTGGACTTCAATGGCACCGATTTTTGAAATTGTAAGAATCTCATTTGTAATGAAAATGTTTCTTCATTCAAACTTTCCTCATCTTGGCAAACCTTGGGGCAAATTCTGGCCACTTCTTTGGAACCAATAGGGGGTAGAGTCTTCATCTCCATATCTTCGACCGAGCTTGAAGTCTTTTGGTGAGTCAAATTTGAGGTGGTGATCGTTAATAAAGAGACTTGTACTTCATTTCCGTTAATAGTTGAAGGTTGATGTTTGGCCATGTCTTTTAGGAGTAATTTCCTAGAAGAGCTAGACATTTCACCCCATTGGTACTAAATAACAATTTTCGTTGGATCCAAGGTTTGATCTCAAAGGGATCTTGGATTTTCTTGTAAGATATCAATCACAGGAATCACTTTCCCTTTCTTTTTCAAATCTGGGTGTAAATTCTTTCGATGTCCTTGTTTGTGGCAATGATAACATTTGGGACTGGGGCAATTTCGATACTTTGTTTCCAAACTCCCATTGAGGACTAAAAAAAAATTGATGTGGGAAGAGGTTCAAAAAAGTCGATTTTAACATAGATGTGAGCATAAATGTTAAGACTTCCCCTCACATTGTTATCTACACTTCAAAATTTTCTAAGTGAGTTGCGTATTTTTGTTAGGTCCTAGTATTCCCACAAAAAGTTGTATTATAAGCACAACCAAATTGGAGCATGATTGATATTGCTAGATAAGGGATCAAAGTTTGGCTTCCATTCTTGCGTAAATAGGCTTGCGCCATCTATTGTCTAAGAACCATTCTTGAAAATTTTGAGTTTGTCTTCTTTAGATGGGCAAAGCACCATGAAGAATCCTCTAGGCATGAATTTCACTGGATAAGAGTCCCCCTAGTTATCCTTAATCCAATTTTGCAGCCCAACCCTAAAAGGCTAGGAGATGGCGAATGTTCCAATTATTGCCAAGGATTTGAATTGAGTGATCTCTTGCTCAATTGATGTATCTGCAAGATTAATTTTGAATTTGAATAGATCCAAAACCCTAGTTGGTTGGGCTGTCCTTGAGGTTGGTGCCGTCTGGTGCCCACAATTTAGTAATTTAGTGTTGGCACTCATGGCATAGCTAGCAGGATCATTCTCCCACCTAGGTAACTATTGGTAAAACTGTTGAGGCCCAAAGGAGTGTCATTACTACTAGCAGGATCATTCTGCGAACCCCAGGCCGTCCCATCTACGTATCCGGCCTTGTACCAAACCCATACGGGCATAGAGGGCAAAACTGCAGAACCTGATAACTTAGCCAAAATCATGTATTGTCAAAGAAATCATGATTAGTCAGAGATTTTGGTAATGTTTTTTCAGATTCATTTGGAAATCACTGAATATAAAATCTCTATATATATTTTAGGTTTTTTCTTTGCTATGGTTTTAGTGTCAATGGCTCAAACATCTTACATAAACCCATTAAACTATAGAATTGGACCATCATTTTGAGGCTAGAAATGGAATTTACTACTTTAGCAGCAGTTTAGAGTTGAGAAATCGTTTCTACTATAGAATTAAAGTGAATGGCCTGTTGTGGTTTTAACACTTAGAATCTCAATAAACTAGAATATTGAGTTGGGGTCATCTTTAGATTTTTGTTTCTTTTGGGAATATATAACTTTTTATAGGTGTGAAATGAAATACTTATCATAGATGGGTGATTTATCATGACAATAGATAGTGTTAGTTGCGGTTTTTGACTCTATCATTGGGTTTGCCAGAAAACCTGGACGAACACGGGCCAAGTTCTAATCCAGATCCATGGGTGGCCTGGGGTTAGCCCCAGCGTTGCCATTTGGCCTGGGCACATCTCAGATGCTCTCAGGCTGAGGCTACAGCTGGACCTTGGACAAACCTGGGGAGAACGTGCAGGGTTCCAACAAAAAAAGAGAACATTTAAAACACTCCCTCCCCCCCCGGGCCACCGCCCCCCGCCCCCCAAAAAAAAAAAAAAAGAGAAAGAAACTAACCAACCCTAAAAGTGCATTGTTTGAAGAATCTGAAGGGCTCCAATAAAGAAGAGTGCATTTAAAAGAACCTCAAAAAATAAAGAAAAACCTAACCAGCTGTAGAAGTACTATGTTGGATGGAAAAGAAATTACAGCATTTTCTTTCCTTATTTTTATGGCTTTTTATATTTTTTGAGTTTCCTGAGCATTCCCGAATTAAATGCTGTGTAATTGAATTCCATTTGTACTTTTGGTTTGCTGAGTCAATCCAAATCCTGAGTAAAGTGATCCGTTTTGATTTATCTTTTAAGATTTATGATTTGACATTTGACATTGAATTATCAATTATCAGCTGTGTTCTCAATTCTGTATTTACTTTTGTGCAAATTATGGTTATATATATATGCTTGTGCATCATTCAGGACATTAATTTTCAGGGTAAGCATAATTGGATAAATAACTGTAGAAGCCATATTTTTTTTTAAACTAACGGTCATTGTGGATAGTAGTTTGTGCTCTAAAAATGAGTAGCCATAGCTGCGAGGTTAGGAGTTAATATTGTTTAAATATTAGCTAGAGTTAGATTGCATTTCTAATATGCTTGCTTGGTTATAAAGCTGGGCCTTCTTCATGTCAAACTAACTTTGCCAAGGATCTAGGAGAACCTGTCAGCTTGGATATATTAAATATTTCCTTAGAGTTATACAGTAGTCGTCAGTAACATTTCTCTGTAGCTTTGTATTCCCTCATGGATGGCCAAACCCATCCCAAAGCCATCTGTACCGAACCTGGGAAAAAAAAAATAGCGAACTGCCAAACCCAAATCGGCAACATAAGTGATATTTTATTGATTTATTTAAATTTAAACTTTTTTTAATCTCTTCTGAAGAAGAGTTTATATACTATTATATTTTGGTCACCTACATGTAGTGATTGGATCATTTTGTTCTTAACATTTATTTTCTTGCCTTCAGGTTTATTTCCAACTAGAGAATTTAAGCATTGCAGACCCTCCATACAAATCAGTGGCTGCACTCAACTGTATAATCTTAGGCTGTGCATACATATGGGATCTTGACCGAGCATTCCAAACATTCGAGGCAATTGAAAAAAAATTTGACCTGTCTGCTGATGTTCACTCATATAATGCCTTGATGAGTGCATTTGGAAAAATGAAACAGGTATGTGCTTTTAGAGTAATTACAGTTACAACACAGTCTTGACTTCCAATGGTTTGCTTATTTGGTTAATGGCTGCAAACGTTCTAAGTATTTCTTGTAAGCAAGAGCCAAAACAGTTTGAACTTTGAGGCATGTCCCATGATTCATAAATAGTCTAATTCATAGGTTAACATTGTTAAGTTATAGGGGAAGAGGGGAAAGCCTCGTTTCTACTTATGCTGGGTCCTAATTAGAATTATTATTGCAAAGCTGTTAGTGTTGTAACTTTCTGCTTTTGGTCCTTATTGTTAACCCTTAAGTCATTTCAACACTCTTAGTGCATATGCATTACTGAGAAGTATGCTTCTAATGCGAGTGTTAACAATGACAGATGGTAGTCTATAGTATATACGATAATTCTCATGTTTGTTATTTAATTGCCTTATTAAATTCATGTTTTATTTGACAATTTAACTTGCATACAAGAGGTTGGGCAGTGGATGTTATTATTGTGAACATAGTTTTTCCCTATGGAAAATTTTCTGTATCATGAGTAGGGGCAGCAATTTCCAACTATAAATTCATAAGTCAATAGCATTATATTGTGTATGCTTGGTGAAAAAAGGGTCAAAATTGTCTATAAATTATCTTCCTTACTGTAGAAAATTATGGATGAGGATAATGGTTGTCGGATGGAGGCTGCCCAATTTTAAGTGATATGCTGCTATTATTTGGACAATGGGCCTTCCAAAAGGCCCGCACCTTTACATTCTAGATAGGCTGCTCGAGGATCTTTATTCTCTGTGAAAGATCAGTGAATTGATCTACAAAGTTTTCCTACTCATGATATAGTATAATTTCCTATATAAATCAAAAGTTTTTGTATTAGATAAAACTCTATGTTACACCAAGATCTCAGGACAGGGATGGCAGGGGATGGGGGGACACGTTTCAGGGATGGATTTTTTTGGGTTCATTTTTGTGGGGGATGGCAGGGGACAGCTATATAAAACATAAGGAAAATTTTGAAAATATAGAAAAAATTCAAATATTCATATGATAACATTTATAGGGCATTCATCATATACATTATAGATCCTTAATACATAACATTAAAGTTGAATTGAGAATTGACGAACAAATTAACAAAATTTAGTTGCTTTGATTGTCAATGTGCATATATATTATATAAAAATTACAACAAAATGCCTAAAGTTTGCAAGCTTCAACTACAAAATCCACTGCCCCTAATAAACATCTGCTAACATTGCATCAAAATCAGAGTCTAAGTGAGGGACTCCATCATTCAATGGAACCCCAACCAATCCCAACATGTAGTTGAAGTCTAACGATACTCGGGACTGTGTTGATCTTGAAGTCGCAAGGCACTATGCACAACCACCAACTTCTCCAATTGTCAAGTGGTGAGCCTATTCCTCTTGATTAACTATAGCACTTTCAAGATAACGATATAGTTTTGATTCTTCTCACTGAATTAGAATGGAAGAGGGAGACTTCATTTACTCGTTTAGGGCTAAGTGTGGTGTGGGGGCCCACCAAAAAAAAAAAATCGTTGATTGATTTGGGGCTTTATAAAAAAAAATTTAAGCGTTTTGCTGTGGGGACATCTGGCCGTCCCCTAAACGTTCCCGCGTTTCCGGGGTGTTTCTGGGACACGTAGGAGCAAAACTTTTTTTTTTCGGGGATGCGTCCCCAAAACATTTCTGGTATGGGGACGTGGCAAAAAATGCCGGGGACTATCTATTTAATCTTAAGGCTGGCTGCCTTAGCTTTGGTTTTGAGGAAGTGTACAAATATTTAGCCTGTGCACGATTCAGGACAGCTTCCGGGGCGTTTCTGGGACGCGTAGGAGCAAAACATTTTTTTCGGGGATGCGTCCCCAAAACATTTCTGGTATGGGGACGTGGCAAAAAATGCTGGGGACTATCTATTCAATCTTAAGGCTGGCTGCCTTAGCTTTGGTTTTGAGGAAGTGTACAAACTACAAACATTTAGCCCGTGCACCATTCAGGACATTAATTTTCAGGGTAAGCATCGTTGGAGAATGAGCTACTGGGATTCTGCTTTACTTGTCGAAACTGTTGAATTAAATAAGTATAACTGTAAAAGACATATTCTCCTTTTAATTAATGGTCATTGTGGAGAGCAGTTTGTGCTCTGAAAACGAGTAGCCATAGCTGTGAGGTTAGGAGTTGATATTGTTTAAATATTAGCTAGAGTTAGATTGAATTTCTATTATACCTGCCGGGTTATAAAGTTGGACCTTCTTCATGTCAAATTAACTTTGCCAAGGATCTAGGAGAGCCTGTGAGCTAGGATATATTAAATATTTCCTTACTTAGAGTCATACAGTGGTTGCTGGTACTATTGTCTGTAGCATTGCAATAAAGGCAGAGTTGATTGTAATGAATACTGTGTTGAGTATGTCGGGCCAAATCAACTGGTTGGAGCAACTGAGAAAAAGGTCTAGCTTCAAGTTTCTATTGGCCTAATGCCTTGCATGTGCCTGCATTGGCAAGGTACTTGAGCTTCATAGGCTACCGCTGCTCCCCCAACTGCATGTGCTACACTCAATGGGTCTTTAACTGACCAAAAACAAAGTAAGTTGTGTTGAGTTTGTTGGCTGTTGTCTGCAGTAAACTGCAATAATGCTTTGGTGACTGAAATAATTGCTCTTTTGTTTGGAATACTTGCTTTTGATTTGTGTCACTGAATTATACCTTTTCCCCCAAATATGAAAATCAATAAAGTTTGAATAGCAAAGGGAAACAATCATTCTGACTTTGAAACATTTAAAATCACAATTTGAATCTGTCAATGATTGATTTTTGATTAAAAACATTAATTTTCTAGGGAAATATAATTTCTAGCGTTCAAAATTGAATGCATCTCGCTTTCATCAAGGCAATGTGTCCCTTTTGAGACACTGAATCATGCCCTTTGAGTCAAAGATTTGTAGTTTGCAGAGCTGTTTCATTCCTCTCATGATTCTGATATAATTATTTTTTATTAATTTTTATGCATTTGCTCATCTGTCATGGTGATCTATCTTTTTCTCCATCTGTTTCAGGTAATCTACCTGGTTTTTCAGTTTTCTTGTTTATTAACACAGGCAGCACTGATGCATATGCCACATTTAAAGATTTGCTCTATGGTGAACGAGGACCTACTAAAATTAGCAATTCACGAGTCTCTTTGTAACAGTTATAGAATATTTTAAGTATATTGTAAAATGAACATAAATACAATATTTTAGGTAAATCTAAATCTCAAGATATAATTTTTATATTGAGACTTACTGTTTATTGAGAATTCTGGACCTTGAGATTTTATGGTTTAAGTTGTAATATTGTATTATCTGATATCAATGTTATTGTATGATATAAACAATAATATAACCATTAAATGTTTACAATAATATTACTAGATAATAGACATCAAAATAGAAAATATTATTCTGTCCTATTATAATGATAAACTATAGAATATCAGTGTATTATTCTTCTTTTCTGCAAGTCTTGGTAACTCAAAGGGACCTAACAAGGTGGGTTTTCTACTCTATAATTCAAAGGATAGGAAAACCCAATTAGTAAATAGACAGACTTTACAACCAAAATATATAGGGATGTTAAGCTGGAAGGGTGCCTAGGGACATCACCGGGTGCATCCCGTACATGGCACCGAATTAAGGATGGAAATTTAAACACATTAAATGCATCCACTATTTAAACTGCACTATTGAGGTGTTTCATTAACAGGGAGCACATTGGGTGGTAAGCCACCTTATCATGGAATGAGATTTGAACTTTGGACTATGGACATATGAAAATACCCAATTACCATTACACAACCACTAATTGGACACCACAGTTTATTATTATCATAGATTGTATTATTGAAAAATAGAAAACTGTATTCTTGAGTATTTATAATATTGTCGTGTAAGGGTAATTGAATATATTTGTAAGCTATGAAGCTAGGTTTGCCTAGTATGGGCCTTGTAACCAGCTCAAATGAGCCTGGGCTCAAGTCTTGACCTGGGTCTGGCCTATGTTTGGCCAGGGCACGATTCAGGCGGCCTGGGTACATCAGCAGGGACCGGCATAGAATTTTTTTTTTACAAAATAACACTTTTTTCAATACAAAACCTACCTAAAAGTGACATTTAAAACCTAATTTGACCTAAAGTGTCTCAAAAGCCTTCATTTCATAAACACAAAGCACAAAAACATATGTTATCATTCCAACGTATCATTTTTCATTCTTCAAACTTGCTGTTTTTTTTTTTTTTGTGTGGTGAAGAATCGCAAAGACGTAAAGTTTGTTTGCTAAGTGCTATGGGTAACAACTAGCTTGCACCAAGGAGATTTATCAATCAAAGTAAAGCTTATTTTGAGTGTTTTTCAAGTTTTTTCAAAGCTTTTTTCAAAATTTTTCTAAGCTCTCATTTATTTAAAAAAAATTTAAATGTTTTTTTAAGTGCTAATCATTTTTATTACTTCTAAATGTATTGTAGGGTTGTATTTTTTTAATAAATTTTCTAAGTTAGTGCACCCTAAGGTTATATTTTCAATTTTAATTTTTTTTTTTCCGTATAACATGAATCCATACAAAATGGCTGCAGTTCTAGTTTAGTGGGCCTAGGGTAGATAGGCCATTCAAATTTGATCAAGCATCACCTCTATGCCAATATGTTATGATGATTGAGCAGCTTCCCGGAGATGGGGGTTTCATTTGACATTGTAGGTAGTGCCACAGGGGTATAAGAGCTTGTATAATCAAGTGAAATCTCATCCATGTGGTAGGATTGACCAAGGAATTAGAGTTTGTCAAGGGCCAAACAAAAAGGGGTTGCCAAATGAGAAAATTCTATATCAAAAAACAAGTAGTTGATATTGTAAGTGAGCAAAATTAATATCACACCCTTTACTTACGGAAGGATCACAAGTCACCTACAAGGGCATCTCTAATAGTCGCTGCTCCACATCCTTTCTATGCAACACTCTTCCTAAGAAGACAATCACTCTCTTTGGCACAGAAGAGGCCCATTGTATAAGGCATTTTAGAACAAGGCAAGAGATGTTGTAGACAAACACATTGTGTGTTGTATCTATGCTAATGGGCTTCCTTTTAACCTAGTGAGATTATCATATTGGCAGGAAATGGTGATGACAATCAATCAAACACCCTCAAGTTACATAGGGCCTAGGTATGGGAAGGTGCACACCACTTTATTGGCAAAAGAAAAATATTTTGTAGAGACATAACTACAACCAATCAAGGATTCATGGGTTGAAACATGAGTGTATCATTTTTGATGGATGCAAAGATTGTAAAAATCGACCTTTATTTAATGTCATTGAAGTGCACTAAAGAGACAATGTTTTTGAAGAAAATTGATTGTGAGGGGAAGTAAAGGATGCAAATTTCATTTCGAAAATCCTCAGAGTTGATAGAGATGGTGGGTGTTAGAAACATTGTCCAAGTCATAATGGACAATGCTAAAAATTATAGGGGAGCAGGTTTATTGGTTGAGAAAAGATACAAGCACATTTTTATGACACCATGTACCATCGACTCCCTCAACTTGGTGATGAAGAAGATTGCATAGAGATAGTGGATGAAAGAAATATACATCGAGGGTGAGGAGATTCAGGTATTCGTGACAAAACATCATGTCACGAGGCATCTTTAGGATCTTCTCCAAGTTGAAGTTGTTGAAGGTAAGTTTATTATGAAATTTCAATATTATTTTTAAATTACCTTAAATTTGCAATAAAATTTTAATTATAATTTTATATCTAAATTGTCGATCTTGGTATGGGAATGAGTACAGGTTCAGGGTTTGGGTATGTCGGTACAACAATTTTTGTTGCCTGGAATGGGTACGGCTATATATATAATAGTTATATAATATATTATAATTATATATAATATTATAAATTATATACTATTTAATTATAATTGACAATTATATATATTATATAATTATAATTATAATTTAGAATATTATATATAATTATAATATATTAATATAACTATAATTTATAATTTATATATTCAATGTAACTATATACTATGTCACAAGGTTCGAGTTCGTGTTCGTGTTCGGCAACGATAAAATTCGGATGACGTTCGGCAAGGGGAAAAATTCAAAAAAAAAATCATTATTAAATTCGCCTTATTTAAATTTGATTTTAAAAAAAAATATAAGTAATATATATTGATAATATAAATACTATATTTATAATATAATAATATATAAATATTAATAATATGATATATCATAAATATTATAATATATTGATATATTATTAATATATATTATAATATAATAACAAATATTAATAATATAATATATTATAAATATTATAATATATTTATATATTATTAATATTTATTATAATATAATATTATAAACATTATAATATATAAATATAAATATAATAATATATTAATAATATGTAATAAACTATAAGTGGCCCAGTGATTGACTGATGAGGGCAGAGTTACTCGAGGGGCAAGCAAACCAGGGTGCAGATCGGGTCCACCTGGAGGAGAAAGAATCATTAGCCTTTGAGTTTGTGGATTTGGGAAGGAAAAATCAGAATACACTTGATTGCTCCACAAGAATGTCGTAGAGAAGGATTAGTAGGGAAGGAGGAGCACATCCAGTATTTCAAAACGGAAGCCCTACTCTACATTGGAAACCTGAGTTTCAGGACACCCAAACACGATTTCATTCCTTTTTCCTGCTTTCTATTGCCTCAAATGCGAAAATACAACCCTAAAAGTCACTTAACCAAAAAAAATAACCTCGCTTTTTGATTGTACGAATCAAAATGTGAATTTCAACGAATTTTTTGCTAGGTTTAAATGTTCGCCGAATTTTGAACTTCATGCCAGAAATTCGGCGAACCCTGTGACATAGACTATATATAAAAAAAATTACATATATATAGTTACATATATAAAATTATATATATAGTTACATTGAATATATAAAGTATAGTTATATTAATATATTGAATATATAAATTATATATTATACTTATATAAAATTATAATATTAAGTATAGTTATATTAATATATTGAATATATAAATTATATATTATACTTATATAAAATTATAATATATATAGATACTAAAATTTATAAAAACAATAATCCTCATAATTGCCAATAAACAAAATATTTAAATACTTCATAATTTGCAAAAAAAAATTCATAATTCAGTGATTTGTCAAATGTCAATACAAAATGAAAATTACAATCAACCCTAGAACTTGCAACTTGTTGAAATGTATAATCTCAAGCAAAATAAGCTGCGAGAAATCTCCATGGCGACAATTGTATTAAAAAAACACACAAAATGGACATCGTCATTTGAAATTAACATGGTGTGTCCCCTCAACTAGGGCAGAATAAGTTTTTTTTTATACGTCAACCTTCAACCGCAATAATAATTCTCAAGCAGAAACATTGATGTCTAATGGAAAAATGAGTTTTCAACACTAAACTTTCACATTTTTTCCGTTGACTTTCACTTGGAAATGCCCGGATCCTCCCATGTCCGTCCTAAGTGAACCTTAGGGCATCTCGTAACTGTACCAGGCCTCGTATTGAACCCATATGAGCACGTGGGGCAATACACTAGAACTTGGTGTATCTTAGTTTTATGACATCTATTGTTTAGAATTTTAATTTGTTATTTTTACACTTCATTAGGTTGCTGAAACTTGATTTGCATCGCACACAATTGTTTTGAGACAACTTGTGAAGGCACGAGAGGTGTTTAGTGCCATGGACATTAGCAACCTTTGGGATGTGTAGGGGTAGGCAAATTCATAGAGGGCCCAAAAGGTCAAATCATTGATCCTAAATGATGATTGGTGGGCTCATGGCAATTACATCTTGAGTTTCATTGAGCCCATAATGAGCATGATTAGGTTTGTTGATATGGATCGATTGTGTTTGAGAGAAATATCTTATGGCATGAGCTTCATGATAGAAAAATAAAGGTCATAATAGTAGTGAAGGAGAATGATTTTGTAGAAGCATTTTCAAAAGGGTGAAAAGAATCATTGTTGGGCGTTGGAAAAAAATGACCACATCCTTGCATTTTGTTGCATTTGGATTGTCTCCCAAATATTATAGCATAGAGATACTTTATCTTCCTAGGAGAGTGGCACCACCATATAGAGATGTTGAAGTTGTTGAAGATACAAGATTACATTATAAAGAATCTTCTTAGATGCAGATGTGGAGGATCATGTTATGAGCGAGTTTGGTAGCTTCATCTTGTTAGAGAATCATTGACTTATGGTCTTTGAGACAAGTACAAGGACACTTACACATGGTGGTACCTCTATGGACAAGGTTTTATTTTCCTCCAACCACTTGCAATCACAATTCAATCATAGGTAAGCTTTTTTTAATTTATTTTTAATACTTTTACTAGTCTTTCGCAGCTATATATTTTACCTTTTATAATCACAAATGTTGTATTGACTTTGTCTCCAATTTCAAGAGGTTTAGAGTTCTTCAGCTGAGCAGAATTGCAGTATATAATCCTTTATCCACTCAATTTGGCACAATTGGTTGGCTGCCAAAAAAGTTAGAAGATTTGGTCTGTGGGCATTGCAACTTACGCCTCTTGTTAGATAAGGAAGTTGCCTACAAGCAAGGGGCGACAAAGAATTGGGATGCAATCCTTGAGTGTGTCAACTTGGATGCATCTAGTGGGACTGGGACTGGGACTGCGACTGCAATTGCTTTTGGTTCAAATGAACCAAGTGATGACTTTGATGCTCTTGACTAAGAGCAAGATTATTTATTGTATTTTGTATTGATTTAACATATATGATATAACATTGAATTATCAATTATATTTATCACTATCAATTGTGTTTTCAATTCTATATTTTTTTTTTTTGGGAAATTATGGGTTTTTTCTTTAATATTTTAATACTACATATATTTTGTACGACCCATAATTACAAAGATTTGGACTTGGCTTGGATTCGGCAAGCTGATTTTTGACTTGGACTTGAACTCGGCAAATTGAAAAACCTTGAAATATAGAGATTTTTAAAGGATTTAAAGATTTTACTATGCAGCCTTCATTAAATAGACTTTAAAGACAAAATAAACTTATCAATTAGAAGCTACTTTGATCACATACACACGTATACATTGATCATATGGGTCCAAAAGTGGATGAGCTGAAGGAAATGACATTTTAAAATATATAAATATTCTCAAGTGTTTAAGGAAACAAAACTCATGGATTATGATATGCATGGCATCAAAAACAAAAATCACAACATTGAGTCATGAACTATTTTAGAGAGGAGCTAGCATCACTTGACCTAGCATCACTAGCTCTATGTGGAATCTTGCACTTGTATCTCAGACAAGTCTGCAAATGCTGCTACAACGATAGAAGCATTACTTAGGAAAGGGATTGACATGACAATCCAAAAGTATAAATGTAATTCAATTACTTGGAATTTAATTGGGGGAAAGTTGAAATATAAAAAATCGTTGCTTTTCCATCTGGCATGACCTAAATAATTTTTATATTTTGCTTTTTAAAAATAGAGCAGGGGTTTGGGGATGGCAATCCCCTATGGGGTCGAGAAGCATTGCCCCTGGTGGGGTCCGCGGGCAGTGCCCTTAACACACTCCCTATTGTGATAGAGGGTGGGGTTGAGAGGAGGAGCCCCCACCACCAAGCCCAAATTAAGGCCTTTGAGATCACATAGGCCTTCACGATGCATGACCTTTTTATAATTTTATCACTTTTAACCAAGCTCAAAGAGTCCTCCAAACCCTTCAAAAAACGCAAATGTTGAAGCTATAGAGCAGGAATTAGGCCCTAACTATGTTTGCTGGTTTTTGCTTCAACGGATTGTATTTTAACTTCATTTTTTTTTTCTTGTTGCTTGTGCTTGCAAATGAAACGAATATCATTTTGAAGAGTTCTTATTTTCTTTGCTTTTTTACTTTCTAATTTTTTACTTGACTGTCATGGTCGAGTTTTTTTTTATTTTTTTTGCTTTTTTACTTTCTAATTTTTTACCTTTCGGCTGACTGTCATGGCCAAGTTTTCCAGATGAGACTTAGCAGGTCTGGTGAGTCTGACCAGACTTGCTAGGTACCCAGTTCCCAAGTCTCTGAGCCTCATTTTGACTAGTTCGCCTTGAGACTCGCAGAGTCTAGGCGCGTCTTGTAACTATGGTATGACTGTACCCAGCCGTAGTGAATCCTGGAAAAAAAATTCCATACCAGCAAACCCTTACTACCTGACCCCATACTTGAATTGGCAACTTAGTTTTCTAGCAAAGGGATTTGAGTTCAATTTCCGATAGCACATGCTCTCGCATGCCTAGATATTGGGTTCTCATGTGTGTCCCCAATGGTTGATTGATCTGCTAAATTACCCTTATTTATTAAAATAAATAACTAACAAGCTTTTACGCGTGCTATAATAGCTTTATATGGGAACTTGATATTAGCTAATACCTTTTAGGATAAAAGGATAATGATAATTTAATACTTATAGGACACGCTATTTCAAACACCTAGAAAACAGGGATGGAAAAGTTGAGCAGATGCAAAGTTGGCAGGATTAATAAATCATGTTCTTATCATTTAATGATCAATGCAAAGCCTATCTATAGTTTTTTAAGATGCTTTTTCAATCAGTGGTTGTTTCTATATTTATGTTCAACCGGAATACTGAATTTATAAGAAGATTTACCTATTTCTAAACCCAAATTTAATGCCAAGTTCAATGAGACTCGTTTTTGGATTGATAAACGTTTTTTGAGTTTTATCGTTGCTGAATTTGAAGCTGAACTTGAACTGACTTACTCAAATTTGACTATAATGTATGCTGTTTGATTGTTTTGAGTCTTGACCATACTAAAGTTTGTGTTTTGGTTGTGTAATAAATCCTATTGACTCATGTTGGCTGCTATTTTTTCTTTTTTCTTTTTGTCTTCGTTCATTTGTTAAATATTGAATGGCATGTCAGTATTGCCTTCGGGCCATCATTGCCTTTCAGGTCTAATAAGCCATCAGGTATACTTACTATTTGGAAAAGAGTAATCAGATAGACAAGTTGGTTGGAGCCTAAATTAGTGAAACATAACAGAGAAGAGTGTAAAGGGGAATATGTCTATGGGAATGTTTTAGTGACTGTCCTTCATGCTAGCCTTTATGGTTACTTCATCAGCATTTTACAGGTCCCTTTGAAGTTTGTATTTTGCTGTTGTGTGCATGTATTGTTAAGGGGAAGAATTTGTAATGCCAAGAGATGTATTATATTTGATTTTTTCTTTTTTACTTGTCTCGTGTAGGAGGCTGGGTGCATGACTGTGCTAAGGTGTTGACCTAATACTGTAAGGTGAGATGACCAACACTCTTGTGGGCAGGCATATGCGTCAGTAAGTTGGAAAAAACAAGAATTCTGAAGCATGTTCATGGGAGAGTTGTATCCTGGTTCAATATCATATAAATCTCCATTTATGTTATGCAAACAATATGGAGCTATTAATATTACTAGTAAAAGGTTTGTTTGGTTGATGACTGATTATGTACGTAGGGTCTAAACATTGTAAAATATTGGTGTTGCATTACATTACTTCATATGATATGAAGGTGCAACAAATTGTTGGGTTCCCTAGCAGTAGATGTATATTGCATGAGTGCGTGCTATAAGATCATTAGCAAAAGCTTACTGGTTGCGCATATGTGGATGAACCCAGGGAATTTGTCTAGCAGTGAACAATATAATTAGTATGCCTGTTACTGGGAACAAGACCCTGTTTCTAAAGGTTGTTATCTTGCAACAAAAGCTTGAGCCTCTATTGTATAATTTGCATTGCAATATGGCTTAGCCCAAATGAAATGATTTCTTAATGGAAGCCACTGCATCCAACTACTTGAATTTTATGTGTGCATATTGTTTTATTTAAACTGATGCTTGACCTAATATTGCATGAATCTTCATGCATGTATAACTGTTCAAAATTCCTGATACTTTTGATCACGATGAGTTTTTTAGTCACAGCTGTGTACCCTCTTAATCGCTATTTTACTTATCCTTTTTGGCTACGGCAGGCTGCAGACCTCAGTCTCATGTGTCTGCCAAGCACCTTTTTTTCTGGCTTTATGCTTTTCCTAGCTAATATATGTCACTGTTATTCTATGGATGCGTAAATGTTTCTTTATAACAAACTAAATTTCTAGTGCAAATATATGCTCTTTGTTTGTGTGTCTAGATGCTTCTTTATTCAAAAAACTAAAACATGTACAAATGTTCTTTAGTATTTACTGCATTTCATATTTAAGACAATATGGAACTAATTAATATAAGCATATGAATTTGAAATTTCAACACACAAAAACAATTGCTGCGGTAGGAAAATTCAATTTCAAAGAAAATCTTTAGCAGAAGAAATTGAGTAGTTTATAAAACATTATTAGCTATTTGAGTGTGAGAGGATGAGCTTTTTTTTGTTTCGCATCACATTCTTAGATTTTGATCATATGTGTTTAAAATCAAACAATGAGGCAAATATATATTTAGTTTGTAACAGTATATTATTCTTGTATCTTCGGGACAGCAGTGTGCACCATAATATCATAATCTCTCAGCTATATCAAATGCAGCAATCTAGATCAAGTGTATTCTGATTAACCTATTTTGTTTCCAAACACACTTTAATGTATTTGTTATTGCCATGATGCAGACATTTGAAGCAACAAATGTATTTGCACACATGACAAGCTTAGCTGTCAAGCCAAATGAAAAGTCATATTCCCTACTGGTTGATGCCCACATTGTTAATCGGGATACAAAATCTGCTCTGGCAGTGGTCAATGACATGGTATGTGGTGTAGCTTAACAGATCCAAGGTGTTTTTTAATTTACTTTGATGTGTATGGTATGTGATTAGAATATAATATATAACTAATATGGGGTTTTGAAATGCTATGTGTAGATGACTGCTGGATACTCACCATCAAAAGATACTCTTTGGAAAATCAGAAGGCGCTGTGTTCGTGAATTTGATGTTGAAGGGGAGAAACAAGTTCAATCTTTGTGCCAAAGACTCAATCATCGGATGACTGGTGAAGGGAGGAGGGAAATGCTGTTTGGACTTGACTACAGCACTGAATTCTTTTAGTGGCTTACCGAGTTCACTAGAAATAGATATACAGTTTCATAGTACAGAAGTGATTCTGGAAGATAAATTTGGCAGAGTAGATTGGATTTTGCACTCTTGCATAGGTAGATAAGTTTCATTCTTTTGCTTTTGTTTTATAGATGAAGCTCTATCAAGTATTCTTGCTTCTCTGTGAGCTGCCTTGCAAAAAATTGCATAGCTTCTATAATTCTTCTATAGGAATTCTTGATGCTGAGAAAATGTTCAATGCAATTTTTTATTTTATTTGGGAAATAAACTTGGAGCCCTTTTTTGAGGTATCTCTGTGTGTATCTTAGAATGATGAGTCTTCTCTATATGTCCAACTTTGAATTTATTTCGATTTCTGCTATATGTTTTTTGATTTTTCAAATAAAAAGATACAGCACTGATAATTTCTTCTTGGCATAAATATGATCAGAAAATAGTGTTCATTTTTAAATATTTATATTAAAAGGGTGATGATAGCTTTTACAAAAAGCCATAATCTTTGTTTACGAGGTTAGAGGGCAGGTAAGTATGCGATAAAACAAAAAGGGGGAAACTCAGGATATCTTGAGTGCTTAGCAGCATCATGAAATATTGACAACATTTTGGAATCATAGAGCAGCAAAATAAAACTTGAATTTCTAAACTAAGAGGAGATTATGAGCTAATATGAAGAGATATTGTCTCCACATTCTCCCATAGTCTCCTCCATGTATTTGCTTGTTTCATTGCTACTATGAGTTGATTTCCAAGCCGAAGAAGATGCCTTTTCAGTGGGCTTAAAGAGGTTTGGAAAGATGCAAGAAGGTGCTTGGTTCCACAGTGGTGATAGCAATAGTTGGTTTATTCATGGTTACTCACTGTATTGCCTCATTGAGCTGCCTCTTTTGTTTCTTAGAGGTTAGGATTGACTCAATTGCCTTGGTGCAGTTGAGAAAGTTGTAGTGGCTAAAGAAGAGAATCCACACAATCCTCAAACTTCACATTATTTTTCTGAATTTGACAAATAGACTCAGATTGCTAATGGAGCAGACTTACAATGATTTTCATAAGACTTTTTGTGTCATCTTTGCTTTTGGCTAGATTTCTGTAGCTCTGGTCAGTTGTGAGAATGAGTGTCTCTTAGCTGATTTTTTTGATACTGAATGGCCTCAGAAATTTTCTAATGAATGACCAACATATTTGTGTATGTTTTTTGTTGGGGAGTGACTTGGGACCCTCCAGAGCCGAGATGATGGTTAGCAATAGGAGTTGAGGTAGAGGGAGTGATGCAGGAGAAATCCAGGGATTGTTACGGTACAGAGGATGGGAGGGAAATGTGTAGGGGCATTATGGGAGAAGGCAGACTTAGGCCTGAGTGAGTATAGGATGTATGGAGGGAAAGAACTGGGGGAAGTTGCATTGGATGAATTCAACATGACCAGACTTAGGTGTTGATGAGGCTGGACAGTTGTGGACATATAAGTGGAACTTGATTAGCCTATGTATCAGTTCTCATCCTCTAATAGTGTTCATCTACTACTACATGCCCCAAATTCTGTTGTTTGAATGTAGTTGTGATTGTTTTCAAAGCTGAAATCTAGTTAAGGCATCCACAATTATGTCTTCTTTCCCTTTAATGTACTTGATTACGAAATACAGCAAGTAAGAAACTCCAGCCATCTACACTTTGTCAAGCATTTATATTGGGTTGTGCAAATAAATGTTTCAGGCTTAGATTATTGGCTTTCAAATCGAAAGGCTTTCGCAACAAAAATGATGCAATTTTTTGCAGTGGATGAACTATTGTAGTCAATTCTCTTTCATGTAGGATAGTTCATCTCATAACAATTAAGTTTTTGTGACTTGTAATCCGCCATTCCACCATGCATTAAAACTCTACCAAGAGCATCTGTCAAATCATCACAAGCCACTGAAAAACTATAACATTGGGGTCTGGTATGCAAAGAAACAAAGCTGTGGTAAGTTTCTCTTCAAGAAATTGAAAATCCTCTCCACACTTTGCAGACCATTCAAACTTCTTACCCTTTGCGGAAGAGATGTAATAGGGTTTACAATCTTAGAGAAACCTTCCATGGATTATCTATTGCTACATGCCCCAAACTCTGTTTGAATGTAGTTCTGATTGTTTTGAAAGCTGAAATGCGCTGCCTTCTACTTAGGCATCCACAATTATGTTTTCTTTCCCTTTAATGTACTCAATTATGAAATTACACTAAGAAAGAAACCCCAGCTATCTATGTTGTCAAGCATTAATATTAGTTGTGCAAAAATATGTTTCAGGCTTAGATGTTCACATCGAAAGGCTTTCCCAACAAAAAATGATGCCATTTTTGCAATGCATGAAATATTGTAGCCAATTCTCTTTCATGTAGGTATAATTCGTCTCATAATTCTTAAGTTTTTGTGACTTGTAATCCACTACTCTCTTCACCATACATTAAACTCTACCAAGAGCATCTGTCAAATCATCACTAACCACTGTAAAACTACCGTTGGGATCTGGTATGCGAAGAAGCAAAGCTGTGGTCAGTTTCTCTTCAAAAAATTGAAAACCCTCACCACACTTTTCAGATCATTCAAACTTCTTACCCTTACACTGAAGAGACATAACAGGGTTTATACTCTTAGAGAAACCTTGCACGAATCATCTATTTTACTTACAAGGCCCATGAAATTTTATCTTAGGAACATTCTTAGGTGCAGGGCATTTTTTAACATACTTTATTGAATCTATTGAAATACCATCATGTAAAATAATGTGTTAGGTAATGATCTTGTGGTCAAATAACCAACATCACATACAACTTGTGTTCTCACAATCGTTGGATAACCAACCTCAAATGTCAGAGATGTTCCTCATTCTGTGAATAAATAAAAATATCATCACTGTTCTAAGTAATAATGAAACACCTTATTCATCAAATTCGCAAAGGCAACTAGTGCATTTGTTAGTCTAAATAGCACAACTTTGATTATTTGTACCATGTTTGAATGATTGTTTTCAACATATTCTCCTCCTTACTCCTATATTGTTGAGTGAGAGATCATATGTCAATTTTCTTAGACATTATTGATTTCTTCATTTGATCGAAGAGATCATCTATCCTTGGCAAAGGATAACAGTTTTTTATCAGTGCTTTGATAATCATGCAATAATTAATACATAATTAAAGGGTACCATTGCCGCCGTTGGTAAAAAATAATGGTCCAATAATAGAACCTTTGTCCAATGATTTCTATAATCGGACCTCAAGCTTGAGGAGCTTACTAGCAGTCATCTTGTAGGGTGCATTGGACTGTGGTTATAGGAAAAAAATAATCATAAAATTGAATTCAGGGAATTTCGTGCAAAATACATCCCAAAATTCTTCAAAGAATGGAAACTCCTCAAATGTAAGCACTCTTTATTCTATTTCCTTTGTGTGTGCCCTTTACTTGTGCCTACTTTAATTGCATTGTAGACACTTATCACAAACTTATAGGCCTCCTCACTCCTTTTATAAACTTCGGTTGGCTTTTATCCTTAAAATGTTTTAATCTCTTAGAGTCACAATAAACATAAGTTTTGTGTTGACTCATCCAAGTTGTCTCCAAGATCACATGATATGATTGTAGTAGAGCATCCAAATTTATTGTGTCAAAATGTTTGTTAACTCAGCCTCTAGTGGTTCAATTACGATATTGGACACACTAAACATCCTCCATAAAATGTGCTACTCTAGAAATCTTATTAAGTGCTTTAGGGAGGGACAAAGCACTCTAAGGCTCCCAATCTAAAAAAAATGGAACTTGACAACAAAATAATGTACCTAGAAGCTCAATAGAATTTGCTTGGCAGTTACTCTTTGTTGCGTGGATGCAATTTTGGCCCTACTACTATACTAGGCCTTGGCCTTGCCCCTAGTCTTATTGCTACCCCTTATTGGAGTTATTGGTCCTATTCCAATGAGGACAATCTCTAGTGTAATGATCATCTCCACACACACAACATCCATTTTGGGGAACTTTTGGTGTGTTCCTTGATCATAACCACCTCCATCCATCCCTCTTGGTGGATTTCTATTTGGTTATCTATTAAAATAATTCTTAGTTAGCCTTTGACTTTTCTTTTTCTTTTGCCCTTTGCCATTTCCATTCCTACCACTAAACGACTTTAAAGGTTTCTCCTTGAAGTTGTTAGGCATTAATACAAAGGTTCTGTTGGTGCCTGAAAAATCTGGTTCCCAAACGTGCATTATTCTGCCCCAAATCCATCAAAATTCCTATTTTTGCCTTTGCGGTCTAAACCCATCATTTATATCCGATCTAAGACTATTTTGAATGGGTCCCCTCCAATAAGTTTCCATCTGTTTGCCTTTTGAAATGCAAGGAAGAAACCCTAAAAAATGGCTGTAAAAAAATTCTAAGTCTTTTCCTTGTATTTTCTACCTTTTCCAGAGTGTTGGAGTTTCGGGTACCTGTCTTCCGTTGTGCCATTTCTATTGGCTCCGAATTCTGCCTTGGTTCCTTGCATAGTCGAGCTCGGGGTTTTTCGTCTTCTTCAGAGCATGTGTTAATGGGAAGGCCCAACCGCCGAAGTCCGCCAAAGGGTTTTGAAAATTTTTGAAGTACTGCGGATTTTAGAGGTCAGAGTGGTGGTCTTTTGTCTTCTTCTGAAGCAAGCGAAAGGGAGAGGGCCTAGTGGCCGAAGTCCGATGGAGCCTTATTCGTCTAAGTATTGCAGGCGGCGGCAGGCGGGAAGTTTCTTTTCTTCCCCCTTTCTTTTGGAAGGAAGGTGGAAGGCCCGTTCGTCGAAGCGCACCGAGGTTTTAGAACTTTCTAAGTGTTTTGGGCATCGACGATCGGGGGGTTTTCTCTTCCTCTTTCCTTTTGGAAGAAGGTAGGCAGAAGGCCCGACAATCGAAGTTCGGCGAACTCAAGTTCTCCTAAGTGTTTCGGGCGGTGCCGAACGAGAAGTTTCTTTTCTTCCTTCCCTCTTTTGGAAGGTGGAAGGGAGAAGATCCGAGGCTCGACCCTCGACGATTTTCAAAGTTTTTCTAAATATTTTGGGATCGGGCGGTTCTTTTCTTCCTTTTAAGAATGCATAGTGCATGGTGGAGGTCCGACCTCCGAAGCCCGATTTGTCGGGGCATGACTGACTTGCCTTCCCTGCTCTCTCTGCCGTCCGGAAACGCCCAGAAAACATGGGAAAACACGCCAACTCTCAGGATCACCATTAATGCAAAATGGGTAGCTGGAAATAATGTTTTTATTGCAGTTGGTGGGGTTGTTGGGGGTTTTCCCGCTCATTTCATCCTTAGATCCGAGTTGTGAAGGCTATAAAGGCAAGTTTGAAACTCATTTCAAGAGGTTGGTTCTTTGGTGGACGCTGAAGCCTATGCAGGTTCACTAATATGCCATCTCCAGTTGCAGAGAAGTAATGGAATGGTGAAACAAATGAAAGATAATGTGTAACAGGGATTGTGTAGAGAATGTCTCCATGATAGTTTGTATGTATTTAGGGTTTTCCTCTTATCACATTTATTGATAAGTTAGTATTGGACATTTGAAAATGTGACATCATTTTAAATATATTACAAGCCTTGTAATTGTCATATGTTCTTTACATTTGAATGCATGTAGTTTTTTTTTGGATTACTAAGTATGTTTGAAGCACAAAACCTGCAATCTGATACAACTTATGCTTAGATCAAATTTCCTTTGTTTCCTTTCTGTTGTTTTCTTTCCTGTCATCTGAGACTTTGTTGCCCAATTGGATTGGTACTGGTCTTGGCTCCACTAGACCAATCTCACACTATTTAAATCAAACAAATATTTACCAGTGGTTTGGGGAAAAGCCATCTTTTCTGTGCATGTACATTCACACAGTTTGTATCAGCTATATAGGGGTTTTGTGACAGCGAGTTGTTCTTGGTTCAGTGATAGTTTTGGGGCCAAGACAACGATTTGGGTTTGGTTGTTCATTTGTTGTTAGTTGTTCATCTGGTTTTGAAGTCAATACTTGCTAAGGTATACCCCTTGGAATATCCCTCCAGAGTCTAAGCTAACCCTGAAGAGTAGAGGAGTCTGCCCACTCTTGTCAGTTGGCCAAAATCGCCCCTGACCTATTAATAGACCTTTTTCAATCACCTTGACGACACCCCTAGCCTTGGTGATTGTGAAAAGTCTTAGGGTTTTGGGTTGCACTCATTTTGGGAACCAACAGGTTCTCCTTGCCTTATCCTTGTATTTCAATTTAATGATCCAACTACTTGAAAATCAATTTACACCCACCTCAACTCCTATTTGTGTAGAGGATCAATGAACATCTGCCCAACTCCTATTTGAGTATTTTGTCTAAGAAGAAACTTAGAAAAACAAAATTCTCATCCTTGTGATATTGAGGGATGTACTTGAATAAGTAAATGAACTTCATAGGATACTAGGTAACCGTAAGGCTTACTTGTCTCAAAATTTGGAACTTGGTCATCTGCTCACCAAAACACCATTGTGGCAACCATCTCTATATCAATAATGCAGTGAACCAATCTGATAGTATATCTTTATTCAAATCCAACTTCGCTTCTCATTTTCCCACCATGTTGCCATCTCTCTATAAGTTGAAATTTACCCAAAGAAACTTTTTGAGTCATCCAACTAGCTATGATGACTGAAATATTTCATCATCTTTATAAGAGACACCTTTGCTATGTCTCCTACTACCGCTCTCGTGAATTTAGAAGGTGACATTTACTTAAAGGTCATTAGCCAATTCTTTTGATATCTAGGCTTGCTTATTGGTCACCTCCTATTCCTTGGTCTTTGTACCTTGGTTTTTTGGATTGAATGACTAGGAATTATTCACTATGATGAACAATGAACAATATTTTTTTTATCAAAACACATTAAATCTATGCATGATTAGCCTCAATTTATCTTCAAGAACATTATCTATCTTTTCAAAGTGTTCCCCCCGCCCTCCTTCCAAAAATAAAAAATAAAATAAAATTGTTTTTGATTAAGATAAGCACGAAAAGAGGGTCCCAGTCCCTTGCAAAGAAAACACGATTAACAGTCCATCAAAAGATCCCACAAACAGTACCAACAAACGGCCCTGGAAAATAGAAATCCAAGCTAGGCAACAAAACAACAAAGACAACAAAAAACAAAACAAATACAACACCAGACTACAACACAACAAAAAAAAAGACTACTTCATGTTATTATTGAGCAGGGTATCCCAATCCATTTTCAGACTTCAAAGTTTCCTCCGAGCTTGAAACTCTTAAAACCATCTGTTTTTTATGCTATTTCGTCTTCTTCTTAGCACTCTAGAACTCTATTTTCTGATAAAGCTTATGTTTGTTAAGTTCATTCTAAAGAGTAACTACCCCAGAAGTTGTCTTTCTCAATCATCTTGTTAGTAAATTGAACTAGGTCATTCATACCTTGCTCCAACTTGATCAACTTGTGTTTGTTTACATTTTCATTGTGTTGTACATATTAGCCTAGCTTTCCTAAGGGGTACTGCACTCAACTTTCTTACTATGCATTTCCTCCAAATGATCCATCCTAGTAAGGTCTCAGAGAGCATGATTAGACACAATGGAATCACCTCTGCCATCAACCTTCTCAAGGTCGCATTCAAAACATATCACTGGCCACATCATCAAATTCCTCCTCTTCATCAACATGAGCTCAAAGCCCAACTTCCTCAACCTCTGCAATCTCCTCAAAATCCTCTTCAACCCTCTCAATATCCTCCTCCATATCTAGAAGATGTTGCTCCCCCCTATCTCCATCAGAAACAAATTCTTCCTCCACTTGTTCATCCTCATTCTGCACCTTAGCATTGTCATCCTTATTTGAATCAGAGGATATATCCTCAATGAAAGCCTCAGTATTACCTGTACCCTTATCACCCTTCTCTTGTTGTTTAGATATCTCAGAATTAGCAACAACTGTAGCCAAACAGGTGGATCTTCTACCAACAATAACAATAGGAGTATAGACATCATCAAGGTTACCTTTAGGAGTAAATTCATCAAAACTAGAGTAAAGATTAACTCCAGTTGTAGAAGATTTAATCCTAACATTTTTCTTGGATTTTTTCATTGGGGAAACTACATTTACATCTTTACCCTTTAGGGAAAGCATGATCTTCTTAGGGGAGTCCATCAAATCTTTCTTAGGAGGAAAACCTTTGACCTTAACATTTGGAGTAGAAGGCATATAAGTCATCATTGTCATCCGTGTCAGTAGAAATAGACTTTTGCACCACATAGGAATTTAAATTCTTACACTTAAGGGACTGAAAACCTTTGACAGGGGAAACACCAACAATATGCTTTGTCACGTCTCAAATTTTGATACATCTGGGTTTACTTTAAATGGAAATATTTCATGAATAATTATGTGTGGATAGATAAATAATTGAATATTTTAATATGAAAAGATGTAATGAAATAAATGTAATATTCAAGTTAGTAATGCTTCAGCTATGCTTCGGTTATTTGGATTACTAATCTATTAACGGGAAATTGGAGTTTACTATGAGTTGCAGGTTGTCGAAGACAAGAGGTGGTTGAGGTAAAGGAGATTAGCACCCTGGCAGGGTTAAGATGGAGGGATATCTTTCACACACTTCACGTAGTGTCATGTAGCTGTATGCGTTGCATATTGAATGATTTAATAGTTTAATTTAAATTGCATTTTTTATTTTATTTGAATTATATATATCGCATAGTTAGTTAATGATGATTTAATTAGATTATTTAATTCATGAGTGTTTAGAAAATAGAATAATCGATTTAGTTATTTAATTTGTTTTATTTAGAGAATAATCATATTCTATTTTACATTGTGATAAATATATGAATTATTTTACAATATTTTAGAACTAGGAAAAGAATAAAATGTGTTTTAGAAACAACTTATTTTTAGAAAAAGAAAAGCTCTGGAAAACGAAACACTTGAGGAAGAGGAAACAATAAGTTACAATTCATTTCTTGTTCACCAAAAACTTTTATTTAACATTTTGCATTCTCAAAAGAGGGGATCATCCTCATCTAGGTAATTGCATTCCAAACTAAAGGAAATTGTGAAAGCATTTTGGGGCACAAAGAGGAAATAGTTCAGAAGCTTTTGGTAGGATTCAAGCATTCAATTGGAATATGGAGTGAATTCCAGGTTCTTAATTAATCTTAGATCATCTATAGTTGTTGTGTGTTTGATTTCTATTTTCCTTATGTGCATGATCTTCGGTCTGAAATTGATATAAAGTTAATTTAGAATTGGATCGATTGTATGCTAAATAGAATCAACTATATTTTTCTTTTTCATATTGAAAGCTATATCAGATTCAAGTGTATCGACTGTATTTGATATATTATATTGATTAATTGTATGTCATATTGGAACAAATTCTTTGTATAAGCAGTGACTGCACATTATATTGTTTTAAGCATTTGGGGCATCGGCCCATCTTTCAATTATTGTAGGAGAAATTCAATTATATATATTTCGTCTGTGGTATTAAACTTAAGACTTCTGATCCATTAATGGTATGAATTATATTCGCTATTACTTCCTGTTCAGTATGCCATCAGTTGATCAATATATATATATATATGAGTTTAATTGTCAATTGTATGAGTATTTATATATATGTCGTATCAATTTTGTTTATTGGAAATGGATATGATGAATAGAACTACAATGCTGATTGGGTTTATTTATCAAATTGAATATATATATGATTGAATTCTTTGTTCTGCAGAAAAAGAAATATTCTTTTTAATTGCATTAATGAGAAATATTTGTAGAAACTTTCGAATTATTGAATTTTGGATAAATGTTATTTCTACATTTCAATTGGAAAAACTAATAGTATATCAAAATTCTTAATTTATGAGAAATGCTTTATGTTTATATGGTAGATCTTCATATAGATTAGATAAAATAAAGGGAGAAAACAGTAACTTTTCATTAAGCAAACCAGTGAAATCATTTGATCAATGGAAATAACGTTTGTATTTTTTTTTTGAAATATAAATATTTATGATTATGGAAAAACCAAATATAGGAAAACTGTGTGGTATGTATTTTGGTAAGGTATGAACTTTCGGGACAAGATGCAGAATGTGGGCTCTCAGAGATGATAGTTTTACTTTTTCTAAAACTATCATTTTATTTAAAATACTTGGCCAAGCTACTGTACCATTGAAACAGATGAATTTCTTTAAAAGCCTAGAACTTTGTAGTCTCTGCCACATCCTATTTGCAAAAGTTTATGTCATTCTAGTATTAGGATGCATACAGGCAACAGGTATGCATCGAGAGTTTCCTTCCTGCTTACACTGTTCCAGGTTGCTAGGCTCCTTGTGCAGGGTCAGTGCTTTCTTCAAGTTAGGAACAAACCCGGAGAAGTTCAGTACTTCGTGGTTGGGTGGAAAAAGCACCTCAACCACTCTCTTGGACTTGGTTTGCTGATGATCGGAGGATCAAGGCAACCGAGATTAGATATTATTATTGATATGGATATTTGCTTCTTTGTATAGCTTCATTGCCAAGTTATGGATATCTTGATGATAGTTTTTCTTTGTGTAACATTGAAATAGATGTATTGAAACACCAAGTTGGGTGTATGTAAAACTGTTTTGTAATCCATTCTGGTATATGGATCATTATTCTTATTCATAGATTTTTGCCATTTTATGTTATTATGGATAATTGGAAACTATTATTGGTTGAATTATCTTACTTATGCAATATGTTTCTCTTTTCGGGTATTATTTTTAGTTGGTAAATTTCCGCACCTTACATTTGGTATCAGAGCCAGGTTCCAACATTGGGAGCTCTGGGGCGTGTGTTGCTCAGTTTGTTTGAGCATGTGTGGGTCCTTGAGTGTTGGCATGTAATAAGTAGCACGTGCCTTCTTTTGTATGTCATCCTCTCATGTGTGTGGCGAGTAATACATTATTATGGGTTAGATAAACCCTGGTGTTTGCCAAGAAAGTTGCTTATGGGTATTTTCCTTCTTGCTGCCTTGAGTGTCGGGCATGAGTCTTTGCACTATGTGAGAGTGCTTGAGTGACCTTTGAAGGGTCATGTTGGTGCTTGTGTAACCACCTATGATGGTGGAGTTATGAGGACCTTTGTATGAAAGTAAATATTATGTTCCAAGTGTGATCAGACTTGGTTTAGGAGTTATGCATTGTATGTGGACAAGAGGATGTTTTGATCATATGCTTGATATATATTAATGAACCTTGTTATGTACAAGAGTAGCATATCCCCATAATTCTTGCCTCTGTATAGAGACTGGTAATGCTTGTCTTATTGAGAGCATGTCTCCAGGTATGGATTAATTATGCGGTTGTAAGATAGATAGTGTTGCATCACATTGCTAGAATAGATCATTTGGGTAATGACTTATATTCCTAGATTGCATTTTCCCTAAGATTCATGTGGGAACCTAGGTGTAATTATTGCATTGCATTATTTGAAGAGTTAAAGAGGAAAAGGGGTTGTGAAGAGGGTCTATTATATAATCCTTGTGATGTTTTGAAGTATTAAAATATTGAGAAAAATAGCAAACCATACATCTTGTGCCCTGAATTATGATTTTCCATCTCTTAGTATGCTTGTCATCATGTTTAGAATCTTGTGAAAGGAATGTTGGGTAATTGCTTAACCCCAACCTAATCCTTCCTCCTGTTTTATTATGATATATTATTCCATATGTTATCCTTGATTGGTAAGATGTGTTAACCGCTACCTGTTGGAGAAATTGATGTGCTTAGATATCTCAGTTGTGAACCCAATTTTGTCTCAGCTTAGTCTTGATTTCTGGCTGGATGACTGTGTATGTTTTTATGTAGTGATTGTATGCAACTTACGGTTGCTGGAATCATTGAATGATGTTCGTGTGGTTAAGTAGAAATAGACATGATTGGAATCTTGAAAGATTTGTTGTTAAGTTTATTCTCTTACTCACCTTGGATCCAGGTGTAGTGTAGCATTGTACTCCTTCTGTAGTGGCTAGAATTAGTCACATAGTTCTTATAATGTGAAACTTGTGAATATTGATTTTTTATTTGACTTTGTAAGGACCGAGTTTGAATTTTTTTTTAATTATTTTCTTTTATTTATGGAAAAGGATAGCCATCAAAACTGATGTTTATTTATCTTACGACCTTGATGGTCACGTTATATTTACTGTTGTAATTGCGCGCATTTTAATGCTTTATTGTTGTAATTGATTTTCTTTTCTTTGGACTTTATTGACTTAATTACTATTGGTGGCTATGCTTGAAGGTTTTAACTGTTGATCATGTGTTTTGTTATGTTCTCTATCATGTCCATAATGGAGCTCTGATGGATTGTATAAGGGAGTAGAATGCAGAGAATAAACTAGGACTTGATGTGTGTATTACTAGAATTATGATAGATTAAATTCCTTGGTTTGTTGATAAATGAAAGCAACTATTGAGTGAAATATTGAGAAATGGTTTTATGTATCTATGGATCACTTGAAGAGAAATGTATTCTTGTATGAACTTAAATGTAGATTTATGACTGTGTAGAGAACACATTGGGATTAAATCTTGTTTTTAGTTTAATTGGCCTAATGTTGGCTTAGTCCACCAACTTTAGTTGTTCTTGCTTATCTCATTCATAGTAATCTTGAACACGATGCCATGCCCTAGTGTTCAACATTGGTAGAGTGTATGATGTTGTATGTAAGTTCCATAACTACCTTCTAGTTTGACTTAATGTAGGGTATGATGGATCTTTCGTTAGTGCATGAGCACGTAATGTATATACATATTTATGGTATCGGGTTACTTCAGGAGTTTCTTCTTAGTAGTTGGAAGTTCTAGCTTAATGATGGGATAAATTATCCTTTGTATTCCATTTTATGGATACTTGGTGTTAAGCTATGAAAAAGCCTTGTGTTTCTTAGTTGATCATGAAATTGTGATTGAGTTGTGTTGTATGACATTGTGATCGAGCTTAGTTACGAGGAAATGGCAGTATGGTGGAGTAGTCTTGCTCCTTGTTATTACATTGATGTCATCTTAGATGTGCTCCTAGTGAGTAACAAGTTGCTAAGCCTTGCTTTATAGAAGTGTTTACTCCGTTAGTGGGCGTGGTTAGATTCTTTTCTCTAAGAATCTACTTTAGTTGTGGTATTGTAGTGCTAGAATGTTAAAGAAACCCTCTCTTTTAGGAATGGAGTGTGAGAAAGTATCTCATGTAGGGAAACCGTATCTAGAATTGAGACATGTGGTAATAGTGCCTACAACCTTTTGAGTTAGCTTACCTAATTCTTGAATTTTTTTGTTAAGAAGGACTGTTGAGAGAATAATCTTTTGTTGCAATTTTCCTTAAGGGTAGATATGGTAGTTTTGTGAGTCTCCTTAAACTTAGTTGAGAACTTGAGAGGTTATCTTAGCATAGTTGTGGTCGTAAGTTTTTATGGACTTAACTTGTTGTTGCACTTTTTGGGCTAGAGCTTCTTCTCATTGCAGTGGTAGTGGAACGAGGGAGTGGTGTAGTCTCAAAGGAGTTATATGCACGATGGTTGGTGTACCCTTGGAGATCTATTTTGATATAGGAGATCTCAACCTAGTGTCGGTTAGAAGAACTGATTTCTTGGAATTATGTTATGATTTCCATTGCATGTGCTTAATGATGAATGATTTATGCTTATATGTGTCTATGATGGACTAAGATTTGGCTCATTTGGTGTGCTTTGGTGGTAAATTTTTTTTTCCTTATAACTTCATTAATTGTGATGATATTTTGATTATGCTCTGACAAGAGTACCATATGTTACTTGTATGGAATTGGGTGGTAGTTGTACCATGTATCAGGTATATGCTAGTATTGGCAGTAGGGCCATGTGTGTGATTGTTTATATTGATTAACATACTTTATTGCACCATTGAAATAGATGGATATTGCACCATTGAAATCATTATTGAAATCATGATAAACTTTTTTTATCCTTGATCTTACTAATCATGTAATGATCTTCTTACATGTTAAAAACATGTATGTTTCAAGATGAAGACCTTGTTGTAAATAGTGATATTTCTATTATTGAGACCTTTTGATTTGTCAATGATGATCACAAGTAGCATGGGATGCTTGTTTTTCATCATAAGGACAATTGTTCTACTGTCTCATGCGAGTAGGCATGTTGACAAAATGAACATGAATGTTTTATTTTATGAAAATGATATAAGATTTTAATAAGGAAATGATTTAACTTTCATGATTTTATTCGTCTATTTGATGAACAATGACATGTTAACAATATGTGCAAGTGAATGAATGTTAGACAAAGGAATCTTTACAGTTATGAACAAACAGGTGCTTGGAGCAACGACACATTGTTAGGTAGGCCGATTTTGACTTTGAGGTAAAACAAAATTAAAGAGGTATGAAACTTTATCTTCAGTTAAGTTGATCATCGGAACGATGATTCTTTTAAGGGGGAAAGGATGTCACGTCTCAAATTTTGATACATCTAGGTTTACTTTAAATGTAAATATTTCATGAATAATTATATGCGGATAGATGAATAATTGAATATTTTAATATGAAAAGATGTAATGAAATAAATGTAATTTCAAGTTAGTAATGCTTCAGCTATGCTTTGGTTATTTGGATTACTAATCTATTAATGGGAAATTAGAGTTTACTATGAGTTGCAGGTTGTCAAAGACAAGAGGTGGTTGAGGTAAAGGAGATTAGCATCCTAGCAGGGTTAACATGGAGGGATATCTCTCACGCACTTCATGTAGTGTCATGTAGCTGCATATGTTGCATATTGAATGATTTAATAGTTTAATTTAAATTGCATTTTTTATTTTATTTGAATTATATATATCACATAGTTTTTTTTTTTAAAAAGAGGGTAAAAATTTTATTAATCAAAGATAGCAGTACAAAGCATAAAAGCAGCAAGAGGCCCAAACGGGCCCCAAGACAACAAACAAGAAGTCAAGAAGTGGTCATCAAACATCTCACATCCTCCGTGACCAAATCCACCAAATCCTGAGCAAGATCCCCAGGTAAATTGTCCCAATCATCCACCAGCCAGGTCCCATTCTTCTCAGAAGCCCATTTGGCCAACCCATCAGCCACCTTATTGCATTCCCGAGGGATATGAGAGAAGGTGATAGAATCAAATAAATCTCCAAGACTAGTGATTTGCTTAGCCACCACCGCAAGCTGCCAACTAACATCATCAAACTGCCTTCTATTTATTAAGTCTATTACCACCTGAGAATCTGACTCGTAGATAATCTTATTCCAGCCAAGGGCATATGCCTTCTTCAAAGCCAAAAGAATAGCCAAGGCCTCCATAAGATTATTAGAGTGCAGCCCCCTATACTCCGAGAATAAAAACACAACCACCCCAGAACTGTCTCTGCCCACCCCACCAATCCCAGCATGCCCAGGGTTACCCCTTGTAGACCCATCAGTATTGATTTTCAAGACTCCAGTGGGAGGGGGCAGCCAATGCCCTTCCCTAGAAACCTTCCTTTTAGAACACTTGCTTCACCCAATCTTGGGCCTTCCGGGACCCCCAACAAGAATCCCCAGATTACGAATCACTCTAGTATCACCAAGATCCACCGGGGCTGACATATCACATTTAGCATACAAGGTCTACTGCAAAGCCCCAAGAATGCGAGACCAAACTTGACCCACCAGCAACTTATTCTCCAGAAAGATCCTGCGGTTGCGCTCCAACCAGATGTGCCATATAATCAGACTAGGGCCAATTGGCCAAGCTATGTGCAGAAACGAGGTCCTCACTGGAATGGGCCCAAAGTTCTACCAAAACTCCTCTAGAGAAGAAGGGTGCCTGCACTGTAAACTCCAGGCCCCCCATCAAAAATGCCAAATAGTCCTAGCAAAAGGGCACTGGAAGAAAAGATGTGAAATAGTCTCAACATTTTTTAGACATAAGAAGCATAGGGAAGGACCTTGGAAGCCATGTTTACAGAGGTTATCCCAAGTCAAACACTTGCCATAAACCACCAGCCAAGAGAAGAAATTGCATTTTGGCCAAGAGAACTTATTCCAAATATTTTTCCACCAAGGAACCTCAGCACTACCCCAGGCCTGTTTGTCCAAAACACGATACCCTGAAGCAATAGAGAACTTCCCTTTTGGATCCAGACCCCAAGCCAACACATCCTGCTCTGGGAGAGAACAACAGACTCTATTAGCCAAAATAGAGGACAACTCTCTCCTATCCTCCAAAGATCCACCCATGGGCCATTCCTGCATATCCTTCCATTGGTAAACAATAGTTTGCCCCAAAGCCTGATGGGCTTTGAAATCCATCACTCTACTCCAACCAGCCTGAACAAAAATCCTACATAAGCCCCCAAGTGAGGGTGAGAGGAGAGGATAGACGGGAAGCCATCCCAGGAATCATGCCAAAAAAGAGCATCAGAGCCTCTATTGCAGATCCAAAACATGCCTTGTTTAACCAGCACAACCCCCCTCTTGAGAGTATCCCATATCATAGAACCTCTCATCGAAAGACTAAAGCGAGGCACCTCAACACCCTCCACCTCCCCAAGGTACTTGAAGGTAAGGATCTTGGCCCAATACTGATGCTGATATGAACACCATCTCCAGTAAAGCTTAGCAGCCAAAGCCTATCCATTCCAATCTATCCTACACAAACCCAGCCCACCATCCTGCTTTGGCCGGCAAACAACTTTCCACTTAATTAAGCTCCACTTCTTCGAAAGGAGATTACTCGACCAAAGAAACTACTGACAGAGGCCCTCAAAATCTTTGATGAAACTTGCGGGAGCCGTTAACACAAAGCACCTGTATATAGGAAGGGCCTAAACCACGGACTTCAACAAAGTAACTCTACCCCCCGTAGATAACCATCTGTAGGTCCAGTGACAAACTAGCCCACGAAATTTATCCATCACATCTTTCCAAAAACACCTGGGAAGTGGGCGCACATCCAGAGGGATGCCAAGGTAAATAAAGGGAAGTTTCCCCACCTGAAACCTTAAGATCCTAGCAATACACTGCTGAATAAGCTTGGGGGTATTAAAGAAATAAATGCAAGACTTACTTTCATTAATGCTTTGACCAGAGGCAGCCAGGTAACAATCCAAAATCTGACGCAAAGCAACCGCTTCAGCCACCTTAGCAACACCCATCAAAGCCGTATCATCCACAAATTGAAGATGAGTTTGAGGAGGAAGAGAATTGCTCCATTTCCATCCCTGAAAGAGCCCATTCATAACACGAGACTTAATGAATCTCCCCAAGCCTTCTGCCATCAAGATGAACAAATATGGGGATAAGGGGTCCCCCTGTCAAAGACCTCTCGAAGCACCAAACAGATCTGAAGACTCCCCATTTATGAGAACAAAAAATGAGGAGGTCCTTACACAGCTCATGACCCAATCAATCCACTCACAACTGAACCTGAAGGCTATGAGAATTTTGATCAAAAAGCCCTAGTTAACTCTATCATAAGCTTTAGCCATGTCCAACTTTATAAACATAGCCTTTTCCTTAGAAGAGGCCATAGAGTGAATAGTCTCAGCCGCAATAACTACTCTGTCCAAAATCTGTCTACCCGCAACAAAGCCCCCTTGTTCCTTTGAGATCAACTTATCGAGACATGGCTTCAAACGTTCAGCAATTAGCTTTGTAATGATTTTATACACCACATTGCACAAAACAATTGGTCGAAAAAGATCCAAAGAATCAGCACCCTCGCATTTTGGAATAAGAGCAAGAAATGTGGCATTCATGGTTCGCAACATTTGCTTATTCCTAAACGACTCCTGCACCACCTCCAATAGATCAAGGTTGATAACTTCCCAAAATTTCTGAAAGAACTCAGCCAAAAACCCATCAGGACCAGGAGCCTTCCCTTTTTTCAATTAAAACACCACATCCTCCAACTCCTTCAAAGAAATAGGTTTAAGAAGAGAGGTATTCATATCTGTAGTCACCAGAGAGGGAATACAAGCTAGGATAGAAGCTTCCTCCTCACTAGCAGGCGAGATATCTTCAGAAAAAAGAGCAGAGAAAAAATGAACCGCCTCACTAGAGATCCCCAAAGAGGAGGAAAGAACAGAACCCTTAGGAGAGCGGAGAGAAGAGATAAAGTTACCTTGTCTTCGAGCCTTCACTGATTTATGAAAGGAGGTATTCCTATCCCCTTCCTGAAGCCAATCAACACGGGCCTTCTGTTTCCAAAAAAATTCCTCACGAAGCTCCCATTCCTCAAGGTCTTTAACTGTACTAACCTCAAACCTACTTAAATTTGCATCCAGACCTTGGTCCCGAATCTGCCTGGTAATAGAATCCTAGCGCTCTTGGGCAACCTTTTTCCACTGAAACACATTGCCAAACTGATACTTATTCCAATGTTTCAATTTATACTTCACATATTGAAGCCTCTTCACAAAAGAGTACATAGCTGTACCAAAAGCAGGTCGTCCTTCAGTCCATCTAGAAACCAAGTCAAAAAGACTCTCCTCCCTGAGCCACATAAGCTAAAATCTAAAAGTTTGTTTCTTAGGGCCATCAGCCAAACAGGTAGAGAATTTGATCGGCCAATGGTCTGATCCTCGCCAATCTAAAATTTTAGAACTTGACTACCACTTGTCACCCACCCAAAAATAGGAAACAAGAAACCTGTCTAACCGTTCAGAAATGGCATCATCCCCGAGCCTCCTATTATTCCAAGTAAACATGCCATTCGAAGGTTTGATATCCACAAGTCAGAGCTGAGCCAAATTATCCCTTAGAAGATTAGAAGAGGGGTCTAAGCGAGGCACACCCCCCCTTTTCTCCTTGAGGGAGGCAATTGCATTAAAGCCACTTGCCATAATCCAGGGGAGGAAGGGATTCAACGATCTTAGAAGATTGATATGAGACCACAGGAGAGTCTTACCAGGGACATCCGTCGGAGCATAAATGTTAGAAAGAAGAATTCTTTCCCCTGTCTCCAAACTAATTGCAACCAAAGAGATGGAAAATCTACTAGAGATTCACCAAACAAGAGAAATTCGTCGAGGATCCTAGAGGCAAGCAAGACCCCCTGAGATGCCTTGCGCACCCACACACTGGCAAAACCCTCTGTTCCAAATCTTAGAAACACACTGCATCATACCATCCACAGATAACTTCGTCTCCTGGAGGAAAACAACATCTGGAGAATGAGCACTAACCAAGTCCCGAATAGCCTTTTGTCTAGGGATGCTATTCATACCCCTTATGTTCCATGATAACACAATCATCGCGAAGGGTGAAAGAAGTGAGTATCCAATGTCTTCACTGACCCAGATTCCACCAATGTCTCTCCAACCATCTTAACTTTCTCCTGATCCTTCTTCCTCCCCACCTTCTGGGGCTTATCAGGAGCACACTTTTTCAGGGATTTTTGCTGTAGACCTGGAATAGGAGAAGAAAAGAGGGCTTTTTTCTTACCAGAGTCTTCCAAACCCGGTCCACTGGTTAAACTCACCCTTTCTTCCGAAGAGGCCATGGGGGTTTCCACCAAACCACAAGAGTCCCCAAACCCAACATCGGGGGGAGAAGCAACTGAATCCATCACCACCCCCGAAGCCACAACAGGAGCTAGGACCGAAGTAGTGACAGGCAAAGACTCAGAATTATGATCAACTAAAGGAGAAGCTTCAACATGAATGTCAGAAGAAACCCCCTCCTCATGGACTAATTCATCCAAAGCCTCAAACTTGTTAAAAGTCTCCTCCTCTTGACGATCCCGAAGAGTCGTCTTCTGACCCCGATTCTTGTTTCGTGCCTTAATTGGCACAAAGCCATCTTTATCCGGTACCACCCCCTACATGGGTGCTTTACCCTTTTCTGCCCTTGGATTAGACAGAGCCTTCACATTATCTGAACCACCAGCACCCGAGGCATGAGGGCACCTCCTTTGAAGATGGCCATACTCATGGCACAGCCGTCACCTGAAAGGTAAAGTCTCATAGTCTAACTGTTGAGTCTAGGAGCTAGACCCAACAGTCAGATCAATAGAATTTGGCAGAGGCTAGCTTAGATCAATCTCCACACAAACCTGGGCATAGGAAAAAATTTGCTTCTCCAGAGTTTGCTGAGACGGGCCAATAGGCTTCCCCAGCAGCAACGCAATTGATTTCAGAATATCCTGTCTCCAACATTCTAATGGCAACCGAGGAAAATGAACCCACACCGGCACCTTCGAGGGCAGCTCCGCTACTGAATTAAAGCCTGCATGCCAAGGCTTCATGAAAAGGCCAACTTGATTATAAAAGTAGGGCCCTCCCTCAAAAACCTTGTTACGATCGGAGATACATGAAAAGACCACCAGAAAGAAGTTATTCGCAGCTAGCAAGATTTCAAAATCACCTTCCGGATTCCATGACTTGCGAATCCAGGGTTCTAGAAAAGGCATCGAAACCCTCAATCCCATAAATTTACAAACTAAAACATGTTTGCTATAATACTCCATGTCCTCGGCTACCGCCTCTGTTTGAATCACCAGCTTCGGACAAACTTGAGCTCTTTCCAAGCATCCATTTATCTTGTGTAATTTCAAAGCACCAGTGCTAAAAACCCCAACATCAGGTGGGGATGGATGAGGAAACCCATCACCAACCCCTGCCATAGCAGCATCCCCCAACGTCTCACCCAAAGGCACAGACCCTGCCATCAGAAAAACCCCTCAAACCCTTGCACCCCACACCTGCACCGAACAATGCACACACTCAAGAAAAAAAACCCCCTTGAAAGCTAAAAAACCCCACCCCTTGCTGAAAACAACCCCACAGAGTCCGATCTGCAAAGAAAAAATGCATGCAACAGAGAACAAATACATGCAGACCACGACCTGCTACAGGTCGCGAGATTGCACAGAGCTCTCATGCACGCACTCCATCCAAGCCCTCCTAAACCATGTAAATCCATATCACATAGTTAATGATGATTTAATTAGATTATTTAATTCATGAGTGTTTAGAAAATAGAATAATCGATTTAGTTATTTAATTTGTTTTATTCAGAGAATAATCATATTCTATTTTACATTGTGATAAATATATGAATTATTTTACAATATTTTAGAACTAGGAAAAGAATAAAGCGTGTTTTAGAAACAACTTATTTTTAGAAAAAGAAAAGCTTTGGAAAACAAAACACTTGAGGAAGAGGAAACAATAAGTTACAATTCATTTCTTGTTCACCAAAAACTTCTATTTAACATCTTGCATTCTCAAAAGAGGGGATCATCCTCATCTGGGTAATTGTATTCCAAACTAAAGGAAATTGTGAAAGCATTTTGGGGCACAAAGAGGAAATAGTTCAGAAGCTTTTGGTAGGATTCAAGCATTCAATTGGAATATGGAGCAAATTCCAGGTTCTTAATTAATCTTAGATCATCTATAGTTTTTGTGTGTTTGATTTCTGTTTTCCTTATGTGCATGATCTTCTGTTTGAAATTGATATAAAGTGTAAGCAATTGGCTGTAGCTTTGTAAAAGAAATAGTTTTTTTTTTAAAATTTAGAATTGGATCGATTGTAGGCTAAATAGAATCAACTATATTTTTCTTTTTCATATTGAAAGTTATATCAGATTCAAGTGTATCGACTGTATTTGATATATTATATTGATTAATTGTATGTCATATTGGAACAAATTCTTTGTTTAATGCAGTGACTGCACATTATATTGTTTTAAGCACTTGGGGCAGCGTCACAAATGGTGCCGCAGTCCCCTTTAGGGACTGCGACCCCATTTGGGGTGTCGACCCATCTTTCAATTATTCTAGGAGAAATTCAATTATATATATTCCATTTGTGGTATTAACTTAAGACTTCTGATCCATTAATGGTATGAATTATATTCGCTATTACTTCCTGTTCAGTACACCATCAGTTGATCAATAGTTATTTGGTAATATATATATATATATATATATATATATATATATATATATATATATATATATATATATGATTTCATTTTTCCTCTGTAACTACGTATTGACTGTAATCAAAGTAAATGATTTGATTTCTTATTGTCTGAAAAACATAACGACTGATTCAATTATTTCATAGAAATATATATATATATATATATATATATATATTGACTGTAAATTTAATTGTCTAGAAACAGAGTGGTTATAACTGAAAATGATTTTTTTATCATTTGAAAGCATATAGATATATTGAATATAATTTTTATTGTCTGGCTTATGATTGTATTCAATTTTATCCTTGTTTATTTTCAATATATATATATATATATATATATATATGTTGTATATATAGTCTGATAGTTAGAAACGAATATGATGAAATAGAACTTCAATGTTGTTTGAGTTTAACTATCAATTGTATGAGTATTTATATATATGTCGTATCAATTTTGTTTATTGGAAATGAATATGATGAATAGAACTACAATGCTGATTGGGTTTATTTATCAAATATATATATATATATATATATCTGAAATTGAATTCTTTGTTCTGCAGAAAAAGAAATATTCTTTTTAATTGCGTTAATGAGAAAGACTTGTAGAAACTTTCGAATTATTGAATTCTTGATAAATATTAGTTCTACATTTCAATTGGAAAAACTAGTAGTATATCAAAATTCTTGATTTATGAGAGAAATGCTTTATGTTTATCTGGTAGATCTTCATATAGATCAGATAAAATAAAGGAAAAACAATAAACTTTTCATTAAGCAAACCAATGAAATCATTTGATCAATGGAAATAATGTTTGTATTTTTTTTAAATACAAATATTTATGATTATGGAAAAACTAAATATAGGAAAACTGTGTGGTATGTATTTTGGTAAAGTACAAACTTTCAAGACAGGATGCTGAATGTGGACTCCCAGAGATGATAGTTTTACTTTTTTTAAAACTATCATTTTATTTAGAATGCTTGGCCAAGCTACTGTACCATTGAAACAGATGGATTTGTTTAAAAGCCTAGAACTTTATAGTCTCTGCCACATCCTGTTTGCAAGAGTTTATGTCATTTTAGTATTAGGATGCATATAGGCAACAAACATGCATCGAGAGTTTCTCTCCTGCTTACACTGTTCTAGGTTGCTAGGCTCCTTGTGCAGGGTCGGTGCTTTCTTCAAGTTAGAAAGAAACCCGGGGAAGTTCAATACTTGTGGTTGGGTGGAAAAAGCACCTCAACCACTCTCTTGGACTTAGTTTGCGGATGATCAGAGGATCAAGGCAACCGAGATTAGATATTATTATTGATATGGATATTTGCTTCTTTGTATGGCTTCATTGCCAAGTTATGGATATCTTGATGATAGTTCTTCTTTGTGTAACATTGAAATAGATGTATTGAAACACCAAGTTGTGTGTATGTAAAACTGTTTTATAATCCATTTTGGTATATGGATCATTATTCTTATTCATGGATTCTTGCCATTTTATGTTATTATGGATAATTAGAAACTATTATTGGTTGAATTATCTTATGCAATATGTTTCTCTTTTTGGGTATTAATTTTAGTTGGTAAATTTTCGCACCTTACATGCTTAGTATTCTTCACCACCATAGCAGAAGGGGGAGTTAGTTCTTTCTCAACAAAATAAATATTCTTCTTCCCACTTGGCCCAGGGGGTCCCTTAGATTTACTAGTAGAAACAATCGACTGAACATCATCAAGGGTAGACTGAGTATCAACAAATTTGTTCTTCCCCACAAAACCCAAAGACTTCTTAGACTTACCAGAGGGGCTTGGGTTATTCTTAACAGAAGATTCCAGAAGTTTAGATCCAACATTAGGAATTAATGAGGGGGTAAGGAGAACATTATACTGATAAATAACATGAATTAAACCCTGGTGTAAAGGAGGGTTGACACCTTCTTTAATGCAATTTTATAGAGAGGAAAGCAAAAAGAAAGGGAAGCTAATTAAGTTACCATGATGAAGGTGATCTAAGAGGGGGAATAAAATAAAATTGTTCATAGGCCACTATCAACATTATTTACAATTCCCTAGATTAACCTTTGTTACAATTATAGTCATGCACATACACAAAGAAACATACTCCTACACCATCTATAATAGAAGGATCTCAAGCATGGTATTAGAATGTACTCTATACAATTGCATCATTATGACATTCCATAAGCATTGCCACTTGTAAAGGTATTGTAACAAATGTAAATAGATCATATTAAAATTAAAACAAAGGTGAGAACATTGCAACCATGACAATCAAGTTATTACTCATTTTTAGATGAAATAAATTTGTGCATAGACCTAAGGCCACTATCAACATACTCCTAGATTAACCTTTGTTACAATTATAGTCATGCACATACACAAAGAAACATACTCCTACACCATCTATAATAGAAGGATCTCAAGCATGGTATTAGAATGTACTCTATACAATTGCATCATTATGACATTCCATAAGCATTGCCACTTGTAAAGGTATTGTAACAAATGTAAATAGATCATATTAAAATTAAAACAAAGGTGAGAACATTGCAACCATGACAATCAAGTTATTACTCATTTTTAGATGAAATAAATTTGTGCATAGACCTAAGGCATCTATCTTCATTATGTAGTATGCATTCTCCCATTTTGGATAGAGGAATTCAACATGATCAAACTTAGCTAGCTACTAAATTCCTAAACAAGGTACATGAGAAAAATACTAATTCTAGTCATTTTGTCATCCAAAGGTGTTTATGACCAGTTGAGTTATAATCATTCACATCAAGAGTTTAACATCAACATAATAATATCACATAAATCATTTATGGGAAATGGAGCACTCGGACGGGAAACGTGAGGGTTCAAGTTTGAATGGGGCGTCTGAATGGTTGCAGGTAGGTTTGTTGCTGGACACAAGCTCTGATCGCGACCTGACTGCTAGGCCGAGATTTCTCCTTCTTTGCGTTCCTGATGTATCCTCATCTCTTTCTCATGGTGAGGGAGATGTAGGGTGGGTAATTGTAGAGTAGAAGACTGATATGCCTTTTGTCTTGGTTGAAGGGGGTACAATGGGATCTGGGGTTTTTGCACTTGCTTCTTTTGAGAAGGTCCCTTGTATGTTGGCTCCTGGTGGAAATACAACTCAGGGGATTCGTGGTTCTAGGCCTGGCACCCTTGGCCACCCTCAAAGGTCATTTTCTAATGCTGTAATCAACTCTAGAGCTCATGCATGATCGGTTAGTCCTATGTCTTGTGCTCGCTCTTCTTCGGTGGTGGTGTGTGGTCCTGATGTTTCAAAAAATGAGGAGTTTTATATTAAGCGTGGGGTAATTTGCCATTTCAATGGTTTATGGCCCTCTCTCCCCAATATGCATAATTGGGTCATAGAATCCTAGAAACCACTTGTGGTTGGTTAGATCAAGTTTTATCCAAATGCAAGGGGGTCCTTCATAGCGACTTTGCTTCCTCTGAAGAGTGAGACTTAGTGCTGGATAGGGTTTGGTTGTGGGGTGAACATTCACTTTCCATCAAACCATGGGCTCACTCCTTCAATCCTCTCACTGAGCCACTCAATACCAAACCAATATGGTTTTGACTTCTGAATCTCCCTCTTCAGTTTGGGAGGGTTCTTTTTATGTGGACATTGGCAATGCTATAGGTCGCTTCTTGAAGGTTGATTCTACAACCTCAGATTTAGGGCATACTACGGTTGCTCACATATTAGTGGATATTGACATCTCCAAACCCCTCCATGGAGATGTAGTTTTGATGGTTGGGGATAGGCCATGGATGCAACTGTTAGACTATGAGGGTCTCCCCTTTAGATGCAATAGATGTTTCTCTATAGGTTACTTGGCCTTTGGTTGTTCTCACTCTCACTGCAAGGGTACAACAACTTGGTGGAATAATGCACTCATTGATCATTTGATTGTTTGCGCTTCCCTGGTGGATGGTTCCTCCCAGGAGAGCGACCCTTCCCAAGAGATTCTTATCTAGGAATCTTTGCCCATCTTGCCCGCTCCTCTTGTGGAGCATGTGGCGGATAGGGTGGTTGCTATTGCTGATCATGCGGGGTCTTTAGATCAGATTGCTACTTTGCCGGTTCCTGCTTCATCTTCTATGCTGTCAGCTTCTATCTCAGTGCATGAGTTCCCTTTAGCTGTGGTGTCTGTTTAGGGTCCCCTCCTCTCACCTCACTATGAGGATTTAGACTCAATTTTTTCATGGACAGTAGTTCAGAGAAAGAAGAAAGGAATCCCCAAATCGGTTGCTACTTTGCGATTGCTACTTCGCGACTGAGGGCCAAGGGAGTTAGATTTACATCCTCAGGATCTCATGTTGTTTAGATCCCTTGTTTTGTTTTGCAGCTGGGTTGTTGTTTTGAGTTTGTTTATGTACTATTGCTGAGTTATTTGTTGCTTGTTTATCTCTACCCTAAGGGCCTTTGTGTAAAGGGATCAACACCTTGGTTTGCTTCTTATCTTAATCAAAAACATAAACCATGCATGATTATGATGCTAGAGATTTTGTACAACATAGTGACATTATGAATTGGTTACTATTGTTAGTGTGAATATGTTTACATATCTAGCTTGACTAGGTCTTATTCACACTACACTTAATCTCACTTAGAGACTTTTTTACTTTTGTCTCACCTCATGTGGATTTTACATGTGTCTTCACACTTGTCTCAAATGAGCCCACATGTGTCAAAATTTGGAGGGGTAGTTAGACTTTCATTCCTATCTTCTCACCTCATCATCCTTGCCTTTATACACAAGGTTTCTATTGTACTTTTGTAAGCTTCACATTTGGTTCATTTGTATGATAGTATTTTGGCATTGTTGTACATATTCAACTTTGTGGAAGATTGTGTGGATATTGCAAGTTGGTCTTGGTTGCTCCAACACGGTATCAAAGCAAGCTTCCAAATCCCTTCCCTTTTGTGTTAAATCTCAAACTTCAGCCTATTATCGGTGTGTCGTGGGGTGAAATGGACATCACCATTGAGTTTGAAAGGCCCAAGATAGCTAAAGTTGTCTGTCATTTTATTGATTTTTGACAGACAAATTTTTTAGATTTTTTTGGGTCCCTATACCTACATCATATGGAATTTCGTATGGCCATATTTGTAGGAAGAACAATTTTTTTTGCTTTCCTGAGTTTTTGAGGTGATCTTTGGTTCAAATTTTTATTAAAGGTTAGGATGAGTAGGCATTTATTTTTTTAGATCAATTTGAAGGTTGCTTCCCAAAATCAGAGGTTTTTTTGTTTTCCAATTTGATTTGTGAGTTGCATTAACATTGCAAAGTTTTGGCTCAGCTTGGAGGTTGTAGTCAACCTCAACATTATCATTTAAGTTGGCCCCTGTGTTATAGTCTTGGTTGCAATAATGGTGCCCACATTTCAAACCTAAGGAATAGCAGCATTGCCATAACCCTCAACCTCCATGCCTTGACTGGTGACATTGTGTTGTAACAGTTTCCATGACCTCTTTTCTCAACTTAGTTTTGGGCGTTGTCACCATTTTGCCACCACTGTGTAGGTGTTTTTTCTTTGAAGTTTTGGCACAGGGGATTTGATTTCTGACTTCCAAATTTGCCTATCATCTATATCGTGTTGTAGTTTCAGGATTTCATAATGATGCTGAGTTGATCTAGGAGGATCTTTGATTGTTAGAAGCCCAAACACTTGAAAGTTTAAGGCCATTTTCAAGGACCAAAATTGTTTGCCTAGTTCTTCCATTCAATTTACCAATTCTTCGACTGACCTTGTGATTGCATTCTTCTAAGGTATTTCCTAGAGGATCATTTGTTCACTCTGCTCACATATTCGCTTCAAAATGTTGGTTTTAGAGGGAAAGGATGTTCATTTTGGAGACTTGGAGGATCAACTTGGAGATTTAGAATGGGTGTCTTGGCCCACTTGCCACCTCATCGCCACTAGGAGACCCTACTACATTGCTTTCTTCAGCCCATATGCCAGAACTGTACTTGAAGAGTGCTTCCTTTGGCTCATGACTAAATGTAGTCCTTCACCATTGCACCACTGGGGCCAAGCTCCAACATGTTATGTTAATCGCTAGCGGTTTCAGTCCAAATTGCCAACATCTTGGTGGGTGAATATTTTGTTGTCAACTAATTGGGAACAAAATGGTTATATCAACCACAATGTGATGAGATATAATCTCTCCTCTCAGAAAGGGGAGGCTCCCTTCTTATTGCTCACTACAATCAACAAGTACTTAACTAGGTTTATGTACACTAAAAACTAACCAGTGGATGGTGCCATATCATCTATTTCTCTTTTTTTAGAAAAGATGTTGCTTCTTAATTCTCACAAAGTATGATAAACTTAAAAACCACTTGTTGGAACAATAATAACCAATATCCAATTTGAATAAATGTAATAATGCTCAAAGTGATACTAGAATGAGTTAATACCAAGAAACCCACAAAAGCACAAAGTCTTTTGTTGCTTCTTTCGCTGACTTGAAGTTGAGAACGTATAGGATAAGGTCAGCCCAAAGTCTTCACCAAATGCTATGATAAAATCACACAAACAAAAAAGATAACCAACATATCAAAGTCTTCTAATATCTTCTATTCACGAACATAAAACATAAACTCAAAGATAATTGTTATAGCACAAAGTCTCCAAAATCAGCTTTAGAACATCTCCTAGATTATTTGAACTCACACTACAATTTGATCAAATGCATAAGAAAGTACAAGAGAAAAGACATAAGAACATGTCTAGTGCACCACAAGTTTGTTCCAAAACAAAGTTTGAATGCCCACTTGCTTTTCTTATTTACTGATAAATTATGATTTACAACTTGAACGTGAAGTTTCAAAATGCTCTTCAATTCGACAGAGTTTCGCTTCAAATAACTAAAAGATAATCTTTACAAAAGAGCCCCTCTATATTTATAGGGAGAGGCTAAGAGCAAAAATAAGAAAATTACAACTAACTCGACTTATTCAAAATTAAAGTTCCAATTGACTTAGGACTCTGTCTCATAACTTCATGTAATCTGATTTTACAAAATGACATGGAGTTTGTCATCTACAATTTATAAAGCATGAAAACTAAAGCATTAAAAATAACTAAGTGTCCTTGGACACTTCATCATCTTGATCTTTCTCCAAGAAATCTTCATATCTCTTCATGGTAGCCTAGACTTCATTATTGTCAGGCCCTGGTGTAATCTTGGAGATGATAAGCACTCAGGTGATGGAATCCGTGAGGGTGTTAGGTACGCTCTTGTGCTTATTCAATATCTTTTGTAGCCTATTCAGAGTTGTCTGAAACTCTATCAACCTATCAAGTGAAGCCAATGTGAAGACTTCTGTTTCTACCTATGTTTGCATCAGGTTGGTGAATTCTTGAATAACTACATCTAGGAGTGTTTGCTGGTTGTTATCTAACATGTGGCATGGAAGCTCAACCAACTCATTAGAAATATCGAGAGCTTTATTTTCTCCCCTTTCTAGATCTTTCTTCAAATCTTGTATCAGGCCTTCAATAATATCTTTCTTATGAATCGTGGCCTCTCTGTACTCTACATATTTTTTCCTACTGGGGATTAACCCATGCTCAACCAACAGTTCAATCTTGAAATCTCGCAATTTATTCCATGAATCTAGATCATTTTCAATTAACTGCATGTCTTGAGAAAGGATCTCAAGTGTTTGGATGATTTCTTTACCTACTTTGCCCAGGTCATTATAAAGTTCAATGGATGACTTTATAAGCTGTGAACCTTGGGAAAGTACTCTATCAATCCAAGTATCAATTACCTGCCCCTTAGCACCAATCCTTTCAACTTTTTGGAAGGCTTCATTATTTGTGCTGGTTTTAACAGGTTCAACCTGTTCTGATGATTGAGCAATCTTTAGAAGCACCGACTTGAACTGATCTACCTGTACCTTGAGCTGATCTTTTATCATCGTATCTCTATCATATCTGTCTAGTAATGCAGACAATTGTGCTAGCAAATCCTCTTTCACACTTTCATGCGTCTTCTTACCAATCTCAACTCTTGTTATAGCATAATCTTCAGCTCAAACTTTAGTGATACTCTTTTCAAATAGAGGCACAACTACTTCAGCATATTTATTACCAGATGCATCAATAAGTACCCTGGATAAAGTCTTGGCCTTTTTGGTTACCTTTGACTTACTAGAACTAACTTACCAAAATCAAAGTCCTCAGGGGATACAACTTGCTTCTTTCTTTTAGACTTTTGTTACATAGACCATGGTGGAAGGACAAAGGTATCACCTCCTTTTTTTGTAGTCATGGTTTGGGTAGACACAAGCGGAACTATAGGTTCTTGTGATTCAGGTGGAATGGGAGGATCTTGCACTGATACAGACATAAGTGGAGTATGGGTGAGAATTGGTGGGGTCTGTGTTTGCATGACTGAGGGATTAACATCAATATTAACTTGAGAAGAAGAAGAAGAAGAAGCAAAAAAATTCTCAAACTTTGACTGGGTTATTGGCTCAAGCATAGATGTAGGAATATCATAAAAACTTGGCATGGAAGGAAGAACAAAAATATTATCAACATTGTCCAAAGGTGGATCAAACAAAGACTCATTATCAGGTGTTAAAGGGGCTGAGTGCACAGAATGAATAGACACACTTGGTGATTGAGGATTATCTGGAACAAATGGTGACTATTGTGCACTTGATAATACAAGAGCTATAGGAGTTTGTATATTTGAAACCAAAGAATAGGAATGAGGGGGTGTCACCTGAGTAGATTTAGCTTGTGGATTGTCCTATTGTTCTTGTAACTCCTCTTCAACTGTCTCCTCTTGTTTGACATCTGGCTGTGTAGATGTTCCTTCCTTTTCCTTTCTCTTCCCCTTATCTCTTGTTTTGAAAAAACATTTTAACCTCTTATCACCTGTTGGAACATCTTCTTTATTCTTTGTCCTTAATTCTTCCTTCTTTCCTGAAGGTCCTTCTATTTGCTCCTCCTCTAAACCTATTTTGAAAGGTTTCAATTTTATACCTTTCTTTTTCAACCACACATTTGTGTTAGCAAGAATTTGTTGGAATCTCTCCTTGACCAAAGTCATCTATTTCTGAGACCATTGAATTGTAGGTAGAGGGGTGTCGGCAATCTTGTTGCCCATATACACAACCTCTACTATATCTCCCTCATCAGGAATATCTTCTGGTACATTAGCAAGTTGGAAGTTTCTTACTTGGTCTAGAGAGAGTCAGCTATAATCCATTCTTCTTACATCCTCATCCGTTCTGCATTCTGACTAGATATCTTCAATCATGTGCAAATGTTTGTAGTTACCTTTGAGTTTATTCTTCATACCTCGATAGTCAAAGTCTCACCTTCTCTTGTATCTTTTCAAGGTAATCCATTGCAGCTAGGTCTCCATGGATTTGGCTTTTGGAGTAGTAGAAATAGAATACCTACCAATCTGAAATTGAAATTTGAAACTACCTCGATGTGATTCGGCTTGTTTGATGTGTACATCCATTACTTGCCTGCATAATTCCATTAAGACCAACTTGTCTCCAGGATACTTGGGAAGCATGTATGGTTGCCCACTGAAACAACCAGCTCTGATATATGTGAAAGTTAGAAATTGCAAGAAGATACATCCAAACTTCTTCACTTATTCCCATGCTTCATCTGACACCCTCTTCTTCTTGAGATCTATCTCCAACAAACAGATGTAATTGTAGAAGAAGGCATCATTCACCCTTCTAAAATGCTTGATGCTTTCGGTCAGGGTGAGTTGCGGGTAGTATTCATACACAAGAATCAATCTCCTATCTCCTTCTAATGTAAGTCCTAGAAAGTGTTTCATTGATGCAACACCATATACCAAATATGAAGTCATGTAGAACTTTAAAGTTGTTGACACTTTTGCCAATTGTTCACATATAGAATCACTAATCTGCTTACCCCACCATATTTACTAATTCCTCTTCCTAATGACACAAATGTATTGAAACATCCATTCTCGAAAGGTGCTTAATGTCGGGAGGCCTTTTACCTTGCTGAGAAGGGTAATGCGATCACCAACTTCTTCAATGAACTCACTCCTAAAGATGTTTTTTGGCCATCTTGAAATGGTAGGATGAGGGGTCTTGAGCCATCTAGTATTAATGATTCTCTTACATTTCTTTGTATTTGTATCATAATGCTTTTTACATCCTTAATGTTAAGATCAACATAGTCTTCAATATCAGGACACCTGAAGACTGTATCAAAGAAATGGGAATCTAATTGAATGATTACCTTTCCATCTAAATGAGATATGCTCTGAGTATTCTTATCAAATTTCCTTGCCATAGCCAAGATGAAATCAGGGTTTTGTGCCGACACTAGAAAAGTAGAAACCAGGTGGATGTCGCTATTCAAGATGCATTACATTGTGGGGGCACTGGTTGCTGATTCACCCTTTCCAAGAATTTAGACATGTCCACATGTCCAATCTATGCGTCCTTTATGTCTTCAACTTTTGACTCAACACAAGTCACTGGAACAACACCTTGGAACTTGTACTTCATTTTCTTGTTCAGGGAGGATTCTGACATCTCGCAAATAAACTACAGAAGTTTGATCTTTTAGAAATTTCTCAGAGTTAGAAAAATTTCATGTAATCTGCCTTTGTGCAATTGTGGGAAAAAATAGCACCTCCATACTCAAAAATATCCACTTGTAACACTGAGAAAAATCTCCCTTTTGAGTAGCATTCTTCTGTTCCCAGTGTTAGAAAAAAATTCACTTTTTAGATGCAGATCAGAGTTTAAACTCTGACCTGCATTTCACAAGGCAAAGGGATAAAATTTGCACATCAGAGTTTAAACTCCGCTTTGCATATAAGGTAGATTTTAAAAGGATGTAGATCAGAGTTTAAACTCTGACCTACATATCGACACTTAGGTTTTAGGTAAGATAAAAACATGTTGTGTGGAGTTTAAACTCTGCACAACATATGAATTATGTGTAAGACCAAAAAATGTGAAATGTCCACCCTCAATTTAGCCTTGTATTTTCTAATTTCTATTAGTTTGACATTTCGTCAAACAATTTGCATTTAAATGTTTTTTCAATGTGCATTCAATGTATTTTTGGCATAGGATCATTTCAAATACAATTTGCATCAATATTGGTTCAAACAAAAACCCAACAATGCATAGAGATATCACGAATAATTTAACAAACACTTTGCATGTATAAGAAATAGCCAATAAATAAAGTTCTGACCTCAAGCTCTAGTATTGTATATTGTTCTTTCATTGTTAAGCTTGCTGTTACAATCTCAGAATTACAATAGCTATGATATTAAATTGAGTAATGATGACCACAAAGACCCTAGGCTGCTGTCATGCAATTATGCACTATTGTAGCTGCTGTTCTAATTCCTCTTCACCAGATGAAGGAAAAACACTACATATCAATGATGTGACTACTAGGAAAGAGACTGGAGTTGCTGTAGATGTTCATACAATTGCACTCAGATGGTTTGAACACTAGTATGCTATAAGGATGAAAGTAATAATATCAAACAGTTACCAGAATTCCTGTTAACACACATATTCTTATACAAATTAGTGCCCATTGTAGCCGTACTGCCCTATTTCCTTCATTAATAGGTTGCACTCCATTTCACAAGATAGTAATTCCATTATAATAACGGTGGCTTGGATTTGCAATCTAAAATGACTTTGTAGAAGGTAGTGACTCCTTCCTTTCAAGAACTCCTTCTACGACTTGTGATATTCCTTGTGAAGCCCACGATCATTGCATAGATATATTTTAAACTTCAAAACTTTCAAAAGCTCGACTCATACATACCTTGCTTCATGTATAATATTTCCAAACAATAGAGCGACATATTTAAGATGAAACAACTTGGAGTATTAGGTCCCACCAATCCTTCCACCTCAACTTTAGATTTCTACGATTCCCAAGCATCCTTCAAACTTGAAATAACATACATAGGCAGTGCTGGTCTCATTAACAAGTTACGGTCACTCTTACCCAGTCAACAAGGTATCAATCCACCATAATACAGCGGTTGTCTTCCTAAACAAACTGATGCTAGGATTTAGATATAAACCCTCAAATCTGGCGCTAGGCTTGAGCACAATTATCAAATAAATGAATAACTTTCAAACTGCAACACAAACTGATAAAAACACTATCTTCAAGAAGCCACATACAAATCAAAACTCCAAATGCCATCAATAAATTACACAGCAAAACAAAACTCCATTTGAACTCCAAGCTAATCAAAACACATCAAAGACCATGAGGCACAGTGTGATTCTAGGGTGAAATCACCATAGACCCAGTTAGGGTTGATCTTCCACAATTGAAACTAGATAAGTTATTAAGGCTAAACAACCTCAAAGGGAACTCTTCTCAACAACATTCGTTCACAGAAGTAGAGAAATTATATTCCATAGTATGAATCTCCAAATGAGCGAATGAGTCTATATATTTGATTTCCCCAACACCCCACGCTCATGCAAATAAAGAATGATAACTAATATCCACCACTATGCGTTCCACTCCACAAAGCATTCCTAGAATAGGTGTACATAGTGGGAGGGCCCACCAAAAGCTATCGCTCACAAAGATGAGCATAATTTAATTATTTTTAAAAGACTATAAGTTATCAATAATTGAGTTGTAAAATAAGACATAACTTATAATAATCTTTTAAGAGCAACATTTCCCTTAATTGAGCCTAGTTATCCTTTGGGAGATTAAAATAATTAAGGCTAATGTTTTCTAATATTTACTGATAAAAAGGGACATTACAGTCCGCCCTCCCTAAAGATTGCTTGTCGTCAAGCAATGCCAAAACAACCGCTACAATCATCAGACTAATCCAAACTGAAACCAAAAAAGATCTCGAGGTCCCAAATCAACCTAGGAGATCTATAGTACCATCTACTGAGGAAACTATCTTGCAAGGTACCAATATGAGAGACCTCCTGAAAATCTTTTATAATGAGAGTAGTTAGATACTGCATCAAATCAGTTAACTCCTCAAGGTATTGCTCTTCAGACAACCCAAACTGAAACACAATAAGAATATGCTCAAGGAAGTTAGCATCAACTCTCTCATTCCCAACAACTGTTGGAATGTAAACCCAAGTGATCCTTGGGTTCTAGGTCAATCTCAAGAAAATACCACCACTCTGCCGCTGTAGCACTCTGATTATAACTATAAACTCATCGTGCCAAGACCGCGTTCCTCTCTCCTGTGAGCCAATAAAATATCCATCACAAAAAAACAAACTGAAATGGTCGAATAGGCTAAAATCTATACCATGAGACATCCTTGCCAAGGCATCTCAAAGAGATCCATAATTGTAATCCTTGTACCTGACATGATCCTGGGAAATGGGAAAGATAGCCTGCTCAACTCTACAACATTCACCTCAGCATCTCTCCTCATGGTGCCCTTGAAGTGAGACAAATCAATCTCAGACATGTAGCTGGTATAGAAGATGTGAGCAAAACTAACCTTAAAAATAGCTATCCCGGGAATGCCTCTGTGGTCACCAATTGAGAACCTATAATTGACACTTAATCTCCAAGTGTCAAGGAAGCGATTTTGAATGCACCAATACACACAACCCACTGCAAACATCATGACATCATCTGATGATATACATACCACATCCTGAAATGTTTGGAATAACCATTACTCGCTGAAGTGGGAATAAGAAATAACTGAATTGTGGCCTGAAAAGCTCTCACCACCAGTTGCCCAAAAGCCTGTCAAAGCTCGAAACCAATCAACTCAATTAAAGATGTCATCATACCCAATGTGGAAATATAAGGACAATGGTAATCAATCTTAAATCCCACAAAAAATATAGGAGAGATGAGTATGGATGTAAGTGAAGAATCATCTCCTATGATCAAATGACCTCTACCAACCAACCTCAACCATAGAGTACTCAATTGCTGGCCTGAAGAAGTCATCCAAATCACCTGTGGACCAAGAACTGGAGTCATGTATAGGTTGATTGGAAAGTGGACAACAGTACTATCAATGGAAGTTGTGCCACTATTCCCAACCTGAGACAACACCTCATGGCTGGAAACCACTCCTGGATCCTAGATCCTGTAATTAATTCCACTCTCCTCACTGAAATCAGTTGGGTCTTCATCATCCAACTCAAATAAAGGGTTATCATGAATCAAATCAGAATCTAACTCAAACAAAGGATTATCCACAAACTGTAGATTATCCTCAACTCCAGAATCAGACCAATCATCTTGCTGATCCAAACTCCTATTTTCTGAATTTAAGCAACAATATGCAAGTTCAAATTCCTCTTGAATACAATCAAGCTCCTCTATTACTTGTTCTATCTCCTTGGCCCTTTCTCTGTTCTCCTACTCTCTGAATTGTTTGGCCTCATAGAGCTGTTCATTTGCTTTAAGAAGTGCCTCTTGGACACTTTCCAAATCAAACTTCCCAGACTTAAGCTCAATGGTGAGCTCACTAGCCTCTTTCCTTATTTGCCTAGACATAGACAAAGTCTCATCTACAATTCTAGAAGTGACATCTCTATCATGAATTATATGCAAGAAAGCTGATTTCATTTCTTCCATAGTGCTCTTCATCACGTGCAAATTAACAAGGGAAATATTTTGCTCATATTGGCTCCTTGGTGTCTTGTGGATGATATTTTCAACAAGAATTTTCATATCATCCAATCTAGATAATGTGTGGATTTCATTTTCAACAGACACCAACAATTGATTCTTCCAATCATAATCATGCAAGGTAGATGTACTTCTGTTATAATGCAATCAAGAATTAAAACCTTCACCATACCTTTCAGCTGTGACTCCATGGCTGTCCCAAAACTCATGTGCCTCTCTATCCAAGCTTGTCCCATCATCATCTTCTAACCCTCGATCAATTTCAGCTTCATAAATTATATTTTCTGATTTGCACACAAGATGATGCTTTTCAAATTCAGCTTCCTTAATGCAATTCTCTTGGCATACATTATGTTCTAAGATAAGAACATCATCATGATTAGTCAAAGGGAGTTCATCCCAATATGGATCCTCATCAAACTTAGGTGCCAACACACCTGGATCCCAAAGATTAAAAGGCTGATTACTTTATTCAGAAAAAGTAAGTGCCTCATATGTGATGGATTCTCTGACCAAATCACTCACCAAGTCACTAGTACTTAAATCATCAGGTACACTCCTCTCCGTAGGTTTTGATTGGGAGTCAAACTGATACTCACTAGTATCATCATTAGAGGAGCTAATAGTCTTTGAAAATTCATTTGATAGATCTGATTTTGTGTCCAGAATTGCTATTTTGTCATCTTCGTGGAACACCTTCTTAGCATTTGTAGATGAATGCTCTTCAGAAGTGGTATTGTCTTCATATGTTTGATCAATAGCTGTTGATTTGACAAATTCCATATTAGCTTCATTATCATCATTGAGACTCTCACTTGTAGATGCACTAAGTGATTCTTCTTTGTTTCCACAATCTTTCTCTTCTTTCTTCCTTTTATCTTCTTCCTCTTTCCTTGTACTTCTAATGTAGTGTATAAGACCCTTTATGTTAGGACCTAATATTGCACTTAATTCCACGTATCTATCAAGTATTTTTTTCTGAACCTGTCAGGAAGTGCTCGGTATTGGTCAAGAGCTTTGGTGGCCTCCTGTTCATAATTCTAAACTCTCTCCACTATCTCTTGAATAGGTTCTATATTTTTGATTCCACTGTATTGGGAGTTGCTGGCTACTTTATTATGTCTTGGACCATGAATTAAATTCTAATCCATCTTGTTCATAAGTCTGTCCATCATATCAAACATCTGGTCAAACTTCTCCATTCATTCACCTGAAATATGAAGTTGCCATTTTCCCTTATCTTCCTCTGCCATGACTGGTTTTTTCTCTGGCACTTTTGTTGCATGCAAGGTTTAGGAAATGCACATAGGTTGGCAAAAAACTAGCTTTGATATCACTAAAATGTCCACCAACAATTCAGCCTTGTATTTTTTGATTTCTAATAGTTTGACATTTCATCAAACACTTTGCATTCAATTTTTTTTTGAATGTGCTTTCAATGTAATTTTGGCATAGGATCATTTCAAATGCAATTTGCATTAATATTGGTTCAAACAGAAACCCAACAATGCATAGAAATATCATGAAACAATTTAACAAACACTTTGCATGTATAAGAAATAGCCAATAAATAAAGTTCTAACCTCAAGCTCCATTATTGTATATTGTTCTTTCATTGTTAAACTTGCTGTTACAATCTCAGAATTACAATAGCTATGATATTAAATTGAGTAATGATGACCACAAAGACCCTAGGCTGCTGTCATGCAATTATGCACTGCTGTAGTTGCTGTTCTAATTCCTCTTTACCAGATGAAGGAAAAACACTACATATCAATGATGTGACTAATGGGAAAGAGACTGGAGTTGCTGTAGATGTTCATACAATTGCACTTAGATGGTTTGAACACTAGTATGCTACTTGGATGAAAGTAATAATATCAAACAGTTACCAGAATTCCTGTTAACACACAAATTCTTATACAAATTGGTCCCCATTGTAACCGTACTACCCTATTTCCTTCATTAATAGGCTATACTCCATTTCACAAGATAGTAATTCCATTAATAATAATGGTGGATGGGATTTGCAATCTTAAACGACTTTGTAGAAGGTAGCAACTCCTCCTTCCTTTCAAGAACTCCTTCTATGACTTGTGATATTCCTTGTGAAGCCCACAATCATTCAATAGATATATTTTAAACTTCAAAACTTTCAAAAGCTCGACTCATACGTACCTTGCTTCATGTATAATATTTCCAAACAATAGAGTGACAGATTTAAGATGAAACAACTTGGAGTGTTTGGTCCCACAAATCCTTCCACCTCAACTTCAGATTTCTATGATTCCCAAGCATCCTTAAAACTTGAAATAACATTCATAGGCAGCGCTGGTCTCATTAACAAGTAAAGGTTTCTCTTACCCAGTCAACAAGGCATCAATCCACCATAATAAAGTGATTGTCTTCCTAAACAAACTGACATTAGGATTTAGATATAAACCCTCAAATCCGGTGCTAAGCTTGAGCATAATTATCAAATAAGACTTCAATGAATAACTTTGAAACTACAACAAAAACTGATAAAAACACTGTCTTCGAGAATCCTCATACAAATCAAAACTCCAAATGCCATCAATAAATTACACATCAAAGAAAAACTCCATTCGAACTCCAAGATAATCAAAACACATCAAAGACCATGAGGCACAGTGTGATTCCAGGGTGAAACCACCATAGATCCAGTTAGGATTGATCTTCCACAACCGAAACCAGATAAGTTATTGAGGCTAAACAACCTCAAAGGGAACTTTGCTCAACAACATTCGTTTACATAAGTAGAGAAATTATATTCCATATCATGAATCTCCAAATGAGTGAGTGAGTCTATATATTTGATTTCCCCAACACCCCATGCTCATGCAAATAAAGAATGATAATTAATATCCACCACTATGCATTCCACTCCACAAAGCATTCCTAGAATAGGCGTACATAGTGGGAGGGCCCACCAGAAGCTCTCTCTCACAAAGAGGAGTGTAACTTAATTATTTTTAAAAGACTATAAGTTATCAAATAATTGAGTTGTAAAATAAGACATAAGGATAACTTATAATAATCTTTTAAGAGCAACATTTCCCTTAATTGAGCCTAGTTAGCCTTTGGGAGATTAAAATAATTAAGGCTAATGTTTTCTAATATTTACTAATAAAAAGGGGATATTACAAAATGTCTTGCGGAGTTTAAACTCCACATGACATGTTAAGCAAGTGTCATGTGGATTTTAAACTCCGCAAGACACATGACTTAAGATGTGTTGTGTCGAGGCAAGAAAAACTCAGGATGTAATGCAGGTTCTAAACTCCACATAACATCCTAAGCCCAATGCTATGTGGAGTTTAAACTGTGCATTACATCTGATAGAATGCAATGTTTAGAGTGGTCTTTTTAGGATTTCGTGTGGGGTTTTATCTCCACACAACAACCTAAACCTGGATGTTGTGCGGAGATAAAATTCTGCACGACATCTAGGTAAGGTTGCATGATCACAAAAATATAATAGGGTTGTTCAGAGTTTAAACTCTGCACAACCCTGATCAATCAAATAAAAAAGCGACGCTAAGGGGGATACAAGGAAAGGAAATGACTTGACAGACTAGGGTTTAAAAGAAGACAAAATAAAACATTCAATCAAAACATGATTATAAACAAAAAAAATGATACACAATGAGTTTGTAATAAACAAAAACCCTGACTCTTAATAAAACATAGAACCTAGAAAAGAAACAAACAAGAAATGAAACAAAGGAACAAATGAAATACATAGAGGAAGGAAATTATAATATACCTGTGCTTGATGATGAACACAAATCTAAAAATGAAAGTGGACTCATGATGATCTCAGACGTCTAGGGCACGGAGGTAGCAGGGATAATGATGCACAATAACCAAAATGAAGAAAAAAGAAATGAAACGCAAAGATAAAGCAAAATAAGATTTGGCAAATCTTTTAAACAAATTGTCATTAATGTTCAAGCGTGCCAATATAGGAGTGTAATTGTAGAAAATTTTTCCGCAATTACATCCTTCATGCAATTGCAAATATTTTTTTTGCATTTACACAACACATGCAAGTGTGTAGAAATTCAATGCAATTACACCCAAGTATAAAAAATGACTAACACTTGGAAAAAACCAAAATTGACAAAATACTTAAAACGAACTATGATCCAAATCGAAGAGATTTTTTGAGGGATCAAGCCACGCTCGAGACGACCTAGAAATGTCTCAATTCACATGCTTAAAGGACGTGGGCTACAAAATAAACAAGTTTCATAGGGGTTATCCCATGAATTGAGCAAGATAGAATTGGTGGATAACAACTGGCTCTAACTAAGGAGCTTCCTTCTATCATCCTTTGAAATGATTAAAGGGAGAAGAATCCCAAAACTCTAAGTGCTTTTATCCAACCATTGGGCTATAGAGTCAGGCGACAAAACACAAAAAGAAACAACATAATAAAAAGACCACAAAACTATACACAAAGCACAAACTTATCTGTTGCTTCACTGAGTGAAAAGCTTCAGATGCTGTCTGCTGTGAGGTAGCAAAAAAGGTGTTCCATCTTGATATTCTAGAAGAAAGTTATTTTCACCACAGAGCTGGTGAATCACAAAAGGACCTCTCCACAAGGAATCAAACTTTCTATGCATCCCTTTTGGTTCTCTCCTTTTGTCCCATAACAGGACTTGATCACCAATTTGGAAACTCTAGAATTTTTCCTTCTTATCAAAGAGCTTCTTTACTTGACTTTGATGTTCCATAATGTGATCCACCACCTTCATGCATTGTTCCTCAAGTTCAGCAAGAAACATAACACGCTTATCAATGGAACTATCAAAAGTTTCATCTTCTATGGCCTTATCCAACTTCAGAGCTGGCAAATCCAATGTGATTGGTATTTTGCCATTCAAACCATATAGAAGCTAAAATGGTGACATGTTAATTGCCCTTTTGGGTGTAATACAATCTGCCCACAACACATCATACAATGCCTTGTGCCACGTCCTCTGATTCTCATCAACCAACTTTCTGATTATGGTGACCAGATTCTTATTGCTTGATTTGGCTTGATCCTTTCCTTGGGGGTAATAGTCTGAAGAATGAGCAAGAATGATCCCATACTCAAAACAAAATTTAGTTATTTCATGAGAAGAAAAATAAGTAGCATTAAATGCCACTATCTTGTTTGGCACTCCAAACCTTGATATGATATTCTCCTTGAGGAAATTACAAACCACTTTAGAAGTAGCATGCTTCACCAAAATGGCTTCCACCCATTTGGTAAAATAATCAATGGCCGTGAGAAAATAACTATGCCCTGCACTTGATTGTGGATTCACTGCTCTGATGAAATCAATACCCCATTGTTGAAAGGGTTCCTCAATCACCACCAATTTGAGAGGTAGAGCTACCAACTTGGGTTTCCCCACAAACTACTAACACAATTCACACTTACGCACCCAGTTGTATGCATCTTGAAAAAGTGTGGGCCAATAGTACCTTGCTCTCAAAATGTTGTGAGTAGTAATTGGAGCTGAAAAATGTCCTCCGCACACCAAGTTGTGAAAGGATTCCAACAACTTACCTTGCTGAATTTTGTCAACACACCGAAGAAAAATTAAATCAATACTTTGCTTGTACAAGCCATTGTCCCATAGAACAAAGTTTGTAGCCTTTAGTTTGATTGTCCTCTTCTCCTTATATGACAAATGGTCAGGACATTCTCTATATGTGAGGAAGTGTGCAATATGTGAATACCATTCATCTGTCGTACTTACAAACAAGACGGTGGGAAGTACCTCAGTATTCTCTTCCTCATTATCAGATATCTTTGCAGGTATGTTATCAACGATCAATTGACACAAACCTTTCCCATGAACAAGCTTGGTGGGCCTAATTTCCATGTCATATTCTTAGATTTTGGTAATCTAATTACCTCTTTTTCTCCCAAACTCCTGCTAAGTCAAGATAGACTTGATTGTTGAATCAGGCACCAAAGCAATAGTGTTAGAGTTAAGAATGTAATACCTAAAATGCTTAATTTCTTTTACCACAACATAAGCATGCTTCTCCATAGGTGAGTACTTGAGTTCATGAGCCTTCAAGGGACAACTCATGAATTCTATTGGAGATTCGATGCCTTCCTTATTTTGTTGTACCAAGATGGCTGATAGAGTATGCTCGGAAGCATAGCTGTACATGATAAAATCTTTAGTGTAATTTGGACAAACCAAGACCGGAGCATGTGATATCACTTATTTTATATCATTGAAAGCCTCTTTACCTTCCACACTCCAACAGAAAGTAGATTTTCCCTTCATCATATCTACAATATGACGAGTCTTTTCTGCAAAATCTGGAACAAACCTTCATAGGAAATTCACCTTCCCAAAGAAGGAATGTACTGCTGTCTTACTTGAAGGCAAAGTAAGACTCTGGATGGATTTGACTTGCTCAGGATCAATCTTTGTACCTTCTTTAGACACCATGTGTCCAAGAAGCTTACCTTCTGTAACCCCAAAGATAGACTTTTTGGGATTGAGTGAAACACCATGCTGACGACACCTTTCCAAAACTTGCCACAAGTGACGAGAATGATCTTGACGGTTCTTGGAAAAGATATTCAAATCATCAAGGTAAACAACAATGAACTTACCCATTTCATCACAAAAGCTAGGTCCATGGCTCTTTGTAAAGTAGCACCAGCATTAATCAATCTAAAAGGCATTCTGCGATATGCAAGAGTCCCCCATGGAGTGGTGAAAGTAGTCTTATGCTAATATTCTTCACTAACTTCCACCTGATTGTATCCCAAGATGCCGTCTAACATAGACAATATTTCTGAACTTGTCACTATTTGAAGAACTTGATCCATTACCGGCAAAGGGTAATTATCTTTTAAAGATGACTAATTCAGATTTTGAAAATCCACACAAATGTAGATTTCCCCATTCTTCTTTCTCACTAGAACAATACTGGCTATCCATGTTGAATGATGGATAGGTAAAATTATTCTAGCATTAAGCATTTTTGAATCTCAGTAAGAATGGTACCTGAGATTTTTAGATTATACCGCCTCTGTTTCTGCTTATGAGTCAAGGATCCTGACTTGAGAGGAATCTCATGTTGAACTTCTTTAGGATGAAAAGAATTCAAGTCATTATATGAATATGCTAGCATATCAATGTACTGATGCAAAAGTGTTACAGACTTGTTCTTCTCCTCCAAAGTGTAGCATTTCCCAATATTCACTATTTTGGGATCACTTTCAGTACTCAGATTAACTTGCTCAACCTCAATTGATGAATCTGGTTTGGATTGTTGCTGCCGTTTGATATAGTGATCATGCTTATCAAAAAGTTTTTCCAGAGAGAACAAACCTTTGGGAATCTTATTCCCTTTCAGCTATAGTACTTCTTCACCAGTTTCTTGATTCGCTTCAGAGATGGATTCCCGAGGAGGAGAATCACTCCCTTCAAAGTACAACTCATTGAAATTCTCTGCCTTTTCCAAAAAGGCAATAATTTGGTTGTCATCATTGAAAATTTGCCAATGATTAGAATTATTAGGAACACTTGGTCAAAAAACCAATTCAATGGTATACTTACTCCCCTTGAAACCCTTATGCAGAACCATGAGGGTAGCCAATCCAACCAAAGAATCTGCTCTATTTGTATCCGATTGGAACCATAAAGATGTTAAAAGCATCAAAATCTTCTATGCAATCCCAAACATGATTGTAGTAATGCCTCAATCTTTCACTCTTTGTATGGTAAAGGTTTCTTACTTGACAAACAATCAGCTTAGCATCACCCTGCGCATGAAGATTTTTTATTCCTTTCTTGTGAGCAACATCCATCCCTAACAATAGAGCTTCATATTCAGCGGTGTTATTAGTGTTGTCAAACTGTAACTTGAAAGAAAAGGGAAAGACATCTCCTTCAGGGGATATGAGGACTATCCCTACTTCGGATCTGATGGATGAGCAACTGCCATCAAATTCCAAGGTCCAAATATCATTTGAACCCCCTACCTTGGTAGTTTTGAAGTCTAAGTTCTCTTTACTTGAAGATGATGAATCTTCAATCGCTTGGGTTGCACTTGAATCATCATCCGATGAATCAAAAATCTCATTAGTAGTCAGGAAATTAGTACCCATACCTGATGACTCAAAAAGGATTTGAGCCTTTGGATCATCAGATTTTGTTATGGTGTACTTGGACTCTCTTTCAGGATGAAGTTTCTACATGACACCTTTGACGGGTATCCTAGCTTCAGATCAATCCATATTTATCTCACCACCAACATCCTTACAAAAATTCTGCCCCAACAATATCCCATATGAAGCAGGGACATCAACTACCAAGACTGTCATTTTAATCCTCTTTTCGGGGAAAGCAACAAATGCAAACTAGGCATCCTTTATTTGCCCTATAAGGGGCACTTGCTTAGTTTCCATGGAGAAACACTGGCCAATTTTTTTTTGTCAATGTTAGCCCCAAAGTATTAGCTACCTTGGTGGGCATCACATTATTAGAAGCACCAGAGTCTATGACACAATTACTGAGTCTGTGGCCATTAACAAGCAAGGAAATATAAAACGGTTCTATTTTCCCTGTAGTAGACAAAGAAGTGGAAACTGGGTTGCTTTGGGCAGATTTTGCTTTAGGAGCAACAAGCATAGTTTTGGAAGGATCTTGGCCAATAGGGGCAACTTTATTTTTGACAAACTTAGCTAATCTCTCAAACTGGTCAATATTAGCTTGAATATATTCAACCTCTGACATTTGAATTTTTGTATTCTTGGCATGGTCTATAATGTCAAAAGATTGGTAGGGACCAACTACAAAAGACAAAATGTTCTCACTTTGAGGTTTTGCATTTAAGGAACTGATCCTAGGTATTGAAGATGAAGTAAGAGTATCTGATGTACTTACTTGTTTATTTCCCATTGCATCCTTTGGTTGAAAAGGTAAAGGTGTACCCCTCTTAACAATGGAGATTGCAGGTTGACAATCCTCTTTTGACTTCCCTTTATCGGCCGCTTGTTGATGTTTGAATTAATTTTGAGCATGGGTAAAAACAACATAAGATTCTCCATAGACATCTTCTTCTTGTTCTATTTCATCTTCAAAGTTCAAGAACTCAATGTTAGATTCGCCAACTACTTCTTCTTCACCCTCTATGAAGAGGTTAGCATCATCTTGCTGATCATGTTCTGATTGGAGTAGATTCTCTTGCTCCGATTCATAATAACCCATTGCTGCATTCTTAGGTGGTGCGTCCAAAGCAAGCCTTCCTTGTGGTGGGGGAAGCCTATTTTGGTTTTGATTCCTTGCAACATTGCCTCGATAATTAGGATCATTTGGGAACGTTCACCTTAGAATGTCCTTATAGGAGGGAATGGACAAACTCTGGGACATCTGCTTTTTGAGAGCCAACAACTTGTTGGCTAGCTTTTGCACCATGGGATCTATGGTGTTAGTAGATGGTACAGTCGAAGAAGGCTGTCCTCTAGACCTGTTTGGATCTTTCCTTATCTTTCTAGCAAGGATTAAGTCATCCTTAATTTCGGTAGCCATATTTTGAGTAGCTGCAAGATCAGTTGGGGTTGCCCTTCTTAGAAGAAAACTGACCTCTGGCAATTGAGTGTTTATAAAGAAACACTTTGAATTTTTAGATGTTGGTTGAGCAACACTTGGAATTCTATTTGTCAGCTCATTAAATTTAGCCACGAACTCACGCATGGGATCTTGTGGTTCTTTTTTCATCTGTATAAGCTGAGCCAACAATGCATGAGCATCTTCAGCTGGTTTGAATCTTGCTTCAAATTTGGTTCGAAGTATATCCCAACCAGTAATAATTCTTTCTAGAAGATGATAGAACCAATCAGTAGCCACTCCTTGAAGTGTTTCAACAAACAACCTCACAGACACATCTTCATGTTCTACTTTGAGAACACCGCATGCAATGTAGAATGCCGCAATGTGCTCATTCAGATGTTATTTACCATCCCCATAGAACTTGGGAAAGTTCTTACATGAACCCTGAGGAAGTTCATGTGGTGGCGGAGCCAAGTTCAGTGGCCCAAAGGCATTTCCCCATGGTCCTGGAACAACCATTCTACCTGGGTTGAATGCAAGAATGACAAACTTTTGAACTTGTGTGGTAGGTAGAACTCTACGAGCACTAGAAGCTTTGCTCGGTATAGGAGACCTTGCATTGGCAAGAGGAAAACTCCTTGTACACTAAAGAGGTGTCCTTGGTCGTACAATAAAAAATCAAAGTTACGTTTTAGCAACAACTCAAAAGTAGGATCAATGATTCCTTGAGTTCTTCTACCATGTGTATAACTTTGTTCTGCGAGAGTGCAAACTTGACAGAAAGATAGATCAGTAACCACAAAACAATTATAAAACAATAAGACTGGTATACTTCAATTGAAAGTGAGAGGCTCTTGGTTGTGTATTCTTCCTCAGTAGAGACACCAAAAACTGTTGGGTGAATATTTTGTTGTCAACTAATTGAGAACAAAATGGTTATATCAACCACAGTGTGACGAGATATAATCTCTCCTCTTAGAAAGGGAAGGCTCCCTTCTTATTGTTGACTACAATCAACAAGTACTTAACTAGGTTTATGTACACTAAAAACTAACCATTGGACGGTACCATTGTTGGAGTATGATACCACTGAGAGGGGGGGGTGAATCAGTGGTATGACAAATTTAAAATAACCTTGAATTAATCTTTTAAAACTTTGACCTTATAAAATGCAAGATCAAAACAGTTCAACTATCAAGTGCAACATCATGTATGTAAAGCTATGAAGCTTGACTCATCATAAAGAACATACGCAAATCTTCAATTTGACTTAATCAATTTGCACCACTTTATGCTCATGTTATTTCAATGCTACATTCATTTATTTAATGCAACATCATAACAATTAAATGTGAAATACTTGAGCAAACTCAAAGATAATTAGAAGAAGGCAATCACACCATAACTCAGTTATTTTTCATGAGTGGAAAACCCTCATAGGAATGAAAAATCACTCAAAAAATGCCTTAGTGGTTTAACAAAATGCCTCACTGGAAAAGCCTCACTGGCTACACAAAATATGCCTCATTGGCAAAGCCTCACTGGCTACAAGTATGCCTCACTGGAAAAAGAACCTCACTGGTTACAAGTATGCCTCACTGGCAAAAGAACCTTACTGGTTACAAGTATGCCTCACTGGCAAATACAACTGCCTCAATGGTAAATATAACTTTCACATCAATATCATTCTATGAATAAAATGACAGAGTATAATCTCTGTTTCACTGCAAAACATTTCTTGTTTATCTCATTTTCATTTGGAGACACAAGAATCTATAAGTCTAAAAATGTAATTACAACCTACACTTAAAGTGCTTTTCAATTTTCATAACAGATTTCTCATCAATGCTTTCAACATAAAAATAACTCTTAACAGAGTATCAATCTTATATCTGCATCTTACCCAGCATAGTGACCATGTCACTACTTTTATATCATTCAAATAACATTTTTCTTCATAAAAAATCTGTGAATGTAACTACAATTTACCAACTGCCTGTATACAACTTCATAACTGTCAAACAACACGTGGAATAGCCCTTTTACTATTTTTAACTGACTGCTTGACATAGAAATAATATGCAACAATACTCTTTTAGACTTCAAAGTATTTAGCACAATGATACACACATGGTAAGTCGACATGCTAGAAAACAGAGTATAAAAACCCTCTAAACAAACTTAATCCCTTAACAACAACAAAGTATTATGGTGTGCCCTAGCAATGCACCTCTTAGCAACAACAAAACAATAAACAAGGGTTAAAAAAATAGGGTTACCAAACACATATGACTTTGGTAAGAATGAAGTCAAAATCCCTTGAGAAGAACACATCACTGCCTGAAACTATTACTTGCTACTGCCAAACCACCAATCTTCATATTTCCTCAAGCCCTAACTTGACCACAACCATACCTATATTCTTGCAACCGAAAACAACTTACAGATCTTAATTGTCAAATCTACAACTGAAAATGAGCTCGATTGCTGTCCCCCAAGCTTCATGATATGCAATCCATTCTTCATGACTTAAACCCTAAGTTGGCTGCCTCGTTACCCAAGTTTCAACTTTGCAAAAAAACCTGACAAACAATGCTCATGCAAACTTTTACAATGTTGACCTACTAAGCCAATAACCGTAGAAGGGTCCAACACATCCAATCAGTAAAGTCACCCTTGAGCCCTTCCTTAAGTGGCTTTAACCTGCTAGCACATGTTGCCACACCAAGACATTAATTTATGCCTTTCAAAAATATATCATAAACATTATTCCATATACAATAATCTGCCAACAAAAGAACCTTATAATGTGAATGTCACTTTATGCCTCATCAACTTTGATAAACATTGCTGCCTCAAATAAAATGACCATGATTACCAAAAACCATCAAGCACCAACCAACAATCCTTATGCCTTTCAAACCAACTCAAATTGACATCAATACCGAAACCCAGCCAATGTCAAAGGGGTCAACAAACTCCCCCTTTGGCATTGATGTCAAACATAATGCAAACTCAAAAAAATGAGCATATCAACAATGAAATCAACCATCTTATCAACATGTGCATGAAATATACCATCTTGCTGTATTGAACTGTCATCATTGAAATATACCAAGTCATGTATGTACCAAGGCCAACCAAATTATTCTCCCCCTTTTGACAACAATGCAAAAGGTCAAAGGGGTATAAAGTTGCTAACACAGTGGAAATCGAAGACCGATTAGATCAGAATATATAAATCATAATCAAATCACTGTTGCTAGAAGAAGGTAAAGCCCCTAGCTGTGTATGGGTAGCAGATCAAACAAGCCATACATCAGCTGTCATACCAAACAATCATAACCATTGATAAAACAACTGCCAATCAATAACAAATATTAAGTAGCAATCTGAAATGAATAATCAACAGTTAAAAACTTGTGTAAATAAACCATGTTCCAAGACATTTCTCATAAAGTGTACTCCCCCTGCCAAGATGAATGTGGTGCCAAACCACTGAAAAACAAGTATGCAAATAAAATGAACCAGGGATGAATATTGTGCATTGAAACTCCCCCTAAAACCTTGCATAGAAGAGTTATTGAAGAGAAGCAAGCTGCAAATACATTGTCACTGTAAAAACAAACACCGACACTAACCAAAGAACACTTGTTGCAAGCAAATACCTTCAAAGTTAATATTGTCCAAGGAAACATCACTGTTCTGTCATTTTGATCTAGAATTCACAATGCTACCCCTATCTAAATGATTGTCTTCCATCTTTAAAGGCCTGTATGACTGACTTTTCATCTTGCTGCCCCTTGCCATTTTCCATATTGTACTTACATGTGAAACTGCCACAAACACTTGAATCACCAATACCAAATTGCATTATGAACCTTTAATAGCACTATGACCTGTACCTGCAAGAAAACCTTAATAGAATCATCACAACCACTATCAAGAAGCATAAGGCACTACCATACATTCACTGTTACAAAACAATGAACTTCTGTCATGTATTGATTTTACTGTCTACTTGAAAACTAGTTCACCATTGCTCTTACAAACCTTGTGCTACTGTGAAGAAATTACTGTATCAAATCATAGACAAAATAGACAATGTCACTATCATATGTCAAGAAAGGACAACTATTGTCCATTATGGCATTTAAAAACCATTATCCTCTGCCACTGTCCAAACAACTATTAGCATCAAGGAGCCATTGAAAATTCCATTGAATAAATGCATTAGACATTGCACTATCATCAAAAAACCAAGACTGTCAAGAATGATTGAATCTGTATCACTCTCAAAGCATCAAAGAGCTGAACACTATTCAAATAAAGAAGTCAAAATGCCACAGCTCTGCTCCAAATAACAAAGTCACTGTCCAAGAACAAGAACAAAGATTACCATATACCAATCAAGATCTAAAGTGACACCATACTATCCACATTGTCTAAAACATGCATCGCTATTCAAATCATTGTTTCAGGCAGAGAATGCACACAAATCTTTAAGACTTGTGATTCCTACTCTTTTTGGTTGATCTGCCCTTTTCTCCTTTGTAACATATCATAAAAGACCTTTGTTACATCAAGGACAAACTTCATTACCTCTGACAGAATGCATAAATGTTACAAGAAATACTTCTCAACCCAATAAACACAAGTAATCATTGTTAGAAGTAGATGAACTCATGATGCCACTAACCACTATGTATGCATTGAATGACTGTCTCATACTCAAAGACCAACATATTCAAGATGCAAATAAAGACCACGCATACAAACTATAGAGAACTCACAAAAGCACTGTATTGTTAACAAAACTGCACTTGATCAATCAAGAGTACACTGTCAAGGCATCAAGAGCATAAAACCAAGGTTCTTCCTTAACTATCCAATGACATCAGTAAACGTCTAGGATGGATATCATATCCTATTCCAAAACATCAGGCATAAAAGTTATGATGTTCAAAAACAAAACAAGAGTAGTACTGTCACTTTGTAGCATAAAATACACCAAATGTCAATATGAACTCAATCAAGGCAAAGACTGTCCTATCCTGATTGTTTGCTAAGACTGTCCCCATGAAAAATAAAGCACCATACAATGAAGACATCAATGATAACATTCCTCCAACCCTGTGAGAACTTGTTTTTAATTTCACTGTCAACCACAAAATACTGTCATCATGTAGGTAGAACACCACAACATAAAAGACAATCACTGCTCATTATTCAAGAAGGTTTAGTCACTGCTTACATCATGAAAGTAGACTGTCACAGGTTCACTATACCTCAAAACTACCTATTGCTTTAAAACATGAAGAGCACTGACACATCTAGGCATTGTCTACAATATTCTGTCAGTCATGTACTGTCATGCATCAACAAATCACAAGCAAATCTTATCCTTCACTGTCCTAATTATCATATTGCATACAAGGAACCACACACTACTTATCATGAAATTCATTATCACAGAAAATCACAAACAGATCTTCCATACACTGCAACTTTTGTAAGAGACATCATGCTCCTTTTCAATCATCACAAGTGTTGACAAAAAAGTACACAATACTGAACAAGATTATCATGATTGTGCAAAACTACTCATGAGAAAAAATACTAACTCCCTGGGGCAAAAGATACGACAGTGATTATCTCCCCCTGACTTTAAGCTAGTTCTCATTCAATGGGTAATATCTTTTGAGTAACATGCATTGGTTTTGGTTTTTCATCTCCTGGATCTTGTTTTCTTCTCCATACTTGTATAGGCTTTTTCTTCTCCTTACTCAAGGTATTCTTTTTCTTTTGTTTGAACACGTAGTTCCTAGATGGCTTCATCAAACTTTTCTTACACCATTGTGCTTTGTGTCCAAACTCATTACACCTATAATATATCATGTTGTTGTATAGACCAAAGAAAGGATAATTTCTTCTAGGCATGCTATATGAACCTCTCTCGACATTCCTCACATGATTATGACTTTTATTCATCCAACAATTTCTTGTTCTACAATCTCTAGCTCTATGACCATAAACATGACAAGAATAGCAATAACCATGAAACTGAGAGTAGTTGTACCTTATTGAGTGGTATTTCCTGACAGGTGGAGGTCTTGAGAGCCTGTTTGTTCTTCCTCTTCCAACATTAGTAACTTTGTCTTTTGCTTTCTTCTTGTCTTCATCAAGAGTAGCAGAGTGATAATTTAGGTCTATCTTCCTTCTAGGAGTATTTCTGGCTTTAGAACATTGTCCTTCTTCATAACCTAGACCTATGGTGTCCTTGTGATGCTTTTTCTTACTCATATATCATTCAAGAAATCAATACTCTTTTCAAACTGAAGATTCTTGTGCAACTTAGAAGATGCCTTCTCTAACTCCTTTATCAAAGAGACTATTTCTGATTCTAGTTTTAGACATTCGCTAGTCTTAAATTCAAGATTAGATTTTGTAAAATCAACAACCCTTTTAGCTTCTTCAATTTCATTTTTTAGACTTATAATTAGTTTGTCAGATTCATCAACTTGACTCTTTAAGTTAACAACCTGATTTCTTGTCTCTTCAAACTCTAAAGAAACTTTTGCAAAATCTAAACATACCTTATCTTTGGAATCTTTTTCTTGTTGAAGTTGGTCTTTTAATTTCTAATTTTCTTTATTGAGTTGCTTGATTGTATCTAGAGCACACAAGAGTTCACCTTCTAAATCAACTTCACACTCCTGTTCATCATAGTCCTGTTCATCGTCATCTGCATCCACAAAGATATCTCTTTCTTCATCATCAATCTCAACAACAAAATCATCTTTTCTTTCATCAAGTTCTTGTTCATCTACACTTGCAATGAAGTCTTCCTTTTTGTCAAAACCCTCAACTACAAGATCATTCTTTTTATCACACTTTATATCATCATTCAGGAGAGACTCATGCAACAACTCATTACAAGACTTGACTAGGGTTTACTGTACAACCTTTTGCTTGGCATATTTCTTTTCTCTATTTCTTCTACACTTTCCCATGGTACTCCACTATCAGGACCTACCCAAGCCTGTTAGACTTCTATAGGGAACCTGTGCTTTGATACCACTTGTTGGAGTACAATACCACTAAGAGGGGGGGGGTTGAATCAGTGGTATGACAAATTTAAAATAACCTTGAATTAATCTTTTAAAACTTTGACCTTATAAAATGCAAGATCAGAACAATTCAACTATCAAGTACAATATCATGTATGTAAAGCTATCAAGCTTGACTCATCATAAAGAACATATGCAGATCTTCAATTTGACTTAATCAATTTGCACCACTTTATGCTCATGTTATTTCAATGATACAAACATTCATTTATTGAATGGAACATCATAACAATTAAATGTGAAATACTTGAGCAAACTCAAAGATAATCAGGAGAAGGCAATCGCACCATAACATAGTTATTTTTTATGAGTGGAAAACCCTCATAGGGATGAAAAACCACTCAAAAAATGCCTCACTGGCTACACAAAATATGCCACTGGCAAAGCCTCACTGGCTACAAGTATGCCTCACTGGCAAAAGAACATCACTGGTTACAAGTATGCCTCACTAGAAAAAGAACCTCATTGGTTACAAGTATGCCTCACTGGAAAACATAACTGCCTCATGAGCAAATATAACTTTCACATCAATATCATTCTATGAATAAAATGACAGAGTATAGTCTCTGTTTCACTGCAAAACATTTCTTGTTTATCTCATTTTCATTTGGAGATAAGAATCTATAAGTCTAAAAATGTAATTACAACCTGCACTTAAAATGCTTTTCAATTTCCATAACAAATTTCTCATCAATGCTTTCAGCATAAAAATAACTCTTAACAGAGTATCAATCTTATATCTACATCTTACCCATCATAGTGACCATGTCACTACTTTTATATCATTCAAATAACATTTTTCTTCATCAAAAATTTATGAATGTAACTGCAATTTACCAGCTATTTGTATACAACTTCACAACTGTCAAATAACACGTGGAATAGCTCTTTTACTATTTTTAACCGATTGCTTGATATAGACATAATATGTAACAATACTCTTTTAGACTTCAAAGTATTTAGCACAATGATACACACATGGCAAGTTGACATGCTGGAAAATAGAGTATAAAAACCCTCTAAACAAACTTAATCCCTTAACAACTACATAGTATTATGGCGTGCCCTAGCAATGTACCTCTCAGCAACAACAAAACAATAAACAAGGGTTAAAAAATAGGGTTACCAAACATGTATGACTTTGGTTAGAATGAAATCAAAATCCCTTGAGAAGAACCCATCATTGCCTAAAACCATTCCTTGTTTCCGCCAAACCACCAATCTTCATATTTCCTCAAGCCCTAACTCGACCACAATCATACCTATATTCTTGCAACTGAAAACAACTTACAGATCTTAACTGTCAAATCTGCAACTGAAAATGAGCTCGATTGCTATCCCCCAAGCTTCACGATATGCCATCCATTCTTTATGACTCAAACCCTAAGTCAGCTGCCTCATTACCCAAGTTTCAACTTTGCAAAAAAACCCAACAAACAATGCTCATGCAAACTTTTACAATGTCGACCTGCTAAGCTGATAACCCTAGAAGGGGCTGACACATCCAACGAGCAAAGTCACCCTTGAACCCTTCCTTAAGTGGATTTAACCTGCTAGCACAGGTTGCACACCAAGACATTAATTTATGCCTTTCAAAAATATAACATAAACATTATTCCATATACAATAATCTACCAACAAAAGAACCTTATAATGTGAATGTCACTTTATGCCTCATCAACTTTGATAAACATTGCTACCTCAAATAAAATGACCATGATTACCAAAAACCATCAAGCACCAACCAACAATCCTTATGCCTTTCAAACCAACTCAAATGGACATCAACACAATTGACATCAATGCCAAAACCCAGCCAATGTCAAAGGGGTCAACAACCATATCATCTATTTCTCTTTTTTTAGAAAAGATGTTGCTTCTTAATTCTCACAAATTATGATAAAATTAAAAACCACTTGTTGGAACAATAATAACCAATATCAAAAATGAATAAACATAAGAATACTCAAAGTGATACCATAATGAGTTACTACCAAGAAACCCACAAAAGCACAAAGTCTTTGGTTGCTTCTTTCGCTGACTTGAAGTTGAGAACGTATAGGATAAGGTGCAACCCAAAGTCTTCACCAAATGCTATGATAAATTCACATGAACATAAAAGATAACTAGCATCTCAAAGTCTTCTAATATCTTCTATTCACGAACATAAAACATAAACCCAAAGATAATTGTTGTAGCACAAAGTCTCCAAAATCAGCTTTAGAACATCTCACAGATTATTCAAACTCACACTACAATTTGACCAAATGCATAAGAAAGTACAAGAGAAAAGACATAAGAACATCTCCAATGCACCACAAGTTTGTTCCAAAACAAAGTTTGGATGCCCACTTGCTTTTCTTATTTATTGATAAAATATGATATACAACTTGAACACAAAGTTTCAAAATGCTCTTCAATTAGACATAATTTCACTTCAAATAACTAAAAGATAATCTTTACAAAAGAGCCCCTCTATATTTATAGGGAGAGGCTAAGAGCAAAAATGGAAAAAATACAACTAACTCGAATTATTAAAATCAGAGTTCCGATTGACTTAGGACTCTGTCTCACAACTTCATGTAATTTGATTTTACAAAATGACATGGAGTTTGTCATCTACAATTTACAAAGCATGAAAACTAAAGCATGAAAAATAACTAAGTGTCCTTGGACACTTCTTCACCATGTTGATCTTTCTCCAAGAAATCTTCATATCTCTTCATGGTAGCTTGGACTTCATTACTGTCAGGCCCTGGGGTATGCTTGGACATGATAAGCACTCAGGTGATGTAATTGGTGAGGGTGTCAGGCACGCTCTTATGCTTATTCAATATCTTTTGCAGCCTATTCAGAGTTGTCTGAAACTCCATCAACCTATCAAGTGAAGCCAGTGTGAAGACTTCTGTTTCTACCTCTGTTTATATCAGGTTGGCGAACTCTTGAATAACTAAATCTTTTGGGAGTGTTTGCTGGTTGTTGTCTAACATGTGGCATGGAAACTCAACCAGCTCATCAAAAATATCTAGAGCTTTATTTTCTCCCCTTTCTAGATCTTTCTTCAAATCTTGTATCACACCTTCAATAATATCTTTCTTATGAATCATAGCCTCTCTATATTCTACATATTTTTTTCTGCTGGGGATTACCCCCATGCTCAAACAACACTTCAATCTTGAAATCTCCTAGTTTATTCCAAGAATCTAGATCTTGTTCAATTAACTGCATGTCTTGATAAATGATCTCAAGTATTTGGCTAATTTCTTTACCTACTTTTCCCAGGTCATTATAAAGTTCAATGGATGACTTTATAAGCTACGAACCTTGGGAAAGTACTCTATCAATCCAGGCATCAATTGCCTGCCCCTTAGCACCAATCATTTCAGATTTTTGGAAGGCTTCATTATTTGTGCTGGTTTCAACAGGTTCAACTTGTTATGATGATTGAGCAATCTTTAGAAGCACTGGCCTCAACTGATCTACCTATATCTTGAGATGATCTTTTATCACCTTATCTCTATCAAATCTATCTAGTAATAAAGACAATTGTGCTAGCAAATCCTCTTTCACACTTTCATGCGTCTGCTTACCAAGCTCAACTCTCGTTATAGCATAATCTTTAGCTCGAACTTCAGTGATATCTTTTCAGATAGAGGCACAACTACCTCAACATATTTATTACTAGATGCATCAATGAGTACCCTGGATAAAGTCTTGGCCTTTTTGGTTTCCTTTGACTTTACTAGAACTAATTGACCAAAATCAAAGTTCTCAGTTGATACAACTTACTTCTCTCTTTTAGACTTTTGTGACATAAGCCACAGTGGAAGGACAAAGGTATCACCTCTTATTTCTGTAGTCATGGTTTGGGTAGACACAGGTAGAACTGTAGGTCCTTGTGATTCGGGTGGAATGGGAGGATCTTACACTGATACAGACACAAGTGGAGTATGGGTGACAATTGGTGGGGTCTATGTTTGCATGGCTGAGGGATTAAAATCAACATTAACTTGAGAAGAAGAAGAAGCCAAAAACTTCTCAAACTCTTACTGGGTTATTGGATCAAGCATAGATGTAGGAATATCAGAAAAACTTGGCATGGAAGAAAGAGGAACAAAAATATTATCAACATTGTCCAAAGGTGGATCAAACAAAGACTCATTATCAGGTGTTGAAGGGGATGAGTGCATAGAATGAATAGACACACTTGGTGATTAAGGATTATCTGGAACAAATGGTGACTATTGTGCACTTGATAATACATGAGTTGTAGGAGTTTGTACATTTGAAACGAAAGAAGAGAAATGAGTGGGTGTCACCTGAGTAGATTCAACATGTGGATTGTCTTGATTTTCTTGTAATTCCTCTTCAACTGTCTCCTCTTGTTCAACATCTGGTTCTACAGATGTTCCTTCCTTTTCCTATCTCTTCCCCTTGTCTCCTATTTTGAAAACAAATTTTAACCTCTTATCACTTGTTGGAATATCTTCTTTATTCTTTGTCCTCAATTCTTCCTTTAATCCTGGAGGTCCTTCTATTTGCTCCTCCTCTAAACCTGTTTTGAAAGGTTTTAATTTTATATCTTTCTTTTTCAACCACATATTAGTGTTAGTAAGAATTTGTTGGAATCTCTCCCTGACTGAAGTCATCTCTTTCTTGGACCATTGAATTGTAGGTAGAGGGGTGTCAGCAATCTTGTTTCCCATATACACAGCCTCTACTATATCTCCCTCATCTAGCATATCTTTTGATGCATCAACAAGTTGGAAGTTTCTTACTTGATGTAGAGAGAGTCGACTATAATCCATTCTACTTACATCCTCATTCGTCCTGCATTCTGCCTAGACATCTTCAATCATGTGCGCCTGTGTGTAGTTACCTTTGAGTTTATTCTTCATACCTTAATAATTAAAGTCTCACCTTCTCTTGTATCTTTTCAAGGTAATCCATTGCAGCTCGATCTCCATGGCTTTGGATTTTGGAGTAGTAGAAATATAATACCTACCAATCTGGAACTAAAATTTGAAACCACCTCGATGTGATCTAGCTTGTTTGATGTGGACATCCATTACTTGCTTGCATAATTCCATTAAGACCAACTTGTCTCTAGGATACTTGGGAAGCATGTATGGTTTCTCATTGAAACAACTGACTCTGATATACGTGAAAGTAGGAAATTGCAAGAAGATACATCCAAACTTCTTCACCTGTTCCCATGCTTCATCTGACACCCTCTTCTTCTCGAGGTCTTTCTCGAACAAACATATGTAATTGTAGAAGAAAACATCACTCACCCTTCTAAAATGCTTGATGCTTTCAGTCAGGGTGAGTTGGGGGTAGTATTCATACATAAGAATCAATCTCCTATCTCCCTCTGATATGAGTCCTAGAAAGTGTTTTATTGATGCAGCAACATATACTAGCTATGAAGTCATGTAGAACTTCAAAGTTGTTGACATGTTTGACAATTTTTCACATATAGAATCACTAATCTGCTTATCCCACCATATTTTCTGATTCCCCTTTTAATGACACGAATGTATTGAAACATCCATTCTTGAAAGGTGGTTGATGTTGGGAGGCCTTTTATCCTGCTGAGAAGGGTAATGAGATCACCAACTTCTTCAATGAACTCACTCCTAAAGATGTTCTTTGGCCATCTTAAAATGGTAGGACAAGGATTCTTGAGCCATCTAGTATTAATGATTCTCTTACACTTCTTTGTATGTGTATCATAATGCTTTTGTGCATCCTCAATGTTAAGATTAGGATAGTCTTCAATATTAGGACACTTGAAGACTGTATCAAAGAAATGGGAATCCAATTGAATGATTACCTTTCCATCTGCATCAGATATGCTCTGAGTATCCTTATCAAATTTCCCTGCCATAGCCAAAATGAAATCAGGGTTTTGTGCAGACACTGGAAAAGTAGAAACCAGGTGGATGTCGCTATTCAAGATGCATTGCATGTGCGGGGTCACTGGTTGCTGATTCACCCTCTCCAAGAATTTAAACATTTCCACATGTCCAATCTTTGTGTCCTTTATGTCATCAACATTTGACTCAACAGAAGTCGCTGGAACAACACCTTGGAACTTGTACTTCATTTTCTTCTTCGGGGAGGATTCTGACATCTGGCAAATAAACTACAAAAATTTGATCTTTTAGAAAATTTTCAGAGTTAAAAAAATCTCATGCAATCTACCTTTGTGCAATTGCAGGAAAAAATAGCACCTCCATACTCAAAAATATCCACTTGTAATGCTAGAAAAAATCTCCCCTTTGAGTATCATTCTTTTGTTCCCAATGTTAGAAAAAAGTTCACATTTTAGATGCAAATCGGAGTTTAAACTTTGACTTGCATTTCACAAGGCAAAGGGATAACATATGCACATCGGAGCTTAAACTCCGATGTGCATATAAGGTAGATTTTAAAAGGATGTAGATCAGAGTTTAAACTTCGACCTACATATCAACACTTAGGTTTTAGGTAAGACAAAAACATGGTGTGTGGAGTTTAAACTCCGCACATCATATGAATTATGTGTAAGACCAAAAAATGTCTTGCGGAGTTTAAACTTCACATGAGATGTTAAGCAAGTGTTATGTGGAGTTTAAACTCCGCAAGACACATGACTTAGGATGTGTTCCATCGAGGCAAGAAAAAATTAGGATGTAATGTGGGGTTTAAACTTTGCATAACATCCTAAGCTGGATGTTATGTGGAGTTTAAATTCCACATTACATTTGATGGAATGCAATGTTTAGGGTGGTCTTTTTAGGATGTCATGCAAGGTTTGATCTCTGCGCAACATCCTAGACTTAGATGTGCGGAGATAAAACTTCGCATGACATCCAGGTAAGGTTATAGGATCACAAAAATATAACAAGGTTGTTAGGAGTTTAAACTCTGCACAACCCTAATCAGTCAAATAAAAAAATGGCACTAAGGGGGATATGAGGAAAGGAAATGATTTCATAGACTAGGGTTTAAAAGAAGACAAAAGAAAACATTCAATCAAAACACGATTATAAACAAAAAAAAGATACACAGTGAGGTTGTTATAAACAAAAACCTTGACTCTTAACAAAACACAGAACCTAGAAAAGAAACAAGCAAGAAATGAAACAAAGGAACAAACAAAATACACAGAGGAAGGAAATTATAACATAGCTGTGATCAATGATGAACACAAATTTGAAAATGGAAGTGGGCTCATGATGATCTCGGACGTCTAGGGCACGGAGGTAGCAGGGATAATGACGCACAATAACCAAAATGAGGAAAACCAAAACGAAACACAAAGATAAAGCAAAATAAGATTTGACAAATCTTTTAAACAAACTGTCATTAATGTTCAAGTGTGCCAATATAGGAGTGTAATTGCAAAATTTTTTTCCGCAATTACATCCTTCATGCAATTGCAAATATTTTTTTCTGCATTTACATAACACATGCAAGTGCGCAGAAATTCAGCGCAATTACACCCAAGTATAAAAAATGACTAACACTTGGAAAAAAATAAAATTGACAAAATACTTAAAACGAACTATGATCCAAATCGAAGAGTTTTTTTGAGGGATCAATCCACGCTCGAGATGACCTAGAAATGTCTCGATTCACGTGCTTAGAGGACGTGGGCTACGAAATGGACAAGTTTCGTATGGGTTATCCCATGAATTGAGCGAGCTAGAATTTGAGGATAACACATCTTCGCTAGCATTTTATGTTAACTCGAACATTTTTTGTAACAAAGAACATTTTTTGTAACAAAGAACATTTTTTGTCAATTGTTATCATTTTTCTATTAGCTTCTAGCATTTTATGTTACCCGTAGTAGTTATTGTTAATCACCATAGGCACACTAGTTCCTCCTCTGTGCTTGTGAGGGGGCTATTTTCTTCGTTTCGCTATAACTTGCACCATGAGAGTCAAATTTTTGACTTCTTATAGGTGATATAACGGTAGTTCCGTTTACTTTGTTATGGTGTAATTTATTTTTCCCCATCATGTTGTATTTTTCTAGGATTTGCATCTGAAGTTTAGTTTTGCTCTCTTTTTTGACATTTTTTTGATAAGGTATAACTTTTGCCCACAATGTCAAAATTTAGCAATTTTTTTACAAACTTATTAGAAAAATGCAAGGAATGTAATGGTAAATGTAATTTTTTTTCCTTGGATAGTCTAGTTTTAAAAAAAATCACCATGTGTTATAAACGTTCGATTTGCGTTTCCAAAGAGCACAAATTGTACTAAAAACTTGTGATTTTTTTTTTTGGGGGGGGCATATTTTATAGCATTATTTGTTTTGAGGGGTTTAATTTTTTAGTTTTTGTCATTTTTTTGAGGTTTGTAAGGCATGTATGCAAATGTCTTCTTTCACACCTCATGACATAAATTAGAACTATCATCCTTTTTTGGACATTTGTAAGAACTCTACAACAACACTTCTGTTTGTAAACACACTAATATAAAGTGCCATACTTGATTTGTATTATTTTTGGTGGGATTCTTGCACATCATAGTATGCCTCTTTTGTACTCACACTACTTATAAAGTGCCATGGGTGGTTTGTTGTGTGCATCTTATTTTTGTAATCACAACCTCATTTATCTTCATGTGAATGTGCCTTGTTTTTGCACACCCTTTTTAGTTGCTCGTACATCATATTTGGACATGATGCTACATCTCTTACACACCTTTTGTGCCACATTTTAGATGATATGCTGATATCTCTCTCTTGTCAGTATTATGGGGGGTATTATCACATGGTTATGCTAATAATGCTTCCTTGGTTTCACTTTGGAGTGAGCTATGTATCTTAGTAGTTTTTGTCCCTATGTACTAGGCGAATGCAGCGACTGGTTACCATGCATTTCATGGGATGAAAGATGTACCATATAAACACTCTTGCATCCTTGTTTATGGAGGTGACCTTCTACCTTATTCAATTGATCAATATTCATGAGAATTTGATTTGGTACTTTGTAGATCACCACTCACACATTTTAGTAGTGTCAATGGGGTCACTCATGCAATTTTTTTTGTCATCTCTTTGATCATTGTACCATTTGTATTTTCAACTTCATAGTTTGTGTTTCCTTTGTGTCATCTATGCATTTATGCTTGAGTTTTCCCCTCCACAAATTGTTTTTACCTTCATGCCATTTGTCCATATATGGTTGAGTAGTGTCATTCAAGGCACTCATGTAGAGTTTTGTGCCTCACTTATCCTCATCTACATTTACTGGAGAGTTCTTTGATTCTAGCAGAAACCAATTCTTTAGTAGAGTTTACAACTTCTACATGCTTTAGGAGTTCATCATGTTTCTATCTTTAAGAGACATCCTTGAGGAGGTTTATTTATCCTTATCATTCTTCTTTTGGAGACAAGTTTTTTCCTACTGGGTTTTCTCCTTTTCTCCATTTGTGAGAGATCTTTTGTACATGGGTACCTCATCAGGCCTTGTTGTTGGGACCCATACATACATCTTTGCATTTTTCAATGTTTATCTTTGTCCCTAAGTATCACTTAAGGGGGTGTGTGTTAGTGTGAACATGTTGTTTACCTATCTAGCTTGACTAGACTCTATTCACACTACACTTAAGCTCACTTAGAGAGACTTTTCTATTTTTGTCTCACCTCATATGGACTCTACATGTGTCCTCACACTTGTCTCAAATGAGTCCACATATCACACCTTTGAAGGGGCTCAGACTTTAAATCCTACCTTCTCACTTTCTCATCCCTACCTTTATATGTAAGACTTTATTGTACCTTTTTAAGCTTCACATTTGGTTCATTTTTATAATAGTAATTTGGCACTGTTGTGCATATTTAGCTTTGTGGAAGGTTGTGTTGATATTGCAAGTTGATCTTGGTTTCTCCAACAACTACTGTCTAGAATAGCATGCTTAAATTGTACCTTTATATCCCTTGGAAGAGCCTTCAAGAAAATTTAACAACATAATCTTATCAATCTCATAATTTATAGTTGTTACTTATTGCTTTCATGTTATAAATCTCATAATTAATAATAATCATTACTTATTGCTTTTCTGTAAAGAAGCATGTTTGCATCTAGTAGTTTGATTGGTTAGGGGACTTTGAAATTTTGAAAAGAAAAAATTGTATGTGGAACTAAACTTTACCAAAAAAAATAGATTGGTAATATAAATATGACCATTCAAAACTTCAACCTACATTTTTACTGATTAGTCTAATATTTAGAAATACAAAATAGGTTATGGTACAAATACAACATAGACATTTCTTAAATACTAACATATATTATAAAATCCTAGTTAGTATCTTTTCATTTCCATATCCTCCAAAATCTCTTCCATTTCTTTAATCTTGGATAGCACTATAATCCATAACCAACCTATTTATATATGCAATGTTTTAATGATGTCTTCCAACATATAGTCTTGCATAGTGTCAATAAGTTTGTAGCCAAATAAATTTACCTCATCTGTACAACAAAGCTTAATATGTGGATAACATTGAGGTCGGTAAAGGAGGATTGGGTGGACTAATTCAATTTGAGAATCAAACACATTACAAATTATACTCCACATGTTGATTCTAATAATTAGTTTTTTTTAAAAAAATTGCCTGCTAAAATTAACCATCCATCCATAGTACTATCCATTTTTTCTAAGGCCAACAATGATAACTCCTAATAGATGATGCTTGAATCTATAAATGATTTTATTTTTGATACCCAGGCACTAGAAATAGAAATCATATTGCACACTAGTGACTACATTTGAAAAATAAGTTCAATAGACAACCTTACAAAATAACATAAATTAGCAATTAAAGGGATACTAACTAGTGACTTACCTTCTTTTATTTTGAGTAATGAATGCCATCACTTAAATTTTCTTCTATTGTTGTAAACTTTTCCTATAAACCAACTAAAATAGATCACAAATTTGTGAATAAAGCTCCAAGTTACATGTAGAATATATCAAATTTGATGGCACAACACATGACCACATTAATTTTGACACTAGTTCATAATTTAGAAACTTAACTCACTTTCAATTTATTTATATTATTTTATATGTAAAAACAATTAGTTTATTAACCCTTGTCTTGAGCTTGTTAGCTTGATATTCAAATTATTAACTTTCTTAGGGAGATTTTATATATTGTAGAATCCACATCATTTGATGAACTGAGATCGATGATTAAAGTTCAATTCTAGGACGTAAATCTGATAGACCCATATTTGGTGAAAAAACTACAAAATAAATTGTTATCTATTAGATTTTTTGAGATCACTTCTTGAGATATATTGAAATTGATTTTGGATATCTTCATACTTTCACATAATTATGTTTCACATTTCTAATTAGCATTAAACAATGTGCAAATTTGATTTAGATTAAAGGTTATCATTATTGTCCTTTTGTGTATTTAATATTTGTTTCATTAAAAAATACATTATAACCATTTAGAATCAATTATTGAGATATATGAAATTCTTTTTTGATACGTAATAATAAGTTTTGTATTAAAATATTAAAAAGCTTTTACAGAGTTTTTACAAAGTATCCACCATGAGAGGGGTTTACTGAACACCACCTCGAAACTAAAAGTCTAACAGTGCCTTTAGAGACCGTGCAGGGTCAAATTTCAAAGACAAAATAGGACATCAAAAAATAGTATCCTATCAACCAAACCCTAATGCTTTAATAATCAACCATACCGATACAAAAAAAACTAATAGTAGCTTAACTGTAGCACTTAATCTAGGTACCCATTAGAAAAGGCGAAGGTCTGGAAGTCCGCGATTCCACTGCTGGCAAAGGAGTGCTCCATCTTCAAGTTCTGCAACAAAAATTCAGCTCCAATTGCTGCGGTTTGTTTGTGCTCCACCAGGGCCATACCTTTCAAATCTAGTAGAAAAGGGTAGTATTTCACTACTTCACCTGACTTGTAGAAGAAGGGGAAATCTTTGGGCCTTGGCACCCCCATTCTAGAAACTACAATAGTGAGAGTCTCTTCCAACCCGACCATTAACTCCGCATAGAAAAGCCTCTTCATCAGTGCCCCAACATCCTTCTTCAAAATACGAATCTCCAATAGGACAACCAAGAATCTGGAAGTAATGGTGGTGTCAACCTACTTAACTTCATCATGCCTAATGAAAGCTTTACCTAAAATCATTTTAACTGCCGCTAGAATTAGCGGATCACATTTCTTCAACATCTGCTTGAGTCATTGGTCGGTAACCACCCCACAGAAGGCCATCTCCCAGACAGAGCTATCTAGCTGAATTGTGGTATCCCCACCTATATTCGTCAATGTCTCAATTGACATTTCAACAACGAACTTAGATCGTTCTCCCATTTCCACCAATTGACCAAGATATTGCTTGACATAAACCCCAAGAGCTCTTCAAGTGAAAGCTAATTACTTAGCCAATCTCTATTAAAATTGTTTTGCTTCCCATGTCTTATCAAGGAGTAATGTTGTCAGTTTGTGTTAAGTCTACTGTGCCAGAGCCAACTCAATCGACTCGTGGAAATTGACAGACCGACCCCAAAGTGATCCTTTTAATGAGTGCATCGGTCAGTTTGAAATGATGCAAATGTCTTTGAAAGCAGGCTTTGTAAAACTCAATACTTTTCAATCATTGCTTGAGCCATCCTATCTTCACATCCAATGCCAGCTATGCCTAACGGTATGACAAGAAGGCAAGTATGCCACGACCCTGCCACATCAAATGTGTGGATAGGGCACCCACCCAACCACCCACTAGCACTGATATACGAAATTTAGATCATAAATATGGGAAAATTATTAACTTTTTTGGAAAAATATCTACATTTTGCAACGTTCACTGAACATAGATCAATGGTCAAGGTCCTATTTCATGACAAAAATCTGAAGATCCACTTTTGGTGATTTTTTTAGAAATAGGTCACCAACCATTGGATTTAGTGAGATCTTATAGTTAAAGACGCAAACTATTCTTAGAATCAATGCAATTAACATTAAAAACACTATATTTAATTAGAATTCATCATGATTTCTCAAACCTAGGATTAACACATGGACAACTTCGTACCTAATTGCCAATTGAACTTTGCAAGATTTGATTTTAGATTGACACATAGAAATATCTTAATGACTATGATATATTTGTAGGTGGTAGGACCTTCAACAATTCATTTTAAATATGTGCCACAAACATACTAGTTAGCCTCATTTAATTGTCACAATTGACTAGTTTCTATGGGAGATCTCAAGAGAACATCCACTTGATAAATTGTCAACAAACAACCTAGAAGTTGATATCCCTACAATCCATACTAGGCTAGTTAAAGGTAATCAAATAATGCTAATAATAGAAGATAGATTGATGAACTTGAAGCAAAAGGTCTCATTCAAAAATCCTCTTCAAAGTATTCTTGCCCATGTTTCATAGTTTGAAATCACTTAAAAATTAAACGAGGAAAAGGAAGAATGGTTAACAACTCTATTCTTTTGAATAATATTACTGTTTGATATAAAATGACCTATTCCCAACAAAGATTAGTTAATTCATTCAATGGCATAGGTAATATTTTTAGCAAGTTTAATTGCAAATCTAGCTACCGCCAGATTAAGATTTGTAAAACAGATATTTTTAACAAGTTTGATTGCAAATTTGCTTTTCAAATAAATAATTCACCATCTTAGTTCCAACAATGAATGGAAAAGATTTTTAGTCCATTTTTTAGTTTATTTCTAACTATATTGATGATTTTTAGGTTTCTTCAAACAATATTGAAGAACACTGCTAGCATCTTCAATAATTTATAAAACTAGTTCATGAACATGGTATTGGGCTAAAAAATGATCCTGATAAAAAAGTAGATGTTTGATGCAGGAGCATCCAGGTTCACTAGAAATCCTGTATCACCCAAAAAATATTTCAGATTTTAGTTCAAATTTGTTGTGTTTTGGTTTCCTAGTCTTCAATTATCCAAAATTTCTCAAAATTTCTAAGTTCCAAGTGTTCTCATTTTTTGGAGTTTTTGGCTTGCCTTGGAACAAAGTCAGAGACTTCCACTATATCGAGAATATTTGAAAATCCCAAACAATTCTTGTTCCTTCGCAAAACCCCAATAAGTCTTCTAAGAGATTGCATAGTTCCCAATAACTCAAAAATCTCCAAAATTTTGAGTTAGTCGGCTAACGAGGGGAATATAAAATAAATCAAAGAATTTAAGAGTTCCAGAAACATCAAAAAATCTTGACAAGTTCCAAGTGCCCCCTTAATTCATAAAAAGTTCCCTGTCAGTGTTTAATTTTTGAAAAGTGATTCTTATTAAAGTGATCAGGTAGTTCCAAGTGAGATGGAAATCCCCAACAAACTTGAACACTTAACATTTTGGGATATTTATTGTTTCCTGGAAATCCCCGATAAAGTTATTGTTTCCCTTGAAATCTCTGACATTGTCTAAAGGATATTTTCATCTTCCTCATAGTTGCAGATGGTTGATCAATTGCCATGGATACATAATATATACAGGATGGAAGTTAATGATTTGATTGTCTTTATTGTTTAAGTCTTAAACATAAGATGGTTGTGAGACGGTTCTGGACAAACACCTATTATATCTAGTTTGAATGTTACCCCATATCTATACTACATCAAGTGGTATCATAACGAGGTTTGGGTCATGTCAATAAGAAGAAAACCTAGATAATTTTTTTGTGGGTGAGTGAGAGAGAGGACCTACAATTGTAGAGGGTTCATACAGACATGGTGCACCAAGGACGAGGTAGGGGACTGTGAGTTGGTGAAATAGCAAAGATGTTGAGAGGTATTATAGTAAGATTAGATGCGATGTAGGCAACACATTAAGAGGGGTATGCATGGAGGACATTAGTGAAGATGAGGAAGAAATAGAAGAAAGATAAGAAGATAAGGACAAAGATGGAAATGAACCAAAATGAAGATTTTTGCGAGTGATGTCAAGACTCGGTAGTAAACCATGGGTTGATTTGCCATGTTATAATGGAAGTTTAAATCCAGAAGAATTAATTGACTGGATATATGAAATGAGAAATATTTTGATTTTGAATCTATAGAAGATCCAAAGAAAGTGAAATATGCCTGTACAAAGTTGAAGGGACACACATCACTCTGGTGGGAACATGTACAAACAAAATGACAAAGGGAAAAGACAAGATAAAGTCGTGGGATAGAATGGTTACAAAATTGAAAGCCAAATTCCTGCCAGCAGATTACTAGTTAAGTTTGTTTCGTAAATTGCAAAATTTAAAACAAAGGGAGATGAACGTGCAAGAGTATATAGAAGAATTCTATAGGCTGATTATCAGGGCTGAACACATTGATGATGATGCTAAGAAGGTGTCAAGGTATGTAAATGGATTACATTTATCAATTCAAGATGAGATTAGTATGGTCAGTATATAGAGTGTAGAAGAATCTTATTAGTATACCTTGAAGGTAGAAGAGAAATTGACAAGAAAACAACTAAATAATTCAAGAGGTAGAGGTAGATTAACTCATGGAAGAGGACAATCTAGTGGAGGAAGAGGATATAAAAAAAAACAAGGGGAAGCCAACACTTCTCAGACAAGTAATTACACCCAAGATACCAAGGGAAGATGAGACTATTCAAGAGGTAGAGGAGATTACTCTAGAGGCAAGTGATATTTTGGAAGAGGATTCACTGGTACGTGTTACTGAAATGGAGAGAGTGGTCACAGGGTATTTGAGTGTCCTCAAATACAACATAATAGTGGAAAATGTAAAGAAGAAAGGATACATGTAGCACAAGTAGAAGAAGAAAGTGTGGCTTCACCAAAGCATGGAGAGGATCTTGAGGATGGATAATCCTTGTTGTTGAGAAGAATATTGTTAAAACTTGATGAAGTAAAGCAAGAGCCTGTTCAGAGGAGGAATTTATTTAGAACAAGATGTAAATTGTGCTTGCAAGTTATTGGCCTTATTCATATCAACTATGCTGTAGGATGAGACATCTCCCTATAGTAGCAAACCTAGTTGATGCTTGCACTCTTGAGTGTCAATGGGGGTAGTGTCATCAAGATATAATCCAGTTGCATCCCGAAGCAGGTCATTGAAGCTATATATAGCTTCCAATAGTCGAGTCTTAGCAGAATCACCCTCAGTCTTTACTTTATCAACAATTCCCCTCCTTAGCATGAGCATTTCCAACCAATGATCAGGCATATGCAACTTATCCTTTGTCAAACTGTTATCCTCAATGAGAACTTCCTCTGATAACTTACTCATAGCCAAAACTCAAGGATGAATATGTGAATAATAGTTATCATAACCCTCGCTGTCCTCCATTATTACCCCCATTTAGCTTTAAGAGTACAAAAATCCCTATGCATTTTAGTGAGCTCATCAATTATATCATAGGCCTCATTATATATTTCAGTTATCCATTACCAAGTTACTGAGGCAAGCTTCCTAATATTATCAAAATCTTCTAATTCTTCCTTTGAAAGAATAGAAGGAGCAATTGTAGTTCCATCTTCTGTATGCATAGGATTGATTAAGTACTTAACAAAAGCACAAAGCTCTTCATTTTGCTGCCTGAACTACTGTTTGGCAAGCTTATCTTCATTCATTCTATTCATTATGTTAGAAGAAATCTTTGAACTCTTTAATTTCTTGTACTCTATTTTTTGGACTGAGGTTTATTGTGGATATATTTGTTGCTGAATCCATGGGAGGCGGTTAAGCCTTGTCACGAACCCAAGCATTGTGCTGCACAACACAAGGAGACCAAGGGCACACACCTTGCAACAATCCCCCCAGCGCAAGTGAGGGGTTCAAACTCGTGACCCAGGCTGTGATACCAATTGTTGCTAAATCCATAGGAGGCGGTTAAGCCTTGTCACGAACCCAAGCGTTGTGCTACACAACACAAGGAGACCAAGGGCACACACCTTGCAACAATATTATATTCCTCTGACCTAACATATTCTTTATTCATTTGTGTAGGAGGCACTACAATTTCAGTCACCCTTGATCCTGAAGCATCTTTGTATATCCTTGAGTGTACCTTTTCTTGTTTATGCTTCTTCCACTTCTCGAGCCAGGCAAGGAAAGTATCCAGATTTAGATCCACAACTTTAATTTGAGGTTGTTTCACTTGTAGCCTTTGCTGCAACCAATCTGGTGCTGCCAAAGAATGAGTAGAGGAACCAATTTGGTTTCCCTCTTTATTCAAAGAATCCCTACTACCTGTATCATCTGTTATTGCCCCTTTATCTGCACTATCTTTTCCAAGAGTGTTGGTATCTGCTCTTAGGGGAGAACCTATTTGCTTAAGCTTCTCTCCAACATTCTGCTCAGCCTTATCAAATGTATCTTGGTCTGGCTTATCATGTGTAGGACTGTCTTGAATGTCTACCACTTCTACAGTGCTCAGATCCACAAGAGGGTTGTCTGGGGCATCTTCTATCTGTACTTCCTCCTCATTGATGATATTCAACTCTACACAGACCTTAATTCCCTCCAACAAGGGTACTTGGGGAGATGGAGACTTAGGAGCATCATCAACACTTCAGAATGGTCAGATTAAGCTACTATTTATTGTCATTAAAGAATCTACTACAGTAGTTGGTAACTGCACCCTAAAAGGGTTTGCAAATGCTGAAAAACCAAAGGAAGGTGGAATGGAAGGATGGGGAAGAACAGGAGGAATGACGGTGGGCCTGGAAAGATAAAGCGGTGGTAGGGAGAAGGATGGATGCATGAGTATAGTGGAAATGGGTGGTAAAGAAGAAATTATGAAAGGTGAAATAGATGGGAAAGAAGAAATAAAGAGTGAAATAGGAAGGGAAAGTGGAGGTGATGAGGAGATAGGGATGTCAATGGATGCAAGAAGGGGAGAAGATGGAGAGGAAGAAGAGGGTGCAACTAAGACAACAATAGGAGAAGGTGGTGTAGAAGCTACAATGGAGATGGAAAGAGAAGGTGACAAATTTATAGTGGGGGGAGTAGGAAGTACATAAGTAGTTGGTACACTTGATGTAGCAAGAGGAGCAATAGCAGTATGTGGAGGAATGGCAGTGGATACGACTGCTACTGGGGGGTCTTGCACAATTCTAAGGCTTAGATCCTTCTTTGAAGTATTGGTTTTTTTTACCTTTGACCCTTCTGCTTCGCCAGTTGGTGCATGTTTTCTTTTAGAAGTCCTTGTGTGTATAGGGGATACTTCGCCCCTTATTGCTTTCCTCTTGGACTCTTTGGCTGCTTTCCCTTTACCTTTTCTATCTGCTAAAGGGATGTCATCCTTAGTATCCTCACTATCAGGATTTCCCCCCTGGGTTGCCCCTCTTGAAACTGTAGGCTCTGGCTCCTCAACCTCAATAGGTTCATCTTTTTCATCATCACTTTCTCTCTCTTCTCAGGGATGGGTGTATGTCAATGCTACACAAGCAGCAGTGAGCTGAGCCACTTGTGTCCTTACCCAAATTTTGCTATATCTCATGGGGTTCTTCATAATCTCCTCAAGGGAACTATCTTCTGCCTAAGCCCAGTTGGGAGGTGGAACAGGCTGACCAAATACTCTCCTCTATTTAGCCTCTTGTATTACAAATCCATCATCAACCAACTGATCTGGTGCTTGAGCTATCTAAAATCAGTTAATGAAGTCTAGGGACAATCTTGAGCATTTTCTTCTTGTTACTTCATGCTCATTAGTGCAATTTGGCCAAAGTCCTCTAAGTGCTCCTTATGGAAGATATTATTGCTCACATGTTGCTCCAAAGTCCCAAAAGGACCGAAATGTGTCTGGACTTTGTAGAAAATTAAGTGTAGTTGCTGCAGCTCAACATTTGAGTACTTTGCTACACCGATTGTGCTGCAAGTGAATAGGTCCTTTCCCAAAACAATAGGGAACTTGATGGAATCTCTATGCAGATGCTTCAACATGTTATGATAGACACACAATTGTCTAGTCAACTCGAACAAGACTATTTTTTTTGGTTGGGTACTTGGGTAGCTTGTGAGGAGCTCCCTTAAATCCCTACACTCTGAGATATGTAAATTTGGGGAATTGGAAGTACCACCTGCCATAATTTTGAATTACATTGGCAGCCTTGAGGGATATCCTCCTTGACATGTCAACTTGTAACATTCTAGTAATATGCATGGTGAATGTACCATTCACCCTTTTGTAGTGCACTAAAGATTGAACAAGCTATAGCTGTGGATAACATTCATACACTTTCAACTCACCCTCTACATTTTCAATTGTTCCTAATTGAGAAAGTCCAAGATAAACAAGGTTTCTAGCCAACATGTATACTACATAAGAAGACCAATAAAAGGTCTTATTCTCACTCAAGGCCAAGAATGCCTCATGGATATTATTATTGATTAGGTGGGCCCAGTGTAGTTTTGTATCTCCTTTCATGATTTCCTCAATGTAGTCAAACATCCATGGCTCAAAGGTTGATGCAACGGGCAGTCCCATAATCCTGCTTAACAGTGTAACCAAGTCTCGTACCTCATCCTTAAAATCTCTCCTATATAGTACATGAGGCACTTTGGACATTGCTTTCCTTTTCTTCTTCATCCAAGTGTCATTTATAATCCTCCTACAGGCCTTCAGCCCTTGATCATACATTGCTTAGCTTTGGGTCCTAGTGACTATAGTTAAGGGAGGGAAAGGAGGAATATCAAACGCTTCTGAAAGAGCTTCTATAGTGAATCTTGTAATTACCCTCCCATCCTAGGTTACTACTGACCTAGTGGGAGCATGGTATCTCTTAGCACAGGCTATAATTAGTTTTGGAAACTAAACTAAGGTAGGGAATGCAACAACCTGGGCAATCCCATTATCTTTGATCCTGCTCACCCAATCGGTTGGGTTGTCCCTGAAGATCCTCAACTTGAAGTCATCTAGGTCGATATGACCTAAGTTAGTATCTCCCTTGTTGTTCCAGACCGAGGTGATCTTGGAAGAGGGAGGAATGCCCTTGAACTCGTACTTCATTGTTGTAGCCCTTGTAGACATTTATCTTGTAATACAATACCTTAATGAATACCCTAATTGAATACCATTCCATATGCCTAACTCTATCAATTTGATTAGGAATCCTACAGAAATCATCAAAATAATACCTTTACATGAATTCCTAACATTAATTTTCCATTTAGGCATCAAATTCAATCCACTGCAGTAAGAAGCGACCATTTGCCCTCCTACTAGATGTAAGCTTAAAATGTCATGGAAATCAAACTTTACACCAATTATGATAAATAAGGCATTCAAAACTAACTAAATGATGCAAAATGTCCAACATAAAGTGAGCAGTTAGACTTGTTTAGGATGCAATAGAAATTTGCACTAAAAGTAGGTTTTCTAGTCTTTGCAAGATAAAGTGGGGATTTGGGCTTCTGCAGGACAATCAGAGTTTTAAGCTCCTGCAGGATATATCCTACACCTAATAAATTTAGTACCGGGGACTTTCTTTTCCAAAGCGGGTAAAACATGAGTCACTGGATATGCGGGGATTTGGACCTGTACCGGATATGTCAGGTATGCAGTCAATTTGGTGCAACAGGATTTACTTTATTCTAAACAAGCATTAGGCAAGGTACCAGACATAGTGGAAGAATTGATCCCTACTAGATAAAGCGGGTAAAACACCTTATACTGAATAAAGTGGGGGAAATGATTCCTATCAGATAAAGTGGAGGAATCGGCCTTTACCGGACAAGTCTGACATCCTATGAAATTCACACAAAAGGCCCCTTTGGTGGTCTAAGGTATCAAGGTGGGTGAAGGGGCGCTCACCAGATGAGGTAGAGGTTTTGGGGTCTAGTGGATATATTTGACACTCACTAAAATCTCTGCGAATAATCCAAACTATAAGTGTTAAGCGAACTCGAGGGATTATGTACGACAAAGGGGGGTTTACTCCCTTTGCAGACAATGTCCACCAGAAATGAAAAGTCCTGCTAGCATGATTTCTCCACCCTAGGGCATGACCTCTAAGATGGTTTTCAAACACTAACCAAAATGACACTTAACTCATTAAGGGATTCATGGCATGCAATGAATTTCTACTGCATCACAAACTTATTTAACATGTTGCACAAATTTGACCTAAAATCTAGACTTCAACACACAGACCCATTTAGAAAAGAGATCGTAACCTCATAAAATATAAACCCTTTGTCGTAAGTAAAAACCCTTTGCCATAAGATAAAAACCAATATGAACAAAACTAGGGTTTAGTGTTCATACCAATCATCATTGCAACTTAGGAAATTTATTTACCTTACAATTAGTTCTTATGAGAGCACAACCTATGTAAATATCAGTAAAATGCAAGGCAAATGGAAAAAAGGGGCCGACCTAGTTCAGTTTAAGAATGCAAATAAAACCTTCAAGTAGACACAAAAAATCTTCAATCGATGTAGTGGAATCCTCAATTGTGCTGAGAAACATCATGCAAGCAGCTAAGATCGCCTAAAGCTCAAGGAGATTATGAAACTCTAAATGCAGATGGTAAATGGACTAGAATTTCAAGTTTCATGCCCCTGACAGGGATTTCTTAAATGCTTCTGACAAATTGATAGAGTAGCGAGCACTCAGGATGCCGAAAGCGAGGAAAATGGTCATGACAGGATGAGCGGGGAAAAGATGGTCCACCAGATGATGTTTGTTAGCCATTGATAGTCCCGCAACATCCTACAAGGGTTGAAATACTTGCTTTCCATTGGTAGGCGATACCTTAAGTGAAAAGTAGAGCTTTTGGACCTCACCGGACATGTCCTACAGCATCCACTTTTAGCGTAATGTTTGGTGGATATTAGAATCAGTGCAAAGCATAGAAAATCAAGTTTCCCTTCATTCATTCACATACAAGAAAACCCAAAACCTTTTTTAAACCCACCATGAAACCAAAGTAAATTCCAAGAGGACACAAATTATCACAAAAGCCAATTTTGGAACAAATCCTCTATTCAAGGCATGACTTCACTTTCTCAATGTCACAAGGAAGGAAAACTAGGACTCCAAGCCAAAGCAGAAGAGGGGGTCTGCATTTGGAAAAATGGGGTGTGTGTGCAGGGCACAACAGGGACATCTCTCAACTGGCCTTTGATGAAATTTGTCAAATCTGTAGGAACTATTCACTCTCAACCATGAGGAAAACTAGAGGCTCTAGAGCTTTGACATCCACAAAGACATCTGCAAGTGTCTCTTGGGTGGAACTCAGTAATATTCTGTCAAATATGTAGAGACATCATTTATCATTTGGAAACCCAGTTAGACACACTACATGTGAAGAAGAAGCAAGAGGAGGTAGATGTAGCTTTGGTAGAATACTATCCACATTGCCGACAAAAGAAGGTTGATTGTAAATGCAAATGAATTGCTAGCATTTTTGAAGAGAATCCTGTGAGACCATATTTCCACACCTTGGAAGTTGAGGAAGGTCAGGTATTTTACATCATACAATGTAAGCCTTGGCAATAGAGATAAGGTATGCCTCAAGACCCTTTGTCTTATAATAATTCATTTCCAAGATCTAGTTCAAATATTCCTAATTGGTATAACACACCTTGGAATAACATGCCAAATCAACCTTGGTTAAACATACCACCATCCAGCTAGACCCCACAATAGGGGATCTGACCACAACAACCATATCAATCTCCAAATTACAATTAGCAGTGACAATAATCCCAGAACCCATGGCCACAACAATGGCGAGGAAACCAACCATAGAAAAACTCAAATGTAAGCTACCCACAACCACATCAAGCCTTAATACAACAACCAACCATTATGCCAAACCCATATGTTCAATCATTTACTTCCATAAATCTATCAATTTTAGATGTGTCCTCTATCATGACATCTGCAACAATTGAAATATCACTTGGTAGAACACTTAATGTCAATAACCAGTTGACAACATCTTGACAATCTAAACTGCTCACCATGCTATAGACTCATAAAACAACATTTGCCTGGGATTACCATGACATGAAAGACATAGACCCTAATCTCTTCATGCATAGAATATATATCAACGAAGGATGTCGACTAATTAGGCAACCCCAAAGAAGAATGAACCCTATTGTCTGAGACATTGTGAAAAATGAATTACAAAAACTTTTAGATGCATGATTCATATACCCTATATCAAGCAGCTAGTGGGTCTCCCCATTATTCAAAGTACCAAAGAAAGGGGGAAAGTGGCATGTATGTGTTGATTATAGAGAATTGAATACAACCACTAGAAAAGATCATTTCCCTCTTTCTTTCATTTCAGGTTTTGGATTCCTTGTCTAGGAAGAAATAATTTTCTTTCTTAGATGGGTTCAGTGGCTATAATTAGATTAAAATAGCCCTTGAAGATCAGTACAAGACAACCTTTACATGTCCTTGGGGTACCTATTCCTATTCAGTCCTACCATTCATACTATGTAATGACTCAACAACCTTTCAAAGGGTTGTTTTGAGCATCTTTTTTTATTTTGCTCACGATTGTATGGAAGTATATATGGATGATTTCACCACCTATGGAGAATCCTATGAAGAGGCATTAGAAAACCTTGAGAAAGTCTTGCAAATATGTCAGGATCATAATCTCTCTCTCTCTCTCTCAGTCATGAGAAATGTTTCATGATGATGGAGGGAGTGGTCCTTGGACATGTGTCAAAGAGAGGAATTTAGGTAGACCCCAATAAAAATGAAGTAATCTCAACTTTGCATGTGCTACAAAAATAGAAAGATGTAAGGATCTTTCTTGGCCATGCAGGATATTACATGAGGTTTACTAAATACTTCAGTAAAATAGAAACACCATTGTTTTTCTTGCTTTCTAAAGATATTAAATTTTATTGGACACCTATCTACCAAGAAGCCTTCAAGGTTCTTAAAAACTCTTTAAAAATTACACCTGTATTGAAAGGACCCAATTGGATAGTTCCTTTTCACATTCATATTGATGCCTCTAACTTTACCATAGGTGCTATGTTAGGACGAAAACAAGAGAGTTTGGAGTATGCCATCTACTATATAAGAAAAAGTCTACAAGTTGTTAAACTTAATTACACTGTCACAAAGAAAGAAATGTTAGCTATCATTTATTCCATTAATAAGTTTAGATACTATATCATTGGTGATCAAGTTTTTGTTCATATTGACTATGCATCAATTAGATATCTAATGAACAAACCAATGGTTAGTGGACACATTGTTAAATGGTTGTTGTTCTAGGAATTTGATATCACTATTGTGGACAAGCCTGACAAGGCAAATGTAGTTTCTGATTTTCTCTCTCAGCTCACCATTAATGCAAAAGATCCATTTTTGGATGAATCTTTTCCTAATGAAAAATTATTTGCATTAACAGTGCATACACCTTGGTATGCAGACATAGCCAATTATCTGGTAGCAGGAAAGACACCTCCACACCTTTCACCAAGAGAAAGGCACCATATGGTTGAACACAACTTTCCTTACTCATGGGTGGTTGGATATCTCTTTTACACAGGACCTGACAATTTCATGCACATGTCTATTCGTGAAGATGAAGTCTATGATATCCCTAAATCTTGCCATGATGAGCCTTATGGAGGACATTTTGCATCTAAGAGAACATCACTCAAGATCTTAAACACTAGATATTATTGGCCAACACCACATAAGGATGCAGTGCAGTACACAAGAAGATGTGATCACTGTCAGTAGATGGGCATACCTATAAGAAGTGATGAGATGCCACTGTAGCCATAATTGGTAATGCCACCCTTTGAAAATGGGGCATCAACTTTATTGGGCCCATAGATCCTCCTTCTAACAACAAGGAATACTTACTAGTATGTACTGATTACCTGACCAAATGGGTTGAAGTTAAAGCTTTACATTTTGCCAGAGACAACAAGGTAGCCACATTTTATATGAGGAGGTATTCACAAGGTATGGAGTGGCCAGAGAGATAGTCACTAATTAGGGACCATAGTTCCCATCAGAGTTGATTGCTAATTTGATTAAGGAGTATGAAATCAGGTACAAAAAATCTAGCCCCTATCACCCATAGTCAAATGGTCAGGTTGAAGTCACCAACAAAGAAATTGAAACAATATTGACAAAGACAATAGCATTGCACATAAAAGATTGGGCAACGAAATTACTTGAAGTAATATGGGCATGCAGAACAACATGGAAAACAACAAAAGGGTTTACACCCTATGAATTAGTAAATGGCAAGAAGGTCATCGTTCCTATCAAATTTGAGTATTAAACATTGAGAACAATAGTGCAAATGGGAGTGGATCTCTCTGTAGCTCAAAAAGATAAGACTCCACCAGCTCAATGCTTTAGATGAGTTAAGAATGGAAGAAATCCACCATACTGAAATTGTACAAAAATAGAGAGTAAAATGGCATGACCAATACATTAAGCTATGACTCTAAATATAAGGACCATAAAGGAAAATTACAGACAAGATGGTTGGGTACTTATGAGATAAAAGAAGTTTACCCAAATGGTGCTATACAACTGACAACAATTGATCTAGTTAGATTTTCACTGATGCTAAATGGCCATCATTTAAAACTCTATAAGCAACAATTAGATAAATAGAGCTTCCTACAAAAATTCACACAAGAATTGGGACCCACACCTCACCAAGATTCAACAAAGGATTTTGCATGCATTATATTACTCGAAGAAGCCACCAGTTCACACACTACCACATCAGTAGATGAGCCCATAAGCTCAATTGTTGTCATTCCACAAGTATGATTTCCTTTCCACCAATAAAACAATAAAAAAATAGAAAAAGAAAGATGGTCACATTGCAAGCACATGTAGCCACTATACCCACACGCACTACTAGAGGGACCTGTAATAACTACATCCACAACCACTCTTAAAGGGACCTGTCACCACTACATCTAACGCCACTGCTTGATGAACCTATAGCAACTACCTTAGGGACCTTAAGTACTTTTGTCATAGCCACTACCTAAGGGATCTTTATAGACTACCTCTGCAACCACTACTTGGGGGACCAAATGTACATATACACCTCCTCAGATAGCCAGTCACATCTGTGCATGTCACCACTCTTTCTTCCATAACTGTACTCTTTCATGTCACGCATCTACATTCATGTGCATTTCCATCCATAAGGCTTGCGTCCAATCACATCAAGCCATTCCAACTAGACCACTTTTTGAGATCATTCACTTCAGTCACCGTACCAACATCTTCACATGCGCCACCATTCTTCTCAACACCACTGCTCATGATATTTCTTTCTTGACTCCATTAATTTGTTAGGATTAAGGTGCCATCAACCTTGTAAATCCTATGTAATTAATTATTCATAATATTGTTTGTAAATCACCCATAAGGGATGAAAGGTTTCACCAACAACGATCTTGTTTCAGCCATATGTTTATATCCGGTCCTGAACACTAATTCGTCCACGACAGGGGGTCGCATGAGGGTTTCCCATTTTATTTATATTTTATCATTGTAAATCTAGACCATTCATCATTAGGTCATAGATCTGATGGATGATATTATGTCAGTTTTCTTGCCCTAGAAAGTAACCCCCTTTTATAAGGATATTTGTACTACATTTTTATTAGAGTTGAGAGTAATAGGTGCTGTTGGATTGAAGATTGAAGAAGAAGAGGAAGTGCATGCATTGTAATCTCATATTTGCAGATAATACAACTTGGAGCCTCTTTTCTTGGTGGAGTTTTTTACCCAAAAGGGTTTTCTCCACATTACATACTATGTTATGTGTTCAATTCTTGATGCATGTTATTTCTATATAATGGGTTTTATTTCTGTTGCAATCTCCATTGATTCTACATTATTTAGAAGACATTAATAAGGTTTGAATCAGATTTCCATTTAGTTGCATGAACAAACACTTACACTCAACATTGACAACTAGTAGAAGAAATAAGAAAAAGGGAAGCAAAGGGTTATAGGGTGATATCAGTAGTGACTGAAAGGAGATAGAAGTGAAGGTAAAAATGGAATTTTGAGAATCTCTAATCAAGAAGGTGTTGCATTATCATACAATGGGTGCAGAGCCAATTCGAAGAGAACTGACCGACCATACAACATTGTTGAATGATCATGATTGTCTACCTATATTCTAGCAAGCCGGATGGCTGAATTATTTTCTTAAATTGAATGAATATAATGAGCCCATGACATAGTAGTTTGTGAAGACATTGTAGAACACTGAGGCAATAATTAGAGGATTGAGGGTAGATGTTTTAGAGGAAGCAATTGTAGAGGTATCTGGGTTACCTATAATCAGTGAAGAATTTTCAGTACATGTCGATGCTATCATAGCTTAGAACAAGTTCATGCAACCCAGAGAGGAATTAGATTCCTTAGATAAAGGTACCAAGTGTCTTTCTCTACCTTGGTCATGGGATTCTATTGCTATATGTATTATTAGATATTTGACTTGTGATGGGAGGCAATCATTATTGTATACAGTTCATTTTAAATTGCTTAATCACCTCTGCCATAATAGATTAGTAAATGTCTTGAATTATTTGTTTAATCTGCTAAAGAGAATGTCTGTTGAATACAAGAGGAAGGGAAACCAGTCTGCTTTGTCCCATCATTGTTGAATAGTTTTACTGGTAAAAATAAGTCTATATGCTCAATTTCTAGACCTCCCTTGGGAAAGTTTTCTTGAATTCAACCATATAGATGATAGACCTAACATCAAACCTTATGGTAGACCCTTGAGGTCTAGACTAGTTAGGGAGGATAGGACACATGGAGGAAATGAACCACCTGAGAAAGGAGAGGAAACACATACGACCTCTTCCCAACAAATGGCCTCACCTACCTGCAGTCGTGATGAGCAATATGATATGCATGAGCATGCAGTCCCACATACTGATAACCTAATGGTGGAGCCTATAGTTTCCCCCATTTTTGTAAATAAATCTTCACTTGTGAAAACACCCTTTTTAGAGCATTCAGTCTCTCTGAACTGCAACCATTTAGAACAACATGAAATGTGGGATACACAACCTGCAACTTCTGAGACACAACCTACATCATCTATAGTTTCCAAGACCCTTGTTGTAAAGAACCCCCCTTCCACTTCTAAAACTGACAAGAAGAGGACTAAGGACAAAAAGAAGTAAAAATCACCCTTGCAATCACCAAGGCATACACACCACCTCAAGAGCAAGGGGGTCACAAGAGGTAAAACTACTCCTAAGAAGAAGAGGGTGGTTTTGTGGAAATCGATACAAATTTAGAAATGAAAAATCTATTTGTCAACCAGGAACAATTAAACAAGGCACAATTCATGACTATGGAAATAGATACATAGTCAAAGGAGGAACATTTATTTACATCCAAGAAATGGTCCAAACCCCCAATGGTACAAAAAATCAAGAAATACCAGTTTCCTTTGCCGAGTCTCAAGAAGAAGAATTATTTTTGGAAGCCGAAGGAAAAGTTGATGAGCTACATGCAACTCTTAAAAGAATTGAGGAATTAGAGAAGTAACTACAAAGATATCAACACAAGGAACTTGGGTTGGACAAAATAGTTAAGGAATTGGAGAGACAATTGCAAAGTTATCAATAGAAGGAGATAGGATTAGACCGGCTGGCTCAAATGACCATTATGGAAATAAACAAGAAGGGTCCAGAGCCTAATTACATAGTATTCCTCAGGAAGAAGCTACACAACCAACCCTAGTAACCTTTGGTTTGAGACCGTGCGAAAAGATTGAAGAAGTATCTAAATTGTAGTATGAATGGGATGAGGAGAAGAAATAAATGAGAAATAATCATGGAAAGAAGATTGAGGAAAATAATAAGGAGATATGCAACTTATGAGGTGTAGACCTCTTGCAAGGGTTTATGCCCTATTTTTACAAGAACAATGTTGGCAGGGAACATGGCACCAAGCAGAACCTACCGTAGGTTACTTCAAAAGGCATGTAGAGGATAGAACTGACTCATAAATATGTATTTTGGGTAAGGACACACCTCTATGTAGATATATAGGAGATGCATATAAGCAATTTAAAGGAAGAGTGTAAGAGAGAGTGAGAAAGTATGAGATAGATATGTATAAGGCAGAGACTCAGACCTGCCAGTATGAACATGTATGTACCAGTTAATGAGAAATATAGATAAAGGAGATATAAGGGTTATGATATAATTGTATTGTGTTATGAATGCTTTACTTTGTACCACATAATAGATTTCCCTAATGTTTATTCATGTTTCTCTCATTGTCTGACTGGGGCATAAACTAGACTTTAGAGACTTGACTGAGGACCAAATCTTTAGACTGGTTTCCCTCTCATTTCTTGCCAACATTTGGTTCCATTGTCAGGACCCTAGAAAAGGATGGTGAAGAAAAGAGAGAATAAATAGTAAAAGAAGTGCGGAGTAGAGTAAAGTAAGGAAACTTGAGTAATAATATTTTTTTTATGATCTGCAAAAGACTTTTAATTCTCTTAAGTTCCTACCCTTGTGAGAGGGGGGCAGACACTTAAGGGGATGGAAAATGGAATAGGGGAAGGATTTGAAAAGATACTTGAAAAGATGTAACTCTTCAAGATAAGCCAACCATGGGGTACATAAGGATTAATATGATTCCAAATAAAAAACACCCATGGCAAAAGGAGATAACAAAAGATCAAGGGAAATCAATGAAATTATACTAACCAGAATGGAGATAAGCAGAGAGGAGAGACAAAAACAAACTCAAGAATGATAAGAAAGGTACTGTAGAAGAATGGAAAAGGTAGGATAGACAAGTAGAAAATAGGATAGAGAAATTATGGAAGAAAATAATAAGTGGGATGAACGCACAAATGAGGGTGTTGCTGAGTGTGCTAAGGTGGGTGTTGCCAGAGAGGAAAATATAAAGGGAAAAGAAAGGATGGATGAAACAACCATAGAGGCTACTACAAACTTAATACAAAGAGATATAGAGAATCCCGAGCCTATTACAATGCATATTAATAGGGCTAATTTTTTTTAAAAAAGTATAGGAGGAAGAATTGAGGTATATGAGTAGTTCAGAAGTACGTGGAAGGAAGAACATAACCAAACCCTAGCCCTATCGCAAATATACAAAACCCCAGAATATCAACCTAATTTTGCTAATATTCAAATTAGAGTTGACAAACAATGGGAAGAATTACTAAATCCTATACGGAACCTTCAACCCTTAAATTTGGATGTGGATTACTTAGACCACTTGGTAAATCAAAGTATAATAAAGATTAGAGAAGAAGCGGTATATAAAGATATCAGTTCCAGAAATATAAGACAAAAAGTGAAAAGTCATCTACTGAAAACATAATGTCATTTACAAATGAAAGAGTATCCTTGAGAATGAAAAGGTAGTTTGAAGAGACACACCCCCTCAACCAGGAGTCACCCCAGGTGCCTTATAAAGCAAGAATAATTTTAATAAAAGAGCAAGTTGACAGTGAGAAAGAAAGAGAACAAGATATTAAGAAAGATTTTGAGGAAAATTTGGGTAAAGAGTATTTTGATATCCAATTGCGGAGAGATAAAGGAAGAGAACATAAAACTCTAAAACAGAGGGAAGAGCCTAAGGAGAAGAAAAATCAGAAAGAAAACTACCACAAAACACTAGAGGGTCTAGAAAAACAAAACAAAGGAAAGATGGATGCTATAATTAAATTACCGGTGTTTGAAAAGGATACAGCTGAAGTTGCAGAGCACATTTTTGTACTAGAATTAATTCAGAGCCAGAATGAGATAACCAAAGATGACACTAAACTATTTCACTTTATTGGGACATTGCGGAATGATGCGTTAAAATTGTATAGAAAGGCTTGTCCTAGACATGAAAAAACATGGGATGAGGTGAAGAAGAAATTCTTGGAGAACTTTGAAACTATGGAAATACCTACTAAAGGAGTGAGTAAAATGAGAGAATTAATACAAAGGCATGGAGAAACCATAAAGGAGTTTGACAAAAGATTTAAAGAAACAGTCCTCAAACTAGAAGAACCATTGATTGAGAAGCAAAAGATTGAATGGTTTACATCCAAAATAAGCCCAGATGTGAGAGCATCTCTAGATGGTAGAATATTTGAAACATATGCAGAAGTGGTCACATTAGCCTGCCACATTGAGGCACAAACATGGTGTAAACAAGACTAAAACAAGGAAAACATGGAATTAGAAAGATTAAGACTCGAATTGGAGTAGTTGAAACTTAAACATGAGATCTTGGCAAAACATGAAGATAAAAGGCTGAATATATGGTGTTTTTATTGCACAAAGGAAGGACACATAAGGAATGAATGTTTGAAAATAAAAGGAAAAAGACAAGCCACCACAATGAAGGTGGATATAAAAGCACTTCCTACAAAGAACAATACAGTCTATTATGGATTATGTAGAGAATGGGATGATCATGAAACACCTGATTATCCATCACAAATGTTAGGGTAAGAGAAGATGAGGATGAAAGTAACTCATGGTATAATGCAAATCACAAGAACAAAGTACAGAACAATACCATGGCATAAGTAAAAGGCCTAGCAGAAAGACTATTATATCTTCAGGACCAAGGTTATAAGTAGCCTTCATGGAGAAATCAAAGAAGCATGAATACTATCTAGAATACAAATCAAAATGTACCATATGAAAATAACTATAGTAATGATGATAGAGGAGAATTTAGAGGTTATAGAGGAGGCGAAGCCAAGGTAGAGGCAAAAGAAGTAGAGATGACGCCACTTGTTATAAATGTGGTAAACTAGAGCACTTTTCTAATGAGTGTTGGGGAGAAAGAAGAAGAAAATACACATTCTACAACAGTACAAAACATGACCTTTTCACATGTGATAAAGCACATTAATACTTTCAAAATGCACCGTAACAGGGAAAAGGAGGTGATTTGGATAAGAAAAAAGGGGCTAGAGTAATCAGAAGAGTCCCTAAAGAAGAAGGTCAAGTCCTAAGGACTTGTCAGAGAGATAAGGATGGCAATACAGATCTATCTTCATTAGAAGAAGAGAGCCAAAATAGAAAAATAAAGCAAGAAAAAATTAAAATGGATAAAGAAAAAGAGAAAGTGGTAGTAGTCACAATACATGGTACAAACACTAAAGGAAAAAGAAATGATACTATTGAATCAAAGAGAGAAGAAAGTGAGGAGGAAGATATATTCTTCCTAGATAAAAGACAACATGATGATATAGTACAAAAGACTAAACAGATAGTAATAGAAGAACAAGAGAAATAGAAACAAGTCAATTGATTCTTCACAGAAGAAGAAGTTGCGACACTCAAATAGTTTACATCACTAACACAACAACATAATCTGATGGAGAAATTTAAATAATTTGCTAAATATTGGAATAAGGAGAAGATACCACGCAACCAAGTTAGGCCAATGGGCAGAAATGAAAGACATTGGAAAAAAAAACATTATTGGTGGATGCTCATATTAATCATAAAAAGGTCAAAAATGTAATGATAGACTTGGGTGCAGACATAAACATGATCACTAAGAAGCTTTGGGAACAACTAGGGAGACCTAGATTGTCTCAAACACCCTACAATATTACTTTGGCAGATGGGTCTAGCATGTCAACCATTGGAACATGGAAACAAGTAGAGGTAACCTGATGGGCATCAAACAAGTAGTAGACTTTGTGGTTGTCACTATGAAATAACAAGGAGATTCCTTTAATGCACTACTTGGACTAAGATGGTTTGTAGATGCCAATGGCATAGTGGAATTCCGCAAAGAAGAACTATCTTTTGTGGATAGTAATAAAATTATATTCATACCTTTAGGACTACCAATGGGCCTATATTGAAGAATCCACCCATGTGGAAGATAGTGATGAGTACCCTAAGAACATTTACACAATATCAAGATTGGAAACAAATGAAATAGAGGGAGAACCAAATTCAATAGGAGAAATAGAGGTGGAGACAGAGAATGACATCACTAATAGTGAAGAAGTCCTAGAAGCATAGATAAAAAATGAACCAGAGCTCAAAACCTAGAGAATGATAGGAATTAAGAGGATATGCATGGTTCAAACTAGTAAAGAAAATCTACTGCAATCCTCCACAACAAACGACAATACACCACAGAAGATATGTGTCAGTAAGGAAGACCAAAATGAAGAGGAATCTACAAGATCTCATCATATAAATAATATTATGAGAGGAATCTCCCACATCAAACTACCAAAGTTCTCAGGGGTTAAAGACCTACAACAATACTTGAATGAGATGGAGGCAATCTTTTCAGAAGAACAAAGCAGAATAGAGGCAATACAACATACACTAGTATGTAATGCAACAAATTGGTGCTCCACACATGTAGATTTAGTTCAAGATTGGCATACATTTAAGCTTCTTATCAGTGTGAGATACTTATTGGAACAAGGAGAATACAAAGAAATACCCAAGTATGAAGGCCAAAATCTATTGCAACAACACTTAACCACTTTCATAGTAGCATGGGAAAACATAAAAGAACATAGAAATGATATATACACCCACATATTCTACTGTACATTGACACCAATAGCCCAAACTTGGTATATCAACCAAGAGAAGAAAGGAAACAAGTAATTAGGTGGAAGTACAAGCTGACTTTATACATACATTTTCTTTCTGCAGTCAGGAGAAATCTATACATGTTGCACTTGTGAAAATAAAAGAAATAAATTTTCAACAAGTAATAGAGGAAGAGAAAGAAGAACCAGAGCATAGTACACCACCACCAAGATTTGAAGGGATATGGAAATTGGTGGAATGGATAAATCAACAGTCAAGGAACATGGGTCAAAATGCTATAAAACTACAAAGATAGATGATGAGGATAATAAGGATACAAACATTGATGTCCAAGAGGGAGAAAGAGAGCTAGAAATATTGACTGAACCAAAGGACCAATATTACAATGAACCACTAAAAATCAGAGAAGAAAATATTGTAAAGGAAGGTGATCCTAAACTAGCAAAGATTGGAGACTACTTGGATGAAAAAGTGGTAATGCAGGTAACTGAGATTCTCTTTGAGTTTGAGGATTTATTCCCAAGGACATTTATTGAAATGAAAGGCATTAAAGAAGAAGCATGGAAAATGAAAATACAATTGAAAGGAGTGAAACCAGTAAAGAAAAGGCCATATAGGCTCAACCCTAACATGAAGAAAAGAGTCAAGGTAGAAATTGACAATATGTTAGCAACATGGATCATAAAACTTGTTGAGGAAGCCGACTGGATCAACCCAATGGTGGTACAAAACAAGAAATCAAATGAAATAAGAATATACGGAGACTACAAAGAGTTAAATAAAGCTTACATATATGATCCATTCTCCACACCCTTCACAGAAGAGATATTAGAATCAGTTGCCAAAAGGGAGATATATTTACTGATGGATTTTTTGGCTACCACCAAGTAAAGATAAGAGGATCAACCTAAAACAACATGTGCATCTAAATTAGGATCCTACATGTACACAGGGATACCTTTTTGACTAAAGAATGCACCAGCAGTCTTCAGTAGAATAATGTTAAATGTATTCAAAGAATTCATTCATGATTTCTTAGAGTTTTATCTAGATGATTGGACTATCTATGGATTAATGAAAGTCCACACACAGACCTTGAGGATGATGTTCAAAAAATATAGAAGTTTGCAAATATCATTAAATCTCAAGAAATGCACATTGCGGTACCTTTTGGGACTCTTCTAGGTCACATTATTTCAAGGAAGGGTTAATGGAAGATCCCCTGATAGTAACTCTAATTCTCACACTACCACCATCTAGAACAACATAAGTAAAAACTTTCTTAGGTTACACTAGGTATAACCGAAAATTTATAAAGAGTTATGCACCAATAGCAACACCTTTGGACCTGAATTACTTAAAAAGAAAAATAGAAGAAACATTGAATGGAATGAGCAGTGTCAATCCTCTTTTGACATACTAAAACATAAAATTATTGAAGCTCCTATCTTGATATTCCCATATTGGAACATTCCTTTCCATGTCCATGTAGATGCCTCAAGCATAGTAGTAGGTGATGTATTAGCTCAACCTAAAGGGACTAAAGACCATCCTATAACATTTTCCAGTAGGAAATTATCAAAACTAAGAAAAATTACACCACAATAGAAAGGGAAGTAGTAGCAATGGTATATGCACTATAAAAATTTAGACACCACCTACTATCCACACCCTTCACCTTATTTACTGACCATGAACCATTAAAGTACCTATTAAACAAACCTATCATATAAGAGAGAATATGTAGATGGTTGCTACTATTCCAAGAATTTGAATTCACCATCAAAGTCAAACTGGGGAAACAAAACCAAGGTCCTGACTATCTATTTAGAATTGAAATAGGGGAGGAGCTAGAAAGCCATGAAGAAGAACTCCCTGGAGAAAGCCTATTTAGGGTTAATGCAGTACTAGAAGAACTAAAAGATATTGCATATCTACTAGCCGCATGAGAATTTCCAGTTGAGACATCTCCGCAAGACAAACAAATCCTTATACAAAAGGCTTCTCCCTATACACTTATTGAAGGAGAACTGCATATCAGAGGGAAAGATGATATAATGAGGGTGGTATATGAACTTGAAAGAGAGGACATTGTAAAGAAAGCACATGAAGGTATAGAAGGAGGACACAAATCTAGAGACTTAACAACAAAAAAGATCAAACTAGCAGGGTTGTGGTGGCCTACCCTATTCCAAGATACTAAAAGATATGTAAACTATTGTGACATTTGTCAGAGAATGGGTAAACCTACCACTAGAGATGAAATGCCATTGAGACTTGTATCAACACAACTCCCATTTGAGAAATGGGCAATTTACTTTATTGGACCCATAGATCCTCTAGCCACACTTATTGAAGGAGAACTACATATTAGAGGGAAAGATGATATAATAAGGAGGGTGGTATATGAACTTGAAAGAGAGGACATTGTAAAGGAAGCACATGAAAGTATAGCAAGAGGACACAACTCTGGAGACTTAGCAACAAGAAAGATCAAACTAGCAGGGTTGTGGTGGCCTACCCTATTCCAAGATACTAAAAGATATGTAAACTATTGTGACATTTGTTAGAGAAGGGTAAACCTACTGCTAGAAATGAAATGCCATTGAGAGTTGTATCAACACAACTCCCATTCGAGAAATGGGTAATTTACTTTATTTGACCCATAGATCCTCCGGCCAAACAATCAAAATCAAGATACATTATCACTGAAGTAGAATACCTCACAAAATGGGCAGAAGGTCAACCTACAAAAGGCTGTACTTCAAAAACAACCACAAAGTTCCTTGATGAGAATATAATCACTAGATTTGGATGTCCACTTAGTATTACAAGTGACCAAGGAAAACACTTTGTATATAACAAGATTGTGGAGTTACTACAATCTTTCATGATAGAGCACAACAAAAACTCACCATATCATCCATAGGCAAATGGTGCAAGTGAATTCTTAAATAGAAGCATTGGGAAGACATTGACAAAAATGTGTGATGGCAACGAAATAGATTGGGACCGGAAAGTAACCGTAGTACTTTGGGCCTACCACACCACATACAAAAGAACCAAAAATTTCACACCTATGAGTTAGTCTATGGCCTGGATGTTACTATACCAATACACTTTATACTTCCTAACTTTCATACCACAAGAACTCTAAAACTAAATGTGGAGGAATCCTTGACACAAAGAATTGAAGAATTGGAGAAAATGGATGAAAACAGGTTGATGGCAACCTATAGCATGAATCTAGAGAGAAAGCAACAGAAATCTTAGCATGATAGAAATTTGCGGAGGAAAATTTTCAAAGAAGGAGATTTAGTGCTTCTATATGATAGTAAATTCAAGAAATAGGAAAAACTCAAAATCAGATGGCTAGGACCATATTACATTGAAGAAATTGCAAAATCCAAAGTGATAAGATTGAAAGATGTGGAAGGAAGAATAATGACCGGATATGCCAATGGAGCTTGTTTGAAGAATTATCACAAACTTCCAAGATGAAAAGATAAAATGCTGAAGAATTTTACCTGTATCATAGAAATGTATCATATTGTAACATACTACAGAAAAACTAACCGTTGGTAGTTGGAAAACAATAACATATAGAAAACCCGGCGAAAAATACAATAGACAAATGCCATAAATGCATAAAGTAACTATTAGGGCTATTTATACCCTAAATCTTCCCTAAAAACCTCATTTATATCCAAAACACTTTGAGAATTTTTGAGCTCTGACGAGAAAAACTACAAAGAGATTGAACCTTAGCCACCTAGTTGAGAAAGAGAAGAGATGGTGACACTAGTGCTAATTAATGTCATAGAGAAGCCAAGGCCTAAATATAAGAAATGCCCATTCAAAGCAATGGAGGTAGACAAGGAAGGCACATTCTATGGAGTACCTACAAATGTAGTTTACATAGAAGATGTTAGAAAGTACATCCATTCTACGATCTCAGAAATTGATCATATGAAATTTAAGGAGTTGAGGGATACATTACTCGAAGATGCAGAGTATTTAGTTGAATATCAGAACATTTCCTTGAAGAAAATTGACATATGGAAAGACTATCTAGACTTTAGTGATGCTCACAAGTGGGTAAGAATAATACTCAATCAAATTCACAATGAATTCATCTATCTAGACAAACCCTACTGCATAACTAAGAATTCAATTAGAGCGGTAACTGGACTTAGCTCAACAGGACCAGTATTGGAAATGAAGGCTATTAAAAATGACAAGGTCACTGAGATTACAGGAGAAAAACTTGATGGGCAGAGCTTGAGTGTGAAATATATCACAGATCTGGGGGTCCGGTATGTAACTACGGGGATAGCCTACAAGGTGTACTATGAAAACAAAGAGGGATTGGCTACTACCACCACAATCCACATTGCATATCAAATGGTGAAAGAGGGCAAATACTTTGACCTCTGCGAAGTGATGAGGGACCAGTTGATGGAGAATTTGAAGAGGACAAAGGATTAAAACTATAATTCCTGGTATGGTACTTTAATCATTTGTCTAGTATTCTATTTTCTAAATGAATTACCGAGATTTAAAGGGAAAGTCTAGCAACAACACCTAACAGTTGCCGCATAAATCAAACACCACATTAGAAGTTTTAGTGATACAAAACATTCAGCACTATGTACTAGGGATTCTTCAATTCATTATAATCAGAGATGCAAAATAGAGAAATAATACCTTATGAAATAATAAAATAGTACATGAAGCATATAACTTTCATGGTAGACAGAGACTACACCTATAAGGAGGCACTGGAGCCTAGAACTTCTTGGATTCCTAGGTTACCCTATGAGCTTACAATAATATAAATCAATGCATATGCCAAAAATTTGCTTAGCAAACCTAAGGATGCTACTACAGAAAGTTTTGATATATATAAGGAGATAATGGATAAAATGCATAAGAAAAATGTGGAAGAGTAACTGCAAAAAAACAAAGGCAAATTGCATAAATTATGGGATATCCCACTGCATGAAGGCACATCAGTACCATAGAACACATCAACAACCTCACAAGCCCCTGTGGAAGCTCCGTAAACTACAACTTCAGCTCCTACTTCACCACAAAATCCAAGGAGATCAAGGAGAAGTACATCTACGGCAACGAGTGCACAAAATGCACCAAAACTAGCATCCTTAACACAGATAGTATCCATAGGGAGGAGAGTAGCCTCTCAAACTTTGGTACAATTAGGAGGTGAAAAGAAGAAAGCAACTAGGCAAAAGCAACAAGCAAAGAGTAAGAGAACCCAATCTGTGAAAGAGGAGACATAAGAGGAAGAAGGAGAAGATGAAGTCTCCCAGCTGAAAAGGAAAAAGAAACAATTGCATACAGAACAAAACATTCAACAAGAGCTATTGAACTTAGATGCAATCATGAATGGGATTGAGTGCCATGGATTGCTACAAGAGACAACATAACTATATCCTAAAGTATCTGTGGAGAATAATAAAATCATAGAAAGAGCCATAATCAAAATATGATAAAGACAAATAAAATGATGGATGAGATTTTTGGATTACTACCAAAAAGCCTATAAGGAGAGAAAAAGCTATGAAATTGGATGAAGATCTAAGGCAACAAGCCATTTATGAAGTCGGTACCTCTATCTCTACTGAGGAGAAGGAAAACATATCCCAAATGTAGGCTATAAAGCTTAGGTCAAAACAAAGGGTTGATACCCTTATGAACATGTAACAAGCTGATAAAGAAAAGATACAACCAGAAACAGAGAAAATAACAAAGAAATTCTATGATACTATCAAGGAGGCAGAGAAAAATGTGGCACAACATGATACAAATCCTTTGCAAAATACAAAACAAAGAACTTCTCCTCCACATAACACCAATAAAAATCAGGAGGATCAATAAATTGATGAAAAAGCTCCGAGTATAGGGGATAGTCAACAAGATACTCAGGATGTATCCTCCTCTGCTTCCCCTATCCAATCCATAAAATATTTTCTAGCACAATAGAAGCAAATACAACCTATGGTGACCCCATAGTTGCTATAAATGCCAATTATAGGAGGGCAAGTAAACTTATTTGATATTTCACCCTTAAAAAAGCTACAACTGGGTGATATCTTCCACTCCACAACGAGGGAAGAAATTTTGCAAAAACACATTGAGGGTAATGAAATACTACTAGAAGCTATAGTTATAATTCAGAATGAAATGCCAGAGGCTCAGAGGGACACAAACCCACTGCCAACATAGCAAATCAAACAACTAATGCATAACTTTAAGGCCCACTCTACATATTTGGAGAATAAGGTAGAAGAGAAAATAATAGAGAAAATGAACTAGAAAAGATTAGTTGATGCTTCTAACAAATGTGCTATGGCACACAATAAAATAGAAGCCCAAATAAAGAGCATCCAACAAGGTATGGAGGAAGCTAAGGTACTCTACCAATTTTGTTTACAATGGCCTATTACTACTAAGGACATAAAGGATCAAATAGAGGCATTAGAGACACAAATAACACAAGTAGATAGTACTTATGATCCAATACAAGATACTAATGGAGCCATAAGGGCACAAGTAGAGTCCTTACACTCCCAGCTTCAACAATTCTAAGATCAAAGGGAACAGAAACAAGCATAGATCAAACAACTGAGAGAAGTGGTAAGCTTGAGGTTGGCATCCTTGACTGGAGTATTTACTGAGGAAAAATAGATTACGTAAAAGATAAAGGTACTAGCTACCTTAGGTGATGCAAAGGATACATATATTCAGCTTGAAAGCTAGATACAATTTTTGACATCTGCAAAGAAACAATGAGACACTACTATGGCCCAGCTCAGAGTAATATACAAAACCATTCTACCTTCAAACTGAAGAACATGTCTTGGGGACAAGACATACTTTTAAAAGGGGAATGATGTTGGCAAAGAATAGGGCACCAAGCAGAACCTACTGTAGGTCACTGCAAAAGGCACGCGGAGGATATAACCGACTCATAAAGAGGTATTTTGGGAAAGAACACACCTCTATGTAGATATATAGGAGATACATGTAAGCAATGTAAAGGAAGAGTGTAAGAGAGAGTGAGAAAGTATGAGATACATATGTATAAGGCAGAGACTCACACCTGCTGGTATGAACATGTATATACCAGTTAATGATAAATATAGATAAAGGAGATATAAGGGTTATGATATAATTGTATGTGTGTTATGAATGCTTTACTCTACTTAGATTGTACCGCATAATAGATTTCCTTAATGTTTATTCATGTTTCTCTCATTGTCTGAGTGGGGTATAAACTAGACTTTAGAGACTTAACTGAGGACCAGATCTCTGGACTAGTTTACCTCTCATTTCTTTCCAAAAAACAATATCTAAGTTTTTAGTTTAGCTAGTTGTATAGTGACCTTATTTCTCTTTTTACACCCAAGCTATTTTTGATAGCATATCAACGAGTTACTCCAAAATTGTAAAATTAGTTGTGTGAATTTTACTTGCATGAGTTGGCTATTCCATATAATACTACTTGGAATCTCTTAATCTTTATTGGGGTTGTGTAGTTGAAGGATTTGGCATCATTCATACAGAATGAGCATCACAGGGGTATCCTATGGCAACAATATCATGAGAGGGAGAAATCAATTCCCCTCAAAATAAGGGTAGAGGCCAAGGATCCTATTCAAGTAGTAGTGGAGTTGATTAAATTGATCCAACAACCTGGGGTAGAAAAGAAAATTCTTTAATGAAGAACAACAGTGTAACATGTCATCTCATATTACTTGGAATTACACACACACAATTTACTTTACATTTAAAAATATGTTGCACTTGGCAAAAATAATAATGTTTACATCATAAGTCAATCATAAATCATAACAAGAAGTGTACTGCATCTGGAATCTTGATATCTATCTCACTCAAGTCTTGGCAAGTCTTCTTCTACAGAGGGAGAGCATCATCCGAGTGCTTTGCCTCCAACCACAGACTGGCGGTCCCCGCACACCTTCCTTCCTGGAAGTGGCCCTACCCTTCATGAAGAGTATAGAAATAAGGAACTAACAGGTTGCCATCTGAGTCCTAGTGTTGTGTCCTACTTAACACAATTGACCATATAACTGTAGACAATCTTTTAGCTAAGTATGATCATTCTGATAGGTCACGCCATCTAGACATTGTGAACCAAATAATGCATGCAGACAGAAATGCATCACTTTGGCCAAAGTTTCTATATAAATAGATATTTGCAATAAACATAGTTGTGTGTTCACACACCTCTAACTCAACTTGGAAACTATCTCATCCTACAATTTTGACTGGTTTGACTAGAAACTCTAGACATTAATTGTCTTGACTAAACTCAAATTCTAGTCATTGTGACTTAGAATTTAATCCTTAATCTAGGATATTTATACACAATGTGTAGGTTTAGATGATTTTAACTTTTTAGAGAGTCCCTAGTTACATTCTTGCAAATATTAGGGTCTATGACTTCCTGTCATTCTACTCAAAGACTCAAAAATATTAAGCACCCTTGTGCTATATGTCAAGTTGTCGACTCTATCAAGAAATCATTCAAAGTATGACTTAGACTCTTTTCCTAATTTACATTGTCTTGAACTATGGTTTTCGAGTGACAATTACTATCGACCATAACTCTACAATATACTAAAACAAAGTCATAACTGACTTGAGAGTTTTAAGTTTCCTAAACCCTTCTGGTTGATTCTAGGGTTTTAACTTCTCTAACCCATAATATTATAATATCAAAAACTCTTATTATCCAAAGATAGGAATGTATAATATAACATGAATATAATATCCTCTAGTCTTCTCTAGACCACTTAGACACTATTCAAATTCATGTTTCTCATAATACATAGAATACGAGTTTACTATCAATAACATAAATATTCTTGACTAAGGTCAATCTTATAACCTAAATATGTTTGAGTCTATAATAATTACAGTACAATACTTTCAATCTTATTGCTCTTCTTGAGTTCACCATCCTTCGTTATAGAATAGGTTGTGAACTCATGCATGATATCCTTTGAATATCATGAATATAATATATCATTGTTGTTAAATACAAAAGTGATAACATATCACTATTATCAATATCTTTTCTATATGTTCTAAGATAAGAGAATAACTATCACAAAACCTTATGATCATCATTCAATAAAATTTGCACATATATAAACATTTGAGATATAAATCACCTCTTTCTTAACTCAATGATCTCAACTACTAAGTCTAAACAGAGTTCATGGAAGGCTCAATTTTGAAAACTAAAAGATAGAAACAAGTCATCAAACCTTTTTTCCTTACTCGGTGTCTAACAACAGACAAGTTAGTACACAACCATTCTAAGAATTTGACATCATGAAAAGATTCATCTTTCCTTAGCATCTTTGCTAAAACTAAAACATTCCAAGTTTAATTCTAATCGGTCTTTCAATCTACCAAGGTTTACAAAACAATAAATAGTAGCTATAAACTTAGATCAATAGCCTTTCGGTCCACTACAGTTCAACAACCCTACGACTTGAATAAGTTTACCATGCTATAAACTAAAGATAAACCATTAAGATCTCAACCTTCTAAGAATTTAAGTTAATAAAGAAACACAGTCTCGAAAATGAAACAATGGTACATCTTTTACTAAGTTCCAATAGGATTCAAATATAGCTAGTCATTTACCAAAATATACAGATTGTAAAGGCTATTCGACCTTATACACACACAATAATAAGTAAAACTTAATGACCTCACATACACAGCAATAAACAAATCCTATTGGCCTTATTTTCACAGTAAAATTCTAACCTTATCAGCCTGATACACATAACAATATCTAAGCTTATTGACCTGATATACACAACAATGAACAAAGATGAATACATTCATAAGATTTCTCAAACTATTAAAAATATTTATAGAGAAAGAAAGAACCTATTTGTGATCGAAGGAGTAAGCAAGGTTTTTCTTTCCTTCTATCTACTACAATCTCCAATCTTTCTTCTTTGTCGATGTCCTTCACATGAAAAACTTATTGCAATACTCTTCGTGTCTATTACCAGATCTTATGAGAATCTCATGTGCATTAGACATCCTTCTCACATATTGACAATGATCACAACTATTGTGGATATGATAATTGAGTTTACTCTCAATACTATCCTCACAAGAATTCAAAAGTCTCAAAGCTCTTTCTCTCTTTGTGGTAATAGAGTTCTCTCTTACTATTAAGGCTGATTTCCCACCTATCTATCTCTCTCTCTCTACCTCCTGCATAGCCTCTTAAAAGGCTTTAATCCACTATATTCCCCCATGACTAACTTCCCAAAAACAAGCCTATAAATGTTCTCTACTGTGACATGCAGATAACAAAGAGATTAATGGTCATTAAAGACCACTTTGTAAACAATTTGGAACACTACTCCTTACTCTCCAGGCCATCATGGAGTGAAGGAGATTTAAGTGTTCATAAAGTCACGTATTAATTAGCATTGAATATGTAGCTATACCACATACCTTCTAAAATTCAACACCTATTAAGTATAAGTTTATACTTATAGATCATGTTAAATATATGAATATATATCAACATAATATTTACATATACAACGTATACTAACGTTGTTGTTTTTATCACTTGACAAGATATGAGAATGGGGTCAAGGTATTCTCCCCCTCTCAATCATACGTAAACACCAAAAATAAATGGGTTATCAAAATGGAATTTCAACTGGAAATTACCAATAATGAGATAGTTTAACCACTTATATATATTCTCTCATGAATATAATGTATATTCATAACACACAAGAATTAACGACTATTGACCAATCCTTGTCAATGGTCAAACTTACCTGACTTAGTTCTCAACAATAACCTACACTAATAGATCTTGACGATAAATCAATGACTGTCGAGTCAAAACCAACTTAGACCAAATGGGTCGAACACAACTTACCAAACTCAATGAGGGTTCACTAAATTGTGCAAGCATGAGACTAAGATGACAACAACCCATTCTTATCCATACATCTATTCACTTCTCTCTGATGATGCTCTCCCTCTCTCTTCTTGGAGGGTGGAAAACCTATTTCCTGGTTACAACTTGCATTCACCAAACTGGGATTCGTGCATCGTTAGTCAATCCATAAACCTTATGAATAAATAATCATGAAATCATATAATCACATGTTTGAATTCTAATCATATAAACATGAACTCATGATATCATTGATTTGTATTGACATTTTCACTTAATGTCAAATCATTAAATCATGCATAATCAACAACTACTTATGTGCAAGTAAAAAGTAAAACATAGTCAAAATTTGGGGTGTGACAAAAAAATTACAAGGAGTTCAAAGAATTAGCTGCTAACACCAATAAAAGGCATTGAACTTTTCAAGGGATAGGTGGAATGAGTTATGTTTTTAATTTCTTGGCATCAATCACCAGGGCACACAAATATATCAGGTCATCCATTGAGCATGGAATCACTTGGCTTCCCTTAGTGTTCCATCCTCCTCTCCTCATGTATCTAATTCCACATTGGTAAGGTAAAAAAGCATCACAAGAAGCAACCGAGAACGTTAGGTGGGAGTGACTAGCTGAGAAAAAGGGATTTTATCTTAAATAGGTGGAAGGAGTCATAGAACCAACATATTATAGGATTACTGCACTCGAGTACAATCAGAAGCCCTGAGTTGCTTGAGGACAAGCAACATGCTAAGTTGGGGGGTGTGATGAGTCTTGAAATTGTCATAGTTTCCTTGTTTAAGTTTTTTATTTCTCAAAGACATTTCCTTAGACATTGTCATAATTTATGTTCACCTTTAAGTTTGACAGCACTTGAGAATGGTATATGATATGTTAATGAATGATTATGTGTGTTAATGATTTTTTTAGAATATAATAGAAATTAATGTTAGTTATGGTAGTTTATGATGTGAAAATATTGTAGGATGAAACTAACCTTTATGCAACAAGAAAACAATTACCCAAAGAAGAGGTCATATGTGAATCTATAGCCAAAGGAGAAATCACCTACAACTAAGGACACCAGCACCTACAGTCGAAAGAGAAAGTACCCGACTATAAAGGAGTTGGTTTAGCCATAAACTATTCCACTCACCAACGGTTTTCATCAACAATAAAGACATTTGTGAAAATTAAGAAGGTCATGTTTAATAATTACATGATTATGCTTTGGTTTGCATGTTTATATCTACTTCTGTCTTCTTTATGATGGATAGGCAAAGTCATAGTAAGACTATGCTATTTGAACAATCTTTGTATAAATTAGTTTCCTACTTCTATTTTGATTAGAATAGGAATAAGTCCTCTTCCTATGTCTGTGGGAAGAGTTGACATGTGTGGTTAGAGGTTGTTTAGAGTCCAAATTAATTAGGGGATTTAGATCATGTCTATATATGTGATAGATTATGTATGTGATAGGGATCTAGAAGAACTGTTGTTATCAGCACTTTGTTATCAACATTTGTATTACTTTTTAGAAATCAATAAAGTTAATCAAATTCAGTCAATGCATGGATTATCAAGTTAAGATTTGATTGGGATTCTATGAGTGTTAGGATTAAGGTGCCATCAACCTTGTAAATCCTATGTAATTAATTACTCCAAATATTGTTTGTAAATCACCCATAAGGGATGAAAGGTTTCACCAACATCGATCTTGTTTCAGCCGCATGTTTATATCCGGTCCTCGACACTAATTCATCTGTGAGGGGGGGTTGCAGGGGGTTTCCCCCCTATGAGGGGTTTGGGGGGATCATCCCTTGATGGGGGGTTTGGGGGCCGCACGCCCCGATGGGGGATTGGGGGCAACGCCCTCGAAGCCAAAATTTATCATTGTAAATATGGACCATTTATCATTAGGTCACAGATCTGATGGTCAATATTATGTCAGTTTTCTTGCCCTAGAAGGCAACCCCCTTTTATAAGGATATTTGTACTATGTTTTTAGTAGAGTTGAGAGTAACAGGCACCATTGGATTAAAGACTGAAGAAGAAGAGGAAGTGCATGTATTGTAATCTCATATTTGAAGATAATACAACTTGGAGCCTCTTTTCTTGGTGGAGTTTTTTACCCAAAAGAGTTTTCTCCACGTTACATATTGTGTTATGTGTCCAATTCTTAATGCATGTTATTTTTGTGTAGTGGGTTTATTTCTGTTGTAATCTCCATTGATTCTACATTATTTAGAGGACATTAATAAGGTTTGAATCAAATTTCTGTTGTGTGGTTTGCACCTTCATTTCTAACAATGAGGTTACAATCACCCAAGCAAGGGCCACTTGAGGTAACTATAGTTCTATATTAATTTAGGTTGTCAATGGTTTATCAATTGTCATGACTTGTTAAATTAGATTGGTTTTAATTGTGATCAATGATGAGGGAGGTGGAGATTGGGATATTATGGTTGTTGAACACATCTAGTGATTGAGAGGGGGGTGAATTAGTCTATTCTTAAACTTTAAATCAATTCCATTTACAACTTAACCATCAAATCATCTTAACCAAAAGAAGAAGAACACAATGTAAAACATGCACCACACAAAGACACCAAGATTTTTACGTGGAGAACCCAATGAGGGAAAACCATGGTGAGGATTAAATCACAATATATGAAGCTCACTGCTATAAAAATTACAACTTTGTTTTAGGGCTACAACCCAAGGAAGCTACTACTCCCTATTGGACTTGTAGACTAAGGCTACAACATTAGGGAAAGATACAAAGATCTGCTAAAGAGACTCACTGTTTGATAGCAGGATACATGAAAATTACAATAGAAACATGAACATGAAATGTTGTAAAGAAGGCATCTGTAATATGTCGATGTTGCAGTCCCTTACTTCACACAATTACTCCATCACTCTGACTTCGTACACTTCATGCTTAACACCTTCATCAATCTGTCTTCCACATCCTCACAAATGATTTTTTTCTTCTATAAATACCCTTCACAACAACTCAAAACTTCAATCAAGTCGGCATCAAGATATCTTTTAGATGAAATGTGTGATACTGTGTAGGTCGGCTCAAAACAAGTACATTATGAGTTGTGGATCACTTCACATGGCATAACAGGGTCAAATACATCATAACACATCCTCCAAAGAAAAATTAATTAATCATGATCAAACACAAATGAAGGGAATTAGACTGTCGGCCCAAACAACATTAATACTGCCCACTGTTTATCTTCACACCACTGGGGAGAGACCAAAAACATCATGCAGACCAAAATGTGAGTAATATACTTTATCAATAACATCCTTACAACCTTCTCCTAAAGTATCTAATCATTATATGCTTCCACAAGAAGAAAGTCATATTGAACTGTTGAAAACAGAGCATCCCTAACTGACTATGACCTATCAATACTTAGGATATTGCATTGCTGTTTACCAAAACATATGAAACACATATGAAAGCACCCATACACTACTCTAAACATATCCCCAAATCTGCACAGCCATATCTATCACTCCAGAGGAAAGCATTCCAACAATCCTTCATCATTGCTTTACTCTGCCAGAGCACAGGCCAGAACTCTGTCACTTATAACTTTTACTGCAGAAGGTTTCATGAATTAAAATCTTGGATTTAAAACCTTCACATCTTGACTAACATATCTTCTAAACTGTAAGACAAAATATTTCTTTGTGGAAGGATGTATACGAAAACATCATGGCTCTGTCTTAGAGTATACATTGTGAATGCCTTAGCAACATTTCTGCAACCTATCTTTACGTGTGGTAGACCATACTTGTGAGATATCAATGGAGGGATACTAGAAACATATTGAAACAAGTGTACTCATCTTTAGATCACACTTAGACATCATACTGATCACCATTCTTCTTCATACTTAGACAACTTCTCTCCATTTGCTAGGTCTTTCATATTGACCTACCTTAAACATGCTGACCCTATGTCTCTAACTGAGTCAAACCGTCTCTCTCAAATCTTCTACTATGTCAAACATGCTAACCTTGTGTCAAACCATCTCTCTCAAATCTTCCATTGTCCATCAACCTATCTCTAATCATTTCTCATCCTCTTTAGATTCTATACAAAAAATCTATACAAGAATGACCTCAAGTTGACACATATTGAGTTGACATCAATGACAACACACATTGCCAACAATCTCCCCTTTTTCATTGATGGAAACATTCATTTGTCAATAAGTCCTCTCTCCCAACTGATAAAACAATCATCAGCACACTCTCCCCCTCTAACATAAAGGACAAAGGGCAAAATACTTCTACTTATGACAACCCAAAAACTGTATGTACTCCCCCTTACTGTATGATTTTTATAAACAACACTCCCCCCTACGATGAAGATGCCCAAAAAATGATGCTATGTAAATAATATTTTCATTAAGAATAACACTACAAGCCTTCGCAAGTCTTATACAAAGCCAAAATTGTCTTATCTACAATACTCTTACAACTTACTTAGAAGGTAGAATGCTTTTGTAGATTACCTTGAGTTGAGCAAGAGTGGATACCCAGTTTGCTTTTGTTGAGGACAGAATGTGACTCTGACATTCGAATTGTATGCAAAGGTCCTCAACCTCCTCCACACTGCTTGGAGTCTTCATTTTTAGATATTTCTGTTTCAGCTAGGAACTCAGATAATGAAGCAAGTCTCAAATTGACTGCCTCCCTCAGCTAACCAAATTGTTTCTTTATTTGTTCTCTTTGGTCTTGAAGCTATGCAATCTGTGAATGAAGATTTTCTATTTGTGCCCTGCTTGATCCATCCTTGTCCTTTGACAAGTCATATATTTCAGCCAATTTAGTGATCTGTGAATCAATGGAGTCAATATGAGTTTTGATGTTCTTAGTGGAAGTTGGCCATTTCAAGTAGAACATGTATAATGCAGTGGCTTTATCAATGCATTCCTTAAATATCTTCAAATTTTCTTGTAGTTTGTTGTGTGCATTGGCACACCGGTCTAATACATCAGTCATTCTCTTTTCATTTATTTTTCTCAATGTCTCTTGCTCTGCCTTTTGCTCAATGTAAGATGAATGATCTTTGAAAGAATCCATTAAGAGCTTCAATTTTTGATTCAGAGGAAAAGAAGGATCAATATTTACCTCGGGTAGACTCCCCTGAATAGTCTTTACTACATCATCAGCCGGTTCAATCTTCTTCAAATGATCCTGCAGAAACTCCTTTCTTGCTAAAGCATGCAGGATGTCACCAAGTTGCAATTTATGAATAGGATAAATATTGGACAAGTCAACTTGTCCCTTCTGACTAGGAATCTACAGAAGCTGAGGTATCACCACAAGTTGAAATTGCATCTACAACCCTAATAGGTCTTTGAAATAATTTGAAGATGAAGAGTCATGACCTATCTACACAGAAGCATCTTGCTTCTTCTCTGTTGCATTAGGATTATCTTCTTGCTTCTGTTCATTATTTCCCAGGTTCTCCAGAGGGGAGATGTTATGTTCTCCACAAGGGTTAGTATTCTCTGGTGGGGATACTTCACTTTGACCTCCTATATTTTGTGCATTTATTTTCTCTAGAGGAACAATCTCCTTATTCTGCTTATCAATTTTATTAGATTCATCTCCACCAGTCACTTTGTCCTCAAAAGCTGATAAGTCTGTGTCTTGGGTAGGCATATTAGGAATATCCAGAGGAACTTGTTCCTTAGCAGTTATCTCACCTCTCTTCATTTATTCAAGGATTTTGGTAGTATTTTCTTCAGTCTATCTCCATTCTTTTTATCTCTTCTTTGTCCTTGTCCATTAGAGTGTTTATTCTGTGTTTGGTTTTGAATTCTTGGGCTTGTCTCTGGGCTAATTTGAGTTTTTCCTCATGAGAGAAGGAAGAATCGACCTTTTCTAGTGCTTGTTTCCTCATTTTAGCTTCTTCCACCACAACTTCATTCCTCTTATTGTGGAGTGTCTCTACAAGAATTGTTGGAAGCTAATCAATGATTACATTTAAAGCTATATTGAAGCCCATCATATACATAACTATGGATTTCTCAATTGTGGCTTTGTCAATAGGAGGTAGTTCATCATAAGATCTGTAACTCCTTTTAATCCACCATGGCATTAATAGTAGCCTCAAGCTATAGAGGCACATGTTCATGTGCTTCCAGAGGAGCCTTCTTTGTTTTCTTTGTATTTTCTTTACCTTTTCTTTTGGATGTTCCTTCCTCTTCTCCTTGTCTAGTTCTTTTCTTCAATACAAAGGCTTCCTTTTCTTCTTCTTCATCCTCTTCACCATCTTCTACATTCACTAGATTTACCTTTCCCCTCTTTTCCTCTACCTTAGGCCTTGGTTTCTTCTTTTCATTGGTCTTGGTTTGCAATGGAACTTCAGTAGTAGTTCTTCCACTGCTAGGAGATGATTGAACTAGTCTAGAAGGTTTAGGAGAAGTGGTTGTGGCAGATGCATACCTACTTGTCATCTAGGAGTAGGTGTGGCTTCTTTTCAAGGTTCCTCAGGAGTATCAAGCATCTCTTCCAACTTTGATTTCATATTCTTTGCCTTTTCTTCTATCTCCTCCTTATTTCTCTTGTTGATTATCTCATCATAAGTACCAAACCTCTCCGCAGAGGGATCCCTAGGTTTGCTAAGCAAGATTTCGGCAAATTCAGTCTAGTCAAGTCTAGAGACCACATAAGGCAATGTAGTTATCCACACCGTTCTTGGTTCCACTTCCTCCATGTAGTAGTTGTCCTTGTCTACCATAAATGTGATATCATTCTTATATTTCTCCACAATTTGCTGTGGTATCCTATCCCTCCTTTGCATATCAGTTTGGAAAGTTTTGAAAAATCCCCAAAACATTGTGTCACACTATTTGGTATTTGTAAACCTACGCATGTAGTCTCTAATCTATTGTACAACAAGAATATCCATTCCCCAAAGCACATTCTTCATACCAAGCAATTCCTTCAGGAAATAGAACATAAGACAAATTATCAAAGAGCCATACCAAAATTTGTATCGTGTCTCCTTGGTTCTATTCAAGTTGTCCATCAATTGTTGCCGCAAGAGTTCACAAAGGTCATAATCCTTTCCTTCCTTCACCATCTGATGAGTAGTGTAGATGGTGGTGGTGGTAGCAGACCCCTCTCTATTTGTGTAATATACCTTGTATGCAATGCTCATTGTGGCATATCAAATCTCTAGGTTAGTGATGTCATCTACAGTTAGGGTTCTTTTGTCAAATTTTTCTCCTGTGAGCTTCATGACCTTTTCATTCTTCACAGTCTTTAGTGCAGGCACAGGTCCGGAGTAGCATAATTCAGTCACAATTCTGATAGGCTCTTTTGTGATCATGTAGGGTTGATCAATACAAAATAAATCTTCATGAATCCGACTCAATGCAATTCTGACCCAATCTTCTTCATAGCAGAAGTTGGGAAAACCCTTCCATACATCTAATGTTTTGCCTCAACATTTTCATATTCTAGTTTGAGGTGAAAATCATCACCCAAGAGATGATCATTCCTGAACTATTCCAACTTCACATGATTATACTCATCTAGCTATGAATGAATATAAATGTGAACATCCTCTGTGTGCAACACATTGACAGGAACATGGGAAAATGCTCCATCCTTATCGGTCTCAGTAGATTTCTATGAATGTTTCTTGAATTTTGGTCTTGGTCTTTCCACAACATCAATAACCACAGGTGTTTCCATGATAATTCTTTCTAAAGACTAGGGTTTTCCAAGCAAAACAGAGGAATACCTATGAATTCTGTCGTTAGGGTTTGCACACAAGCTTCACTGAAAACCTTCTTCTCTTCCTTAGCTCTTGCATACTCTTGATCTCATTCAAACGAGATCAATTTTGATCAAGTGGGGAATAAATAACCTTCATATTTACCCTAGTTGCTCCGCATTAAATATGTTTGACACACAACTTCTTACTATCTTGAGATAACACAAAGATCTATGATCCTTCAACAAACCTCCACAAAGAGTGTATTTGCTCCAAAATTTTGAGCAAATGTCACATTATCACTAGCCAACCCTATCCATGTCATCATTAACCATTATGTTGAAGATTTTAGCATCTTATACTTTATAGGGGTTTGATAAGATTTGCAATTGCAACTCCCCTGAGCCAATACTTTTTTTAGTTACCGGAAGATCCATCTGCACCAGACAGAGTTACAGATCCTTCCTTTACTTCACTTTCTTCCTTCTTTTATGTCTTGTTCATTTCCATCTTTTACTGATCAATGTCAATCTTCTTTTGAGAAGCATAAGGTCTTACATTCTTTCCCTTGCAAAACCTTGCAATGTGTCCTGATTTATTGCAATTGTAGCAGGTGATCCTAGATTGCTGAGCACAATCACCTCTTCTTACAGTAGATCTACAATTAGAAGCCTTATGACCAAACTTGTTGCATGTCTAGCAGTAACTATAGAAGAATTGGAAAGTCATAACATTGCTCTTGTTCATGAAACCATTCCTCATCACTTTACTTATGTATTCATTAACCTTATGACCAATCTTTTTGCAAGCATGGCACTAACCATGAAATGAGACAACATCATATCTTTGAGGCATAAATGGTCTTCTACTCATATAATCATTTATTCTTTGCCTAGGTATACAATAAACAACCTTATGCCCAAAATTATTGCAAGAAAAACAATGACCTTGAAAAGATTGACTGAACCGGGTAGGGGCCTGTTGTCTTGCAAGTGAAGGACCTCTAAATCTTCTTTATCTCCAAACAAGAATGAATCCATCTTCTTTTGCATCTCCAGAGGCATTCTTCTTAGGATCTTCAGTGCAGGCTATTTCTTCCTTTGTTTTAGACTTTCCTTTTGCTTTGAAGTTATCATACAAGTTTGCAGATGCACTGTGTTGATGCATAAATCTGTGGGTCTAATCCAACAACAACATGGGAAACTTTGAGATGTGGGAATGCTCCTCAAAGTGATCTCTACATTTTAAGGAAGCTGGCTCTTCCGTTCTTCAGTGGGTTTTGGGGAAAGGGTTAGAAAGGAAACTATATTGCAGAAAACAAATACCTAATACTAAGGCGATCCACCAGATTTGAAACAATTAGTTGCACAGTGTTAAATTTGAAAGATTTAATTGGAATTAAAGAGCATCAATGCATGTTTAAGACCCAGTTTAAGAAACATGCTTAACAGAGGTAGAATAAACAGAGACTTAAAGAGACAAGAAATAGAGATATCCAAGTATGCACAGAACACATCTCATTATTTGAATAACAACAAGTTACAGAGGCAAAAGTTGCTACACAAAATAACTGTTACATTCTCATAAAGAAAGAATTGCAAAGGACAAAAAAAACTCTGTCTACTGCTGCATAAAATATTTTCTGTGTATGTGGAACTCTGAATGTGTATATCTAACTGTGTCTCATATCTGCCCTTTTATTGCCTGAAAGACTCAACAAAATCTCAACGGCCTCCGACAATCTTTGCAACTGAAACTCCGCAAAATACGGCATAAAATCTAGCAAAATACAACTGCAACTGAAGTGGCAATGGAAAATTAGAACTGAACTGTGGCTTTCATTTACTTCTATGGCTGAAAAATATCTCTGTGCTTCTCTTTGGCCTGCGTGAAGAGGAAATACTTCCCACCACTCTCCATTTTATTTCCTATAGCTTACCGTAAAATAAAATATTGATGCATATGTTTTAGGGTTTCACCTCCTTTTCACTTTTGTTGTTTCACGTGGAAGTCAAAATTGAGAGCCATATATTTAATAAGTTTTCAACTTATTAAAAGAGGGCCCACCATACATTTTAAATGAGATTCTTCATTAATAAAAGACTCTACTTCTTAAGACTCCCGTAACCCTTTGCTGCATTTTATTAAAAATGAAAATAACACATTAGGTTTTTCTGAGCTCCGCAGCTCCCACGCGTCACTCTCCGCATGATGCATAAGCTTCTCTCTCCTTCTACTGCAGTGTTTCCAAGTGGCAACTTCCGCTTGATTTTACTGTTTCTTTCCTTGCCTTGGGTGCCGACTGTTGCAAGTATGAGGTGAACCAGTGTTCTCATTGATGTCAACATACTCATATTGCATTGACAAGAAGGATTGGATAAGCTATGTGCTGAGGATATTGAGAAAATTAGTCTCAATCAAGAACAGTGAAGAACAGTGATGAGAAGAAGGCAAAAGTACTCAATAGGTTGAGATTCAGAGGATGCGAATTAAAGGGCTTGTAGATATGAGTCTTGAGATGATCCAGTTAAGATTTCAGAGGTCCGCATGAAGATGTGAAGAAGTTGTGATCGATCAATTAGAACCAGTTCCAGGAGATGCTCTGGAGTGACAAAGTGTTACAAAAAGGTCCGGTGAGATCCGGAAGTGCATTGTCCTAATCTGCGGATTGGACAGAGTGTTTGGGATGTCCATATGATGTGTCATCTTGATTTGTTCATGGTTTGGAGGTCCAGAAGCACCTCTTGTAGTATGACAGTGGCGATAGACTATGTTCTTGAAGTTTCGGATGAGGAAGAGAAGATATTCCAGTGAGTAGAGGAAGTGCGGATGTACCCGGTCATTCAGGAAAGCTTGTGAAGGTTCTTGGATCATGTTGAGGTTGTGTTGTTGGTCCACATTGGTGGTAGAGCCCGGAATTGAAGATATTCTTCCGGATGAAGTTCTTGTTTAGACTGGCCGACTGGATGTGTTATTCATCTTGCAAATGTTCTTATGGTTGATTGTAGACTTAGATGATTGTTCCTAAGTTGATGTCTTGTATAAATAAAGGTTTGTGAGTTCATTTCGAAGTGAGTTGTGGAGCGGATGAGTGTGGTATAGTGAAAGAGCGAAAGGCAAAGCAGGTGTGTCTCGAGCTTAAGTGGAACTGATCCAGACATGGTGAAGATGTCATTCTCCAGTTCAAGGTTGTGTTACTTATGATCTTGTAGACAGTGTGTCTCTTGTAGGCAGTGTGCCTCCTTGTGAGCAGTGTGCTCAGGCAGTGAGCCCTAATTGGCATGTGCCATTCATTTTTCTTATTCTTCTAACAGAGAATATTCCTTGGGTTAATCACCCCGTGGTTTTTCCCTTAATTGGGTTTTCCACGTCAAAAATCTTGGTGTCTAATGTGTTGATGTTTATCTACTCTGGTGTTCATGCTTTATGCTTTGATGAATGGTTAATTGATTTGCTGTTAACTAACAAAGAAGAATCAAGTGTTTGAAGTAGAAGAAAGTTTTATACAACTGATTCACCCCCCCTCTCAATTGTGTGCCCTAGATCTAACAATTGGTATCAGAGCCAAGTTCCTCTAAAAGGAGCTTAACCGCTTGAGGAGATCCAGGATGTCATCATACAAGAAGGATAGTTCGAAGTTTGATGGAACCAATTTCTCGCTCTGGAAAGGTCGCATGAAATGTCACTTGGAGTGCATGGGAAAAGCTTACTTGTCGATGGTCACAAAACCATATGTACCTCCACAGGGTGGTCTGACAACTCTGAATGAAATCACAGATGCTGAAAACAATTTGTGGACCAAAGAAGCTCATCTAAGTGCATTGAATGATTCAGAGCTCTCAAATGTTATTGACCTACCCACTGCATATGAGATCTAGGTTAAACTGGAACTTCTGCATGAAGGAGATGAGTTTGTCAAGAGTGCAAGGTTGCAAAGTTTGAAAGGGAAATTTGAAAGATTGAAGATGAGAGATGATGAAAATATCACTACCTTTATGCCAAGAGTGAATGAGCTGGTGTGTCGAATCAGGAATGCTGGTGGAGTTCTGGATGAAAATGAAATTGTTTGCAAAATTCTCAGATCCCTTCCTGCTGCCTACAAAATCAAGGTTGCTGCCATTGATGAATTCAGAGCCCATACAACTGTCACAAGAGAGCAATTGGCTGGCAAACTGGCTGATTTGAAATGACTGAGTTTGGAGATGATCATCCCAAGACTGAATCTACATTCAAAGCCAGTACCTATGTGAAAGGCAAACAAAGATTTGATCTGGGAGAGAACTCTTCAAGGAAGCTGTCATGGTATGATCAAGAAAGGAAAGACATGGAAGAGGAAGAAGCAGAAACAACTCAACTTGAAGCCCTCATTGCAAAGAGACTGCCAAGAGGATCCGGTAAGTATGAAGGAAAATTACCCTTTAAGTGCTTCAACTGCAATAAGATTGGTCATTTTGCTTCAAGATGTCTGAAAAGATCTGCAAGGTCAAATGCTAACAGACAAAGGTTTCAAAAGAACTGCTATTATGTTCATGAAGAAGATGATAATGAAGGAGTAACAGATGATGAATCAGAAATAGGAAGCAAATCCGAAAATGACTGGGTGTTTATTGCCATCAAGGAAGAAGATTCAATATCCTCTGAATCTATCAATCATAAGGTTGTAGAAAGAGCTTTGGCTGCCCAAGTTGAAGAAAAGGATGATTGGGTTATTGACAGTGGATGCTCTCACCATATGACAGGTGACAAGAGCAAGTTCTTAGATTTGGAAAGGTATGAAAGAGGAATCGTAAAGTTTGGTGATAATTCTGCTGGCAGAATCAGAGGTAGAGGAACTATTTCTTTTGATGGAAAGAGCAAAACTGGTAATGTACTATATGTTGAAGGATTGAAGCACAATCTTCTAAGTGTTGGTCAGTTGGTAGACAAAGGTTATGATCTCCAGTTCAAGAATGGAAGATGCAGGATCTTTGAAAGTTTCGAAACTGAAATTGCATCAGGTACTCAAACAAAAGGTAATATCTTTCACCTAGTTGGTTCTGATAAAAGTTGTTTGTTTGTTCAAGTTGATCAGAGTTGGTTATGGCATAGAAGGATGTGTCATGTGAATTTTGATAACATCATCAAGATAAGCAATACTCAGGCTGTAAGAGATCTTCCAAAATTGGTGAAACCTACAAATAGTTTGTGCAAAGAATGTCAGCTAGGTAAATAGAGCAGAGTCTCTTTCAAAAGCAAGGATTAGTCCACTACCAGATTACTGGAATTAGTCCATACTGATCTATGTGGTTCGACAAGAATCAAGAGTATGCAAGGTGATAGATATTTCATGTTACTAATTGATGATCATTCCCGGATGATGTGGGTTACCTTCCTAAAAGAGAAATTAGAAGCCCTTGAGAAGTTCAAAATCTTCAAAGCTATGGTAGAGAATCAAACCGGATTGAAACTAAAATGTCTGAGGTTTGATAGAGGTGGTGAATTCACATCCGGTGAATTCATAGACTTTTGTGAGAAGCATGGCATAAGGAGACAGTTGTCTGCTCCTATGACTCCACAGCAAAATGGAGTAGTTGAGAGAAAGAAACGGACCATCCAGGAAGCATCCAGGACAATGATGATGGAAGCAAATGTTCCTCAGATGTTTTGGAGAGAAGCTGTCAGCACTGCAGTCTACACTCTTAATCGAGTTCAAATCAGAAGCAATACCGGTAAGACTCCTTATGAACTTTGGTTTGGTGTAACTCCTACTGTGATATATTTCAGAGTATTTGGTAGCAAATGTTACATCAAAAGAGATGAAGATCTAGGAAAGTTTGATGCTAGAAGTGATGAAGGAATTTTCTTGGGTTACTCCACTCAAAGCAAAGCATACCGGTGTTACAATAAGTGATTAAGAAAGATGATAGAAAGTACAAATGTGAAGGTTGATGAAGGAATTGAGAAGCCCTCAAGGTTTTATGAATATGATGAAGATGATCAGAATGATTCCCTGGTGCAAGGAGCTCAATCCTCTTCTGAAATTCAGATTCAGACTGATCCGGTAAATCAGGAAGAAAAGGTGTGTCTAAATGAGCCTGATCAAGAAACAGTAGTGCAAGAAACTCCCAAAATTCTAAGGTATGTAACTCTAAATCATTCTGAAGATCAGATCATAGGTGACAAAAGCAAAGGGGTACAAACAAGGAGGAGAATTGCTCAAGATTCAAATGAATGTTGTCTGATTTCAAAGATTGAACCTAAGACAATTAATGAAGCTTGCAATGATGAAAACTGGACCAAAGCAATGGAGGAAGAGTTGATGCAAATTGAGAAAAAACATACTTGGGATCTTGTTCCTAGACCTAGAAACAAGAATGTGATTGGAACCAAATGGGTCTTCCGGAACAAACTAAATGAAGTTGGTGAAGTAATCAGAAACAAAGCTAGATTGGTATGAAAAGGCTACTCTCAAATAGAAGGAATTGATTTTGAAGAAACCTTTGCTCCGGTGGCAAGAATTGAAGCAGTCAGATTATTTCTTGCATTTGTTGCTTTCAAAGACTTCAAGGTATATCAGATGGATGTCAAGTCTGCCTTCCTAAATGGTGATTTGGAAGAAGAAGTTTACATTGAACAACCGGATGGATTTCAATTGTCTGATCATGACGATATGGTCTGCAAGCTGAAGAAAGAACTGTATGGTTTAAAGCAAGCCCCAAGAGCATGGTATGAAAGGTTGGATAAGCATCTTGTGCAGATTGGATTCAACAAAGGTACTGCTGACAGTAACCTATATTTCAAAATTGATCATGAAAACATTTTGATTGTTGAAGTGTTTGTGGATGATATCATTTTTGGAGGAAGAGATAGTATGTGTAAAACTGTTGCAAATCAGATGAAAAGTGAGTTTGAGATGTCTATGCTTGGTGAAATGAATTTCTTCTTGGGTTTGCAAATTACTCAAACAAAGAAAGGGATCTTCATTTCTCAGACCAAATATGTGAAAGAATTGTTGAGGAAATTTGGGATGGAAGATTCAAAGCTAATGAATACTCCCATGGAAACTGGATGCAAGTTGAGCAAAGATGATGATTCTCCTAATGTAGACCAGACAAAGTTTAGATCAATGATTGGTGGATTGTTGTATCTCACTCAAACTAGACCGGATATTATGCAAGTTGTTGGTCTTGTTGCTAGATTCCAAGCTGATCCTAGAGAATCTCATGTTATGGCAAACAAGAGGATCTTTAGATATCTAAAGGGGACAGTTGAGTATGGTCTATGGTATCCTAGAGATCATGATTTCTCTCTTCAGCATATATAGATGCAGATTGGGCAGGAGATGTGGATGATTGGAAGAGTACAAGTGGAGGAGCATTCTTTTTGGGAAAGAGATTGGTTTCTTGGCTAAGCAAGAAACAAGATGCAATATCTTTGTCTACAACTGAAGCAGAATACATTGCAGCAGCAGGTAGTTGCACTCAAATCTTATGGATGAAGTAGATGTTAAGAGACATTAAAGTAGAATATGAGGAGCCTATCACAGTTTTCTGTGATAATTCAAGTGCAATAAATATTTCTAAGAATCTGGTGTTGCATTCTAAGACCAAGCACATATCTATCAAGTTTCACTTTCTGAGAGAGCAAGTGAACAAGGATGAAGTTAGATTAGAGTATGTACCCTCAAAAGATCAGATTGCAGATATCTTTACTAAACCTCTTCCCAAGGACTCTTTTGAGTATCTCAGGGAGAAGTTAGGGGTCATGGCCCCTCTGGAGATGACCTAGGATGCACTGATGTGCATCAGTCCGGTGGATATCACAGTCATATCTTGTGATCTGGATTGATGATGGGGAGCTGCTACTAAGGGGGAGCAGTTGGTATGATTCTGATGTGTTAGAATTGCAAGTATGAGCCCTTTGCCATTGATGTCAAAGGGGGAGAGAAGACATGTGAAAAACAAGTGGTTGATGATCAAAGGGGGAGCAGTAAAGGAAGAGAAGACATGTGAAGAGTTGTTGATAGGGGGAGCTATGACAGAGAGGAGAAGCTCTTGTCTTGATGGTTTTTCACATCATATGTTGCCATCAATGACAAAGGGGGAGATTGTTGCAAGTATGAGGTGAACCAGTGTTGTCATTGATGTCAACATACTCATATTGCACTGACAAGAAGGATTGGATGAGCTGTGTGCTGAGGATATTGAGAAAATTAGTCTCAATTAGGAACAGTGAAGAACAATGATGAGAAGAAGGCAAAAGTACTCAATAGGTTGAGATTCAAAGGATGCAGATTAAAGGGTTTGTAAATATGAGTCTTGAGATGATCCAGTTAAGATTTCAGAGGTTTGCATGAAGATGTGAAGAAGTTGTCATCGATCAAGTAGAACTGGTTCCGGGAGATGCTACGGAGTGACAGAGTGTTACAAAAAGGTCCGGTGAGATCCAGAAGTGCATTGTCCTATTCTGTGGATTGGACAGAGTGTTTGGGATGTCCTTGTGATGTGTCATCTTGATTTGTTCATGGTTTGGAGGTCTGAAAGCACCTCTTGCAGTATGACAGTGGCGATAGACTGTTCTTGAAGTTCTGAATGAGGAAGAGAAGAGATTCCAGTGAGTAGAGGAAGTGCAGATGTACCCAGTCATTCAGGAAAGCTTGTGAAGGTTCTTGGATCATGTTGAGGTTGTGTTGTTGGTCCGCATTGGTGGTAGAGCCCAGAATTGAAGATATTCTTCCGGATGAAGTTCTTGTTCAGACTGGCCGACCGGATGTGTTATTCATCTTGCGAATGTTCTTATGGTTGATTGCCGACTTAGATGATTGTTCCTAAGTCGATGTCTTGTATAAATAAAGGTTTGTGAGTTCATTTTGAAGTGAGTTGTGGAGCAGATGAGTGTGGTATAGCGAAAGAGCGAAAGGCAGAGCAGGTGTATCTCGAGCTTAAATGGAACTGATCCAGACATGGTGAAGATGTCATTCTCCAGTTCAAGGTTGTGTTACTTATGATCTTGTAGACAGTGTGTCTCTTATAGGCAGTGTGCCTCCTTGTGAGCAGTGTGCTCAGGTAGTGAGCCCTAATTGGCATGTGCCATTCATTTTTCTTATTCTTCTAATAGAGAATAATCCTTGGGTTAATCACCCCATGGTTTTTCCCTTAACTAGGTTTTCCACGTCAAAAATCTTGGTGTCTAATGTGTTGATGTTTATCTGCTCCGGTGTTCATGCTTTATGCTTTGATGAACGGTTAATTGATTTGCTGTTAACTAACAAAGAAGAATCAAGTGTTTAAAGTAGAAGAAAGTTTTATACAACTGATTCACCCCCCCTCTCAGTTGTGTGCCCTAGATCTGACACTGACAAGTGGCTTTCTCTGCAACTTTCATTGTTTTGTATCCGCACCATTAGATTTGCATTTGATCCGATGGCCACTGAGCATTTATTTCATTTGGAAAGCCCTATCTCTGTGAAGGCCGATCCTTATTACAAAAAATTTCACTATGGTGTGAATATATTCTCACCCGTTTTGGCAACTGGCTGGGATAGCGAGCTTGCTCACTCAAAACCTAAAATTTTTGGTTTTGCATATCAGTGCTTTAATCATTGGGTAATAGAGTCTATCATGCTGAAATTGAAACATTCATAAAACTAACCAACATCTATGGCACTAGGCCAATACAAGCTGCCCAGAAACACTACTGAGGCTGAGACTAAAGCACTGCTGGCTGAAAACACACTGTGCAACTAATAGACCACTGAAACAAATTGGTGACAACTGGCTATACTGATAATCTGCAACTTTCATTAGCTGAAACAAATTTCTAAAATTTACACAAAACTGAAACACAGAACTAACTTCCCTCCTTATAGAAGCAACTTATTGAAAGAAAACCAACTAAAATTGAAAACTATTGCTACTGTTGTAGCTTATTGAGCATCTGACATCAAACTATTGACATATGGGATGCATAGGAATATGTCCATTCACTGAAATGGCAAAATAACTGCCAAATCTGATAATGTTGCTCCAATTTATCCACATCAAATTGAAAATGAACCAGATAAACTGTATGAAGAAATACAACAATATTTTGTACCTTTTTACTTCTTTGCACTCAGGAGATTCTTTTTGTGCTTCAAAACACCAGTCATGTTGATTATCATGTTGTTCTTGCTTCAGCAGAGGGCAGGGAGGGGAAATCAATTGTTGGAGCTTATTCTTTTGATTGCATTTGCAGGTTTCTGTCCACCATACTTCTTCAGTGACCGCTCTTACAGGTTCTTCCATAGAATGGTAACCCATGATAGTACCAAAAATAGGCATGCAAGTGACAGAGCTGCCAAGAACAGTCCTGAATCTGAGTGGGATCCCTTCATGCAAAAAGAAATGTGTAGAATCTAACTCTGTTTGTGACATCATATGTGGCTATGCACTGTGGCAAATGTCTCTCTGAATCTCATCATCTTGTAGAGGTGAAACTTCGTCAAGAAGAAGACAATAACCATTTGCCAAAATAGTAAATAAATCAGCTCTGGTAGTTGTGTATCCATCAAAATTATCTGCATGACTTGCTACAGGAGGCCTTATGAATGAACCATGTGTTTTCTCAATCGTAGGATCTTCCTCATCAAGAAGCTGGTATCCTTGTTGCAAAACTAAAAACAAATCCTCGTCATGCTGCCCCTTATTTTGCTCATGCACCTTTGTGATATCTCCTCCCAGATGTGAAACTTTATTGGAGAAATAAAGATACTCACCTTTTGTAGATGCAGAAACTTCCTTTGCAATTTTCTCCTCAAGATCATGTACAGACTGTTCATCACTGTAGACCTTTTCAGCTTCTAGAAGCCTCACCTCATAAGCATCTTTTGAATCTAATTTAAGATTTGACAGTAACTCTGGATCTCCCTTTGCCACATATGCTTGATGCTGGTAACCAGAAGGACACACTGAATAGACATGGACCACCTCTATTCTTGTAATCTGATCTTTGAAACCCGATTCCTCCTTTATATCAAAATGACAAAGAACCTGGTCTATGGCTTCTATGGGCTGATTTGCAACTTTAGAACCTTGTGATGCATGATTTTGAAAATTATTGGGTCTTTTCTGGCTATATATGGTTTGCTGCTCATAGAAACCTAGGGGTGTAAAAATTGGATCAACATTGTACATGGCTTGATATTTTAACTCATTCAATTCATTGGAGAGGACTTTTATCAATTCTTTGACAACACTCATCTCCTCATGATTTGACAAATCAACAAGGAGGGTGGGTAGATTAGAATAGGCATGCATTTGACTGCAAAAAAGAGCTTGAGACATGCTCTTTGCACTAGACAATATGAGGCTGCTTTCAGCCTTAATGGCAAGATCATATGATTGAGGAAGAGTTTCACCTCCTAGGAATTGTATGATGATAGAGATCTCAGGGTCTAAAGCCTTTAAATAATACAAGAAAGCAAAGACTAGAGGGGGCCTCATGTCAACAGAGAATTTTTTCCATACCTTGTCAAATCTTGAATTGAAGTCTTGTATGGGCTCCATTGGATGCCTCTTGATGGTGATGAGACTCTGAGTGAGAGTGCTAACATCTGTCCTATCTCTGAATTGATTGTAAATGAGTTCCCCAAGCTGATCCCATCCAGTGATTGAACCAAGCTGCAAGCTTCTGTACCATTCTTTTGCTTTGTCCTTGAGGGAAGATGCAAGCAACAAGAGAGCATGGTTCTCAGTTGTGATATTATGAATAAAGCATAAACTAGCAACATCTTGAATGTGATCTGCAAGGCAAACAGAGCCATCTCCTGGAAAGTGAGGTAGTGCCTTCTAGGCTGTGTTAGGAACTTGACTCTGTTGCTGAAAAATAAGGGGACTTGAATCCCAAGTCACAAAGGGTAGATCTCTTTAAATATTCAGGTGCACATATATACCAGGGGCTGCCATGATCTGCAGGGGCAAAGATTCAAGAAAGATTCACCAATAGAGTCGCCAGATGGAAGATTCATGCTCCTATGAGCAGATATTTCTATGATTTTCCATCAAAACCACAAAATATAGGGCAAAGATTCACTAAAAATGAAGAACAAAGTCTTAGAATCCAGTCCCACCGGGCGTGCCAAAAACTGTTGATGCATAAATCTGTGGGTCTAATCCAGTAGCACCATGGGAAACTTTGAGACGTGGGAATGCTCCTCAGAGTGACCTCTAGATTTTAAGGAAGCTGGCTCTTCCATTCTTTAGTGGGTTTTGGGGAAAGGGTTAGAAAGGAAACTATATTGCAGAAAACAAATGCCTAATACTAAGGTGATCCGCCAGATTTGAAACAATTAGTTGCACAGTGTTAACTTTGAAAGATTTGACTAGAATTAAAAAGCATCAATGCATGATTAAGACTCAGTTTAAGAAACATGCTTAATAGAGGCAGAATAAACAGAGACTTAAGGAGACAAGAAATAGAGATATCCAAGTATGCACAGAACACATCTCATTATTTGAATAACAACAAGTTACAGAGGCAAAAGTTACTGCACAAAATAACTGTTACATTCTCATAAAGAAAGAATTGCAAAGGCCAAAAAGAAACTCTGTCTGTTGCTACATAAAATCTTTTCTTTGTGTGTGGCACTTTGAATGTGTATATCTAACTGTGTCTCAGATCTGCCCATTTATTGCCTGAAAGACTCAACAAAATCTCAATGGCCTCCGGCAATCTTTGCAACTAAAACTCCGCAAAATCCGGCATAAAATCTAGCAAAATGCAACTGCAACTGAAGTGGCAACGGAAAATCAGAACTAAACTATGGCTTTCATTTACTTCTATGGCTGAAAAATATCTTTGTGCTTATCTTTGGCCTGCGTGAAGAGGAAATACTTCCCACCGCTCTCCATTTTATTTCCTGTAGCTTACCGTGAAATAAAATATTGCTGCATATGTTTTAGGGTTTCACCTCCTTTTCACTTTTGTTGTTTCCCGTGGAAGTCAAAATTGAGAGCCATATATTTAATAAGTTTTCAACTTATTAAAAGAGGGCCCACCATACATTTTAAATGTAAATGAAGAATACTTCTTAAGACTCCCGTAACCCTTTGCTGCATTTTATTAAAAATGAAAATAACACATTGGGTTTTCCTGAGCTCTGTAGCTCCCACACGTCACTCTCAGCATGATGCATAAGCTTCTCTCTCCTTCTGCTGCAGTGTTGTCGAGTGGCAACTTCTGCTTGATTTTACCGTTTCTTTCCTTGCCTTGGGTGCCGACAAGTGGCTTTCTCTGCAACTTTCATTGTTTTGTATCCGCACCATTAGATTTGCATTTGATACGATGGCCACTGAGCATTTATTTCATTTGGAAAGCCCTATCTCTGTGAAGGCTGATCCTTATTACAAAAAATTTCATTGTGCTGTGAAGATATTCTCACCACACTAGTTATAGGACTTTTCCCTTTTTCAAAACCAAGACCATATTTTTCTTTTGATGGCTTTTGAGAGATAATCAACTCATCAAGAATCTCATAACCTCCTTTCAGTTTTAAACCTTTGTCAATTTGTTCTTTTTCTTTTTCCAGTTCTTTTCTTAGAGTGACAAATTCTTCCTCAAGTTTTGAACATTCAACAACTTTCTCATTGAGCTTGGTATTTAAGCAATCTTCAATCCTTTTGTCTTCTTCAACCATGACTTTCAAACTAGAGATCGCATATTTTGTCTCCTTGAGTCTAATGTCACATCCTTTATCTCCTTCTGTTTGAGCTTTTAGTTTGCCAATTTCTTCTTTTGATTCTCTGGCTTGTGTCTTCCATTTTACAATTGTCTCCTTTGACTTTTCAAGCATGACCTCATATTTAAGATTTAGTTCTCTTGCTTCATCCAGATATTCAAGAGTTGACCAGAGTTCTCCTTTAAGGTCTACCTCATCTAGATTTAAGTCCCAACCTTCAAGTTCCATTGACTCTAGATCTGGTTCTGGAGAAAACACATCATTAGACATTGGTTTAGATTCCATGTGTTCAAGTACAGGATCTACCTCAGCTGTTAGGCTTCTCAAAGGCACTTAGCTTTGATACCAATTGTTGAACACATTCAGAGACTGAGAGGGGGTGAATCAATCTATTCTTAAACTTTAAATCAATTCCATTTATAGCTTAACCATCAAATCATCTTAACCAAAAGAAGAACACAAAGTAAAACATGCACCACACAAAGACACCAAGATTTTTACATGGAAAACCCAATGAGGGAAAAACCACAGTGAGGATTAACTCACAATATATGAAGCTCACTACTATAAAACATACAACTTTATTTTAGGGCTACAACCCAAGGAAGCTACTACTCCCTATTGGACTTGCAGACTAAGGCTACAACCTTAGGGCAAGATAGAAAGACCTGCTGAAGAGACTCACTGTCTGATAGTAGCATAAATGAAAATTACAATAGAAACATGAACATGAATTGCTATAAAGAAGGCATTTGTCATATGTTTCAGTCCCTTACTTCACACAGTTACTCCATCACTCTGACTTCACACACTTCATGCTTAACACCCTCATCAATTTGTCTTCCACATCCTCACAAATTATTTTGTTCTTCTATAAATACCCTCCGCAACAACTCAAAACTTCAATCAAGTCGGCACCAAGATATCTTTTAGATGAAACATGTGATACTGTATAAGTCAGCTCAAAATAAGTACATTATGAGTTGTGGATCACTTCACATGGCATAACAGGGTCAAATACATCATAACACATCCTCCAAAGCAACATTAATTAATCAAGATCAGCTGTAAATGAAGGGAATCAGAGTGTCGACCCAAACATCAATACTACCCACTATTTATCTTCACACCACCGAGGAGAGACCAAAAACATCATGCAGACCAAAATTTGAGTAATATACTTTATCAATAACATTCTTACAACCTTCTCCTAAAGTATCTAATCATTATATGCTACTGCAAGAAGAAAGTCATATTGAACTACTGAACACAGAGCATCCCTGACTGACTATCACTAGTACAAAAATAACAATATGTAATTAAAAAACTACTAAAAACTGCTTATAAATGACTAAACTTGGTCACGTGACCATTAGTAGTTTATTGCCAGTCATTTATAATGCGACCAAATTTATGACTAAACCAATTTTAGTCATTTATTTGGTCATTTTGATTGATCGATTTGGTAGTATATTTAGTCGTTAATTTAGTCATTGATTTAGTCATATTATTCACTGAGCTTGGTCACATGACCATTAGTAGTTTATTGCCAGTCATTTATTTGGTTGTTTTGATTGATCAATTTGGTAGTATATTTTTAGTCATTGATTTAGTCATATTTATTCACTGATTTCTATCAGTTGGTAGTATATTTAGTCAATTGGTAGTTTATTTAATTGTTTTTATTCACTGATTTCTACCTAAAACTATTGGAAATGAGACAATGCTTTTGAGGTTTAAACATAAAACATAGAAAAACATAATCAATCATTCATTTGCACATAATGAAACAGCTATTAAGAAGGCAAAATATTAAAATTTTATTGAGAAAAGGTGTTCTTATAGCAGATACAAGACATAACTATGTGTCTTTGCTTTAAAAAATGTGTTACAAAGTGTGTTTCTCAGTGCTGTGACTGAGAAAACTAAGTTACAAAGTGTGAGGATTGTACTCTGCAAATAAATTTAGGCTTTTTGAGGTATACGACTTGCCATTCCAAAACTATGATATCTGCCCTTTTGGTACTGTATGCACATGTTTCATGAGAGTCTTCATTCATTGAATAGACTTCAATGGAAGTCTATCCTCTACAATGCATAAACTGCCCCCATGACTGTCCATGCAAACTTTTATTAATAACACTTTTCACATCATGCACAACTTTGATGGTTTTCACTTGACACTATCATGGTTCTCACGACCTTATCCACTCGCAATAGCTTCTTTGGACTGTGCAACTGAATACAAAAAACTCATCTTACAAATTTGCACCTATCATCTGCAGACAAAAATCACAATGCAAGCACATGCATCAAATTCAGAGGCAATAAATTCAACATGTATTTACACAAGTATGACAAATTCAAAGTGGTTATATAATGCTTACCAACATATCCCTTATCCATAAGTGAGCATGAATACGTAGTCTTGAGAGTAAGAAAAAATATCCCAAGGGTGACAAAGGTACAAGAAACAGTAAAGGCATCATTATCAAGCCAAGAGAATGATGATGTCTGCAACTGAAAATGGCATTGGTAAAATGCTCTACTTCTATTAATGGTTTGTATTTAAAAATTTGCATATTTATTTGTATCTACAATATGATTCTCAAAACCTTCATTTAAATACATACCCTGACTTTCCCATAAATTCCTGAATGCCACCATTTACCTTTCATGCATGACAATAGTCCTTATAACACTATGTTCAAAATTTGAAGCTATTTAATAGGATGGTTGACCTTCAATCAAATTGTCATCAATGTGTATGAGAAAAAATGCTTTCTAAGAATTTGCTATCCTAGAAAATTTAAGAAATTTGTATTGTAAAGCTTTTCTTTTAAATTTGATTTCCCACTACCTACATGCATAGACTATACTGATGGAAGGCATTTCACTAAATTTGTTCCAGTTTGAAATGCTGGAAAAGTAAATGGGTACTGGCGTTAACACTTGCATACTGGCACCAGCAAGGAAATACAAAATACATAGGAATTAAGAAAAGGTTTTAAGGAAGCTAACTTGGACAAAAATCATTTACAATACCTGGATGCTTATTAGCCACTATAGCTGCCGCAGAGCTAGTCCCTACAACAGTACCCTGAAGAAGAGTAGTCATCAATACGATACATAAGACGAAGAAGAAAACCAGAGTTTATTTGCAATTTATATAACATCATAACAATTTTAAAGTGGTTATATAATGCTTAGTAAAAGTAAGAGCAAAGAACGAGACCCACCAGAATGATAGTTGCTAAACTTTCATCAGTGAAAATATTTCCCTGCAGTCCCGTAGATAGTCTCCACTTCCCTGGCGGGATGGCAGTAGAGGAAGATTAGATCCTGCCATACCGCAAGCTTCAACACTAAGTCTCATAGGCTGGTGGTACTTGTTGTAGGCTCCTGCTATACCACCAATTATATCCTCCAACATAGCGGGTTAGCGGTAAAACTAATCCTTCACTTGGTTGGTGGTATTCGTTGGAGGATGCTAGCAAAGATTGTGGAATTTGGATTTACACCAGCCAATTGCATTTGCTTTAAAATTTCTAAATCCTTTTCAACAAATCCATTTTGTGCATATCCTGCAATCATTGTAGTCCATGAGACCACATTTCTTTGAGGCATTCTGTCAAATAGTTCATGTGCCTTCTCTATGCTTCCACATTTTGCATACATGTCTAATAGGGCAGTTGCAACTACATCATCTAACAAAATTCCTCTATCCTTTATGTTTTGATGGATGTCCATACCCTATTCCAAAGCTCCCATTTTGACACAGGCAGGGAGGATGCTGGCAAAGGTTGTGGAATTTGGCTTTACACCAGCCAATTGCATTTGCTTTAAAATTTCTAAAGCCTTTTCAACAAATCCATTTTGTGCATATCCTACAATCATTGCAGTCCATGAGACCACATTTCTTTGAGGAATTATGTCAAACAGTTCATGTGCCTTGTCTATGCTTCCACATTTTGCATACATGTCTAACAGGGAAGTTGCAACTACAACATCTAAAAAAATTTCTCTATCCTTTATGTTTTGATGGATGTCCATACCCTATTCCAAAGCTCCCATTTTGACATGGACATGGATGATGCTAGCAAATGTTGTGGAATTTGGCTTTACACCAACCAATTGCATTTTCTTTAAAATTTCTAAATCCTTTTCAACAAATCTATTTTGTGCATATCTTGGAATCATTGTAGTCCATGAGACCACATTTCTTTGAGGCATTCTGTCAAACAATTCATGTGCCTTGTCTATGCTTCCACATTTTACATACATGTCTAATAGGGCAGGTGCAAATACAACATCTGACAACATGCCTCTATCATTTATGTTTTGATGGATGTCCATACCCTATTCCAAAGCTGCCATTTTGACACAGGTAGGGAGGATGCTGGCAAAGGTTGTGGAATTTGGATTTACACCAACTAATTACATTTGCTTTAAAATTTCTAAATCCTTTTCAACAAATCCATTTTGTACATATCCTACAATCATTGCAGTCCATGAGACCACATTTCTTTGAGGCATTATGTCAAACAATTCACGTGCCTTGTCTATGCTTCCACATTTTGCATACATGTCTAACAGGGCAGTTGCAACTACAACATCTGACAAAATTCCTCTAGCCTTTATGTTTTGATGGATGTCCATACCCTATTCCAAAGCTCCCGTTTTGACACAGGTAGGGAGGATGCTGGCAAAGGTTGTGGAATTTGGCTTTACACCAGCCAATTGCATTTACTTTAAAATTTCTAAAGCCTTTTCAACAAATCCATTTTGTGCATATCCTGCAATCATTGCAGTCCATGAGACCACATTTCTTTGAGGCATTCTGTCAAATAGTTCACATGCCTTATCTATGCTTCCACATTTTGCATACATGTCTAACAGGGTAGTTGCAACTACAACATCTGAACCACACATATATGTATGAAGAACTCTGAGACATCTTTCCTATGTCCTCACAGAACTAGAGTAAATTGTGTGCAGGATGGCGGGCTCTTCCTGCAACCCCGCGAAGGAACCCTAAGACCCAGTGCAGTAGAGTGGGTGACTTCCCCGCTTTCCCACAAGGGTCAAAATATTTTTATGCGGGAGAGCGGTGGTGCCAAATAAAATAAAATGAAAGATAAAATATAGTACGGTAAAATAAAATATGCAGTGGGGAAGGAATTTTATAAAGTATGGCAAGTATTTTTTGGGAAAATTTTTATTAAAATCATAATGTTGAAATATAATTCTTACCGCTCCCACATTCAATTAGCCCCTATAGACTGCCCTCTACCTAGCCTTTCAACTGGTATAGTAATTGTAGCATCCATTAGTCTAAGTACCTAGGGTTATGACTATGATGCATTTCAAGTAGTGGCTTGAGTTGCCAAACACTTTGTCATAATCATCACACTTTCTCCACATGACTATCATGATTCCCTTGAATATTGTATGCATGGGTTTACCTTCAAAGACTCTTTGTGAATACTTAGACATTAACTAGGGGTCAAAGAATTTTTTATATACATCATGAGAAAGACATTACTTGGCAGACCCTAATATTTTAACTAGGAAATAAGGAATATTGAAGGTTTAATGGCATTTGGGAAATCTCCTTTGACATATATATCCAACTCAAATATTAAATGGTAAAAGGTCATGTGAAAAAGGGAGACTCTTATTCAACAAAAGTATTTTGTAGGCATGTAATACATGAAACCCTCTAAACCAACCTTAAATCAAGCTAGAAGAGGATACCTAGTAGTGAAAATGAAACCATGCATGGATGTAATGTGGGTGAGACTTAATCAACTCTTGGAACCTCTCCATTCTTTATCCCCATCTTTATTACAAATGAGTAGATTGTCTTTATCTATTTTTCAAAATTTAGGCAACAAGGTACAACAAATATCGCTTTTGTAAATAACTATATTTTGTATCAAGCATCTTCTTGGTCAACATTAAATACAACTAACCCATGCCAGATTAGTGTGGAATCCAACCAAAACAGTTCTATCATGCATGGTTGCAGAAATTGGTAAAATATTTGTTTAGGGAATGAATGTAGTTTATCTTAGGCAAATATACATTTAGATAAGACAAAACTTCACTCTTCATTGACTTCGTAGAAAAGTTTAAAGTATTATAACCAATTACACATTAAGAAGTAAAATAAGATAAGTAATGCATTTTCTTATCTAAACTTATTATGTACCATATATTGTGAGCCGTGATACTTCTTTGAATTAGGATTGTTCCTTGATAGTTCTAGTGATTCATTATTAAAAATGCTCTTTTTTATCTGTATTTTGGCTTCATACAATAGAGTCTCTTTGTTTTCCTCTTCAAGGACCATGTGGCAAGTCATGAAAAGGAAGCTAAGAAATGCCTCACTCTCTCACTCCAAGAAAAAACAAAAAATAAATTATTAATCATATGAGTTCATTAGCAAATGTCCCAGTAGATATAAATCATAGACCTTAGGTTCATTCATGCGGGCATATATATATCTAGGCCCCCTAGGCAAGCTCCACAGTTAGGACTTGCTGGAGTATCACAACCTGCTTCCTCAAAAATATGGGCATAGGTCTTGCCATTGGCTTCTGGTACAGGAAGAGTATACAAATCCATCCACACTTGTGCCAATAAATTGCATGAAAAAGTATACCTTCAATATAGAGTCATTTTAAAGAATATAATTAAATCACTAATATAAGACATTACAAACCTTTTGAGTGGTAGGTACTAAAAAGGTTGGCACTTTGACCCATTGTCCCTGCGACCAAAATAGAGATTGAATAAGCTAGAGAGATGAGGACAAAAAGTCTAATATATAATATAATAGAAACCACAATATATAAATAGTAACCTCATTTATCCAAATCATAAGTTTAGCCCAATTAAATAAAGGATCCCAATTTCAAAATGAGTCAAGCACTAAAACCATCCTACCTATTTATACATACATATGTACACAAGCACACGCATGCACATGCACACTTAGATATGTATATATGCATGTGTATACATACAATAGACAAATATGGTTGAAAATAATTTGTAATTTGCCCAAAGCAAACTTCCTTCTAAGTTCTATTCCTAGATGGGAGTCTGACACTGACTACAAAGTTTACACATTCTAATACAATTATAAAATGGTAAGAAAGATGCAGAAGTGATGTGGATACTTGCTCACAAGCCATTTTACATTACATTCACCAAAAATCAACAATTCTTCTAAACAATATCAATCTGAAAGCCTAATCCACATAATAAGGCAGAATATCTGTTGTATTATAATTCAAAATCAAACAGACAAAGCTAATAATAATGGGAATGTATGAATGTTCCTATTCACAAGCCATTCTATAGTACAAACTTGGGAAAGAAGCTGTTAGGAAACTATTAACATCCTAATTGGAGATTAAGTTTCCACTTCTAGAGGCGATTCAAGTATTTAACACTAAAATGCACACCATGTTGTTGTTCTATAGCTCTCCTAAAACAAAGTTTACAATTTGGAGGTTCCCTCATTAGTTTTTCATGAAGGATGAAAGATGAAAAACAATAAATGTAACAAATGTTTCATGTGCTCTAAAAGGTTCGGCAATGTTGGTAAAAGGATTTGAGTTTCTTGCCAAATTTTGATTGTTATCAAGGAAAATTTCGGCAAGCAATATAGTTTCTAAAATTTACAATTCTTTGTAGATCAAATTTAATATTTCATGGCTAAAATTTTAATCATTTTCTATTTTCCTATGATGTTAAATGTCTTGTAGAGATATTTGAATTTAGGAAAATTAACTTATTGGAGAGAATAAAAGATATTTCACTTCTCATTGCAAAGAAATTTGAATACATATAGCTAAATTACACAAAGTAGATATGATATTCAGAAAATTTTCTCCAGAGTTATTTATATAATTTTGTAGCATTCACCTTACATACACCTACTCCAAATTTTGCAATTCAAAAAGATCTACTAGCAGTACATGTTATAATATAATTAGTCATGGCTTAAATATTTCCCTGATCTATATTAAAACTTTAGATGTTATGTTAATCATATAACAAAAGTATAAAGACCTTAGCTTCAAATGCTGGAAGCAAGCCTAGCAATTTATAAAGAATAAAGGATTTATCACCTACTGAAGAGGAGAAAAGTTTAGCAACAACCAAAAAGTCTTCTGTCTTTCCACTAGTGCATGAACCAATGTAGACTCTGTCTATCTTAACATGCCTGCATTCCCTTGCTAAAGCATGATTTTCAGGCAAGTGAGGCTATACCATCAGTTGTAAAGAAAAAGTTGAGTCCAAAATGGACAAGACCAAAGGCAAGAACAAAAAGGAAACAAAAAATATTTGTGAATTCCAGTAAATGCGAGGATAGAACGATATTGATGAACTTAATTACACGAGTCCAAAAATGAACAAAAAGTCCATGTCATTATATTATAATATGAATTTTGAAATGATTGATTTCCAATTATACTAGCAATGATGTGAGGACAAGCATAAAATCCAGGTCATAATTCAAAATTATGTGATAGATTATAGTAAAGCCCTTGGCATTCATTGCCATTGTATAGTTAGAGGTTCTTATCACATTACGTAGTTTGCAAAGAGATATAGTGGCTTTATCATCCATCAGAGTTTTGACATTGGAGGAAATAGTTTAAGGACTGTCACTAATAGAAGCAGTGATAGGATGGTTGTAAAGCAGTGATAGGATGGTTGTAAAGCAGTGACTGTACAGGGTGTAAATGTAGGAGCAGCAAGCTCATGTTTTGGACTTAATAACCATGTCTTTAGGATATCATTGCTAAAGGTGACAGTATATGAGTAATGGTAGTCATTCCATTGTTTTCACTGTATTATGGAGGTTGGGTCTGTCATAAATGAGAAAATTGTTGAGGAGTACACTTCAATATGGTCACTACAATGGAGGGCAACAAGCTCAAAATGCAAGTCAAATAGGCAGTAGAGGGACAGTCATACGAAGTTGATTTTTGATAGAAGGAAAATATGTAAATGTTGATCATTAAACCCCAGTGTAATAAGGTTTTTGAGCATCATGAGTGACAATGAATAATACCATGTAGACTATGAAGTAGTGACAGTAAGGTTGAAGGATAGTAGGCCTAAGACAACATTGAGGAGCATTGTTAGGGTTTTGACTTTGTAATGAAGCCTTGAGTTTAAGGCAATGAGATCTCAGGTTAAGGAGAAAATATTTCCATGGTCAGTCAAAAGGAGCATAATGCAATATGGGTAAAAGCAGACCATCATTTCAACTTTTGTTTACAATAAAGAATCGGGTCACATTTCTTGATTTAATATAAATCTGCTTCATTTAAAATAGTAAGTCCAAAACATTTCTTTTATAAGTAAAAACAATAAGATTTAAACAATCATAATGTTATCTAAGAATCAGTTCCCAACAAAAAATAACCCAGATGTTAACTACAACATACAAACATTGTATTAGTATTTGTCATATAATATATAAGTCTGTTTTAGCTCTTTAAATAGGGCTATAATTAACCTAATTCTGACCTGCAAACATGTCTAATATTTAAGCTGGGTGTATGTTTCATTTCATTATCTCTAAGGAACTCACGTGAAGTAGACAAATTTACTTACAACCACAAGCATATAGAGGGGCCTCTGTGGAAGCATTTTCAAGATTTAGGCCATCCAAAATCCTTCTAAGTCGAGACTCATCTGGAGCGACCTCCTTTTCAAACTCATCGAGCACCGCAAAAACATCTCTGCAAAGTTGTTCCTTAGCCTGATCAACAAAGGGTTTGGCTCTCTTGGCCTGATGGAAAAGCAAATCAACTTGCTCCCTGACCTTATCTGAGAGATCCAACAATCTCAATGGAAGCATATCCAGAGCAGAGGCCATATCATGTATCAAACCATAAACCATGAATCAAAATCTACTTGCAGTAGCGAATGAAGCTGATCCAGCTATTAATGAGGGACACATTTTTCTCTGATCCTAATTCTTTCTGATTCCTCATCTCTTCCTCCAATAACTCTGTTTCTCTTTGACAATCCATTGCATTTTCAAGATTTAGGCCATCCAAAATCCTTCTTAGTCGAGACTCATCTAGAGTGACCTCCTTTTCAAACTCATCGAGTACCGTAAAACATCTCTGCAATTGCGCGGCGAAGAAATGAGTGATTTTTTTTGCACCCATCCTTTTCACTTTTGGCACCCATATTTTTTAATTACCCACTTTAATATCATATTGTCTAATTTTTATTTGTGTGACTAATTATTTAGTAATTTATAGCTGTGATTTTATCCAATGATCAAATTAGTCATTTATTTAGTCATTTATAGCTGTGTTGCAAAAAATGATTAGAATTTAGTCATTTTTAGTTGTCGTGACTAAAAGTTTTAGTCATGTAGTCATTTATTTGCCCAAATTCTACTAGTGTATGACCCATCAGTACTTAGGATATTGCGTTGCGGTTTACCAAAACATATGAAACACATATGAAAGCACCCATACACTACTCTGAACATATCCCAAAATCTGCATAGCCATATCTATCACTCCAGAGGAATGCAGAGCATTCCAATAATCCTTCATCATTTCTTTACTCTACCAGAGCACAGGCCAGAACTCTGTCACTTATAACTTTTACTATAGAAGGTTTCATGACTTGAAATCTCGGATATAACACCTTCACATCTTGACCAACATATCTTTTAAACCGCAAGACAAAATCTTGCTTTGTGGAAGGTTGTGGACCAAAACATCATGGCTTTGTCTTAGAGTATACAATGTGAATGCCTTAGCAACATTTTTGCAACCTATCTTTAAGTGCGGTACACCATAATTGTGAGATATCAATGTAGGGATACTGGAAACATATTGAAGCAAGTGTACTCACCTCCACATCACACTTAGACATCATATTGATCACCATTCTTCTTCATACTTAGATAACTTCTCTCCATCAGCTAGGTCTTTTGGACTGACCTGCCTTAAACATGTTGACCCTATGTCTCTAACCATCTCTCTCAAATCTTCTATTGTGTCAAACATGTTGACCTTGTGTCAAAACATCTCTCTCAAATCTTCCACTATCCATCAACCTATCTATAATCATTTCTCAGCCTTTTCATCTTCTATACAAGAACTCTATACAAGCCTGAGTTCAAGTTGACAGATATTGAGTTGACATCAATGACAACACACATTGCCAACAATGGTGACTATGTTGACTACATCTATGGTGTTAGGTTTTCTAGTACTAGGGTTGTATCGTTGTTGTTGTTATATGGATTCTTGTAGTTTTTCATGAATTTGTTGTTTGGCATGTTTGTTCGTGATGTGTTAGTAGGTTTGATTTTATCCATCTTTGTTTCAAATTCCCTAAGGGTAGCACATAGATCAATGTATGAGTTATACTTTTGAAACATGATCTTTTCTAGAATAGTAGGAATTAGGTTGTCCATGAATATCTTTTGAATTTCAATATCATGTAAATGGTAATGCATTTTGGCTTGATATATTTGAAGCATGGGAAAAAAGACATTCACTTTTTATTGTGGCTTTTGCTTGTAGTGTATGAGATCAGTGAAGCCTATTTCATGCTAGATTTGGATTTAGAAATGGTTTATGAAGGCTTTCAATATCATGTCAGATGTGGTGATGGACCCATGTGGTAAGGAAAAAAACCATTCTAATGCATGCTTTTTTAGTGATTGTGGCAATAATTTGCATAGAATGTGATCATCATACATGTAGTCTAGAGAAAGGAGTAAATTGTGTTTATGTGAATGGTGGGATCTCCTTTTCCATCATACAAAGAGAGGAAAGGTTCCTTGAACTTGGGTGGGGAATGATGTGCAAGGATGTCATAGGAAAAAGGGTCATGATGTAGATTTAATGTGATTTCCCTTGAATTGGTTGATATGGTCTCAAGTTTTTGTTGTACTTGTTGGAGTTAATGTAGGACATTCATCATGGAAATACTAAGGGTGAATGAAAATGATGGAGGAGTGGAGTATGTTGGAGTATGATGGGATGTGGAATATGGTGGAATAGGTTGATTGGATGAATATGGTGGGTATTGGTAGGGAGTGGTAAATGGTGGAGAGGTGGAGATAATTAGATGAGAGGGAAGGGATGTAGGAATGGTAAGGTATGTAAGGGGATGTGGAGGTCGTGGGAGAAGAGGTCCTAAAATTTGTGATAGGAAGGGAGGTAATGGTAGTCATGAGCACTTGGGCATATGAACGGGATGTGGAGTTGGATGGATAGGTGAAGTGGAAGATGGCTTGCCAAATAATGGGATGGAAGAAAATGTGAATAGTGGGGTATTAGGTTGAAGGAGGGGTTGGATGCTTGTAGAAGAGGCACTAAGTGGAATGGTGTTGGAAATTTATGTGACATTTGTAGGAGGAATACTAGGTGTAGTAGCCTCAAAGGATTGAAAAATATTGGTAGAGGTTTTTGCATGCACAATGTTTACTTTGTTTTGCAACATCTCTAGGCCAACTAGGTTGGTTAAGATAAGGTTTCCTAGGGAATCTATCAACTTAGTGAGAATGGAGGAAACCTCAAGTTTAATTGCATTACTAAACTCTTGAAGTTGTGTTGCAATCTTGACTCAATTGTATAGTTCTAATTGGGCTTCTTGATCAAATTTCTTTGTAGTAGTGAAAAAAGTAGTATCATTGGCAAAGGTGAATGAGAAAGATGAACCAATTGTTAGGAGATTTAAATATGGACTATAGTGGGGAATGACTCTAGTAGGATAAGGTTTCACTCTATAGAAAGAACAAATGGGGGCATGAGCTAGCTTGATCTCAAAAGAATAGACAAGCATATAAATAACTATCATGTGCCTATAAGAGAGCTAAACTAGCTCACCCAATGAAAGGGAACATAGGATTGAACTCTCTAAGAAGATTGAACTATTTGGATCCATTAGGTTCACTAAATAAAATAACCTTTAAGATGAACCTTTTTAGAAAGTTTGTTAAGTTATTTTTAAGTATGGTTGTGTGCGCAAACAATGTGTAAATTAAAGTTACCTAAGGCTATCTATAACTAGCCCAACCATAATTTACAACCACATGTGCTAGGAATATTAACTGGAGTAAAACTAGACAAACTATGTAAACTAGGAACATATAAGACTTTAGAAATCAACAAGTAGCAAATTTAATTGTGTTGAAAATTAAAAATAATGAATAAATGGGTTTTAGATGCACTTGTGCAAAGAAGTGGTCCTAACAAAAAAATGCTCAAAATAAGGTCTTAGAGCTACCTATAAAATTTGGAAGTGATTAGACTTAAAGGACAAGGTTGTAATATGCAAAATGAACTACCTTATAACATTGACTAGTCCTGATAGCCACCACATGACAACATTGTCCAGGGGTGGCCTTGATTAGAGAGAAGGTACAATATTGAAACTTGTCAAGGAGCTTGTTAACAATGTGTCTCATCTTCTCAAAAGTTTTCATATGTCAATGATCAACACAAGGCATGTAATTGAATATTTGGAATGGTTTCACCTAGAAGATAAAATGGTAATAGTCTAAAACTAATAGGGATTGATGGTAACACCATGAGGAAGCATACCATGAATTTTCAAGCCCTGGTATGCAAAAAAAGTATGGAAACGGTTTGAAAACCTAGTGGTCCTAACTCATTGACAAAATGGATAAATTGAGAAAATTAGAATGGTTTCACCTGATACACTTCTATTTTTTGGCATGGATGGGTCACTAGGCCTAATACAGACATTTGGTAGCATATTGGGTTGAAAAATCATCAAAATAAGTGATGCAGAAGCATCCGAGCGGACTGACAATCAACATCAACCAAAAATAAATTAGAGGTTTAGTTTTTAGTTTCGATGTGTTTTGGCTTTCTTTTGGCATCTCTTGGCTTTTGGAATGTGTGGCATGTCAAAAAGTGCAAGTTTCAATTTTGTGCACTTTGGATGTCAACGCACAATAGGTAGTCTCCACAAAAACAATTGTTCTGAAAGATTGGTGAATTTTCATGACGAATCATCTGATAGGCATATTCTTGAAGGCATTTCGAAAAATGTGCAAAAATAATCAGGGTCATATCTTTCATCGTTTAAGAGAATTTAAAATTCTCTGATTGAGACTGGGAATTTATGGAAAGTTAAAAATTTCAAAATCTGTGAAGGCTGGAGCAAAATCCTACAGGGGACCTTGAGATGTTATTCCAAGCATGTTCGCCAATTTTCATGAGAAACGGAGTAGTTTGAATGTTTTTCGCACCAATTTGACCATTTTATTTTGGTAAGATAGTATGGAGATCATCAAAAGTAATTTTCTGGGTTTCTTTTTTATGTTTCATCTTTCGATTGCATAAATATTTTGGAGGTAATCACTTTGGAAAATGAGTCAAAAAAAAAATTATGAATTGGGCCGGAAATGGTGTAAAATTTGCCGTAGCTCTCACCATATTTTCTTCGCCAAGTGGAAAGGCTGCATTTTCATCCGAAATAATTAAATATGAAGGGGCATCTTTGGCGGTTTCATACAACTCTTGTAAAATCAGTAAATTGCATTTAATTCAAAAGTGGCGGGGCCACCAAAACAAGAAGGAAGTGCCACATTTAGACATCAGTTTTCAACGCCTCAAAAGGCAGAATCTGCACACCAAATTGAAAGGGTTATTGCTGCTGATAATAAAATGACGAAAGAAAAAGAAACGTCTCTTTGGTAAAAAATTTCAATGCTTTACACACAAGAAATGCAAGAGGAGAAATGGAATGTATGAAGGTTAAAAAATGCGGCAAATTTTAATGCTTGTTTAAAACAAGAAATTAAAGAGAAGGAAAATGAAATGCCTAAGGGTGGGAGACGCCTCTTCAAAGACTGTTATAAATGTTTTTAAACAGAAAATTCAAAAAGGGGATGGAGTGCCCAGCATAGGGATAATGCTGCAGGTTGGAAGGGGGAGAAAAAGAAGAAAAGAGTGCAGAAATGGAGTATTGAACAGCAGCATGAGATGCCTCTTATGGAGGTATTTAGAGGCTGGAAAAATGAAGGAAGAGCAATTAGAAGTATAGAGAAACTAGAAGGAAAATGAGACCAGATGAGAGTGAAAGAGCTGACAGAGGTGCAGGTGTAGCTATGAATTGTTGTGTTGCCAAATTTTGTTGTATGTAATCTTAATGAGATGAATACTTATTTGTAATTTGTATGAGTAGTATGCATTCTATATTGTCTTGTGAGTTGCTTGAGAGCAGAGAGTCTCTGCACTTAGTGAGTTGAGTAATCTGTGTGAAATGTGGATATTGTATGTGAGGGGTCTTGTATTGCATCAATAAGACCTAAAATCAACAATTGACAGCTTTTAGGGTGGCCTTGACTTCTCCTAATAGCCAATAGGGTGGCCTTGACTGCCTAGGGCATTCTTGTCTATATTAGACAAAGCTCTACAACTTCTGTGAGGTATTTCTTAGCAAGTTTGAAAGGCACTATGGTTTTGACACTTTTTCTAAAATCTATTGATTCTCTTGAATTGACATGCAAGCAAACTTTAATGAATGGCAACCTCAAAAAAATAAAGGTTAAAAGGGAATTGTGCCTCAGTCAATCCCCTTATGGGCTTTCAAAAATGAATCCACATTGAAATATTAATAAATAAGAGGCTATAAATTTGTTCTATGAAAAAAATAATTGAATCAAAGCATGACCATTAAAACTTATATGATGGTGGTAAAGGGCACATGAAAACTCAACAAGACAAGTGAGATAGGAGAATGGTTTTGGAAATAAGGTTTTGATTCACTCCTAAAGGGTTTTTGCGTATTAAAGAGGACTGATGTGGGAATGGGAAACCTTAATTATGAAGCACTCTAACAAGGGTTTGACATGGTAATGGCTTACAACTTCAAAAGGTGTCATAAAAGGGCTTGGATTCAAAAAGGGTTAATATAAAACACACTAAAATGATTGAACAGATTCATGATGGATTAAGAACAATAAAAGAGGGTGGTATGAAAGTCTAGAAATTTGAAGTAGAAAGGTGGGTAGATGGTGGATGTAGGAATAACTATGTGGAAAATACAAAACACTAAGGTAAATATTTGAACAATAGAAATGGGGAGATGGAAAAATGGATCAAAAGGATGATGGAAATAGGTGGCGAAGACTTGGAAGGGTGAGGTGGAGAGGTATGAAGAGGAGCCTACATAAGACTTAGATATATAACTTCATTTTAAACAAAAATCATAAATGAAAATTGCTCATTGTATTAAAATCTTTAGAAATCAACCACCTAGTCGCAAAGATCCTATTGCAAAGTTGTCCAATGGCCAAATAAAATTTGTTTGGGATTTTTGGGATGAAGCTAGCTCATTGCTGAAAATTTTGAAGCAATGTTGAGGTGTAGTTTATGAGCAAAATAGCTTAAACCATATGAACAATTCACAAATTTTCTTTTTCTATGTAAAAATGAGGTAAATGTGGTATGTCGTAATGAGCTTGCTTTAGGATTTCAAAGGGAAAAACTTAATAGGTGGGAATCCCTAACAATTAATTATTTTGCATTCAAAGATTATAGCAAGAGGATGAAAAGTCAAGGCCACCCTATTAGGTGGCAAACTGTGGGCATTGTCCTCGAATGAAATTTCAATTCAATTTCCTAGGGGACCTCAAGCTTGAATGGAGGCTATTTAGTGGTGGGCATCCTCATCAATTTTTTATTCATTAAGACATGATTTAAGATGCTAAAAGGTGGATTTTAGACATAATATGGGGCTAGGCACAACATTTTATAGTTTGACAAGAGAGTATAGGGGGACAAATCAAAGGGAAATTAAATGTGGGATTAGGACATGGGATGGGGATACAATTTAAATGGAAGGGAACACATAGGAACTCTAAACGAGGCTATGGGATCAAGATAGTAAAGCATAGGCTAGGGCAAAATGGATTAAAACAACACAAGACACACAGGGGCTAGGGGCTAAAACGGAGGCAAAAGTGTAATAATTGCAGGGTACACAAATTTTGTTATTACCCTAACATATGATTTCAGTTATACAATGAATTAAGATTAATAGAATGGATGTCAATTATAAAATTGCCTTATATTATAACCAACAATTTTGAATGTGTCAAAACAACATGTATTTCTTAAAGTTCAATTTTCCAACAACTATCTTTTTCTATAATCTTGAGACTATCCGGAACCTTTTTGGATAAAAAACTAACCCAAAAATATCACTCAAATTTATATGCACATGTGCAGAAAAGTCGATAACATTGTAAGGTAGCAAAGGTAATCTTAAATAGCCGGCACATTGTAAAATAGTTCGGGGGTCGAAATTTTGTCGACAAACAACAAGGCTGGTTACCATGTTGGTGTCAAAACGAACAGGTTGATGAGAAAAGTCGACAAACAACAAGATCAATTTTTTTATAAACAATCGGTATTACAACATACCGGCTGATTAAGTGGGGTGGGTAGCAAATACCATATGTAAAACAAAGTTAGATTCCTTTGGTGAGTGACAAGGCCTTACCTGTTCTTTTAGAGCCATTCTGAAAACGAGGGCTTGTGATTTAACATGTGACCTTGTTCCATTTAACTTATTTTCAGATGGTCGGTTACCTTCTCAAATACTTAGCCCCTGAAACTAACGACACAAAACCAATATTGTCAAAGGAAAATGACAATTCACTTTTGCAGAAGACGATGGATCAAAGTCTTATCTCAGTTCTACGAGCAAAAGTGAAAGGTGGCAGCAAAGCATCTTAAGCAATGACGAGAAGAGTAAGTGCAACCAAAGGAGACAAGTTTCAAAATGATTTAGAAGACAACAAAAGTTTTTGAGCACTCAAAGAGAAAATATATGACTGCAAGCCCAGCAAGTAATGGATAAGCAGCTGTAAATTCAATCTTTTTCAAGCTCTCAAGCAACGTCAATCAAAGCTTTCTAGGTGATGGGAAATTTAAGGTTTTCAAAACACAGCCAATTGATTCCAACAAAAAGAAGAAAAAATAATCAATTGAACCAAAATTGTTCCAGATTTGTCGAGCCAAAGTAAGAAACAGACTTAAAAAAAACTACTGAACTGCTTATGCTAAAGTATCTTGAGAGACAAGATCTGGTTTGAAAGGAGAGTCAACAAACCAAAATTGGCTACTTACGCGTCTAATGACTGTCCGATGGGCTTTGGAAGTTAATCTGATAGTGTATTGATTCTTGTGGTTTAGGTGACATTGATTGGTGAGTAAGAGAGATTCTGGAATTAATGTGTGAATGTGTTAAGGATATGCGAAGATTAGGGTTGAAGGATAGGAAAATGGTAAGATAAAAGTAATAAGAAGAAAATTGAAAAGTTAAAATAAAATATGAAAATTGAAAAAGTTAAGAAGAATGGATAAAAGGAGAGGATCAAAAGAAATCTAATAAAATAAAATAATAATAAAAAGATAATGGAATCCTAATATTTAAACAGACAAAGGAGTTTGATTGGTTTTGAGATACGTCTTTAAGTGGTTGATAATAAGGTTTATATAGGTTGTTGTGTAAATGGTGATAACGAGTGACTAAGCGATGTACCACCAGAGACTTGGCCAAAAGTAGTAACCAAAATTTTGTTGTTTATTCAAGATCATTTTCTAGCTTTACACCATCACCACCAAAGGTCATAGTAAAATACAAGATGAAGATGAAGACATATCATATGACCAGTGAAGTTGAAGAGATCCATGATATGGAAATTTTGGGCATGTGATACATGAGATTGGTTAGAAGAGTTGTTGAGAAGAGAAGCTAGAGACCCTATCATAACCTTCAACTTAGTTGCCACACTTAGATTCACTAGAACAATCATGTCTTCATATCTAGTATTAGAATGCATAAAACACTAGTATCCCAAGACATGCCATTAAAATCATCTATGGGTACAAGATCACAAATCTTCGTCTTGAGTTCTTCAAGATCATGCAGACTCTCCTAGAAGCCATTGTTGAAGTGAGGCTTGAAGAATCAATATGCACATTCAATGCAAAGATTAATGACAATTGATGGTTCATCCAAAAACATAGATCTCAATACAAAAGAAAACTATTCCAAAATTGATCTCTCTAAGCATATAGAATTCAAAGAAGGATACAAACATGCCTTCAACCTCCTGAGTATAATTGTCAAAGAACCAAATGTTCATTTCTTCAAGCCATGGATGGTTTTATTCATGAAGTAAGTCTTTTGGGAAGACTAAAAGTTCATATTGGTTCAAATAATGACTCAATTCATCATCAACTAATAAAGGTCAGCAAGAAAAGATAGTTTTATATGACTTCATATTTGATGTACACATTTTTGTGATCTATGAATAGAATAAAAACTTTATGAATAAGGTAAATAATCAAGAAGAATTCTACAATATACCAGTGCTAACTTAGATTCTATTCGAAGAACTATGAGAGATATTTTGGGATGATAAATGATGGTTTCATTTTTCAAGTTGTCTCCAAACTATGTTGAAGACACCACAAGGACTCACAGGAGAAACAATCTTCTAAAACACCAAATAAACTTGCACACACAAGAGAGAAACAACAAAGAATGCTATATTGCCAAATAATGACACAACCATACAAGAGGATGCAAGATCCAAGATGTGCAATGTACAAATGAAACCTTGCTTATAAAGGCAAGGTGAGATATAGGACAATATAGGATTATGACAAATGTCATAATCCTATGACTTGAGACACAAAAAGATGACTATCCTAAGTGTGCCCTAAAGTGCCCAAAGCAAGCTTAACAACATAGGTGTGAATAGGTCCTAGAAGGGAATCAATTAGGTGTTACACCTTGTTCACACCAACACCCCGCTTTAAGTGCAACTCAGGGAGGAACAAACAAATGCAAAGATGCAATGATAGGTCCTAACAACAAGGCTTGATGAGGTACCCATGCACAAAAGATCTCTCACAAACAAAGAAAAGGAGAAAACTTGTTGGAAACAACTCCTCCCCAAAAGAGAGAAAACATGTAAAGAAAAAACATGTATAGGTGAAAGAAAGACTCAAGAAGACTTCCCAAGGACAACTTCCTTCACACCAATAATTGATCACAAATGAAGATAATGAGGTGATGCCAAAGGCTTAGTGAAGATGTATGCAACCTGCTCCTCAATAGACAAGTACTCCAAGCTAAGAACACCATCTTGGATGAGCTACTTGATGAAGTGCATGTGGATCTCAATGTGCTTAGTATGTTGATGCTCCACTTGGTTGTATGAAATGTGAATGGCACTTGATTGTCAAATCAAAGAGTAGTGGGATGATTAGGAGGAAATTCAAACTTGGTCATCAACTACCAAAGCCAAAGAACCTCCTAGCTAGAAAAAATTGCACCTCGAAACCCAGTCTCTATCATTGATAATGTAATAATCATCTACTTATTGCAAGACCATGTAATCAAACCAGAACCAAGGTAAAAAATAAAACTAGTAGACTTTTGATCATCAAAATCACTAGCCTAGTTCAAGTTGGTGATCTTCAGTGCACAATCTAAGAAGCTCCTAATGTGTAGTGAATGCCAAAATGTGATGTGCCTGGGATATAACTCAAGATATGTTTGGGTTCCTTACAATGACTCTCATGAGGCTTCTGAGATAAATTGGAGACAAGTCCAACCGCAAAGGAAATATCAAGATGACTATGTGTCAAGTATAAGAGACTGCCAACCAATTTTCAATACAAAGTAGCATCAATTGTGGGAGTAGTGCAACTGGTAGACAGTACAACACCTGACTGAAATGGTGTGGGGGTAGGCTTACAGTCATCCATGCCAAATCTCTAAACAAAATCAATAATGCACTTCTATTAACAAATGAAGATCCCCTCAGTAGTCTGGAAAACCTTAAGAACAAGAAAGAAATGCAAAAGACTAAGATCAGTCATATCAACCCACTCCATCAACTATGCTTGTTGGACACTCTAGATCATGGAGGTGGAACTCCCTATGAGAATCAAATCGTCCACATATAACACAATAATCAAAAGACCCTCTTCATGTCTCTGAGTATAAACTGGAGGATTGGAATGGTGGCATGTGAAGCTAGAAGTGAGCAAGAAGCTATCCATCTTCTCATACCAAGCCCATGGGGCTTGTTTGAGACCATGCAATGAATGATGAAACCTACAAACAAGTGAAGAGTCCTACACAAAACCTGTAGGTTGATCCATGTACATCTCGTCATGAAGATCACCATGAAAGAAAGAACTCTTCACCTCCATATGAAAAATTAACCATCCTTGGGATGTAGCTATAGAAAGAACAAGATGAATGGAATCCATCATGGCGATAGGAGCAAAGGTCTCAGAATAGTCAATACCCTCAACTTGAGAAAACCTCTTAGCCACAAGATGTTCCTTGTACTTGTCAATAGAACCATCTACTACATATTTTGTGTAGTACACCCACTTGCACTGAACCAACTTTATTCCCTTGGGAAGAGGTACAAGATCCCATGTCTAATTATTCATCAAAGAAGAATATACCTCAGCCATAGGCTATAGCACTTTCCCACTCTAGAATATCTGTAGCATCTAAAAACCTCTAAGGATCAATTGAAATTGCATGACTCAAGAGCCTGACACCTATTATCTATGAATGAGTGTGGTGAGAATCTATGGGATCACCAACTAGAGGTCTAGCTTCCTCAAGAGTAGTGCAAACCCAATGAGGCAAGGAATGTGCACTTGGAGGTGGCGGATCAAGACCATCATCTATATCATCCTCAGGAAGCAAAGTGTCCTCAAGTGATGAAGCAGGTGGAGTGGGTAGGAATGAAGAATTAGGGGTGGGGAATCCATCTGTGTGAAGAACTCATCAAATTGGACATCTCTCCAAAAGCAGACAGCTCTATTGACAGGATCAAACAATCTATTAGCCTTCACATTCTTAAAACAGCCAACAAAAATCAAAGGTTGACTCTTCTTCTCCAATTCCTTTAGATAACCATCTAGAATGAATGTCAAAGCCTCACTACCAAATACTCTAAAGATGGAAACATTAGGCTTGACATGGGACCAAGGCTCCTTGAGAATCATGTTAGACTACACTACCTTATGAGACATATGGTTTTGATGTAGTTGGTACAATTGATTGCTTCAGCCCAAAAGGTTGGAGCCATGGACCTAGACTGAATCATATAATTGGCCATTTCTTGTTTTTTCCTTGTTCTTCCTTTCAACCACGCCATTCTATTGAGGAGTGTAAGGAACTATGTGCTGATGCTAAATACCATTCTCTTTGTAAAAATCCTAAAAAGCCTAGTTCACACATTACCCCCATTATTTGTGTGTATTCGTCAAAGAGAAAGACTTGTCTGCTTCTCCACAAATGCTTTGAAGGTCTTGAAAGTGGTGAAAACCTCAATGTTATACTTAAGTAAGTACACCCAAGTGTGCCATGAGAAGTCATCAATAAAAGTGGGCACATACTTGGCCCCTAAAAATGGAGGACTTGGAATGATATAAGATCCCTATGGACCAACTCCAAGGGTGGCTTAGCATGAGTGGCCGTACCCTTAGGAAAGGGATCCTAATAATGTTTGCCAAGAATACAATCTTGAAAAACTCTCTATGTGCATCAAATCCTACGAAAACCAATCGCCAAATCTTATATGCTCAATTGCTAAAGATACTTGTAGTTCAAATGACCAAACCGTTCATGCCAAACCCTGCTCAATGAATCAACATGTTCTATAAGGGATGATCCGGATGAAGACTCAAATCCATCAAACCTATACAAATGGGACTCATGTTCAACTCTCCTAAAGCAACAACTTTTCTGAGGATCCTATAGTTGAATAACCACATCATGGGGAGTAAACTCAATTGTCTTCACATCCCTAGAATGACAAATCTAGTATATGGAGAGAAAGTCAGCAAAATCTAAGGAACAAGAAGAATATCCTCAATGCAACCATCTTGCAACTAAATGGTGCCTATCCCTAAAATTAGAATTTGTGAAGAGTTACCTACTACAATATGAGAAGTACTACTATCAGAAGGAGACTCAAGTAGATCATGTGGATTGATCATGTGATGCAAAGAACCTAAATCAAGTATCCATCTATCTATATATGAATGCAAACCTCGTGAAGAAAGATTTTTCCCTTTGCCTATGGAAGAGGACTTGGAGATAGAAATGTTGTGTGGATGCATGGCCTCTTCCATTGCCTCTAACCTTTTAAAGAAATGAAACTCATCATGAACATGTATGCCACAAAAAGTGCAAGTTTCACCTTTCTTCTTCATCTTGGAGGTAGACTCACCAGACTTGGAAGAAGTGGAAGAAGTGAATTTGTGAATGTTTTACTTTAGTTTGGAGGGATACTCACTACTTGAAGGATATTCTATCTTAGGATTCTTCCTATTCTTACCTTTACCCTTGGAAGATTGAGCCATCATAGACCTAGGAAGTGCATCCATCTGAATTAACTTGGCTTGCTCCCTAGTAAGACACTCATAAAACAACTCAAAGGTGGGCATCTTAAAATCTTTCCCTAAGGCATTCATAGTAAAATATAAAGTAGATGAAAACACCTAAAATGGACCCTTCAATTTTGACATAATCAAGAACACACATTCCTCATCAGTTTTTCATGTCCACATCCTTTCAATTGTGACAAAATCAATTTAAATTTTGCAAGAAAATTCTAAATGGAAGTAAAATCTAGAGAGAGTGATGTCAAATCTACCTCTAGTTGCAAGATTTGGAACTCGCTAATTATACCATATAGTTCATAAAGTTTGTCCCAAACTTGCTTAGCTGTTGTGCACTCCACAATATGAAACAAAAAATTATTAGATACATGCAATCTTATGATCCCTATGGCTTCATCTAATATATTTCTATAATTAGAAAAAATTTCAAAATCCTTAGTGAATTTAGGTAATTTGTCATTTAACATTTGCTAGAGTCCCTCAGATTGTAGTAATTGGCTCATTTTTAATTTCCATGTGTGATAGTTCTATGGAGTGAGGAGCTCAATAGTCCTAGTTTCTACCATGACTAGCAGAAAAACACCAAGAGAGAAAATACAAAAGGGTACTTAAATCATGCCTTACATGCCTCCAAAATGTATTATGTAATTGCAATCCCCCAACAAATTACAATGATCAATTTTTTAATTTGAACAATTGACTGTAAACTTAAATCAACCATTTATAATACATAGTGATTTATACAATTTAAAAAATGCTTTCTAAAAGAAAAAATAATGGTTACATTAGATTCCTTGCAATTTTTTGATCAATTTAAAAAAAAAACTAAAATTTGACTCCATATGAAAAGTTATGCATGTGGAAAAAAAGGAACACAAATGTACCTTCAAGCTAAAAAAATAGGCATTTGTGTAGAATCTAAAAAATTTACTTGTAGTTCTGCAAAGTACATGGAACCATCTTTCTAATGCCTATAAGAACATGGAAAAACACCTCTATGGGAGAAAATTATGCTCCGTAAAAAAAAAAGCTCCTTGGGGGCAAAAAAGATACACCTAGCCACTATTGTGATGGCTCGTGGGTAGTGCCACCAAGTTGGGTGGTGTGATCTAGTGGGTGTGGAGTAGCCCAATCCAGGCAGCATGCAGGTGGAGGTAGAGCATCCCAATTTGATGGTAGTGGTTCTTCCAAGCGAAGCCACCAAGGTTTGAAGTATTGTGAATAGCACTTAAGCGCTAGTGCTTAGCACTAGGCACTTAGTATAAGTGCTTAGTGCTTTAGCAAAGGTGCTTAACATCTAGGAATTTGTCCACACAAATGGGCTTGGTGGGCCAACAACCCTACAAAAAGGTACTTTGACTAGTAGATCTAAGTCTATGGGGTTTGTGTACCACATATACTTAATAATAAAAAAGATTTGAATTAAAAATCAAACCTTTAAAATAAATTTATTAATTGATTAATATTGCAAAAATATTATTCTAACCCACAAATTTTTTTGATAGAGACTATTTTAATGACACCAGCACCTGTGCAAAGATAGTATGGGTGCTATACGACTGGGTAGGACTAGAAAAAAACCCCTCCAAATGACTACAGAAGAATTATATCATGTTTATAGTCAATCCATATAGATTTAACCCTTCTAGACTCAATCATGGGGTTAGATCTCAATCAAGATGTACCCACAAAAAATGATGTTAGAATCTCTCCAAATCAAGAAGGGGCTTGCAAGATCAAATCTCTAATACCATGGTGAAGTCACCACATGGACTCACGGGAGCAACAATCTTATAAAACATTAAATAACCTTCCATGCACAAGAGAGAAGTAGCAAAGAATGCTATATTGCCAAATAATGGTACAAGCATACAAGAGGATGCAAAATCTAAGATGTGTAATGTACAAATAAAGCCTTGCTTATAAAGGAAAGGTGAGATATAGGACAATATAGGATTATGACAAGTGATGAGGTATAAATAACCTCATTTCTTTAATGGATCAAATAGCCTTTTTGCACTACCCAATTCCCTAGCCTTGCCAATTTATTTATTTTTATAAGCTATATTTATCTATTTTTAATAAAATATTGTACAAATCTTGATTTCCTAAATTGATTGAAACTAGCTTTTAAATGTTGATTTAATGGCATGAAAATTTGGGTAACTGTGCAGGTTAATGCATTGCCTAAGAAGTGGACATTATGCAGTTGTGGACGAGTGCGCCAGAAGTTGGGGGCCCCAGAAATTTTAGGCTTGCATTTAATGAAGACTTTGTTTTATTCTGCTATTTCTATGGTTACCCAAAAGACATTATGACTCCACTCAGAGTCCGTTTTATGTTTAAAAGATAGTAGTAGTTAAGATCTTGTTTTTCAGTTATAAGACTTCTTCAACTGGGATTTTCCCGCCATCGGAAGTTTAGGAGTTTTTGAAGTAGTTTAGTTTTTGCTATTGCTCAAAATATGGATATAAATAGACACTATGGATGAATGAAAATCAATCCTTTAGTTTTCAAAATCATCAGATCTATGTACTTCCAATTTTAATGAATGGAAATGATATTCTAAGTTTTAGTTTCTTTTAAAAATATATATATGAAGATTTGAATGGAGTTCTCATGTGCCGATTGAAGCGATTGAATGTGATTTGAATTAAGACAAGCTTCTCCCACGAGCTAGCCACTCGTGGGACTGTAGGATAGATAAGTATTTTCATTTCTATGGATGTTTTTATTCGGTTGAAGATAGTTTATGTTTAGCTTCTGTCGTTAACCTGCAAGGTGTGTTGTGTAAAAGTTAAACTGTTGTGTACTGTTGTTTGGAACTTTCTGTGTTCATTGGAAGTTTTTTGGCGCATCTGCCTTAGTTAGAATTATTGTTTTCTAATGGTTAGAATTTGGAGTGTTTGCAGCTTAGCAAATTGCAGTTGTGAATTGTTAGCATAGAATTTATCTGCTTTCTAGTGTAGAGTTTATCTACTTTCTAAGTGTAGAATTTATATGCTTTCTAGTCTAGAGTTTTCATATTTCTTAGTATAGAATTTGAATGCTTTCTATAGAAGGATAAAATTGTTGTTTCATTTCATGTATTGTTTCAACTTTTTAACAGATCTAGAAAATTGTTTCTCAATGAAATATCCAAACTCCCTATTGCAGACAACCTTGGACACTATCCCGGTCGATAAACTGATAATTTTCATCTAAAGTGTTAGGACCTTACGACAGCCTATCACTTTTTGGTGCCATTGCTGGGGATGCATGATCTTTTCTAAGTGTTATTAGGGAATGCTTGGGAATTTCTTGTAGTAAACACCCAAAAATAGTTACCAAACCTCTCTTTCTGCATGGTCAGAAAATGAGCCCCACACGGAAGATTTATACCAAAACCCCCCCAATAGTAATTCCAACCATAAATAGGGAGGAAGAAGTCTCAGCTGAAGAACTAAATTATGAATTGATCGAGCAGGATCAACCTGAGACCTCACATCGTACCCCAGAAGTTTCGCCAGTTGACCCAATATTTGAGGAGATAGTTATTCAACCAACCAACCTAATCTTTGAGGAAGAGAACATTCATTTTGACATTATGGCTAATAATCTCCATAATAATGATATGGAAAGAAGACCGGTAGCATGAACCTTTACCTACCCTATCGCTCTCAACGAAGATGATGATGCCTCAATGAAAAACATTTCACCATCTATCTTGCTGACTTTCAGTGGACTTTCTTCTGAAGATCCTGACTAGTTCCTCTTTGAGTTCAAAGTCTTGTGTCAAAGATACGACTATAAGAATGACAATCAGAAGCTTAAACTTTTTCCCTCCACTCTGAGAGACGCTGCAATGCGTTGGTTTATGGGACTAGCTTCTGGATCAATAACTAACTGAGATGACATGGAAACTATTTTCTTAGAAAAATACCAAAGTTATTGTAGAGTTAGTGACAGAAAGGAATAGCTATTCAAACTGAGACAAAAAGAGGATGAGAGCCTGGAAGATTATCTTGATAGGTTTATCTTTCTAACCAAACTATGTGGTGAGAAAGCCATAAGTCCGGAGATTCTCAAGACTATATTACTCAAAGGACTTGATGAGGATGCAAGGAGAAGATTAGATTTAATGGGAAAAGGAGATGTGTCCCAACTCAAACTTACTGATATCTCTGAGTTATGTCAAATTTTTCCTGTACTCCAGGAGGAATCCGAAAATCTAGCCTCTTAAGGAGCTCTAATGAAATAGGTAAATTGCGAGAGGAAATAGCGAATTTGAAAATTGGCATTCTTGTTCAACTGAACACTACCTTGGATGGGATACAAGCCAAAGCATGTAACCCTAAGACCTTATCCATCTATTGTCCTAGGTGTCGAAACAAGCATCTATTAAGAGAATGTCCTTTGGACAAGGCTGACATTTTCCAGATTTGTGAAAAGAGTCATACCACTGATCAATGTGAGATTCTGAATGCTATCAAGACTTCTAAAAAATGACTATCTCACACTGAGGAAGAAATCAACTTCGTAGGCCAGAGACCTAGAGGAAATTTCTCTTATGGTCAGAACTCAAACCCGACATGGCGACCTCCAAACTCTTGGAACAATACTTAGTGGTCAGCTCCATGGCCTTCAGTACCACCTGGATGGGGATCTTATCCACCTTGGGGACCACCTGAATGGACGAACCAAGCTTGAGGAAACCCCCAATGGCCAATTCAGCAATGGCACCCTCACAATCAACCTCCACAATGGAATTGGCAACCAAACCAATTCTACAATGGTCCTAGACGAATGCCAAATCCACAACAGAACCTTCTAACGGCTCCTTAAAACCCTCAGTAGAGTGAACAAGTTAATCAACCACCAAAAACATGTTCCTAATCCCAAGAACACACGTCAAAATGCCCCAGTGTATGCTGCTGATCAGGATAACATGGCAGGGGTCAATGCTATCTATTGTGGAAACCTTTAATTGAGGTTGGGAAAAACACTTAATCAACCAACCATTATTGAAGTTACAGAAGACCCAGATGAAGAATTCAACGCAGAACCAGAAACTCCTCTTGTACCTACAAAACACGACTCCAAAAAAACTCAGGAGGAATCATCCTTACTGCCACCCCAGATAACCTCAACACCTATCGTAGGACTATCTCAGGAAGAAATTGTTAAGAAACCACCAATGATTCCAGAAAAAAAATCCCATGTCAGGAAGGAAAACCCAGGTACCTTTTCCAGATCGTCTCAGATCAAATGCCCTTAAGAACCCACCAGAAGTATCATTGTCTAATGAAACTGCTTTGATACAAGAAATTAAATGTCTCCATATCGAGATTCCTCTGTTACAAGTGATCAAAGATATTCCTGAACTAAACCAGCTAGTTAAACAATTGTGCATTAAAACACCAGGAAGGAAACCAAAATAGATTAATACGGTGCACATTAATGGATATCTAGCTGAATTGTTAGCTGGGAAAACCTTAACTCCAAAATATGGTGACCCAGGTAGCCCACTTATAACAATAACAATTATTAAAGTGGCAATACCTAATGCATTGGTGGACTTGGGAGCAGCCATTAACGTTATAATAGTGGATGTTATGCAAAAACTTGGACTCATTGACCTTTGCCCCACAACTACCATATTACAAATGGCAAATCAGGCCATAGCTATTCCCAAAGGAGTCTTAGAAAATGTCCCTGTCAAAGTTGATGATTGGGAATATCCAGTAGACTTCCAAGTTCTTCAGTCCCTCACGCCCAAAGACAGTTACCCAGAAATATTGGGTAGACCTTGGTTAGCTACAGTCGCAGCCAAGATTGACTATAGAGCAGGAGGAATGGTCATTTCACATGGTCTCAGTAGCAAACATCTAAGTCTATACCCCCCCGCTCAACCTGCAGGATATAACCAAGTTTGGGTGGATGAATCAGATGAATCTGATAAGCAAGAAAATCTAGCTTCACTTGCCATGGTGGTTATTAAACAACACAGCGAAGAACTGGAAGATGAATTCGACAACGTCCAAGATCTTTCCATAGGCTTAGAAGATGAAGAAACTTTAGAGGTGGAAGAAATTTTAGGACATCTAATCCACATTAACGACGAAGAACATGATTATACCAACTTAACAACTCGACCCTATCCCCTAGCAAATATCATCTTGAAAACAGATCATTTCTTCTTAGATATTGCCAGACTTCATAGAATCATACCACATAGCTGTCCTCTTAACACATTAATGAAAGAAGTTCACACTGTCACCTCCAATTACCCTGGAACCAAGACTATCATGTTATTGCCAGGAAAGACTTTAAATATCAATAGTTGGTTGACAGAATCTGATGAGCGTAAATTATTCTATGTTTTAATGAACAAGTCCAAAGCTTTTGCTTGGGACTATATAGATATGAGAGGAATCCACCCAAGTGTTTGCACCCACCACATCTATATCAAAGATGTTAGACCAGTCCGTCAACCCCAGTAAAGACTCAATCTGGCTCTCAAGGATATTGTCAAAACTGAAATTGAGAAACTCTTACAAGTGGGATTTATTTATCCTATTTCGGATAGCAAATGGGTTTCACCCTTAGTGGTAGTGCTAAACAAAAATGGGAAATGGAGAGTGTGCATTGACTACTGAGAACTTAACAAAGCAACCTACAGAGATTATTTCCCACTGCCCTTCATAGACCAAGTTTTGGATAATCTAGCAGGGAGTATTTCTCATTTTTGGACGAGTTTAGCGGATATAACCAAATACAAGTGGCAGTAGAGGACCAGGACAAAACTACTTTCACCTATCCTTGGGGAACATTCGCATATCATGTTCTTCCCTTTGGGCTTTGTAATGCTCCTGCCACGTTCCAAAGAGTTGTTTTAGCTATCTTTGTTGAGCTCGTAAACGACTGTGTAGAAGTCTATATGGACGACTTCACAGTCTATGGTTCCACTTTTGATGGTCTCAAAAATCTGGATAGAGTGTTACAATGATGTGAAGATCATCAACTATCTCTAAGCCATGAGAAATGTCTCATAATGGTAGAACAAGGTATAGTGCTAGGACACCATATTTCAGCCGAAGGGATAAAGGTTGACCCTAAGAAGATTGAAGTGATACAACAGCTGGAAACCCCAAAGAATCAAACCGATATCAAAAGTTTATTAGGACACGCTGGCTATTACCAGAGATTCATAGAAAACTTTTGTAAGATTGCAACTCCCATGTTCTCTCTTTTGCAAAAAGATGTGGATTTTGCCTAGACAGAAGAATGTCAAAAATCTTTTGACATCATTAAAGAAAAGCTTGTCTCAGCCCCAGTGTTATGAGGACCTAACTGGAAACTTCCCTTCCATATATATGCTAATGCTTCCAACGATGCCATTGGAGCAGTGTTAGGCCAAGAAGATGAGAACGGAGGAAAATACACTATATGCTTCATTAGCAAAAACCTAAGCCCCACAGAACGAAATTACACTACCACAAAGAAGGAATTTCTAGCAATAGTCCATGCAATAAACAAATTCTGGCATTACATTACAGGATACAAAGTGACTATATTCACAGACCATTCAACTATCAAGTACCTGATGAACAAACCCTCAGTGAATGGACACATAATCAGATGGTTATTACTTCTCCAAGAATTCAATGTGACCATAATGGATAAGCCTGGGAAATTCAACGTAGTTGCAGATTTTCTATCCTGGATAAAGCAAGATGATGGATATTGTACTCCTATTCAGGATGAATTTCCTGATAAAGATTTATTCGATGTCTCCATTAAAGCACCCTGGTTTGCAGACATTGCCAATTACTTAGCCACTTCAGAATTTCCCCCAGACTTCACATCAAAACAAAGGAAACACCTTATTCGAGAAAGTGCTCACTTTAAATGGATTAATGGCATGTTATTCTGATATGGGCCTGATCTAGTCCTGTGACGTTGTGTCAGACCAGATGAAACATACAACATCCTTAGAGCTTGCCATGACGACCCATTTGGTGGACACTACTCTGCCAAAAGAACTTCCCATAAAATTTTAGGTGCAGGATACTATTGGCCCTCAATGCACAAGGATGTGAAGAACTACATTCATCATTATGATGAATGCCAATGAGTGGGAAGACCTACAGCATCCAATGAAATGCCTCTGCAACCACAGGTAGTTTTTGAACCATTTGAAAAGTGGGGATTGGATTTCGTTGGTCCTATAGATCCCCCTTCGCAAGAGAAAGAATATATTATGGTCTGCCGGACTATCTTACCAAATGGGTAGAAGTCCAAGCCCTCAAAGTTGCTTGAGAAGAACAAGTTGTAAACTTTCTGCAGAACAGAATTTTTCTCAGATTCGGAGCCCCTAGGTCCATTGTCACAGACCAGGGACCTCAGTTTATGTCCAAAGTTCTGATATCCTTCACCAATCATTTCCAGATAAGCCATAAAAATTCATCACCCTATCACCCACAAGCAAATGGACAAGTAGAAGTCACTAATAGGGAGCTCGAAAACATCCTAACAAAAGTAATTTCATCAGGTAGAAAGGATTGGGCCAGGAAATTTCCTGAGGCTGTTTGGGCTTACAATACAACATGGAAATCCACCACTAGTCTTACCCCCTACGAATTGGTCTTTGGGAAGAAACCTTTTCTCCCCATTGAATTTGAACTCCAAACACTTCGAACAGCAATGGAGATAGACTTTGACCTTGATCAAGCTCAGGTGGAGAGTCTTGCAGCTTAGTGAACTAGATGAACTCCACTTATAGACCATTCATCAAACTAAGCTAGTTCAACAACAATGAAAGGCCTGGCATGATAAACACATCAAAGAAAGAGAATTCCATTCTAGAGATTGGGCACTGCTATTTGATTCCTGATACAAGGACCAGAAAGGTAAACTCAGAACTCATTGGCTGGGTTCATACGAGATTTCTAAGGTATTCCCAAATGGAGTAGTACAACTCAAACCCTCTTAGTCAATGGACATCAACTCAGGATCTACCATAAACATGTCAACAAAGAAGAATTTACTCGACTCGTAGAAATGCATGGAGAAACTCAATGTATTGATTCTGCTTCGATAGAAACAATACCATAAATATCTTTTAGACTCAAAAGAAAAAAATCATTTCATGTTTGAATGTGTGTATATGCATTTAGGAACAATTCTTCATATTCTCTTCTTAACACTTGCCTAAATTTCATCTTTGTTTTGTAGGGTTTCATCTTTTAAGATGTATTACAAATTTTGGCGCATCTTCCAGCGATGCTCCGGAACTTGTTGTCTAAATAAGATTCATACCCTCACTTTGTTCCTACATTCTGGCTGCATCTTTCAGCGATGCTTCAAAACTTTGTTCCTGCATTCTGGATGCATCTTTCAGCAATGCTCCGAAACTTTTCTCCTGCATTTCGGCTGCATCTTTCAGCGATGCTCTGAAACTTTGTCCATGCATTCCGGCTGCATCTTTTAGTGATGCTCCAAAATTTTGTTCCTGCATTTCAGCTGCATCTTTCAGCGATGTTCTAGAACTTTGTTCCTACATTCCGGCTGCATCTTTCAGCAATGCTCTGGAACTTTATTCCTGCATTCTGGCTGCATCTTTTAGTGATGCTCCGAAACTTTGTTCCTGCATTTCGGATGCATCTTTCAGTGATGCTCCAGAACTTTGTTCCTGCATTCTGGCTGCATCTTTTAGCGATGCTCCGAAACTTTGTCCATGCATTCCAGCTGCATCTTTTAGCGATGCTCCGAAACTTCGTTGCACTCCCCATATCCATTTCATTGATATATTCTTTCATCATTGTAAACTTCCATTGATGTATCCCTGTAAATGTTCCTATTATCTGAAAACACACCATTCATTCCACAATCCACTGTGAAAGCCATCATGAGTTTGACATTTCTGACCATAAGTAAATAAACATTATTATGACAACTGTTATCCTATTTCCCTCTGCTCAGAGCTAAATAGTTAACCTGGTATTTTCCTTGAAAATCCCTTTAAAAAGTCCCTATAAAGCAAAAGTGCCAAATTTCCCAGGGAGCCTTGCCTAAAAAAACCTTACCATTGGAAAGAGCTTGAAAAAATAGGCAGGTTTGTTTTTTACATCACCCTGAAATTCGACCAAACAAAGAAGTTATTCATGGTCAAATTTTTAGTCAACATACAGTTCAAATGTACATTTGGCGGGCTTGCAAATCTCTATCGGCCTTAGAAAATGATGAAAAAAGTAGGTTGTATGCATTTTCTAAATGTATATCGGGCTCAAAAGGTGCATATACATTTAGGGAATCTTTCGCAGGTTCCCCGGGAATATTCCCAGTTTGTATATCGGCGATATACAAGGAAAGATGCAAGTGAACATACAAGGTATAATGTACATTCATCGCATATTCCTCAAAGATTCCTTGTTTGTATATGGGACGTTTGTATGTTTGCCTTTGTATTTTCAATATACAAGCAAATATACATCGAAGATTCCCTAGAATATTCCGCGCTTGCATGTCAAAGGCTTGTATATTGCTTTGTATGTTCACAATATACAAGAGGAAATATACATTTGCTACAGTGCCGTCCGCAATATACAAGGGGTTGCTGCGGGAAAAATATACAAAGGCGTTTGTACATCGCCAAGATACAAGAGGTGGGGCCTGCGCATATACAAAGGAGGATTGTATGTCTTCTACATACAAGTGGGCATGAACAATGGCTTGTATATTTGGTTGTATGTCAGCACATACAAGGCCAATATACAAAGAAATATGCATCTGCTATAGTAAATATGCATCGGCTCAAGGAGCAAAGGAGAATGTATATTTCGCATTGTATGTCTTCTACATACAATCGAAACATGCATTTCAATATACAAGGCCGAATATGCAGGAGGTGGGGTCCACAATATACAAGGGCTTTTGTATATCGGCGATATACAAAGTAAGCATGCAAGTCAAGATGTGCAAAGGCAAAGCCAGTGTAATGTATATTCAAAAGGTGCTACAGTGGTTTGTATATGCGGTTGTATATTTGCATATACAACCAAATATACAAGAGTTAACATACAAACCCCGGACCCGATTGCATTTTTCAATGGTTTCATAAAGAGTTTCGGGTCCGTGGCTTGTATATCGGTGTTGTATATGCCGATATACAAGCAGAAGATACAAAAGGAAAGACAAGGTCGGGGCCCACCACTTGTATATTGGTGGTTGTATGTTCGCATATTCAACCCAATATGCATTTCAATATACAAGTCGGATTTCATGAAAGGATCAAATGCAGCTGATGCAGTTCAAGTCCGCGGCTTGTACATATGGGCTTTTGTATATCAGCAATATATAATGGAAACATACAGAAGGATATACAAGCCGGACCTGTCTCAGAATACAAAAGGGTTAATGATTTTTCAGGTCTGCAACTTGCATGTGTACATGCAATATACAAAGGGAGAATGCAGTTTTTCAGTGCCACCTCTCAGACCAACTCAACAGCAAATCAAGAGGTGCCACATGGCAACGGCGAGTAGATATACAAAGGCTCTTACATATACAAAGACAGTTTCAAATGCATTTTATGAAAGCGATTGCAAAGGCCTTTTGGCGCCAAAAATAGTGATACATGCAAAGTGTTTTGTACATGCAAAAGCAGACTTGGAGGTATTTTCAAAGGCCAACATATACACAGATGCAAAAGCGATATATACAGACAGATGACCAGAGCTTTGACCGCCTATATCTTCCCCATTTCAGCGAATTTTGACATGCTGTAGGAGGCAAAAATGCTTATTTTTGCCTCCTCTTTCATTTGAGCAAGTTTTTTGGGGGAATTTTCCAGTTTCCATTTTTCGGATCTGGCTTTGCATGTTTGGGTCGATTGGACGTTTCAGCGGCTGCCTTGAAGTCTTGAGGGGTTTTTCTCTACACAATGGCTCGGGTTGGTGAAGTTTTGCAGGTGCATTCATGGCATATGGGCTCTCTGCCCTTCAGGACCTTTTCCTGCATGATGGATGACCACTTTGGAGGCTCTTTCTCCATGCCCCGTCCTTTCTTGCATCCTAGCTAAGGTTTTTCTATGTTTTGGCTTGGCAGAGGCATGGCCCCTGTCCCTTCGCCATGCCTCCGCCCATACTCTCCTGTTGCTGGCATTTATGGCCTCGTTTCCGCGAATCTGAGACTCCGCGCTCTTCTAGTAGGCCTCTAGCTTATATAAGACATGTAAAACTCTTTTGAGACGGGAGGGTATTTTTGGGGTTGTTATGCTGCCAAAATTTTGTAGTCAGACCTCTTAGTGTAATTGCAAGGGTAAGGGAATGTGACTCACTGTGCCTGAATCTGGCCTCTGTTGTCTTCCTTTTATCCACCAATGAATGTAATTAGCTAAGTTGGTATACCCCTGCTATGAAATATTTCTGTATCGTAATAGTTTTCTGGACCTTCATGATTAATAGATGCTAACTTCTCACCCCTCTTATGTTTGGATTTTTGTGTTTTAATTGAAGTTGTAATCTGCTCTGTGGGTAAAATGGCTCCTCTGTAGGTTTGATTTTCATACCAAAGCCTCAACCAGTCATAAGCCTACATGAAATCTCCCTCAATATTGAAAAAATCATTGTTGTGTCCACACGATGACCACCATCACTCACTAAATATGGTGTTTAGTATCACCGCTCCAAATAATAGGCTTAGAGCAAGGAACCAGCCTTCTCTGGAGGTCTGATCTCAAATCGCAAGGTCCCACACTTTGAGATCATTCCAATGTTACCCCAAGTTGCTAAGGTTTCATAACCGTAGCAAAGGGTACAAATCTGGGTGATAACAACAACCTTTCGTCATAATAAAATTTAGCCACCCCGTCATCATACCATAATAAATTTCACCACCCCATTATCACATCATAATAAAATTCATTCCATTCAAACTAGTTAGTACTGCCACCTAAGATGTTATTACATCAGTAAAGACAAGCAACTTTCAAATCAATAACGGGATGAAAGGTACGTACATCTTTTATTTTTAATAGATCATTTATTGTAAGTAAAGATAGATAAGTTGGCACGAACCCCTTTCTTTTCTAAATTTAGCATATGTGTGAACTATTCCTTCATTAGAGAAGGCGGCGGCTTGTTCACTCTATCCCATGCAAAGTAATGATTAATTGTTGTGATTAACCGCTGAAAAGCCAAATATCCTAAACTAACATTACCAAAGCCCAAGTGTCCTCGAAGCTTGCATTTCCTTTAATCTTTCTATCAATTTCCTAAGCAGTTTTACCACTCTGGGTGCCGTGATATTTCAGTAGTCTTTGAGCAATATGGGAGGAGCCAAACACAAGTCTAAGCCAGTTTCACCGGATAAACTACTGGCATTGGGGAATATTTTAGAACTGTTTCAAAGAGTAGGGTGGCTAGAATTCATAAAGAAATTCGAGGGACATCATGCACAACTAGTCAAGGAATTCACCGAGAACTTTGCAGATGGCCAGTCAATTGTGTGTGGGAAGAAATTTAAGGTAAGTCCCCGAATCATCTCCAAATTATCTAGTATTGGAAATGAAGGAATTAATTTGTCTGAAACTACCAATATTTCCTATAAGAAAATGATAGATCTTTTTGTGCAGGAAGGGGAACTTCACCCATTATTAGTTGTCAGTACCTGAGGGCAAAATAAGGGATTTCAAAGAATGTCCATTGCAGAACCATGGCGAATGACAGTCGCATGGATTATTAAGTATTTCACCTGTGAAGGACAACGTGCCACAGTAGTTGGTCCCCCTTTTAGGCTGCTCATTCATTTGCGTCATTGTTTGGAAAACCCTGAACTAAGAATTAACATACCTGAATTCCTTCATGATTCCCTTGTCTGCATGATAGAATGTTTCAAAATTGGGTCTGGACCTTTAAAGCATCATGGGCTTATACATTTAGTCTGCAAATATCATTTTTATAGAAAAAGGAAACAAGAGGAGAAATGGCAAAAAATTTTGCAAAAATTTGAAACCCCTGAACCTCCAAGACAATTTGAGGTAGGTGAATCATCTAGTAGGGCAGACCAAAATATAAGAGAACTTTCCCCTACACCCCATGATGACAGACAAGCTCCTGGCGGTGAAGCACCGAAAAATCCTCCAAACCCTCCAGACCCTGAAGAAAGGCCCAAATCACAAAATGTACCTGAAACATCAGAAAAATGAGAAAATGTGGATTTAGTAGACTTAGAGGAGGAAGGTACTCAACCCCATAAAAAGGAAAAGAGGCTCAAAACAAAAATGCAAAAATCTGCCCCTTTGAGAAGAAGTAAACGGTTAGCTAATGAGCCTAGTTGTGTTGTTGCCTATGGATTACCACCTGTTCCCAAGAAAAAGAGAAAGGAAAGGCAGCCCAGTGAGAAAGTGACTTGACCTGATGAAAATGTATCCCAAACTTGTGTAGATATAACTCAGACTGTGGAAAGTAATGAACCCCCTGCATCTAAACCCTCAATTAGCCCATCTAAGGAGGACCCTAAGGAAACAGAAGAAACAGGACAAGAGAAAACCAGTGATAAAATGCCTAATTATGTCTTAGTTGAAGAAGAAGAGGGTCAAGAATTGGAGACTGTTAAAACAACTTCTTCATTCCAGTAGCTAGAAAATATTCAGGGAGTTGATGTAGTACTTAAGGAGAGACAATTGTCTCCCTTAAAGAATGTGGATAATATAAAACAAGGCCCCTCTAAGGTAATTAATGAAGAACATATATCTGGCAATAAAGCAAAAGTTTTTATTACTCCCCTCTCTACAAATGCAGAGGATAATAGAGGTGAAACTATGACACTAGAAACAGAGAGATTAAACACAGAAATTATGCAGTTGAGGAATCAAATATAGTTGAATGAAGAACAGTTGAACAGACAACAACAGGAGATAGAGGAACAAAAAGAGCTTCTTGAACAAAAGGACCAGACCATTAGAGAGCTGCAATCCCAGCAAAGGGATAAGCACTGTTTGGATAGTTTAGCTGAAAAAGATAGATAGATCAAGAATCTCACCTTCAATTTAGAACAATGCCTTAAGACATTTGTAGAAGAGAAAGAGAAACAAAAACTTGAATTGAATAAGGGCATAAGCAGAATTGTGGAACTGGAGCAAGACTTACAAGAAATTAATGTTAAACCAACTATGGAATCAAAAGAGGTTCAAACCGAACCTACTAAGATGGAATGGTTTCAGGTTCACATTCCTACCTTGCTAACCAAATGGATGGAACGATGCTACTTCTTAAGGCAAGCTAGAGCTGAAAATGCTAGATTAAAGAAAGAAATAATATTGTTGAAGGAATCTTATGATAGATTATATCAGGGCAAAATGGATGCATGTCAGATTGGAGAGCTATTGTTGGCCTACAGGGAACCGTCCAAACTATATTCAATGTTCCTTAATGAATAGTTATTAAGATGGAAGCTCCCAAGAATCTCTTGCAATTTGCCACATGACCCCGATGACCATCAATTCCTTGAGGCATTTAAAGAAGCAGCTCCTGTGCAAAAGAATTTATTATGTGAATTCTTCATTCATAATTTATTTCTTGAGAAGCATAGTGATTTCTTCATCAATTTGTTTGTGGGGGAAGTCCAGTTACAGGCATTTCTGTCAAATATGCAAAATTAGATTCAGTGGCAGGATAAAACTAGAGAATATCTTCATGCAGAAAGAACTGTAGGACTGCACATGAGGTATCCCAATCGAAAACCTTTTACTTTCAAAACTTAGTTCAAGAGAGTCAAGAGTTATGAACAGATGAAACAAAAATACAATGAAAGAATTAGGATTTGTTATGAAGATTTTAAGATCAATGGACCACAGTTAATTGACAGAGCTTGGAATGCTTGTGAGGAAAGGTATACGCCCTTGTCTATGTATTTAAAAAGAAGAGAAATGATTTCCCCCACTAACCTCAAATGGTCATATAAAAGAGCAAAGGCATTGACAGAAATTCTTCAGCAACTAAAGACTAAATGGATAGGAATGAGATACAAACCACCTCTCCTTTTACAGCCACCTCCTGCAGTCTTAGTTATAGAGCCAGAACCAAGGGACTTACATACCTAGCAATTGAGATTCAGACTTCACAAAGGTTTTTTGAAGGTCCCTGACCATATTGATGAAGAAGCAGATGAGGTATATGACTTGAGCTCAAAGTTTGATGAGTTGAATAAGAAAAGGGAGGCTAAGAGACAAAGAGTCTATCATCGAGCAGGCGGACCTGTTCAAGGTTAAGAAGGGGAGGAATGATGAGGTATAAATAACCTCATTTCTTTAATGAATCAAATAGCCTTTTTGCACTACCCAATTCCCTAGCCTTCCCAATTTATTTATTTTTATAAGCAATATTTATCTATTTTTAATAAAATATTGTACAAATCTTGATTTCCTAAATTGATTGAAACTAGCTTTGTAATGTTGATTTAATGGCATGAAAAGTTGGGTAATTGTGCAAGTTAATGCATTGCCTAAGAAGTGGACATTATGCAGCTGTGGACGAGTGAGCCGGAAGTTAGGGGAGCTAGAAATTTTAGGCTTGCATTTAATGAAGACTTTGTTTTATTCTACTATTTCTATGGTTACCCAAAAGACATTATGACTCCACTCAAAGTCCATTTTATGTTTAAAAGACAGTAGTAGTTAATATCTTGTTTTTCAGTTATAAGACTTCTTCAACTGGCATTTTCTCGCCATCAGAAGTTTAGGAGTTTTTGAAGTAGTTCAATTTTTGTTGTTGCTCAAAATATGGATATAAATAGACACTATGGATGAATGAAAATCAATCCTTTAGCTTTCAAAATCATCAGATCTGTGTACTTGCAATTTTTATGAATGGAAATGATATTCTGAGTTTTAGTTTCTTTTAAAAAATATATATGAAGATTTGAATGGAGTTCTCATGTGTTGATTGAAGCAACTGAATGTGATTTGAATTAAGACAAGCTTCTCCCATGAGCTGGCCACTCACGAGACTATAGGATAGATAAGTATTTTCATTTATGTGGATATTTTTATTTAGTTGAAGATAGTTTATGTTTAGCTTCTGTCGTTAACCTGCAAGATGTGTTGTGTAAAAGTTAAACTGTTGTGTACTGTTGTTTGGAACTTTCTGTGTTCATTGGAAGTTTTTCGGTGCATCTGCCTTAGTTAGAATTACTGTTTTCTAATGGTTAGAATTTGGAGTGCTTGCATCTTAGAAAATTGCAGTTGTGAATTGTTAGCATAGAATTTATCTTCTTTCTAGTGTAGAGTTTATCTGCTTTCTAAGTGTAGAATTTATATGCTTTCTAGTCTAGAGTTTTCATGTTTCTTAGTATAGAATTTGAATGCTTTCTGTAGAAGGATAAAATTTCTATTTCATTTCATGTACTGTTTCAACTTTTTAACAGATCTAGAAAACTGTTTCTCAATGAAATATCCAAACTCCCTATTGCAGACAGCCTTGGACACTACCCCGGTCGATAAACTGATAATTTTCATCTAAAGTGTTAGGACCTTACGATAGCCTGTCAACAAGTATCATAATCATTTGGCATGAGACACAAAAATATAACTTTCCTAATTGTGCCCTAAAAGTTCCCTAAGTAAACTGAACAACCTAGAGGTGTGAATAGGTCCTAGAAGGGAATTGGTTAGGTGCTAAACCCTATTCACACCAACAAACTATACAAGAATCCAAATTTTTATATCTATCAAAAAGGCATGAAGTCCATCAAATGGCGCACTAGTTGGTACATCAAGAATGCAAAAAATACATATTCAATATTTTTCTTTAAGAGGAAGTCCATATTGACTACTTCATCATGTGCCTAACTTTCTCCTTCTCATAAAAAAGGCACAAAGTCCATTACATGATGCACTAATTAGTACACTAAGAGTGCAACATACATACATACATACATATATATATATATATATATGATGTTTTTGTTTCAGAGGAAGACCATATTGACTACCTCATTATTTGCTTGACTTTCTCTGTCTCATGGAGTTCACACACCAAATGTTGGAAGTTCACAAATTCATTTGAATTATGCAAGAGACCATCACCCATCAAATACGCCTCATGTAAATATCGGGCATGAATATTCAAAATGTTTTAACCTTATGACCCCTTCATTTCTATGCCAACACCTTAATTGACTCTACTTTTCATGCACATATAAACAGAACCAACTTCTGGTCAACTTTACGTGCTAAGTGAATAAGGTTTACCCATCAAATATCCAATTTGAATAGGTCATTTAACATCTAGAAGCAAAGCAATGGATACAAACTTGAGCATGAATCTTCTTTGTTTCATCTTTCCATGGAGGTCATGTTGAATCATTTTGATTCATTAGGAAAGATTAATGAAGTAATGTATCAGTTCCTAGGAGGTAGTTGTACACACTCTCATCATAATTAAGACTTCTAAGAGAATTACAAAGATGATTATCAGGTGTATAACTAGTGGCACAAATGGAGAAGTTCTAACCATCACATTAGGTCAACACTAATTTTGTCACACAATGGCATTGCTATGACTAGTTCTATCAATTGGATGCATGATCAAATTAATGTTTAACAATTTCTTATTCCAATTATATTGAGACATCACAACAGCTAATTGATCTAACTATGCACGAGATAATTTCTCACTTTAAATACCCCATTCTAAGGTACCTATCACATCTTACCAAGGTTCTATTGTAACTCATACCACATAAGCAATTTAAGTGGAGGTGGGAATAAATACACGACATGGGTTATCCAACAATAAAGTGAGCAAAGAGCATTCTCTTGGCCAATCCATGTTGTCATCAAGAAATTAACCAATAAGGATGGTAAAGGAACAAGAGATAATGGTGATGATGATGATCTATATAGAGGAAAGATCATAAGAACACCTCCTCCTAATCTTCCTTAGCAACAAAACTAGACTAGAAAACATAAAAAGAAAGAAGCTCTACTATAAGGATCAATCCAAAAAATTAACTTCACTAATTCCATGAGAAATTGAGACTCCTCCAATGATTCTAGAAGGATTTTCAAGAGACATCCAAAGCTAGTACCATAATGCAAATTAAGATTGACACCCCCTAGGTCAAATGGTGATTAACATAATTGTGCCAAAAGGTGAGGTAAGCTCTTGGATAAGGAAACGGTTGAATTTTTCTAGGTTCAATGTCATACTTTCCCAAAATCAATCAACAAGACATTCCAAGTATGGTGGGACAATTTGTGTAATTTGGCAATAAACACATGAGAAAGTTGATTGAAGAAGTGGCTCATCTCAAAGTTGAAAAAGGAGCCTTGGTTTAATATATTGACAAGATTTGTGCATCAAGAGTAAGTATTCAAGCTCCTATTGTTGTGAAAATGCCTCCCACATATAGTGAACAATATGACAAAATCAATCATTTGAGTGAATGGACAACCTATAGTAGCATTCAAGGGATATATTTCTAATAATATCTAGCTCACTCAACAATTTCTTCTATCTATTTATGATTCAACTTAGACTTTATAGGAAAGTGCACAAAAAATGATTGTTGTGCATCAATGATTTTCTCCAAACCTTGGTGCCATGGACTCAAATGAGCAATTATTTGAGGAAAATAGTGGATTCCACTTATTGTATATTTGATGAGATCAATGTGGGAGTCATTTTTCAACATCATTGCAACATTCTTGAAGCATCCTATCAACTCTTCATTACCCTCACTAAAATATCATCAGAGTTTGAGTGGAGTTTCCTTGATGTTTCAACTCTATGATGTATATTTTCCCAAGGTTGTTTCTGATAGTCGTTTTCTATTAGAGAGAAACATGTATTTTGTCTTCAATCAAATCAACAATCATGCAAAGAGATTTACTTCTCCTTAACTGAATAAAATAATCAATAAAGCATTCATAAGAGAAGCATGTAATCTTTCTTTCAAATTCTTAATCTAAAAGTCATCTAGATGAGTTAGGAAAGAATAGGGTACAAATATTGTTTCATTCTTCGACAAATTTTGCATTTGAAAGAATTTAGAAAACTAGAGCTCATTGCTATGGATAGTGTCATTGATAAGTGAAAGTCTTCTATAATCGTGTCTTCTCCTTCCAAAAGGACCAATTTCACTGTTAAAGTGGACAAGGAGTGAGAGGCTACACTCAACATATTTTTGCATTGAATGCATGGACCCCACCATGGGCTTATTTGAGAGTGACTTTAAGTTACCACTTTAGGGTTGAGGTAGTTTCAAGTTAGTTATGAGGTATTTACAAATTAGTTATGACTTGTAACTACCTGAAAGGTTTATAAATAGGGAATCCTTATCACTGTAAAGCATGCTACATTTTAGAAATAAAAAAATAGGAATTGGAGAACTCTTATGTTGTAAAGACTTGTACATTGGGATAATATTAAAGATATCAAGTGCAAGGTTTTTATCTCTTAAAGATATCTCTTTTTTGGAACCTATAGTCCCATGGATTCTTTGCTTTATTTAAATAGGATTTGTTGTATGTTGGTTGATGAAACAAATAATTTCCATTTGGTTCTTTGTGCTATTTTGAGTTGGTAATTGGGGCTTTGTGACATTGTGTTAAGAGAGAGACTCTATCTTTATTTCTTCAGATAGTGTAAATTCATCTATTATGATTGCATGTTGCATAAATGAATTAGTTTTAAAACAATCTTTGTATGTATGTAAATATCTTTATATATTCCATCATCCATAATATTTTCACAAGTCTTCAGCAAATTGAAACCTCCCCTAATTTAATAGAGGATAAAATTAGTCCCACACATTCCACTAACCAATTTTATAGAAAGATTTTAGGGATAACAATTTTTGGCACCCATTGTAGGGCACAAAGCAAATAAATTCAATAAACCCCACATACACAAAATGTAGAGCATATGACCAGCCAACACGATTCTCATGCACTTCAACCCAACCTCAACTAGCTTGAGGTTAATTAGGAAAACATCGTAAGTAAATTTGAGAACAAGGTTCATTGCTCATATTAAACTTGTAGAGGATGAGCATGAGCTATTTTCAAAGCTCTCAAACATCAAGAAAAAAGACAAATAACTTATGCATAAATTCATAGCAAAGTTCAACAATTTAAAAAATAAGATTCTCGCTAATACAAGACCTACTCTCACAAATTCTTTCTACCTCTTCATGAACACTCATATTCCAAAAATGAAATACAAACTAAAATGATCACACTTAAATGATCTAGATGCTACTCAAAACTTGGTGATAAGCATTGAAGATGACATAAATTAATTTGGAAAGATTAGAAAATAATTCTAGGTAAGAATTCTATGCAATCCCCACAAGATACTGATATTGGGAATTTACTAAAGGTGCCTTAAATAAGGTCGCCATCATGAAAAAAGAGCTCAAAAGTGGGGTTGTGTAATGTGCAACCACAAAATAATCCTCCAAAATGTTGTCAAAGAAAACCCTTTCATTCATTTCAAACCACAACCTCAAATTGGAGGGAACATGCCACTCCCTCAACGACCTCTAGCTCTAATGAGCAGCCAAGTAGGAGCAATGTTACTTTTTGTTTCTTTCATAAGAGGGATGATCAAGAAGGCAAAACATGTCCAAATATGATGAGGGCCCAAGATATGTTCATGGGAGAAACTTCAAATGTTAGAACAACTTGATACACAACCGGCTAAAATGGGTAACACACCAATGACTTGTTAGATTGAATTTTATGAAGAAGATGATATGTTACCATTCTCTCGTGGTCCAGACAAGATCATCAAATGATGGCAGAAAAGACAAAGCTGGAGACCGAGAATCATCAAATCAAGTTGATTCATCTTGCTCCAACACAAATATGAGAGGAAACTCTAACTTCATCCAGAAAAATGTGATATTATAGGTGACCTGGCAGATAAGCATATAGATATTTATCCATTGGAATTCATGAAGAAAATTTCATGACAGAAGGAAAAACTCCTCTGATACATTATTGATGAGACAAACAATAATACGCAACCGTTATCCATCTCTAGCTCTACATATGACAAGCCATTTCCATTCTACGTTTCTCTAATGCTTAATGGCTACTGGCTATATAACTATATCTTGGACTCAGAAGTTTTTGACAATATCATGTTGCTCATAATAATGAAGGTACTGGGATTGTCATGTACGAGGACTTTCAGAGTCTATTTTTCCATGAAATCAAAACTTGTACCTTTGGTTGAAAAAATCAAGATGTTGTAAGGCTATTCTTAAACATCATCCATTTCAAAAGTCAAAGGTTAATTTTGGCCAATAAAAATAGGATAAAAATTTACCACCTTTTGTTATAAATGAAGTGTAAAATTGCTATTGATTGTTTGACCATTAAAATGAATGATATTAAAATAGAGTGATGTTGTAATGACTCTTACAACACATCCTTCTAAAAAATCATATGGAATGCTTTTTTCTAACCAGTTGAAAACCATTTCCCTAAAGTGGTCATACGTAATGATATTAGTGGGAAATCATGTGCTTGGGCTACAACCAAAACCCAAGAGGAGGCCAACGGTGCAGAAGTCCAATGACCCAAATAGCGAGGTCCTATGAGAAAAAACTAGAATTGGTATATATATGATTATATGGAAATTGACATTGCAAGCAGCACCACAATCAAGAAGAGGAGCCATCAGATGATTTGACAAAACACTAAGCAGTCAACTATACCAATTCTCATACAAATTAGTGTTTGGTTGCACCAACAATACTATCGAATACGAAGCATTGCTTGTTGGTATGATCGATGCACAAGATATGAAGATCAAGAATCTAAAAGTTTTTGGTGATACAGAGCTAGTACTCAAACAATTATGTTAACAGTTCAAATTAAAAAGTGATTGCTCGAGGTACTAACGTAACAAAGTATGGGACACCAACAAATTGAGTTTTGCCTTTAAATTTGTTGGCATACTACGAGATCAAAATCAACATGTTCACTCAGTGTCCATCTATTTGTCCATGCTCTAGTCTCATGCTAATTTCCACGATACCAAATTCACCGTTGAACTACTATATCGGCCTAACGGTAGGTGACAATGCTTCCAATTGGTAGGTATTTCATGATGTTGAGCATATCAAAATTTATTGAGAAATCTGATGCTTTCAAAAGCCTTTTACTTTGAAGGAAGTATATCAAGACCACATGAGTCCATTTTGAGAACAAAATCAAACATGATGAAGAAAACATCATACAACTCAAAGAAATCAAAGGTAGAAAAATTCTTGTAGGTCGTATTTCTCTTGAAGATCGATCTTTTTTATCATCATGAGAGGTTCATAAAAAATAAAGCTAAAGGAAGTTCTTTGTACATGCTTGAACATGAGAAATCAATCTTGACTTTAAATAAGCACCCAAGTGTGTGAACCTAGGCAAATGTTGTTTGTCAAAAGACAAATTCAAGAGCTTATTTAAAGAATACAAGGATATATGTTTACCTAGTCATATGAAGATCTTAATTCTTTCTTATTGGAGTAGCTACACCACACCATACTCCTTGAACTTGAGGTCAAATCATTTAGAGAAATGCAATGATATTTCAATCTAACTATTGAAGACATGACCAAATTGGAAATCAAGAAGTTAGATGCACACATCATCTTCCCAATAAGGCACTCTATTTAGCTTGTAAACATTATACTTGTACACTAAAAATAGGGAAATTAGGGCATGTGTTGATTTTTGTAACTTGAACTAAATGTCTGAAAAAAGACAACTATCATCTCCCAAAGATGGATAAGATCCTACAACTTATCACTAGATCAAAGATTTTATTCCTTCTAGATGGTTTCTTTGAAAACAACTAGATCAAAGTGGTGGAAAAAATACTAGTTCAATATTGCTTTCAAAACACCTTAGGGTACAATACCCTTACAAAAAAATATCTTTTGGTATGATCAATGAATTGACTACACATTCTAGGACTTAAAGAATAAATTCATCATACTATACCTAGATGAGTTGGTCATCTTCTCAAAGAAAAGGGAAGATAACTATGATCATTCGACATAGGTCTTTGAATGGTGCAAGAAACAAGGGATTTCACTCAACTCAAAAAAGATAGTTTTCAATATCACAAAAGGAAAACTCTTGGGAAACATTATCTCAGAATAAGTATAAAAATGATCCTAACAAATTGAAGGCTATTGTAAAAGCTGTTGTACACCTTGCATAAAAAATATAATATTCTAAGTTGTGGTCCACCTAGAGTGGGACACCACACAAGTTTGGGGTAAAGCAATTTTCTCATAGGTGTTTGTTATGTGTAGCATTGGAAATGCATTTGATTTTGAAGGTCATATCAAAATTCATTTAATGTGAGGTCACATGAAGAAAATCCATTTTGGGCACTTGGATTGGTTGGTAGAGAATTTAGGTTTCCTTGAAAGTTAGAATGACTATTGGGTGTACCTATTCAAACTTGGGTGCCTATCTTAGGAAATGTCACTTGGGTGCAATTGTCTAAGAAAACTTTGTAAGTTTTCTAGTTTTTCTTTTGCCTATATATATAGTGCTTAGGATGGGGTGTAATATGATTGTTGGAAGATGGGTACATCCTACCAAAATATCTCCAAGAAGTATTAAAGATATCTTTGATAGCTTAATCAAATTCTCTCATTGTATTGTAATTTTCTTACTATGAATATAATCAAAGTGGTGTTATTCTTTTCTAAAGTTTTTTCTTGTAATTTTTTCCAAGGTAAATATTGTGTTGTGCTATTTCTCTACAAGAATTTTTTAGATTCTATTCTCTCATGTAATTACTCTTATGTTTAGATCAATATTATTTCCTTCATTTGGTATTAGAGCTAGTTTAGCTTGTTAGATATGTGGGAGGAAGGGCATTTGGCCCTATACTAATCTTGGTTTCAATGGGAGTATTTTTCATATGTGAATCTTTGTCACATACAAAGAAATGTCGAGTAATTCTAAAAAAATGGAGATTAAAAAATTTAATGGCATAAATTTTGAGATTTGGAAACTCAAAATGGAAGACTAGTTAGTGAATCACAACCAATGGATTGCAATTTGACTAGTTTTATTCCTGAAGGTATGGATCCTAATGACTATGCTAAAATAGAATTGTTAGATATACTATTCATTTGTGCCTTTCATATGCAATTCTCTTGAATGTTTCTAGAGATGATATAATAAAAAAATTATGAAATAAGATTGAGAATTTGTATTAAACAAAATCCCTAATAAACAAATTATTCCCATAAAAATAATTGTATTCTTTGAAAATAGTGGATGGAAATTCAATTACTAAGCATATGAGTGATTTTAACACTATTATCATTCTATTCACATTAGTTGGCATTAATATGAATGATGAAGATTAGTGCATTACCTTACTTATGAATGATGAAGATTAGCACATTACCTTACTTTGTTATTTCATGCTAGATTTGTGGGATAACCTTGTGATGGAAATAAAAAGTACCGCTTCTAAGTTGAAACTTGATGAGCTGGTTGGAGCCTTGTTATTAAAGAAATGAGGCATAAATTGATGGATTCTACTAAAGATGCTTTGATTTTTAGAGGTCATTCAAAGGAGCGGGGAAATAACAAGAAGAAACGAAGGAAATCAAGGTTAAAGGAAAGTTTTAAATCTCTTGTGAAGTCAAATGTAAAATGTTGTAACTATGGTAAGAATGGTCATATTAAGAAAAGCTATAAAGTGAAGAAGGCTAAGAAAGCATCTAATGATAATTTAGATTCAAAGACCTTTAATGAATTGAATCTAGAGATGTGTTTCTTGCATCTTTTGTTATGTATGTAATTGATGATGCATGTGATTGATTTTGGAGTGTTGTTTCACATGATTCTACATAGGAGTGTTTTTTTTTGTATATGAAATCTATGATGGTGGAAAAATCTTCTTAGGGGACAATACATTTCATAAGATCATTGGTCATGGGAGAAAAACTCATGTTTAGAGATGGAATATTCAAGACTCTCTCTAGTGTATTACACATCCCTAGATTAGTGAGGAACCTATTATTTGTGAGCAAGATGAATGATGTAGGAGTGCATGCTATCTTTAAAGCAAATATGGTTGTAAGATGGTGAGAGGAATTTTAGTATTGGCAAAGGGGGTTTTCCTTGGAACTCTAGTCAAACTTGATGTCAATACCATGTGTGATGAATGTGTTTCCTCCATGTTCTTGATGTTTCCATTTAAGATGTCACCTAGGTGATGTCTTGTAAGGAAAGGAGGTAGGGTTTTTCGCTAGGAATGCCTCAAGTTATCATCCAAGTGATAAATTGGTCAAGGAGAAATGAAGTTGCTAAAGGAATGCTTCAAGAGAAAAATTTCGCAAAGTTTGAGCCAAAGTCTGAGGAGACTACACCTGAGGATAAACTAGAGGCTTAGGATGGACTTGATGAGGAGGGTGACCTAGAGAAGGATTTAGGGAAGGAATGAGAACCCATTACTCCACCCTTGAGGATGCCCAATCAATAAAGAAGATAACCTAAGAGGTATACCCCACCTGATTTTCAATATATTTTTCATTATTTGTTAATGATGATGAGCCTAGAACTATAAAGGAGGAATTAGAATCAAAGGAGAGGAAGTCCTAGAAGAAATCCATGGATAATGAGTTGGAAGCCTTCAAGAATAAAATGACTTGGGAGCTAGTTTAGTTTCTTGAAGGAAAGAAACATGTTGGTTGTAAATGGATCTTCAAGAAGAGGTTTAGTTTTGGGAGCAAGATTAAAATATAAGGTGTGGTTGGCAGCTAAGGATTATTCCTAGGTTGAGGGGATAAATATTAGTGAGATTTTATCTCCTATTGTAAAGTTAATTTCAATTAGATTTATGTTATCTAGTATTGTCACATTTGACCTAGAGGTTGAGCAAATGGATGTTAAGACAATATTTTTTTTTATTGTTTCACACTTTTGACCAGAGCTATGAACCGGTGAGGCCACAATGGGGGACCTCATCCCCGAGTATCAACACCTTGCATGAACGCCTGCAACACGGGGGACCACAGCCCCTACCAGCATCACTACTGGAGGTTCAAACCTGCAAGCTTGTCGGCCCAGCAAAGGTACACAACCTGCGAGCATGCCAGCCCAGCGGAGGTGCTAAGGGATTCAAGAGTGCACCTACGAGCACAACAGCCCAGCAAAGGCATGCATACCTGCGAGCTCATTGGCCCTACAGGGGTTTAAACCCTGTGGTTGCCACTACAACCAAGTGACTTAACCACCGGACCACGCCATTAACGGCACAAAAAAATGGTTAAGACAATATTTTTTCATAGTGATTTGGAGGAGGAATTCTACATGACTTAGCCTAAGCACTTCATGGTAAAAGGAATATATTTAATTTGTAGGTTGAATAAGTATCTTTATAATGGTCATAAATAATCTCATGGACTGTTGTATTAGAAGTTTGATACTCAAGACTTTGAAGTTGGGATTTGTTAGAGAAGATTTTGATTACTGCATTTATTTTAAGCAAGTGGATGATCAGTTCATTGTCATTATTTTGTATGTTGATGGCATGCTCCTTATTGGCAACAATAAGGATATGGTAAAAGTGATTAAGTCTCAACTTTCACTTCAGTTTGATATGAAGCATTTAGGGGCTACTAATTTTATCTTAAGAATGTATAGATTAGTAGAGATAGGGCCAACATTAAAAAAAAATAGGTAATAGATAGTATGTTGACTTAACTTTGCAAAGATTCAAAATGCAGGACTGTAAGCCAATGAATGTTCTTATTCCCATGGGAACAAAGTTATCAGTGGAATAGTGTCCCAAGACACTTAATTAGATTTAGTACATGAGCCATGTTCCATATGCAAGAGTTTTGGTGTCTTGATGTATGTGATGATCTACACTAGACCAAATATTGCCTAAGTAGTGGGAGTCCCAAGTAGATATATGCCCAACCAAAGAAAAGAGCATTAAAATATTATAAAGAGGTTCCTTAGATATCTTCATGCAAATTTGGAGTATTCTATTTTATACCAAGGACCTAACTTGAGAAGGATGGTAGATATTTGAGGATTTTTTTGCTATAGATTTGGCAGGTGATGTTGATAGCAGGTGATCTACTAGTGGTTATGTTTAACATGTTTGATGGTGTAGTGAATGATGAGAAAGAGACATTCTATGATTGATTTTTCAACTATAGAAACTAAGTACATGTAATATACTTTCACTTATAAAGAGGCAATGTGGCTTCAAACATTGTGTTTAGAAGATGGCCTAAGATAGGTTACAGTGCAAATTAACTGTGATAGTCAAAGTAATACCAGTTTGGCCAAGAACCCTACCTTTCACATGTAGAAAAAGCATATTGTTGTGAAATATCATTTTTTTGGCATGGTGGAGGAAAAGAGAGTGATGATTGAAGAGGTTAAAACTTTATGTTGTAGATTCTTTAACAAAGATAATGATTACAAAGAATTTTGTGGTACGAAACTGCTATGGGGATGTCTTCCATCAGCAACTAGTTTGTTTTATCTATGTTCATCCCCTTATGTAATGTATACAATAAGTGGGAGAATGTTGGGAAATTTGTTGTACAACTTGTATAAAATATTTAATTTTGTAAGTTGTGGTCCACCTGGAGTTCGACACCACACTTAGGGTATCTAAGCAATTTTCTCCTAGGTATTTATTGTGTGTAATATTAGAAATGCGTTTGATTTTTGAGGTCACATAAAAATGCATTTAATGTGGGGCAATGTGAAGATCCATTTTGGGTGTTTAGATTAAATAGAAGAGCATTTCACCTTAAAAGTTGGAATAATTGTTGGGTGTAGGGTCAAACTTGGTTTCCCACCTTGGGAAATGTCACTTGGGTGCATTGGTTTAGGAAAACTTAGTAGATTTTCTTGTTTCTATCTTTCCTATATATAATGCTTGGGATGGGATGTAATATAGTTGTTGGAAGATAGGTACATGCTACCAAAATAGCTCCAAGAAGAAATGTTGAAGATCTCCTTGACAGCATGGTCAAATTCTCTCATCAATATTGTAATTTTCATACTGCAAATATAATCAAAGTGGTTCTATTGTTTGCTAGTTTTTTCTCGTAAGGGTTTCCTAGGGTAAATCTTGTGTTATACTTTATTTCTCTACACTAAGATTGTTCAGATTAGGTTTTCTCATGCAATTACTGTTCTATTTAGATTAGGTTTTTCCACCAAAACCTACCCAAAATCCCATGCTTCCTACAAGCAAAGAGAGTGTGCAATCTTTGTTTAGAAAGATCAACTTCTTGAGGTTATTTTTTCCCAATTTTGTTGAAATCTAATGACCAATTTCATTAGTTTTTAAAGGAAAAGTCTTTAAGTGGAGTCAAGAGGGAAATCTCTCTTTTTAAAATATCAAAAATGCTATCTCTTCCTCTCCTCTACTCTTATGTCCCAATTTTCTAAAGGACTTCATAATTTATAGCTATACATCTAAACATACCTAAGTGTCTAGAATTATGATGCAAGAAAATAAGCATAAAATCAAGTAGTCAATTTCCTTCATGGATTGTGCATTGAAGGATTATAAGGTTAAATATTCACTCATTGAAAAGAATGTTTATGCAATGTTAAAGTAATGAAACATTTTCATTTCCATATTCTTAATGCCAATACCACAATATATGTACCTAATTCCACTGTCAAGTTTATCTTGACACAAATTGAAGTAAGATAATAAAAAATGGGAGTGTGAATAGTTAAAGTCTAGGGTTTTTTTTTGGATATCAAACCAATGAAATTTCTAAAAGGAAAGTGTCTATCACAATTGATAAATGAAAATGGGTCTCAATTTGATGAAGCTTCTACAAAATTAGAAGATACAATACCATTACTGCTATTCTTATTGAATATGGACAAGTGGTATGTAGACATAGTCTTCTTCCTAACAAATGAAGATTTCTCTAACTACATAAAGCAAAGATAAATTATGAAGTTGACTATAGCCAAATATTTTCTCTAGAATGGAGTGTTGTTCACAAGGTCCATTGATGGAACCTTCCTCTAATGTGTGGATCAAAATCAACAAGAGAAGCTTCTTCAATAATTTCACCATCAAGCTTATGGAGGCCATTTCTTACTTCAAGTAACAATATACATAAATTTGAGAGTTAATTACTTTTGGCATTCTCTTTTCCAAGTTGTGTACACATGGTCATTGAAATGCTTAACATGCCAGCAATTCATAGGACATCTAAAATTAGTGGCATTATCTCGCAAGCTAGTAGTAATTAATGAACCATTTCAATATTAGGGCCTTGATTTCATTAGTTTTTGAATCCTCATTCAATAAAAGGACACACCCATGTACTCATGGTGATAGACTCCTTCACAAAGTGGGTCAAGGCAATCCATGTCAAGAGTACTACTTTTGAGATGGTGTGTGCCTTTGTCAAGGAGAATATTGTAGTGCATTTTGGTGTTCCAAGGAAGCTCATAGCAAATAATGCCACAAAATTTTAATCAATAGAATTGATTTTATTTTTCCATGAGTACGGAATTGTATAGGCACACTCATTTGACTATTACCCACAAGTAGGAATCAAACTAAATCTTCTAATAAGAACATCATGAGAATAATTAGGAAATAGGTTGATGTCAATAAGAGATCATTTCAAATAAAAGATTGTTTGATGAAATATATGTGAAGACATGATCACACCAAAGAAGGATATTATTTTTTCTCCATTCAAGTTACTAAATGGTACACCAATGTCAAATTGTTGATCAGTCTAGAAATCCCAACACTAGAGTTGACTTAGGTAATGAAAGATATTGAATTTAGAGATGCTTTAGAGAAAAGAATTTGTTAGATCATCAATTGGAAGAAGATAGGGAGATCATGATTGACACAATTGTTGATATTAGGAGAAGGTAAAGAATATTTTTGACAAAAAATGCAACTGTAAGAGAATTCAAACCAAGGGGTCTCATCCTTTTATGGGATAAACACAAAGAACCAAAGGAAGCACATGGCAAGCTCTAGGACTCACTATTCTAGGGTTCATTTAGAATCAATATCTTATGTGGAGATAATTTATTCTCTCATATTGAGTGACAACACAATAGTGTGTTCCACTTTTTGGCCTAAGTGGGACACTCAAAATCAACAATTTTTAGCATTTTTCAATTTGTGTCAATTATAGGGAACAAGTGGTCAAGAGTTTAAGGATGATGTAAACTAATAAGTTGTGGAATTTTCTATGTAGATTCAAGATATAATATATATATATATATATATATATATATATATATATATATATATATATATATATATATATATATATATATATATATATATATATATATATTAAAGAATTATTTCTATCATTTTATTTTTTATTTTTTAATTAATTTTTATTTTTCTATTTTTTTTTATTGAGTGACATTATTCCATAATGCATAACTTTCACTACAAATACAAAAATTCCATGATTTATTGGAATTAGACCATTAACTCCACTATCTAGTGCATGGATTTTTTGGTTATTTTTTATTAAATATTTTTATTTTTTACTAATTTTTGAATTAGTACTAACAAAAATTTCGGATCTGTATTATTATGTAATGCATTTCTCTTAGCATATATATCAAAATTGTGTTTTTTCTTTTTCATTAAAACAAGGACATCCATGTGGAGTGTCGTGTATTTTTTTTTTAAATTTCTAACAATGTTTGTTATGTTCCCTAGTGTCTTGAATAGAGGTCATTATTTTTTCATAATGGACCTACATTCATTATAAAATTTTAAAAATATAATATTAAAGAAAACATAATAAATATTATAATTTTTGAAAAGATAATACTAAAGGCTAAATGCTTATAAAATGACATTTCCAAATGACTTCATTTGATCCCCCAAAAGGTGAAGCAAAATTGTTTTTTTGTCAACATTTTGATAGGTGCGGAGGAGACTTTGTCGGGGGTTTGGTTTAAACCTAGGGGGTTCTATCCAAGAGATGAAACCACTCTAAGTTTAAATCATTATTTTTTCTAAAAATGATGCAGGAGCATCCAGTGGTGTAAGGGCAATCTTGCATCACCCAAAAAGAAGTTGATTCAAAATTATTGCAGTTGTTTTCATTTCTTTCCATAATTAGTGTTTCTGGTTCCATAATCTCTTGAATAATGATGTAGGACTTTCAGTTTTTCCAAACTGTGAGTTTTGGAAAATTTAACTGCCATTTCAGAAAAGTTTGCATTTGGGCACGGATTGAAGCGAAAATTTACAAAAAGCTTCATAACTGAAATATAAGACCTTTGGCAAAAGGAATCAGACAAAGATCATTTGTGAGCTAAAAGATATTAAAGTTTTTTGTTTTTTGAAAAGCCCCTAAAAATTTTTGAAACGAGATATGAGGCACTAAAACATCCCATAACGTCTTGAAAAGTTGACAGAAATCTGTTTATGAATTTTCGGCATGATAGTTCACATCGTGAGCTTTCCGGCGCTTAAAACGGTTCATCAATCAAACACCCAGATCAAAAGTTATGCTTCCCAAAAGTTGACCTACTTTTGGAGGGAGTTGCAAATTTTGAAATTTAGCTGGAGGCCACCAAAAAGTGTTATTTATGACTATTTTGGGAATCCTGGGCAGTAGTAGAGTGAAGGGGGAAAGTGCAGAGTCAAGAATAGGTGGGAAAACAGAAACCCTAGTTGATTTGGGGTTACAAAAGGCAGAAGATTCTAGAGCCTGGTGATGTGTAGTTGTGGTGTGTTGCAGCCTGTGGAGGATTGATTCCTCTGATTGTAATTAAGCTTCTGTAATGTAATGAGCTGTCCAAATCAATAAAGAAATATTCTATTTTCTATGTACCATTTATGTTGTTGTGTGTTATATGATTTACCCCCTTCATCAAGTGGTATTAGAGCAAGGGTTCCTGAGTGTGTAGACAGATTGCTGACCATGAGGTAGTTTGCATCAGGACCTGAGGTTGTGGGTTTACTGCGGAGATCAAGATGCCTCCACGAAAAAATCATATTGGGAGGAATGCTTTGACAAAAGAGGGTTTTAGAGCCCTGCAAAGGAAAATCGATGCATTGCAAGAGGAGCTACAAAGAGGGTTTGAGCCGAGAACAAGAGAAGAAAGCGAAGATGAAGCTGAAGAAGAGCTATCTAAGGAAGAACAAGAAGTTGCAGAAGATCCTGCAAAAGTTAGGTTGTTGAGGGCCATTTTGAAGATCAGAAAGAGGCCCAGGATCGAAGTTTCTACATATTCTAGAGATTTGAATCTAGAACAGCTTATTGATTGGATCAATGACATGGAGGAGTATTTCGAGTATGAAGATGTGGAGGACTCAGATCAAGTCAAGTTTGCAAAAACAAAGTTGAAGGGCCACACCAGTATTTGGTGGAAGGAGGTCCAATTAGAGAGGAACAGAAGAGGAAAAGGAAAGATCACCAGATGGGATCGGATGGTGGAGAAACTGAAGAAGCAGTTCATTCTTGTGGACTATGAGATGGAGTTGCTAAAGAAGCTGCAAAGACTGAAGAAAGGTAACAAGTCTATTGAGGAGTATAGAGAAGAGTTTTATAAGATTACTGTGAGGGGGAGAATGAGAGTTAGTTTCAAATGAATAAAAACACAACAAAAACCCAAACATCAATAGAATGTGAAGATAAAGAGGAATCAAACCAAAGAAGTAGAAATACTTACAAAACCCATTTACCTGTCGTTTTCCATTGTTGCCTATCTTGCTTTGATCTTGATTGAAGCCTTCAGAAGCTCTTTTTAGCTTGCTTGCTTGTTTGAAGATACCAAAAGAAGAATGGCTATTGATACCTTGTGTGGTGGAAGATGAGCTTCAACACACAATCATGAAGGATACTTAGAATGGACTTGAGAAGAGTAAAATGAGAGAATTTTTGAGTATAGATTTGATGCAATAATGAATCCTCCCAAATGGCTTAGAAGAGGGTTCTATTTATAGATTTCTTAAAAAATAAATGGAGGGTGAGGATCACCAGATGAGATCAATGGCTAGGAATAAAAGTAAATCTTTAATTCATAATGGGTGAATTAAAAATCTTTTATTTGAAAATAGTGGATTATGACAATTGAATTAAATATTCAATTGGAGGATAGGAGTGGGGAACATTGAATTAAATATTCAATAGTGGAGGACAGTGGATTATGACAATTGAATTAAATATTCAATTGGTGAAGGAGAGTGGGGAGCATTGAATAAAATATTCAATTTGTGAAGGCTAGTGGGGAACATTGAATAAAATATTCAATTTGTGAAGGCTAGTGGGGAACATTGAATAAAATATTCAATTTGTGGAGGATAATTGATTTTAAGATTTATTTTGGAAAATGGAGGATATTAGCTAATTTAAATATTAAGAATATTTAATTATATGTGCAACATGGTGAGGTGGAAGAGATGAGGTGGATTGATGAAGTGGATTGGTGAGGTGGATTTATGGAATTTAGGACTTAGGATAGAGGAATTTATGATTAATTAAATAATGTAGGATTATTTAATTATGTGAGACATTTAGAAGAATTTAGGAAATTTAATTAAATAAATTGATTTTATTTAATTGTGGGATAATGAAACAATCAAATAAATTTTGAATATTTATTTAATTGATAGAAGAAAGTAAGAATTAAGATAAATATTAAAATATTTACTTAATTTGACTCGAGCCAATTTTAGGTGTATACATTTTGCCCCTCTTTGAAGCAATGTGTTTTATCACGTTGTTTCAAAGAATAAGAATAGCCTGATAATGATACATGCCCCAGTTTGGCCCTGGTACAGGTTATGACGATAGGATGCCCCCTCGGGAAATTGGACAGGGAGAAGGCGGCAAGCATGAGACAAACAATCTCACGATAAAATATGTTGACAGGAATGAAATGGTTGAATGCATAAGAAAGGGATGAATGATATGGAATGATAACACACACAAGCAAGTAAGCAAGTATGCACAAATGATGCAAGCACAAACAAGGTATTGCCCCTGTCGAGCAGTAAACCAATGATATAGGTCGATGATGTCTGGTTTCAGGAATAAGATATGTCGTATAAGACTCTGGGTCTGGTTGCGACAATGCGACATTCTGTCTAAGACATATGATAATGATATACGACAGTGTTGTCATAGCGAGGAGTGATGTATCCCTAGAGCAACATGAAGGATAGTTATGACTGATTGATATGGTTTACGACCAGACAAGGATCAAGACCACTGATTGGGATCGGATCATTTGACAAGATTGACTTGACTTGATTGGCATGGATTAAGGATAGACTTGCAATTGGATACGGTATGGATATGGAAATGGATATGAAACGCATTGGATACAGTATGGATATGGATATGGATATGAATATTTGTCACCTTGATATAGCAAGTATTTTGAAGCGCTTTCATCATTGGGCATTTTTTTTTTGGTATTTTTCATTTTTTGAAATGTGGTAAGAGAATACAAGCATCGAGGTATAGATAGACCTAGATGTCCTGAGTATCCCTTTCCTAGATTTTGATATAGCAAGTTGATACAAGCATCTAGTCAAAATTAAATCTAGATGACCTGAGTACTTCTTGCGTTTCAATAGACAAGGATTGCCCCTTTTCATGTTTAGACCTCAGAGTCCTCGATGATCTTTTGCCAATCACGTCGTTAGACATAAGTCGTCACATTACTAAAGTTTAATCCACAAGCAGAAGACAAAGAAAAATTATGTCCCCATCATAGCATCTCTAGCTGTTGGCATCCTTGAGTAGCATAGGAAGACATAATTGATGAAAATTCAAGACCTTGTAAGTTAACCTGTTGACAAAACATTCTTGCATTAGATGTGTCTTTTTGCCATAATTGAGATAGAATTGTTTTGAGTGCTTCGATACGGTGCTATGCTTTGTGTTTGTTTTGGACAGGTTGATGTTATGTGTCAAGAACTTTATCCTAGGTGTCTAGTGAAAGTATCGCAATCCTTTATTGGTATCTCCTTTCAGAACAATGGCATTCAAGAACCTAAATCTGCAACTAGGTCAAGGAGTTGCCCCCAGTTTAGACCAGGATCGACTTATTATGGGTGAGATGACGACAGATGTTGAGAGACAAACCCTAAGGGACTGACCTAGTGCCTCGGGGGCTTATTGCTAAATGGCCTTGCCTACGTGACGACGCAGAGGCAACGTAGTTTGGGGTGAACCCTGATGGACCTAAGACCTAGGCAATGGTGAAGATGCAGCAATGGTATGGACCTAGACAGAAGGACGAGACATGGAGTGGATGGGACAGTGGAGCCTCGGGGGCGCATAGATAATGGCCTTGCCTACATGATAGCTCAGAGGCGACGTAGTTCAGGAATTGGACCATGGAGGGACTAGTTCAGTGTGATGGGGACAAGAGTCAAATGAAGTTGTCATAGATGGAGGGAGTGGTTTGTCGCAGATAGCACCTGTTTACCAGGTTTTCACCACTTACTTTTATTTGCATGCATAGCCAAGAGTACACATGATCCCTGTTTGCCAGGTTTTCATCATGGTACCGATCCTTTTTGTTATTTTCCATTTTTTTGATATTTTTGTTCTGTTTTTTATCACTTTTTCAATTTTTTTTATTTTTTCAGGACTCCCTTACATCGGGGTTTTCAGGTATAGAACTTGCGCAGATGCATGCTGTTGATAGGATCCTCAAAGAGTTCACCTTCAGATGTGGCCAATTGATATGCCCCCGATCCATAGGCTGTAATGATGACACAAGGCCCTAACTAGTTGGGTTCAAACTTTCCTTTCTTTTCTCTATCTGGCTGATTCTGGGGGTTCTCTTTGAGGACGAGATCACCAACTTGGAAGACTCGAGGCTTTACCTTCTGATTATAGCTTTTGGACATTCTTTGTTGATATGCTTTTAGGTGGTTAAAGGCCTGTTGCCTTCTTTCTTCCAGCAGTTCTAACTCTTGCAGTCTAGCCACTCTGTATTCTTCATCGGGGATGAGGCCTCTTAATGACACTCGCAAAGATGGGATCTTGACTTCAATGGGCAAGATGGCTTCAGCTCCATAGACCAGGGAGTATGGTGTTGCACCTGTGGGTGTGCGGATGCTTGTGCGGTAGGCCCACAGTGCAGGATTTAGTTGGACATGCCAATCACAGCCGGCATCATTGACAGTCTTTTTCAGGATTTTTAATATGGTTTTATTGGATGCCTCCGCCTAACCATTGCCTTGGGGGTAATATGGGGTGGAAAAGCGGTGTTGGATGTGGAATTTGTCACATAGTTCCCTAACATCCTGATTTTTGAAGGGTCGTCCATTATCTGTGATAATGGACGAAGGGATACCATAGCGACAAATGATATAGTTTAGGATGAATGAGGCAATTTGTTTGCCGGTGATGTTGGCTAGAGGCACGGCTTCAATCCACTTCGTGAAATACTCCGTGGCAGTGATAATGAATTTATGGCCGCTTGAGGAAGGAGGGTGGATCTTGCCCACTAAGTTGAGTCCCCACTGACAGAAAGGCCAAGGAGTCGTCAACAGCTGTAGCTCTTACGCTGGCGCATGTATCAGGTTCCCATGGATTTGACACTTTGTGCATTTCTTTACAAACTGATGGGAGTCTTGTTCTTTTGTTGGCCAATAGTATCCCATGCGTATGAGTTTTTTGGCTAAGGTAGGGCCACCAGAGTGAGCTCCGCATATTCCATCATGTATTTCGCTTAGAGCAGTTTGATATTCCTCTCTATCTAGACACCTAAGGAGAGTACCATCGAGACCTCAGTGATACAAGGTGTTAGCAACAATGGCATACCGGGATGCCTGCCAAATGAAGGTTCTTTTCTAGTTATGGGATAGGTCAGGTGGGAGTGTATTCTCTTTTAGATAGGTAAAAAATTTACCATAGAGAGGGGAATCAGTTCCTACGATGTGGCATATGATATGGGCATCTAGAGTGTCATAAGCAGGACAAGAGACTGGCTCTACTCAGAACTCATGTCATGTTTGATTGTCTGGAATGTCAAGAAGAGATGTGATTGTAGCCATTGCATCTGCAGCTTTATTCTCGATCCTTGGTATCTGTTCAAATGATATCTGGATGAAATACTCCTTGAAGTCATCTACCATGCTTTTATAAGGAATTAGTTTCTCATCCTTCGTTTGGTAGTCATCATTTACTTGGTTGATGACCAGTTGGGAGTCACCATAGACTTGAAGCTCCTTGATGTTCCACTCAACTGCCAGCTTGATACCGATGACCAAAGCCTCATATTCTGCTACATTGTTAGTGCAAGGGAACATTAATCTGTATGACTTTGGAATAGTATCGCCATTAGGCGTGATCAACAAGATACCTGCCCCTGATCCATGCTGAGTGTAGGAGCCATCAAAGTACATTTTCCAGTTTGTTGTGCTGACGTGGAAGATAGACTCATTTGGAAATTCAAAGCTCAGGGGGTTATCATCCATTAAAGGTGCCTCTGCTAGTTGATCTGCAAGCACTTGTCCTTTTATCACTTTTCTATCCACATATTCTATGTCGAACTCACTGAGAAGCATGACCCATTTTGATAATCTACCTGTTAAGGCCACCTTATTGAGTAAGTATTTCAGTGGGTCAATTTTTGCCACTAGTTTAACAGAGTGTGACAGCATGTAATGTCTCCATTTTTGCGAGGCAAATACAACAGCTAGACATGCTCTTTCTATTGGTGTGTACTACAACTCGTATCCGACGAGTGTTCGACTAATGTAGTAGATAGCCTGTTCCTTTCCATCATAGTTTTGTTGAGCAAGGAGAGCTCCTAGAGCCGTTGGTGTAGCTGAGATATATAGTAACAGAGGCTTGCCTTGAATTGGTGGCATTAATATTGGTGGCTTCATTAGGTATTCCTTTAGCTGTTAAAAAGCCTGCTCGCATGACTCATTCCATTTGAAAGATACATTTTTGTGCAGCAGATGAGAGAATGGGTGGCACTTATCTGCCAGTTGGGAAATGAACCGTCTAATAGACTGTAGTTTGCCCTGTAGGGATCTCAATTGAGTCAAATTTTTAGGAGGTGGCATCTCCATTATGGCCTTCACCTTAGCGGGATCAACTTCGATACCATTGGCAGATACTATGTAGCCCAGTAGCTTTCCTGATGTAACCCCAAACACACACTTTTTTGGATTAAGTCACACATTGAACTTCTCCAGTCTATTAAAGATCTTGTCTAATACTGCTAGATGCCCTTCTCTTGTGAGAGACTTCGCTAGAATGTCATCGACGTAGTCTTCCATTATAGTATGCATCATATCATGGAAGATCGTTGTCATGGCTCTCTGATATGTTGCCCCAGCATTTTTCAGACCAAATGGCATGACGCACCAACAGTAGGTGCCCCAAGGACATGTAAATGCAGTTTTGTGCTGGTCTTCTGGTGCAATCTTTATCTAGTTATATCCTGAGAAACCGTCCATGAGTGATAGCATAGTATGACCTGCCGTGAGATCTACAATCATGTTGATGTTGGGAAAGGGGAAGTCATCCTTCGGACAAGCTTTGTTTAGATCCCTGAAGTCACTACAGATTCTGACCCTCCCATCTGGTTTAGATACTGGTACGATATTTGAGACCCATTCAGGATAATCTATTGGCTTGATAAACCTGACATCTAGCAGTTTCTTTAGTTCTTCTTTCACCATGAGGGGTACATGTAGATGCATCTTTCTGAGCTTTTGTTTAATAGGCTTAGCTCCTGGAGCTAAAGATAAGTGATGCATGATGAGATTTGGATCGAGCCCTGGCATGTCGGTGTATGTCCATGCAAAGTTGATCTGTTTTCTTCTAAAGAAATCTGTGAATGCTGGTTTTTCATGCTTGGTTAGAGCCTTTGCCATGTGAACCTTTCTGGGATTATCTCCTGTGTTGATATTGACTGGTTTCGCCAGTTCTATCAAGATCGACGATCTTTCCTGACATGTAAGATTTGGGAGAGAGTCAAGCCTTCCATCCTTCAGCGCCTCAGAGAGTTTTTCACCATTGGATGTGTCTTTATTTTTACTGTTTTGATGATCTAACATTGCCACAGAGCAGTTTTCATCGTTAGATCGTTCTTTTATTTGGATGTTTTTGTGACTGAAAGGCTTGGCTCTCTCTCCAAAATAGGCCTTCTCATTGAGTTCAATAGCATAGCTAGCTCTGTGGTCTCCTGTAGGTAGATGATCCCTAAGCTCAAGAAAATCTATGATGGCGTCGTCATTTTCAAAGGTATCAAGCTCAGGGGTGGTGCCTTTGAGGTCCCAATCTATAAGTTCAGGGTGTACCAGAGGTAAGGGGTCATGTGGTTGGTTGGATTCAACAGAGTTGATGGTAAGGACAGAATTGTTGAGGGAATGAACAAAGTCTGTGATGGTACTCACTAGTAGGGGATCCGTCGAGGGAGGTATCATTCTTTCCTCGCGATTGTCACTATTGTCATTATGCAAAACGGACTCTAGCGGTCTAGCTCTTAGACCTTGTCTCTCATTCACAAGGGTTGGGTCATACTTGTGGACAACATCAATATCCTTTTCATCACAAGACAGCTCAGAGAGGCTATCCCACTCGTACTCATTAGAATCTGTTTCACTCCCTAGTTGCATCCTCTGAATTTGTTCAACCATATTGTTAGTGGCTACTTCTATTTGTTTTTCCTTATTTTTGTTGCTTCTTGGTGCTCCAGTGTAGCCTAGCCTTGTAGTGTCTCAGGCTGTTAAGGTATGAGGTTGGATGGGTTCAGTGATGCCATCCTTTCTTGATCCAAGTGGATCGTGTCCTTCATATCCCATTTTCTGTAGTATTTGGTAACCTTGCCCATATTGTTCTGTTGGTATAGTGGGATGATCATGTGGCATTGAGGAGCTAGCTTCATCTTTGTACAGCCATTGTAGGACATCTTTTTCATCACTTTCATCTTCTAGGCTTCCCCATTTCACAAATGGTCCTTTGGTTGGCTTCTTTGTTGTGGGTGTTTTTAAGATAGGTCTCCCATAGGATCGAGGAGATAGGGGCAATTGTGCCAAGCAGAGGGACTGAGATACCGTGTACTCACCCAAACCTTTATCTTTGAGTTGGAGTTTAGGTGGAGGTGCCCCTAAAGAAGAAGCCAGTGTAGCTGGATCAACATGAGATGATGAGGATGCAGAAGCATGGTTGTTAGGGATTACAACGTCCGGTTTGGACTGAATGGAGTTGCAGTATTGATAGGGGTTAGGATCGCTTGGGCTGGTGATCTCTTGTCCTTCATGTGTGAACTTGATGCATTGATGGTATGTAGAAGGTACCGCTTTCAAAGCGTGTATCCATGGTCGTCCCAGAAGAATGTTGTATGCTAACTCCATGTCAAGGACTTGACAAGCCACATCTTTCACTACGGGGCCCACTCTGATTGGTAGAGTAATAATTCCCTTAGACATTCTTTCTTCCTCATCATAGGCTTTTATGGTGATTTTTCTTTTCGGATCTATAGCCTTCTCTGAAAACCCCAATGTAAGGACTAGCTTCAATGTGCAGATATTCAAACCAACCCCTCCACCGATCAGGACTCTTTTGATCTTATGCTTGTGTATGAAAACTTCAATGTGAAGGGAGGCGTTATGTGGTTGAGTGATAGACATATCATCCTTCTCAGTGAATGATAAGGAGTGTGGTGAGGTGATGTTACTGACCATGTTTTGGAATTGCTCCTCAGCTAGGTTCGTGGGAACGGAGGCTTCTGCTAAGGCTTTGTCGAGTATGGACCTATGAGAAGGAGACAGACGCAGAAGTTCTAGCATGGAGATGTGTGTCAGTGTTTTGTGGAGTTGATCCACGATACTGTATTGACTCGATGGAGGAGCGGAAGCTCCTCTAAGGGTGACTGTTACTACGGGTAGTAACATTGCAGTCTGGATTCTTGTTGATAGTGATCATATTAATGTGTGAGTCACTTTCATAGATATGGTTAACAACGTAGTCGTATCTGATATTCGTGTAATTTGCGTTGTTAGAGCCACGGTTATTTCTATTGGAAGGACCTCCTTGCTCGTAGTTAGGAAGAGGATCCTTGAATGCCTGATGATCGCTGTTTGAGGTATGTCCTTTAACAAATATCTTGTTTTGAGCTATTAAGTCTTGGACTATGTGTTTGAGTGCGATGCAATCTTTGGTCTTGTGCCCCCTATTTCGGTGGTATCCGCAAAAGTCATTGTCATTGCACTAATGGGGTTTGACCTTTGGTTCGTACTCTCATGCAGAGGGAAGCGTTATGAGATTGTCGGCGATTAGCTTCCACAAGGCAGTTTCTAATGTATCATCCAAAGGTGTGAACTTTCATCTAGGACGAAAGTTGCCTAACCTAGATTTGGTATTTCTTGGTTTGTTTTGCGGGGGGTCATTTTGTGGTGTTGATAAATTGAAAATTGGTTGTTTAGGAGCTGCATTTTTGGCATCCACCACCCCATCATTCACAACGTTCTTGTTTTTTGTCCAGAATTTAGGTTTGTCGTTGTTGGTGTTGGTATTGGGAGAGTCTTTGTAGAGTTTGATTTGGCCCTTCGCGATGAGAGCTTTCTCTATGATGAGGCCCATTTCAATGACTTTGATAAAAGATGTAGGACATTGGATTTGGATCTGGTAACTTAAGTCCATTTGCAGATTGTGGACAAACATCTCTAGCATCTGTTTCTCTGGTATTTGGTGTGGGCACTTGCTTGCCAATTGTCTCCATCTCTGTAAGAAGGCAGCGAAAGATTCTCCTCCTTTTTGTTTGGTGTTACAGAGATCCAATATTGAGATGTCGTTCTCAATATTGTATGAGAAGTGGGTGACAAATTGGTTGACAAGTTCATTGAATGTCTTAATACCAGGTGGTAGTCTAGAGAACCAATCCATGGCTTGTCCTCCCAAGCTCCGTGGAAATAGTCAGATAAGGTAAGTGTCGTTATGTGCGACCTCTAGACAAGCAGCATTGAACTCTCTGATATGATCTCTTGGATCGCCCTTCCCTCGATACTTATCGAATTTAGGCACCTCAAATCTTGAGGGGAAGGGAATCATGATTAAGGACCTATCAAAAGGATACGGTGAAATATCTTCTTGGGTGTAGTTTTTGGTTGATGTTCCTGCTTTCATGTCTAGAATTTTTTGTTTGAGAGCTTTGACTTCTTGGTTTACTAGCCTTAGGGCATCTAAGGAGTCAATTGTTGTTTTGCTCTTTTCTGCGGGTATTTCTCCTTGTCTACTTCCTTCAGGGATTCTCTCTTCGTTAGCTTCTTTGAGAGCTTCCACGTCAAAATCCTTAGGGAGTTTGGCTCCTATACTGGCTAGATATAAAAAGTATTTCGATGGGTCTTGGGCAAGCACCCCTTCAAGTAGTCGTTGAGATTTTTGGTCATGCTGCATGTGGAGGATCTCGTCCATGGAAGGTTCTTTGTCATTGTCATGACCGTCAAAAATACTTTTCTCTGCCATTTCTAACTGCTTTTGTTTTTGTAATCTTGTCAAGACCATGCAAGCTGGTAAAGAGATGGGATGGAGTGAGATTGGAAGATTTTGAGCAAGGTGCTATGATGAAACAAGGTTTTATCAAGGTTCCTTCTTAGATCTAGATGGTGTCAAACAAGGTGGGTATACAAAAGCGATAGTCTAAGTAGGGATGTTATAAATCCGCCTGCTTGATATTGACTAGCCTTTGCACAATCTACTAGTGGAGTTCCGATAGAGAAGGATAAGTAATCCTCGATACTTGGAGGCTCACTAGGTCTTGTTTGAGATTTGATTTTGATCAAGAAAATTTGACTATAATCTTGTTGGACACTTGGAAAAAGATTTGGTGAAATTTTGGATGAGTAAGCAGCTATGGTGCACATGGTGGATTTTGCAAGGTCTTTGATCAGATTTTGAAAACTAGATCAAGTTTAAACTGGTTTTTGAAAAGTATTTTGACAAATTCTCTTTGGAAGATACTAGATTTTTTCTCTCAGATTTAAATGCGCAACAACAAGAGGTATATGCGCAATAGGTCGACACGTATGCGCAACACTGGTCTTTTCAAATGCACAAAGACAAAGTTCAAATGCGCAATTATGATAGATGCGCAGAAAGTCGGTTCAAATGCGTAAAACATCGATATATATGCGCAATTCTGGCTATTTTTTGTGTTTTCTCTAATTTTTGGAATTTTTGGATCGTTTTCAAGATTTTCAATGTTTTTGGTTTTTGGAAAATTTGGTGTTTCTGATGAAGTTGATGTTTAATTATGGCAAAAACACAGCAAACACATAGAAGTTTTCCATGATTTTTATATTTTATATATATATTTTTTTTTGTATTTTTGGGACTATTATGACTCAAAACAAGTACAACCTAGGCTAGATGAGACAATATTCGTTGAATCCTCTGGCTGTGCAAACTAAAAGCGTGTAGCTCCAGGATCTGATAGCACCGGCTCCCCTCCACGGCACTCACTTCTCACACATATCAAATCTAGGTTTTCTTAGGCTCGTACCCCCACCGAACCTTAGGATTGTCCCTGCTACCTCTACTTAAAGCCACAAGAATCGAGGCCGCTTCAAGGGCTCCGCCCTTTGCATCAACAAATAGGGGTTTTTGGCTTGCTATACAATTGGTTCTTAGTTCAGGCAACCGTTCGAGTGGTTACACATGTGGCAGCACTACTCTCCGTTATGGAGTCTCCCAGCCTCAAAGGGTTGCGCCTATGAGGGTTTTGGGGGAGGTTGGTCATCGATGTAACACAGCAACACTTGTTGTTTGAGGTTTTCACCCCAAACACAATTTATTTTAAGTGGCTTGGTAGGGCTTGGCTTTAGCCTGTTACCACTCAGGGTCATTCCCACTTGGACAAGCGTGCATCCAAGGGTAGGCCCCCCTAAAGGATTAACAAAAAGAATGACAAGTCTGGCACTTTGATCACCCAGTTAAGGGAAGAGCATAAGCCTATTGTCATTCACAAACACAAAATACAGTTGTTCACCCAACCTAGTTAAAATAGAAAAACTAAATGGGCTAAGCTAATTTGTCCACTCATACGATAGTTTAACTTGAAAAGTGATTAATCATAGCATTGTTCTTTTCCCGTTTGCTAACTTTTGAAAGTGATTAATCATAGCATTGTTCTTTTCCTGTTTGTAGAAGATAGCAGTGATTAAACTAGAAAGCAAATCCACAATGCAAGATAGCAATTTGGTCCAATTACTTCCTTCCAAATTAGGGACTATGTGTAGTTTTGTCATGAAATGCATTTGATTACTTCACCCCTAGTTAGGCTAGATAAACTAAGCAAAATATCTAGATGACCTAATCCAGCCACTACTCCTGCAAAACCGACGTTAGCTCAGTATGCAAAGATCAAAAACCATACAACAGCAAAGTAGGGAACAAATGTGCAACACTGCAACCTGAATGCACAGAAACAGGGAGTGTATGTGCCTGCTAAATGAATGCGCAAATATAGAGGACGAATGCGCAATCTTACAAGGTATATGCGCAATAGTAGTATATGTGCAAAAACAGAGGACAAATGCGCAACTTTACAGAGTGAGTGCGCAAATCAGATGGATGCGCAACAATACAGAGTATATGCACAAATTAGGTTTAGTTTCTGCAGTCAGGATTGTATGCGCAACTGCAGCATACAAATGCGCAATACTGTTGTATGCGCAACTGTGGAAGATGATTGCACAACTGCGGACTATGAATACGCAACACTTTCGTATGTGCAACTTCGTAAGGTAAATGTGTAACTGTAAAGGTTAAATGCGCAAGTCAGTCGTATGCGCAGCTGCGGAGGACAAATGCGCAACTGTAGAGTGTGAATGCACAAAACTGTTGTCGGAAACCTGTTTCTTCACCTTTTTTTCCTGCACGGACCTGCAAAAGAAACCTGCCCGAACCTACAACTAAAAACACTCATTTTTTTATTAGTAAAGGGGCAAGGGCCCCACGGTGGGCGCCAAAATGTGAGGGGGAGAATGAGAGTTAGTTTCAAATGAATAAAAACACAACAAAAACCCAAACATCAATAGAATGTGAAGATAAAGAGGAATCAAACCAAAGAAGTAGAAATACTTACAAAACCCATTTACCTGTCATTTTCCATTGTTGCCTATCTTGCTTTGATCTTGATTGAAGCCCTCAGAAGCTCTTTTTAGCTTGCTTGCTTGTTTGAAGATGCCAAAGGAAGAATGGCTATTGATACCTTGTGTGGTGGAAGATGAGCTTCAACACACAATTATGAAGGATACTTAGAATGGACTTGAGAAGAGTAAAATGAGAGAATTTTTGAGTATAGATTTGATGCAATAATGAATCCTCCCAAATGGCTTAGAAGAGGGTTCTATTTATAGATTTCTTAAAAAAGAAATGGAGGGTGAGGATCACCAGATGAGATCAATGGCTAGGAATAAAAGTGAATCTTTAATTCATAATGGGTGAATTAAAAATCTTTTATTTGAAAATAGTGGATTATGACAATTGAATTAAATATTTAATTGGAGGATAGGAGTGGGGAACATTGAATTAAATATTCAATAGTGGAGGACAGTGGATTATGACAATTGAATTAAATATTCAATTGGTGAAGGAGAGTGGAGAACATTGAATAAAATATTCAATTTGTGAAGGCTAGTGGGGAACATTGAATAAAATATTCAATTTGTGAAGGCTAATTGATTTTAAGATTTATTTTGGAAAATGGAGGATATTAGCTAATTTAAATATTAAGAATATTTAATTATATGTGCAACATGGTGAGGTGGAAGAGATGAGGTGGATTGATGAGGTGGATTGGTGAGGTGGATTTATGGAATTTAGGACTTAGGATAGAGGAATTTATGATTAATTAAATAATGTAGGATTATTTAATTATGTGAGACATTTAGAAGAATTTAGGAAATTTAATTAAATAAATTGATTTTATTTAATTGTGGGATAATGAAACAATCAAATAAATTTTGAATATTTATTTAATTGACAGAAGAAAGTAAGAATTAAGATAAATATTAAAATATTTACTTAATTCGACCCGAGCCAATTTTAGGTGTATACAATTACTATTAGGACAGGCCATGCAGAGGCCAACAAGGAGAAGGTATCCCGTTACATTAATGGGTTGAGGCCAAGTATTCAAGAGGAGATGAGCCTGGTCAGAATGACCACCATAGAAGATGTATACCAGTTTTTCCTAAAGGTGGAAGAGAAGTTGAATAAAAGATTCGATAGCAAGCAAAGGGGAAGAGGTCAAGGCGGAAGGACTGGTGGAAGACCCTATGGAGGTTGTAATGAAGATCAAAATAAAAGTGAAGAAGCTGGCACCAGTCAAAATCAGAGAGGGGATAATGCCTACCACCCTCGTGACCAGAACAATGGTGAGCAAAGAGGAAGAGGAAGAGGACGACCTGGGAAAGGACCCGGAAGAGGAGGTTTTAGAGGAACTTGTTTCCAATGTGGAGAAGAAGGGCATCGAGCATATAAGTGTCCGCAACATCAAGGAACGATAAATAAAATACCTAAAGGTAATGCACGAGTTGCACATGTAGATGAAGATGCATAGTCTGAGCGTTCTGAAGATGCTGAAAGGGGAGAAACCCTATTTGTCAGAAGAACTTTGTTGAATGAGGAGAAAGAACCTAATCAGAGGAAGAGTTTATTCCGCACAAGGTGCAACTGTGAAGGTAAGTGTTGTGATATTATTATTGACAGTGGAAGCACTGACAATCTTGTTTCAGAGGAGATGGTTGACAAGTTGAAGTTGACAAGAAGAAAACATCCACATCCATATCAGATTGCATGGTTGCAGAAGGACCACAGAGCTTTGGTCAATGAGCAGTGTTTAGTGAAATTCAAGATTGAGGACTACCATGATGAGGTGTTGTGTGACATCATACTGATGGATGCATGTCATATGATGTTGGGGAGGTCATGGCAGTATTATAGGAGCGCTATCCATGATGGTCGTGCAAACACATATTCCCTAACAAAGGATGGAGTTCATCATAAGTTGAAGCCCTTGAAGGAGGTGGAAGAAAAGGTATGTAGTACTGCCAGAATTTGCTTGGTAGATGGTAGGAAATTTTTTGAGGGTATGAAGCATGAGTGTCATTGCTTTGCATTGATTCCTAAGATTAGTCAAGAGAAATGTGAAGATGTACTAGCAGAAGTTTCAGATATGTTGGAAGAGTTTCAAGACATTATCTTTGATAATGTACCAGAAGGTTTACCACCAGTGAGGAAGATAAGTCATCAAATGGATTTGATACCAAGAGACAGTTTGCTAAATAAGGCAGCCCACATAATGACTCCAGCAGAGAATGAAGAGTTGAACAGACAAGTTCACGAGCTGTTGAGGAAGGGATTAATAAGGGAGAGCCTAAGTCCATGTGTGATACCTGCAGTACTAGCACCGAAGAAAGATGGAGAGTGGAGAATGTGTATAGATTCTCAGGACATCAATAAGATCATGATCAAGTACAGATTTCCATTGTCGAGAATGGATGACATAATGGATTGTTTGAGTGGAGCCAAGTACTTCACAAAGATTGACCTAAAGAGTGGGTATCACCAGATCCATATCAGAGAAGGAGATGAATGGAAGACAACCTTTAAGACAAAGGAAGGATTGTACATGAGTGGTTAGTCATGCCATTTGGGCTAACCAATGCACCGAGCACATTCATGCGGCTCATGAACGAGGTATTGAAAAAATTTTTGGGAAGTTTTGTTATTTTTTATTTAGATGATATTTTGATTTTCAGTAAGACTTGGGATGAGCATCTGATGCATATCAGAAGAGTTTTAGAGAAGCTGAGGGGGGAGAAGTTGTTGATTAATCTGAAGAAATGTAGTTTTGCAAAGGAGTTGGTATACCTGGGATTTGTTGTCTCAGAGGAAGGTCTTAAAATGGACCCAGAGAAGGTGAGAGCTATCCTTGAAAGGCCTACGCCAAGGAGTGCCCAAGAGGTACGATCTTTTCATGGTTTGTCAAGTTTCACTAGTAGAAAAATAGAAATAAATGACTAAAAAAACTACCAAAAATTGGTCATGTGATCAGTAGTTTGGTCACGTGACCATTGGTAGTTTATTGCCGGTCATTTATCTCACGACCAAATTTATGACCAAACAAATTTTAGTCATTAATTTGGTAGTAAAATTTGGTAGCCTATTTAGTCATTAATTTGGTAGTATATTTAGTCATAAATTTGGTAGTATATTTAGTCATCAATTTGGTAATATATTTAGTCACGTGACCATTGGTAGTTTATTGCCGGTCATTTATCTTGTGACCAAATTTATGACTAAACAAATTTTTGTCATTAATTTGGTAGTATATTTGGTAATTTGGTAGTATATTTAGTCATTTAGTCATCAATTTCTGTTAGTTCGTAGTATATTTAGTCAATTGGTAGTTTATTTAATTGTTTTTGAGGTTAAAACATAAAACACAAAAAAACATAATCAGTCATTCATTTGCACATAATGAAACAGCTATTAAGAAGGTAAAATACTAAAATTTTATTGAGAAAATGTGTTCTTACAGCAAATACAAGACTTAAATATGTCTTTGCTTTGAAAAATGTGTTACAAAGTGTGTTTCTCAGTGTTGTGACTAAGAAAACTGAGTTACAATGCTCTATTTTTTGCTTATACAACTCTAAAACATGAAAGAACTACTTGCAAAATGAAGCCTAAATATTTCATCATGGGATTTTACATCTCAAAATTTGAATAAATGTATCAAAACTCATATAATATTTCTAATTGTTGCATTACTTCTTCTTTGTTGCATCTCCCAGCTTGGTCTGCACAAACAGAACCCAACAATGCAATAAGTAAATTGCCCCTTTATAACAAAAAGAAAATAAGTAACTTACTTTAACATGTTCTTTGAAAGAATATTTACCTTCTTGACTCCACAGATCTTCTTAGATCTGTTTAGACAGAGTAAGTCAAATTTATAAACAATCAGGTTTAGACAAACATTCTTGCAACCCCCATTCCTAGTAATCAATTTCTGAACTATGAATTTTCATTGACTATAGGTTTAGGAAGCTAGCAATCCCAACTCCAAACATGTGAAAGTTAAGATGAAACTTGAATAGAAAATTCAAATCTGAAACATAGTTTATTAGCAAATGAAAGCATAATGGAAGAGGGATGTTTAACAAATATTATAGTTGTAAATGCTCTGGTAGAAATGTATGCAAAATTTGGAATAATAGTCAAGGCATGGGAACCATTTGACACAATGCCTCAAAGAGATGTCATCCCATGGACATTCCACAACCTTTGCCAGCATCCTCCCTGCCTGTGCCAAAATGGGAGCTTTGGAATAGGGTGTGGACATCCATCAAAACATAAAGGATAGAGGAATTTTGTCAGATGTTGTAGTTGCAACTGCCCTGTTAGACATGTATACAAAATGTGGAAGCATAAACAAGGCATGCAAACTGTTTGATAGAATGCCTCAAAGAAATGTGGTCTCATGGACTGCAATGATTACATGATATGCACAAAATGGATTTAGAAATTTTAAAGCAAATGCAATTTCAAATTCAAGAATTGAATTCTTAATATATTACCGAGTGTTGAAAGGTTTTCACAAAACTTACGGAAGAGCCCAAACAGTTTTAGATGTAATGTAATTGTCTTTCGGCTCACAAGTTTGTAGAAAAGAATCACTTGTCGTGGAGGCAAGCAAGAACAGTGTAACCTCAAACTACAAAAAAAACACATATTAAAGTATTAGACACTGACGTGAGAAATTTTTTTATTAATATATCAATGCAAATTACATCCATTCACACAAATTCAAATCCACGTGAAGGTTGAGATCTACACTTGTGGAGATCAATTCCACAATGATACAAGTGAACTAGAATATCAAATATAGAATTCACAAATTCAAAAATATTTATCTAACATCACAAAAAACTTTAATATTTATCTAATATCATAGAGTATAGTGATAGGGCACAATGGTCAAACAATACAGTGATATGGCACAACGACCACCAAATCAATTAAGGACGGACGCAACAACCACCTTAACATGTAATCAAAGAAAACCACCTTAACATGTAACCAAAGGAAACCAGCCTGCACCCAATTTGAAGAAACAAATTAATCCAAGTTAATACTTGTACTCATTTAAATATTTTCACCACTTTCTTATTCCTCCATTATATTCCAGTTCCTCCTTTTCTCCTTTTCTTCTGAATACTTCCATATTACTCCAAATAAATAATGAAAATACAGACAAGAGATAAGTCCATTAATCCATAAAATATAATTTAATCATTATTAAAATAGTAAAAACAAAATATTAATTTAATTATATTTTAAATCTTCCTTATCAAGTTATATATCAAAATTATTTAAATTTATTAAAAATAATATAAGCAGTAATATTCCTAACAATAATTATATGTTAGGAATATTCATCTTCATAGAGTGTAAGACAGTTTCATTGAAAGACAATGTACCTAACCAGCTTACCCATAAACGAGAGTTCTAACAACAAATATCTACTTTACTCCATAGTTAATTAATATGAATAAAAATCTCTTTAAGAGAATTGCAATTTACGTTTCTAATCACATTCCATTATCATCACAGAAGAGACAATCAAAAGTCCAAAAAAATATAACCAACCACTACGAGATCATAATATATAATACTATATAGTATTAATTATATGTGTCTTAACTCTACAAATAGTAGTGCATTAGTAGCCATGAAAGTGCAACACAATTATTCAGAATATTGTTTGACTATTGAATAGTTGTTGCTGCCAATCATGATAATGATGATGTTGATAGTCTAGGTGATTGAGGGATCTCCATCCACTCATGACTGGGGCAAAGATTCCAATTTAGCCTTTATGGAAGAGATTGTTTTGGTGATGAGATGAAGAAGATACCTGATGCAGAGAAGGCAAGGGCAGGTAGCCAGAGTGCCCAAAGGTGGGCAGTTCGAATCCCATGCAGGCATCATTAGTTGGTTTTGAGGAAAACATGGCCTTCCACAACCTTTGCCAGCATCCTTCCCACCTGTGCAAAAATGGGAGCTTTGCAACAAGGTATGGACATCCATCAAAGCATAAAGGATGCCAGGGTCACCGCATACATGTCTACCGCAAGGTGCTTGTTGGGCCTTCGTGGTGATGCGGGGTTCACCGCATCACCACAAAGGCTCAACAAGCACCTTGCGGTAGACATGTATGCAAAATGTGGAAGCATTGACAAAGCATGTGAACTATTTGGCAGAATGCCTCAAAGAGATGACATCTCATGGAATGCAATGGTTGTGGGATATGCACAAAATGGATTTGTTGAAAAGGCTTTAGAAACTTTCAAGCAAATGCAATTAGCAGGTGTAAAGCCAAATTCAACAACCTTTGCCAGCATACTCCCTGCCTGTGCCAAAATGGGAGCTTTGGAATAGGGTATGGACATCCATCAAAGCATAAAGGATAGAGGAATTTTGTCATTTGTTGTAGTTGCAACTACCCTGGTAGACATGTATGCAAAATGTGGAAGCACAGAGAAGGCACATGAACTGTTTGAAAAAATGCCTAAAAGAAATGTGGTCTGGTGGAATTCCATAATTGCAAGATATGGACAAAATAGATTTTTTGAAAAGGCTTTAGAAACTTTCAAGCAAATGTAATTGGCAGGTCTAAAGCCAAATTCCACAACGTTTGCCAACATCCTCCCTACCTGTGCCAAAATGGGAGCTTTGGAACAGGGTATGGACATCCATCAAAGCATAATGGAAGGGGGATTTTTGTCAGAAATTATAGTTGGAAATGCTCTGGTAGACATGTATGCAAAATGTGGAAGTATAGACAAGGCACGTGACCTATTTGACAAAATGCCTCAAAGAAATGTGGTCTCATGGAATGCCATGATTACAGGATATGCACAAAATGGATTTTGCAAGGATGCTCTCAAGATCTTTGAATTAATGAAGCACTCTAGAGCATATCCTAACATTGTAAGCTTTGCATGTGTTCTATGTGCATGCAACTATTCAGGTTTAGTGGATGAGGGTTGTACATACTTCAATCAAATGAGTAACCCTTATTGCATTACTCCTACAGTCGATCATTATGTGTTTGGCTATCTTGAGGACAGCCTAAACTTTATCATTAAGATGTCATTTAAACTTGTGGTGGTTGTGTGGATGTGTTTTCTTGGTGCCTGTAAATCACATATGAATATAGGCTTAGGAGTATTTACAGCAATGTTGCTTTTTTATTTGGATCCTAAAAATGCTCCGACTTATGTTCTTCTCTCAAAACATATATGCAGAAGTGGGTAGCTGGGTATTGAGGAATGGGATATTTGACATTTTCCACCTTTATCCACTCTTGCATGTATTTGTTCAGGCTCCTAGATTCTAGCAAAATGTGGGAACTGCTCTTTATCATCCCTTCAACTGTCCCAACTACCTTCATCCTCTTCAAACCTTATTATGCTAGATTAAAGGACATGTGCTTCAGCATTTTGAAAATTTTAAAACTCCTTGGAGGGTATGGAGAAGAATCTTGCTTCTTTTTAGAATTCTAAAGATCCGTCTTGTGACCATACATTCAAATTTCACCATCTTGATGCACTTACAAATAGTAATCAAACCTTCTAAGAACATGGTGGTGTATTCAAGGTCAACTTAGGGTCATTAAAGCTTATTTATCTCCCACTCATCATTTGACAAACACTACATTCTCCATCAGATTTGTTAGTATGTGTGTAGGCTTGTTTTGACTAGGTGACTTCTCTTACGTCCTCAACCTCTGAACTATATCTCTTCAAACTAATTCACTCTCTCATATCTTCATTCTCCAATGCAATTAAATCTTTGTATAATGTCCTCAAAACCTTCAAATGCTCTACACACATATTTAAGACTGTGAGATGGCCATCTTATGTAGTTCTTCATCCTTCAACACCCTGTAGTCTTCACATATCTTTGAATAGTTTCTCAACTATTATCAAGTTCATTCAGGTCCTAATAAGCATGCACAAACCTCCCTGTTCACTATCTCCTATAGGTGTCTTAGGTCTTTGTGCACTTATGAGATCACTGCACTCATTACACTATTGATTATCCCTTTATCCTTAGTCATTTTCATTCAAACAATACTCCTATTAGGATCTCATAAGGTTATTCATCACAAGTTTTTGATGTTTGTAGTCCTTTTAGCACTGATAAATCATTTTTATGAGATCATGTTGAATAGAACTACCTCATTATAGTTGGTTATACAAGTTGTTATATCACAGTCACAAGCTTCTAGAGTTTTGAGAGGCCTACAAAGCAAGCATTTATACTATATTTTCCACAGGCCTATCAAAAGGTTCATACCATTTATCCTTGAATCATAACACTTTAATACTTTTGTGCAAGGTCTTAGAATCATATGACACATCTCTTGTCATCCACTTGATTACAACATCCTTACCATTGATTGTACCCCTGTACATAGAACATGTTATAAACCCCTCTTGACAGACCTAAAATCACTAACATATCATAAGTAATTTATTTGATAGTGCTTTTAGTAGGTCTAAGATCACTGTGGCTTCATGTTATGCCTCATTCTTAACAGCTTTGCCCCTGCATTAACTATCCACCACCTTTAGTAAAAGTCAAGGGTCTCTTACCATCCTTCACTATTTCTTTCTTTCACAAACATTGTATCTCTTTTGACAAACATTGTATATTTGACTAACATTAGATCTCATTCTATCTTGCTAAGGTTATATTAGACCAAAAAGCAAGGCTATCTCTTAGATCAACATTACAATGTCTTTACCACATTAAAATATGACTATTGTCTCTAATGACTCCTAGGTTTTCTCAAGATATTGAGTCATTTGATGATTGTTCCCTATGAAGTCTAACTTCCATAATTAGAATGAAACTCAATTGCATCTTAACCTTCCAATCTGGACCTTGTGAATGGAGTTTCTAGAAAGTTATTACTATATAACAATCAAGTTAGGAGATTAAAAGACAAATGAGCAGTATTGACAATATGCTTAAAATCAATGGAATAATTTAATGAACATACCACAACAGAGACTTGAGTCCATAGTATAAAAATTTTAAAGCTAGGGCATTTAAACACAGAAAATGTCTTTCTGTGACTTGATTAATATTGTCGTCTATAAAACCAAAAGAAGGCAAAAGAAACATGATAAAATAATGAAGTATAGCTTGCCTGCACTAGTGAAGATTTATGCCGCAGTTTCAATCTTGGAAAAGCATGAGTAGAAGAAGGTGACATTTGGACAAGTATGTGCTTAAATCGAGCATCTTCCTTCACCCATCCAACATATGCAAGAGCATCTAAAACAAGACCACTGTACTGCACATGAAGCGATCATGTTTAAGAAACTTGAATGGGAAATAAATGAAACTCATTCAAAATGTGACTATTTTGGTCATGATAGGTTACAAATCATCCCTAGCCAATACAAATATCACCAGTCTCTGACTGAAATATCATTTACCAATTTACAATGTAGTCCTTACCAATAAAGTAGCCTATTATCATCTATTACCAATAATATTCTTTTGATTTTGCAATGTGGGATTCAATGACAGAAATCTAGATATGATGTACCATATATAGAGGGATTCTAAAAATAGTTAGATGCCACTCCATATGTGTTACAAAAAGCATAGCTGAGGCCTTGCAGATTTGGTGTTAGTTGTGAAACGAAGAGGGATTTTAAGCCAACATTGAAGTTTCGAGCTAGATCGTTCACAATTTAAACCAAAAAAAAAAACTTTCCGTTGCAATTGTAAAACTTCTGGCTCTTAGGTTTTTCCAGCTATAAGCATTTGAGATAGAAGCAGGGTTATCAGCAGTGCCTGTTTTGTGCCACTGACACGTGATTTGCAAGCTCTTATTCTACTTACTTCTAGAATTATGTGCAATGTGCCACTACCATGTGTAAGTGGATTGGAAAGATTCAATTTAGTCATGTAATGTTGAAATCCAGGGGTAAGTTTGAATAATTTCAACTTCAAATTAGAGTCTAGCATGGCAATGACCCAATAAATGACCTAAACTTTTTACCCTTAAATAAACAGTGAATTTGTTGGCTGTAAAATTTATGTATAATGTGCAGCTTTGATAGGGTTCAATCAAACATTTGTACAAAATCAACTCATGCAAGGTCTTATAGATATATTTTTCGGTACATATGCAATATAAAGGGAAAATCCCGGTTGATGAGTGTACCTACCTATAATATCCTCAATCAGCTAGGGAACTTGTCTCCTTGTGGCCCTGTGTGCTCTGTTGTTCACTAGAGACTAGGGTTAAGATTCTATGTCCAAAAATATTGATTGGCAAAAACAAATAGTATTTACTTTAGTTACCAGGATTCACAACTATGTGTGCGGCATTTTGAAATTTGGTTCACAGGTGCATGGTTGTGGAAAATTGCAACATATATGAAATCAAACACAAAAAATATAAAAATTGATATATTAAAAAATAAAATTAAAAATTAAACTAAGCAATAAGATTAACACATCAAAAATAATAGATTCATCATTTACATGTTAGCTGAGTAGCTGAGTATTGAGTGCCGGCATGTGTGCTCAAGGGATTGAGTGTCCAAGCATGTTAACATAGAGAGAAGGGGCCTTTTTAATTTTTTTCAGAAACAACCTGGAGTGCTTTTGAAAGCCCAATATGTTTCTATGATCTACATGGGCAGTAACCAACGGCTCCAACTCCCACTCTAACAATCCTTCGTGCTCCCAGATTATATATTCTCTGCAAATTGTTAGCCATATGCCCACATCAAAAGATGAAGGATCGTCCAAATAACTAAAGTGAAGTCCTGAAATATGTATGACTCAATCAATGCATGAATCTACAGCTTTTATAAACTACAACCATCTCCCTTTTCTCAATAGCATGTAAATTGTTATATTACTAACCATATAGGCCATCGAGTAGCTTCTGTGCTTGCCCCATATGAAGAACCTCTGAGCAAAGAACACTCCATGCCAAATCGCATTGCTTGCCATGAGAGCAAAGGCAGTGGAGTTGGAACCTCTGCCTCCAATGGAGATGAGCACCATTTTTCTGTTGCACTGTTTTGGTGAATTTTCCCATCATTTCATGTTTAGGGTTTCAACGAGAAGCACCAAAATGAAATGAAGGTGGGCGCCAAAATGAAATGAAAATTAAATTGGCGCCCATATTATTAAATATAATATAATATAATATTATTGTGTAATGTTAAATATATTATAATATTAATAATATAATATATATATAATATTATATTATATTATAATATAATATTATAATATTAAATAAATTATAATATTATATTATTATATAATATTAAATGCATTATAATATAAATATAATATTATATAATATATATATTAAAATATATATTATATATATTATATTATATTATATCATATTATATTATAATATATTATATTATATTGTATTGTAATATAATATATTATTATTATATTATATTATAATACAACCCACTCCCTCAATTCGAAATATTTTTTTTAATTATCCACTTTAGTTGTGTTTTTTGCCCGATGACCAAATTAGTCATTTATTTGGTCATTTATTTAGTCATTTCAACCGATGACCAAATTAGTCATTTATAGTTGTGTTGCAAAAAGTTTTAGTCACGTGACTAAAAGTTTGGTCACCTAGTCATTTATTTGCCATATTTCTACTAGTGTTTTTACATAAAGTTTATCATAAATTTTAGTAGCATTTGTGCACCCCTAATGGAGACAATGATAGGGGATAGAGAAGAGTTTAGATGGACTAAAGGAGTAGATAAAAGTTTTGATACATTGAAGCAGAAAGTCACAGAGCAACCTGTTTTGGCACTTCCAGATTTCAATAAGGTATTTCAGGTAGATTGTGATGCTATTGGTAGTGTTATAGGAGCTGTTTTGAGTCAAGAAGGTAAGCCCATTGACTATTTTAGTGAGAAGTTTATGATGCCAAGAAAAAGTATTTTGTTTATGATCAGGAATTTTATGCAATAGTTCAAGCTTTGAAGAAATGGAGACATTATTTGTTGCCAAAAGAGTTTGCTTTATATACTGATCATCAGGCTTTGCAATATCTTAATAGTCAAGGAAAGTTGAACCTATTATCTCTGAAAGTTGCACCCTACCAATTTGCATAAATTGGTACTCTAGAGGAACATGGAAACACTCCTATGGTTGTGGGTCACCTAGAAATTGGAGTGAATCTCTGGAGAAGGTCGGCTTCCTAACTTTATATCACCTAAAACTTACTATTCTATGGCTTTGACAAGGAAAAGGGTAAGAAAGATATGCTCTAAAACTAAAATTTAACTCTAAAGGGTGATACACCTATCTTAATGAGGAACATGAAAATATCAGTCCAAACACTTGTTAAAATGACTGAAAAATCTCTTGCACAACTTATCAATTATACCTCTGCATAAATATTTCACAAGCAGGTTTGTAAATGTAGAATTCTTAAGAGGAAAAGTAATTTCACACTTAATGGTAATGCATATCTAAACACAACTTGCAACCTACATAAGTATTTTCTAAAAAAAAGGCTCTTTTTCAAGACAAAAGTTAAGAGGAAATAAACTTACTTCACAGATAACTCTATCAAATTAGATAATGAGCACAGAAATGCATAAGACAAATAGGTAGAATCTCCAATCAATGACCTCCAAGGTTTCCACTATATTTTATAACAAGTAAACTGATAAAATGAGTTACAAATTTGCCAAAATTTTGAGCAAGGATCACAAAATCACAAGTCTCTCCAAGTAGCATAATCAGAACTGAGTACAAAAGAGTCACATAAGTGACTATATCCGCCACTCCATCAAAAAAGCAACTGAAAACTGATTGGGGTTGGATGCCCAAAAAAAGCCTAGAAAATAGGGTCTATATCTCCTCCACGAGAGCTCATAATGAAGGAAAAAGTCCATCATGACCTAGTCAATCATAATGACTCATGAAAACTACTCCAAAAGGACTCTAAAAGCAATAAAATCACTCCTAGATACCCTCCAATAGTCAAGTCAATCCATAACCGTCTCCAAGACTCAGTCAATCTTTCTCTCCTCCAAGGCAAAACAAAAAGCTATATTCTTGGCATGTGTCTGCCAACTCCTCCATACTCCAAGCATATACTCTCAAAGCTAATAAAGTCCCACTCTATTACTCTCCTTTGCAATAAAAGTAACAATAACTCCTAAATGATTCATAAGGTCATCATTTGAGGTTTATTGTTTTACATTTCACTTTTATTGCAAGGAAAATAAATACAAAAAATCACAACTAGCACCGAAGTGCTTACCCTAGCATAAAGGAAATAAAAGACTTAACACCAAAAGTCTTAAGATGTATGGCCACCTCGTGGCATTCTCCTAGGTATTACATGTTACAAAGTTATTGACCACAGGCCATTTTAAGGTATACAAAAACGAAAGAAAGCCATCGGGCTTCTACGGTTATGAAACTCTAAAGACACAAAAGCAACTTTTTTGCCCTCATTTGTACTTTTGCATTTTTTCACATTCTTAGTGTTTTGCTACACCACCATGGAAGTTTTCACATCTGAGGTTTTTGTCGATGATTTTGCTATGTTCTTGAAGGCATTTTTACTGAGTTCTTCACACACAGCTTCAACAACACTGGTAAGCTCAACAAAAAGAAGTTTTTGAAGCAAAACTTGTAAATTTCTATGATTTATGTTGCTCTTCTATCACTGTACTTGTTGAATGCTTCATTATCTTTCATGGTTGTGATGGAGAACTATTTTTTTGTGTATATATAACTGTACTTTCAGGTATAAAGCTACAGAAAATAGAAAGATCCATCATTTCTGTACAAAACACTCCTTTGTGCATGTGATTTATCTATATATGGCTTTATATTGTTGAAAATAGTGAAAAATAAAAGATTATTTTCATTAGGGTTTATAAATACCCTCATCCTTTTTTGAAAAGCCATGGAGAAAGATAGCTCTACCAGTTATTGTGGCTTCCTAGCATGATTTGTTGTATTCTGGCACCTTTGCTCTCTTTTCTGTAGTTGAATCTCTATATTTTTTTGTTTATTTTGATCATATGCTCCAGTAGCTGTTATGAAAGGCTCCTATAGCTAGTTTAAAATGGACAAAACTATATAGATGTTGAGCATGTTCCTTTCTTGTGGCTCAGTTCTTCATGAACATTTACTACTTCTGCCATTTCTGAGCACTCTGACAGTCATTGTTAGCTATATACTTTGCACTTCTTGTAACTGATTCACTTGGAAGATATTCTGAAGGTCACTGTACACTAGAAATGTTATAAAGTCTACTGAAACAAAAACCCTAGCTTTCACAATAACAGCACCTTTTCCTTTACTACTCCACTGTATAAGATAAATGTTTTATTCACACAGTTGGCTTTTAGGTGAAAAGAACATCTTCATAACTTCTTGGTGATATCACAATCATCTGATGGTTTCACCTGTAGCTTTCATGATGCCCACCTACTATAGTCACAGTCTTTCCCGAGCATAATTGTGTATGCCTCTTTTTACTATCTCTTGGCAAGTCCATTTGTTACTTGGCCAAGTTTTTTGGTGACTGACATAGACTTTCCATAGGATAATTCTGCCCTAAACTATCTGCACTAGTCATAAAGCTAGGAAGACTCTCCAAAACAAAGGATACAGTGACTTTCTCATGAAGATTTTCATAACTTCACAGTCTTTTGACTCCTCTGACATCTGTATAGGGTTACATTCATTTTTTATGGACTATTAAGTGCTTGACAATGCTTATGACTTATAAATGTGCAGACTTTTCATACTTTCTGAGAGAGCACTTTGTTCTTGTACAGGGTATCTTGAGATATATATAATGCATTATATGGATTTGATGAAGCTCCTTCAGTATTATGTTGGCCTCATAGACTGCCTTTTGTGACAATCCTCCATGACTGTTCTAAGACAATATTGACTATCCCAGCCCTTTTTTTTTACTTCTATTTGCATTGTTATTGTCTCTTGACTGTTCTCAAGATAAATACACAGTGTTCTTTATGACATAAGACAACTACAGACTATTACAATACATTGGGATCCCTAGGCATTTGGGTGATTTGACATCTTACCAAGACTTGTACATGCCTTAAGAAACCTAGTCTGGAGCTACCACCTTCTACATTTGTCAGAATTTCCTTTGTGACAGTCATGATGTTCCAAAATTGATCCTTTAGTCATGATGGTTCTGCTTCTTGTATGACTGCTCTAATCATGCATTTCACTAAGCTTGGTACTCCTCAATGGCTTGTATGCTAGTTTTTAAACAAGGTTGTTCCAAACAATCATAACTGTTCCTGCTCCTTATTGCACTCAAAATGCTATTGTTCTTCATTAATTGTTGATTGTCATCTATAGCATGCTACCAATGTTGCTCCTTCAAATCATCCTAAAATAGATCTTTGTTGTTTTCAAATTTTGTAAATGAACATGGATGTTACTGTAGCTACGACTGCCCCTAATGACTATTATGGCAATCTTCAGACTGCATCAATATTCTTAACCTCATGCATAACCTTGTGTAGGTGATAATGAGTTCAAGATCTCTAACAGATCCTTAAATGTCTCATGACCATGACTTTGAGGACAGTCTCCTTCATGTTATCTTCATAACTCTTTGTTCATGTATCACTGTTGCATTCAACCTTTGATGACTGTCATAAAATGCAAACTTCAATCAACGATGCTTTCTCATTGTGATAATGGCACAAAAACTGTCTGATTTCTTTCATGACTACTACTCCATGAGGTTGGTGTTACCATGTATAGGATTCCCATAGGTTTATCACTGTTCCACAAAGGTTTAAAACTAAACATTTCTCCTTCAAGACTATAACCATCATGCATTCTCTATCATTTGATAAAAACTCTTCATTTCACTCTCTTTCTAGCAAACCTACTGCACCAATATGACTATTACATTGTTTTCTTTGTTTAATGATTGTTTTGATGACCGCCCTCTCGGTCAAAAGCATCATTTATTATTCCAATGATGTCTTTGATGATAGTTTAAAAATACATGGCACTTCAAAATATTTGTGTGACTGTCTCTGGCAATAAATCATGTTGTTCTTATCAAATGTTGTATCTGTAGATTATGTTTGTCATGAGCAGCTACAGGATGGCCTTTTGCACTTCATTTTCTGCAACTGTATCTCTTTCTTTTATACTATTTGAAAGCATTAATGGTTCTCAATTAGACATGCTGGGCTCAACCCTCGTGGGAGCCACATTTTCTCCACATGCTAAAATGGAATGAGTGTTAAATGATACATGTATCTGCACATGAAACAAACATGTTAAGAAAAACATGGGCATGTGATTGATATTCTTGATTTGTCTTCTCAAAGGTCCCTGTGACATTAACTGGTTTATTGCATCTGGAATTCAAACTGTATATTTCTAGATGTATATCATATGATGTATGATGCCCCGTCATTGCTTCTAATATCAGTTTTCAAAATTTTATGCAGGTAACTAGGGGTAGCAAGAAGGCAACAATTGAGTGCATGACAAGTGGACAACGCAGGAAGACACAAGACACAACAAATAGGACCAAGACTCGTCATTCAGGCAATGACGAGTCACCCTACCTCATATGCATATTTATCTCTTTAGTTTTCTATAAATGTATAGTTTCTCTTTTCATTTGCAATGAAACATTTAGTCTCATGGCTTGTGTGAGACCTTATACATTTATTTTATCAATAAAGATTACCCTTTCTGAAAAGATTTGTGAAATCTTTTCTATGTTATCTGCATTTGCATAAATGCAATCTAGTGTAATGTAATCCTTCTGATTCTATTTATGCATGTGCATGTAATGTAGAAGCAGAAATAAAATGTACCCTTCCTTTTCCATTTAAGACACAAAAGCTCTACCTGATTGAGCTGTAGTGAAATTAGGTAACAGAACCAAAGGCATTTAAAATGGGTTGAGTTTTTACATAGTTATATTTTTATTTTGAAGCACATGAGTGGAAAGTCCAACAGAGTTGCAGATGCCTTGAGCAGAAGGCAAAATTTGTTGACAGAAATCAAGATAGAGGTTGTTGGGTTCAATGAGCTCAAAAGTTTGTATCCTAAAGATCTAGATTTTGCAAAGGCTTGGAAAGCTTGTCTGGAATCTATTACTTTGGACAGGACAAAATGGTTGAATTTCATAATCCAAGATGGCATGTTGTTTAGAGGAAGCCAGTTGTACATTCTGAGGAGTTCCATGAGAGAGAACCTGATTAAGGAGAAGCATAGTGGAGGATTGGCTAGACACTTTAGTCAAGATAAAACCATTGCTATTGTTGGTGAAAATTATTATTGGCCACAGTTGCAGCAGGATGTGAGGAAATTTGTGCAAAGTTGCAAAGTATGTCAGATGGCAAAAGGAGTAAGTCAAAATACAGGTCTATATCAGCCACTACCTATACCAGAGAAGCCATGGGATGATATTAGTATGGATTTTATTCTTGGTTTACCAAGGACACAGAGAGGACATGATTCCATTTTTGTGGTGGTGGACAGATTCTCAAAGATGCCACATTTTATTCCTTGTAAAAAGACTAATGATGTTGTTCATATTGCAGAGTTATTTTTCAGGGAAGTGGTGAGACTACATGGTCTACCTAAGAGCATAGTTTCAGATTGAGATACCAAGTTTATTGGTTATTTCTGGATGACATTGTGGAAGAAGTTGAAAATAGATTTGAAGTTTAGTTCTGCACACCATCCATAGACTGATGGATAGACGGAAGTGGTGAATAGGAGTTTGGGTAACCTGCTACGATGCTTAGTAGGAGATAGGCCCAAGGGATGGGATTTGATTTTACCATAGGCAGAATTTGCTTACAACAATTTTATCAATAGGAGTACTGGTAAATCACCATTCCAAATTGTATATGGCAATAGCCCAAGAAATGCTTCTGAGTTAAGGAAGCTGGAAAAAGGAGAAAAGACAAGTGCCGAAGCCGAAGACTTTGCAGAACATCTGAAGAATTTGCATGAAGAGGTAAGAAAGCACATTAATAAGATGAATATTCAATACAAGGCTAAGGCAGATCAGAAGAGGAGATATAAGGAGTTCCAGGTAGGAGATGAAGTCATGGTTCACTTGAGAAAAGAAAGGTTCCTAATTGGAACATACAATAAGTTGAAAATGAAGAAATTTGGACCGTGCAGAATCCTGAAGAAGCATGATTCAGGGAATGCATATGAGGTAGAGCTCCCGAGTGGGATCAATATTCCCCTATGTTCAACATTGTTGATTTAATAGAATATCATGAAGGTGGCACAGAGGATGGACCAACAAAAGAACAGTGGAGTATTTCGGCATCTACTTCAACGGAGGAGATAGAAGAGATCTTGGATAGCCGTGTGGAAAGAAGTACTAGGAATAGACAATATGAAGAATATTTGGTGAAATAGAAAGGAAGGCTTGTTAAAGATTCTTCTTGGCTATCTAAGGCAAATGTTGACCGTTTAGGTTTTCCTCAAACAAACACCTGAGACGTGACAAGGTCACTTCTCAAATTACCCTGGGTGTCTGATGCAGGAGCATCTAGTGGTGTAAGGGCAATCTTGCATCACCCAAAAAGAAGTTGATTCAAATCATTGCAGTTGTTTTCATTTCTTTCCATAATTAGTGTTTCTGGTTCCATAATCTCTTGAATAATGATGTAGGACTTTCAATTTTTTCAAACTACTAAAAATAGCAAACTACCAGTTTTGGAAAGTTTAACTGCCATTTCAGGAAAGTTTGCATTTGGGCATGGATTGAAGCAAAAATTTACAGAAATCTTCATAACTAAAATATAAGACCTTTGGCGAAGGAATCAGGCAAAGATCATTTGTGAGCTGAAAGATATTAAAGTTTTTTGTTTTCTAAAAAGCCCCTGAAAATTTATGAAACAAGATATGAGGCACTAAAACATCCCATAACGTCTAAAAAAGTTGACAGAAATCCATTTATAGATTTTTGGCATGATAGTTCACATCGCGAGCTTTCCGGCACTTAAAATGGTTCGTCAATCGGACACCCAAATCAAAAGTTATGCTTCCCAGAAGTTGACCTACTTTTGGAGGAGTTGCAAATTTCAAAATTTAGCTGGAGGCCACCAAAAAGTGTTATTTATGACTATTTTGGGAACCCTAGGCAGTAGTAGAGTGAAGGGGGAAAGTGTAGAGTCAAGAATAGGTGGGAAAATAGAAACCCTAGCTGATTTGGGGTTACAGAAGGCAAAAGATTCCAGAGCCTGGTGATGTGTAGCTATGGTGTGTTGCAGCCTATGGAGGATTGATTCCTCTGATTGTAATTGAGCTTCTGTAATGTAATGAGTTGTCCAAATCAATAAAGAAATATTCTATTTTCTATGTACCATTTCTATTGTTGTGTGTTTTATGATTTACCCCCTTCATCAAAAAAAATGTGATTTCAATAAAAAATCAAAATGCCCACAAGTGGGACACACTATTGTGCAATCAACATTCTTGTTCTCCCATTGCCCTATAATAGGCAACACTTGAAGCACTACTTTATATAAGGTAGCTTCATGCTACCACTTTAGCTCTGAGAAATTTTGGTTTATCTAGTGTATTTTTCTCCTTGTCTCGTCATTTTCTTCTTTTAATCTGTCATGTATGTAGCTCTCTCTCTCTCTCTCTGCCCCCTTGTCTCGTCATTTTCTTCTTTCAATTTTGTCATGTATAGTTTTTGCGCTCTTCCCCCTTGTCTCATCATTTTATTTCAATTTTATAGTGAACTCCCCCTCCCCTTCTCCCTCTTCTTCTCCCTCTCTCTCTTCCCCCTCCTAATAGATAAAATACTAATATTTTTGGGTGGCCATTAGACCTAGGTCCTTAAACATACCACTAGGACATGCTATCCCCAATAAGAGCCATTATTAATTATCATTTTTTACAAATAGATCAAGTGATGCCTTAATCATTACTTTGACAAATTTGATAGTTGACCCCACTCATTGGATAAATTTTATGATGTCAATTGTTTCAAATCATTCTCTTTTGCATACTTGAAAAGTCAACAATTTATGCAAGTGTTACTGGTTGTGTGATGATGGTCATTCGGTCATCAAATTTGAACATTTGTTATATACTTTTGAAACTTGTTTTTTCCACTCTCTCTTCATCATGGCTTTAACATTAAACCCCTTCTTCTTTTGATGCATGCATAATTTATTCTTATTGTGTAGGCACAGAGTTGGGCTTAAGGAGTTGGCATGTTGTAGTCAACGTGTCAACTCTTTACATTGGAGGTGGACCCCAACATAAACAATTGGCACATTGTAGTCAATGTGTCGGCTCTTTACATTGGGGGTGGGCCCCCATGTAAACAATCAACACGTTGTAGTCAACATGTCGACTCTTTACATTGGGGTGGACACTGAAGTTAGTCAATGTGTCAGCTCTTTACTTTAGGAGTGGGCCTCCATGGAAACAATCAATACATTGAGTACAACATGCTTGACAATTTATGTTGAACCTAAAAGGCACGGTTCTACTTGCAATATTAAAAATTAAAAACTTTTGTCTCCACCGTGTGCCCAACGTGGCTTTGTAAATGAAAAAGGTAAATAAATGGAATCTGGTTTATAAGTAAAATCATAACACAGAGATGAATTAAGGTGGTTATAGCCTCCCTTTACATTGGGAAAGAAATCATGCAAAATGTTTCAAGAACTTCTTCCTTTAGCAGAATTCTTATTGGCCAACACCTATTTGCGTGCAGGTATTTGATATGTAATTCCATGTCCAAGAGGAGTGAATGAGAGAAGGATTTCGAGTAGCTTCAACCAATAGAGAAGATGTTTTTCAAATGGCACCATGAAAGTCTGAATTCCCTTAACGACGTGCAGCAGATTAGAAACTCTTTGGGCAGGTGATAGTTTCGCATTCACAACAGGGAAAGCTAACAAAATCATTCCAAAAGAATATGGATCAATGTCGTAACTCACTTCTATGAGAAGATGTTTGAGGTGGTAGCGAATCATATTAAGCGATGACGAGAAGTGTAAGCACAACAAAAGAAGATGAGTTTCCAAATGGCGGTAGCTTGCTTGAGCACTCGAAGGAAGTAAAGAAAGCCACTAAGTGAATAGTAGAGGTGGTTGTAGCAAGATGATTCCAAGAGGAAATCACCACGCAGACAAAAAGTGAAAGAAGTAAAGAGGACATTTAGGAAAACTCTTAGGATTAGGTGTGTCATATATCTTGCAAGTCTTAATATTTAAAATATTTATTTATTTATATTTATTATGCACGCACATATTTTGGGCATCTCACTTGGAATGACACTTGTATTTTGGCAATTTGTATTTATCACTTAGTTTTATGGAAGTTGCTAAATGCAACTATGACAACTTGTAATGTGTGTAAGAGTTGTTAGAATGGAACAAGCTTGAAAGAGGGAGTTACCTTGGAAACTTGACAAACATGATTTTAGGAGATTGCGAAGGCATGATTTTAGGAGCCAAAAATGGAGTGTCATATTTGAAGAGTCAGTTATGATTTAAAGGTCTAAGTAACTTTCTATTTTACAGTGGATTTTATTCTCCAAGACTAGGCGTTGGATATCTCCTACTCAATTTGGGCGCCACATTTGAGGGTGGTATTAGCTCATGGTTTTGGGTTTCATTTTGATGGTTTCTTATATTGGAACTCCTATAAATCAAATGCTTGAGGAGTCATTTGTGAGGAGAGTTTTATGTAGGGTTATGTTGTCAATTTTTCCTTTAGAGAAGCAAGATGTAAATCTCCATGTTAAGGCTTTGAGCTTGCAAGTATATTGTAACATGTTTGTTGTTGCAGATTAATACTTTAGTTTGATGCTTTGGACTGTGGGGTTTTTTACCTGAAAGGGTTTCCACCATGTATATTGGTGTCTCTTCTCTTATGTCTATATTTCTTCTATTCTTCTTCTTTCATGTTCTTAAAGTGGTGTTTTACATGTCGTTATGCTGTCAAAATTTATTTAGATCTGTAATCTACATTATCTTTCCTCTAATGGTTAATGTGATGAGAAATCATCTATGTATGTTTCCACTTTAAGGGCATAGTAGTATGTGCTTGTATCAAGTTATTGAATATCTGATAAAGAAAAACATAGGATGCTGCAAGGTGCATACTAGGTTCTTTTTCCTTTCCAAAACAAGCAAAGGTAACACCAAATTAGAAGAGCATTCTTGAGTAGTGGCAATGGAATATATGCAGCTTAGTAAAAGATGATGGAAGTGATGAGCTGGAAGAGAGGAGAAGCCACACAGTAAAGGAGACAAACTTGCTATCGATAAAAATATATGACTGCAAACCCAACAAGTAATGGACAAGTAACTGCAAATTCAATCTTTCTCAAGCAGTGCCAATCAAAGATTTACAAGTGATGGGGAGTTGAATATTTTCAAATGGAAACCAAGAGATTCCCAAATAAAAATCAACCTTTTACCAAGCATGGCAGTAAGAAAATTTAGAGAAACGGGTGAAGTGATCAAGAAGTAAATTACCAAACACAACTGTGTCTTCAAATCTGGTATTTGAATGTGCAAAACACTATCATCCTAGGACATAATATTGGAACCATATGTGGGTATAAGATTGTAAATCTTGGCCCTAAGTTCTTAAGGTCATGCTAACTCTCCTAGAAGAAGTTGTTGAAGTGAGTCTTTAAGATTCAGTGCATACATTCAACATGAAGATTAATGGCAACTCATCAAAAAAACATGGATCTTAATACATAAGAAAATCTATCCTAAGATTGAGCTCTTCAAGAATACAAAATTTAAAGAAGAATACAAGCATGTTAACATGCTCTTGAATTGAATTTTCTAGTTTTTTCTTTCAGTTTTGGGTGTTTCTCTTAATGAAATAAGTCTTTTGGGAACACTAAAAATTTAGATGGATGCAAATAATTAGTGACATCATCAACTAATAAAGGTTATGAATTCATATTTGGTGTACGCACTTCCATAATCTATGAACAAAATAGTTGTCATCTATCTAAGAATTAGGAAATTGATCAAGCAAATTGCTCCAGTGTAATAGTGCTACCCAAGACTATATGAAGAGAACTATGAGATATTTTAGGATGATAAACATGTTGCAAGTATGTGCCTAATCGGTGTTGTCATTGATGTCAACATATCCTTGTTGGCATTAGTGTCAACTGTATCTTATTCTATTACTTGTTTAGAAGACTTGTATGTTGAGAATATTGAGAAAATTGGCCTCTTCGAAAGAAACAAGTGAGTTACAGAGAAGTGCAGTACAGACAGTGAGTTGTATGCTGAAGATTAGTCCGGTAAACTACTCTGCATTTATTTCTACTTGAAGATTGTGGTCTGTGGATTGGAAGTAAGTTAGAGGTATGTCTGAGGATGCTACATTTTGGGTCTAAGCCATCCACATGAAGATCTGAGTGAGTTGTGTTCACCAGAGTGAAACCTATTTTTTTTGTAAGTTCGATTGAGATAGGAAGATAGTATTTGGCTTTGCATTCCTCTGCAATAAAGTATTTTGCTCTGCAGTTCTAGAGGGAAGTCTAGGATAATGATAAGCGCCTACAGTTGTTATGACAGTGAAGTTCATGTGTTCCGATGAGAAGATTCCTATGGATAAAGTGGTTAAGGTTCGTGTGGTTGCTCCTAATGATTATAGCATGCTTGTGGATGTCTCCTAATCATGTTCCTATCTGGACTTTGGTCTGCATTAAGAAATTGAGATGGTGTGTGAAGATTGTTCCCAGTTAATGTAGTGTGTAACCAGTCTTGGCCGACCTGGTTGATCCTAGTGATTACGGAGATCTCTGGAAGATTATGGAAGTGTGTTGTGGCATGGAAGATCATGTTTGACTCCCAGCTAAGGCATGGCGTGATCCGCATTTCATTCCCTTTGCATGATGTTGCAATAGGTCAGGACCTATTTTGTAAATGTTTGTAATACCGACCTTGGAGATTGTTCCAATGGTTAATGATTGTGATGCCGACCTTGCTGATCATTCCAAGGTTGATGTAGTGTATAAATACTTGTAGTTGAGTCATGGAAAAGGTGTCCTTAAGTGAAAATGAGAATATATTAAGAAAGGTCCAAAGGCAGATGAAAGGAGGGGCAGAGGAAAGAAGAGGAAGAGAAGAAAAGAGGAAGAGCAGAGCAGAGGAAAGGCAGAGCAGGGAAATTATTATACTTTAGTTGCAAATAGAGAAAGGTGTTGATCGTGGTAGTGAATGGGGTTTAACAGCCCTTATTGTAATCTTGTTAGGTTTAGGGTTGAGGTAGTGAGCCTGCCTAGTTGTTCTTCATGGTAGTAAGCCAGTATGTTTAGGCCCGTGGAGTGACCAAGCCTGAACATCATTATTTCAATATTACAATATATATTGATAGTTAATCCTCTCCATGGTTTTTCCCCACCTTGGGGTTTTCCATGTAAATCTGGTGTCTCTTGTGTTTGATGTTGTATATGTGGTTAAGTTTCTTATTTCATGCGCTCATGGTTAAATCATAATAATTGTGGATAAGTGATGAATGTTTAAATTACAGAAAGTGTTTGAGTTTTTGTGACAACTGATTCACCCCCCCTCTCAGTTGTCCAACGCATATCAACAATTGGTATCAAAGCCAAGTTCCTCTGAAGAAAGTTTAACAGCTTGAGGAAGATCCAAAATGTCTTACAAGAAGGAAGCGCCGCATTTTGATGGAACGAATTATGTTCTCTGGAAGGCTCAGATGAAAAGCCTTCTTCTTTCTCTTGGTTTCAAAGTTTGGAAAGCTACAGAAATAGAATACACCATACCTCCAAATGGTCTGACGACTGAATACAAAATCAAAGAATATGAAATAGATATCAAGGCAAAGGATGCTCTGCTAAGCTCATTAACTGACTCAATATTGACGAAAGTGGTGGATCTTGAAACTGCAAATAAGGTATGGGAAAAGTTGAAAAATATTTATGAAGGAGATGATTCTGTGAAGGAAGCCAAGTTACAAAGTCTGAAAGTGAAATATGAAATCTTGAAGATGAATAATGATGAAAACACATCAGCTTTTATGCAAAGAGTTGATGATCTTGTTACAAGGATAAAAGCTATAGGCGGAACCCTCAAAGAAAAGGAAATTGTTATGAAATTCTCAAATCTCTGCCCAAGTCCTACTGTCACAAGGTAGCCATGATTGAAGAATTCATGCAAGTAAAAACTGTTAATAGGGATCAGTTGCTTGGCAAGCTTACTTCTTTTGAAATGAGGGAGTTAGATGATTCTCTACCGAAAGTTAAGACGGCCTTCAAACCCAGTACTCCTAGAAGTACTTCCAGATCAGAAAAGTATAAGGTAGAATCCGATGATGAGTTGGATGAAGTTGAAGCAAACTTTGTGGACAAACTACAAAGAGGATCTGGTAAGTATAAAGGCAAACTTCCTTTCAAATGTTTTTCCTGTGGTAAAGTAGGTCATTGTGCTTCCAGATGTCCTAAAAGAATTGAAAGAAATAGAAGAAGATATGAGAACAAGCCTAGGACCCAAAAGAAGTGTTATTATGTTGAAGATTTTGATGATGATGAAGGAGTATTAGATAATGGTGAACCAAATAATGCTAGTTCCTCTGTAAATGAATGCTTGTTCATTGCTATTAAGGAAGATCTTGTGTCTACTAATTCTCCTAATTGTGTGAAGGAAGAAAAACCAGTGGAAAGTGCTTTGGCTGCTTAGGTCATTAAGGACAAGAATGAATGGGTTATTGATAGTGTTGCTCTCACCACATGACTAGTGACAAAAGTAAGTTTGTAAGTTTGGAAAGATATGATGGTGGACTAGTTAGGTTTGGAGATGATACAGCTGGTAGGATTTGTGGAAGAGGATCTATTTCTTTTGATGGCAAGCATAATACTGAAGATGTCTTGTATGTGAAAGGATTAAAGCACAATCTTCTAAGTGTGGGTCAGATATGTGACAAGGGCTATGACTTAAGCTTCAAGGACAATGGTTGCAAGATCAGGGAAAGCTCCGGAACAGTCATTGCAACTGGTAAGAAGACCAAAGGTAATATCTATCACTTGAAAGGAACCGAGAACTATTGTTTGTTGACTCAGATTGATGAGAGTTAGTTATGGCATAGAAGATTGTGTCACATAAATTTTGATAATAATATGAAGATAAGTACTGCACATATTGTTAGAGATTTGTCTAAGCTTGTGAAGCCTGTTAATCCAATTTGCAAGTAGTGTCAATTTGGGAAACAGACAAGAACAAGTTTCAAAACCAAGGACTAATCAGTTGGAGGACTGCTTGAGCTAGTGCATATAGATTTGTGTGGACCTACCAAAGTAAGAAGTTTGCAAGGAGACAGGTATTTCATGTTGCTCATTGATGATTATTCTAGAATGACTTGGGTCACCTTTTTGAAAGAGAAAGCTGAAGCTCTAGATAAATTCAAGGCATTTAAGGCAATGGTTGAAAATGAGATGTGCTTGAGGTTTGATAGAGGAGAAGAGTTCACATCAAACGAATTCAATTTCTTTTATGAAGAACATGGAATAAAGAGACAGCTATCTGTGCCTAGAACTCCACAACAAAATAGAGTTGTTGAAAGGAAAAATAGAACAATTCAAGAAGCTGCTAGAACCATGATGAAGGAAGCTCATCCTCTGGAAGCATATTGGAGAGAGGCAATTCAAACCACAGTATATATCCTAAACAGAGTTCAAGTAAAAGGTAACAGTTCAAAGACTCCTTATGAATTGTGGCATGGTTATAGAGTTCCTACTGTGAAATACTTCAAAGTTTTTGGTAGTAGATGTTACATCAAAAGAGAAGAATATTTAGGCAAGTTTGATGCTAAATATGATGAAGGAATCTTCCTTGGTTACTCCACCAAGAGTAAGGCCTACAAGTGCTATAATAAAAGGCTGAATAAGATCATTGAAAGTGCAAATGTTAAAGTTGATGAATGTAAGGAAAGGTCTTCAGAATCAAGTGGATATGAGTCAAATGATCCAAATGTCTCAGAAGTGGTGCAGCATGAAGACATCACAGATGAAGAAGAACAAGCTCCGGTAAGTGCTACCAAAACTCCAAGATATGTAAGAATCAGTCATTCTGAAAATCAAATCATAGGAGATAAGAGCAAAGGGATCTTAACCAGAAGAAAAGTTGCAGAAGAACAAGTAAATTTATGTCTAATTTCTAAGATTGAACCTAAAACTGTGGATGAGGCTTGCAAAGATGAAATTTGGATAAAGGCTATGGAAGAAGAATTGATGCAGATAGAGAAGAATCAGACTTGGGATCTTGTTCCCAGACCAGTAGACAAGAATGTAATTGGTACAAAGTGAGTCTTCAGAAAAAAAAATGAATGAGAATGGTGAAGTGATAAGAAACAAAGCAAGGTTGGTATGCAAAGGATACACTCAAGTTGAAGGAATAGATTTTGAAGAAGCCTTTTCTCCAGTAGCAAGGCTTGAAGCAATAAGGATGTTTCTAGATTTTGCAGCATACAAAGATTTCAAGGTTTATCAAATGGATGTAAAGTCTGCCTTCTTAAATGGAGAGTTGGAAGAGGAAGTCTATATTGAACAACCAGAAGGATTTCAGTCATCAGAACAAGGGGACATGGTATGCAGATTGAAGAATCATTGTATGGATTAAAACAAGCTCCTAGGGCATGGTATGCACAGTTGGACAGGTACCTAATATAGATAGGGTTCAGTAAAGGTACTACAGATAGTAACCTCTACTTCAAGATCAATGATTAACAAACCCTAATTGTTGCAGTTTTTGTTGATGATATTATTTTTGGAGGCAATGAAGGTATGTGCTTAGTTTTTGCTGGAGAAATGCAAAGTGAATTTGAAATGTCTATGTTTGGAGAGATGAACTTCTTTTTAGGTCTACAAATAAGTCAATCAGATAAGGGTATCTTCATTTCTCAGTCCAAGTATGTGAAAATAAATTTGGGATGGAAGACTCTAAACCAGTATGCACACCTATGATAATTAGTTGTAAGTTGAGCAAAGATGATAACTCACCCTTAGTAGACTAGAAAAAGTATAGATCTATGATTGGAGGATTACTTTATCTAACTCAAACCAGACCTAACATAATGCATGCAGTGTGTCTTGTGGCAAGATTTTAGGATGAACCCAAGGAATCACATGTGTTGACAGTCAAAAGAATTCTGAGATATTTAAAAGGCACAATAGATTATGGTTTGTGGTACCCTAAGGACTGTGACTTTATTCTCAGTGCATATACTGATGCAGATTGGGCCAGAGATATGGATGACAGAAAAAGTACAAGTGGAGGTGCATTCTTCTTGGGAAAAAGATTAGTATCTTGGCTGAGCAAGAAACAAGATTCAATATCCATGTCTACTGCAGAAGTAGAATACATTGCAGTAGCATGCAGTTGCACTCAAGTGTTATGGATGAAGGAGACTTTGAAGGACATCAAAGTTGTGTATGAAGAACCTATTGCAATCTTTTGTGACAATACAAGTGCCATAAACATATCAACGAACCCAATGATGCACTCAAGGACCAAGCACATATCCATTAGGTATCATTTCCTGAGAGAAAAAGTGTCAGAGAATGAAGTCAAGTTGGAGTATGTTTCAACCAAGGATCAGATTGCAGACATTTTTACAAAGCCTTTCCCTAAGGATACTTTTGAGTATCTCAGAGAAAAGTTAGGGGTCATCACCCCTCCTGCTCTAAACTAAGATGCACAATAGTGCATCAGTTCGGAGGTGTTCAAAGGTCCAGATTGATGTTTCTTAGGGCTACTTCTAAGGGGGAGTAGTCAAAGAGTTTAGAAGAGAGATTAGATCAGAGCAAAATAGTGCAAGTATGTGCCCTTTGCCATTGATGTCAAAGGGGGAGAGAAGTCATGTGAAAAACTTAGAGTGCAGATGTGTAAGAGAAAGGGGGAGAATTTTGTAAAAAGAAAGAGTGCAGGTGTGTAAAGAGAAAGGGGGAGAATCTTGTCTTGATGGCTGTTGCAGTTTTTCACATCATATGTTGCCATCAATGACAAAGGGGGAGATTGTTGCAAGTATGTGCCTAATCGGTGTTGTCATTGATGTCAACATATCCTTGTTGTCATTAGTATTAACTGTATCTTATTCTATTACTTTTTTAGAAGACTTGTATGTTGAGGATATTGAGAAAATTAGCCTCTCTGAAAGAAACAAGTGAGTTACAGAGAAGTGCAGTACAGACAGTGAGTTGTATGTTGAAGATCAGTCCAGTAAACTGCTCCGCATTTATTTTTGTTTGAAGATTGTGGTCTGTGGATTGGAAGTAAGTTAGAGGTATGTCTGAGGATGCTACATGTCGGGTCTGAGCCATCCGCATGAAGATCTGAGTGAGTTGTGTTCACCAGAGTGAAACCTATTTTTTTTGTAAGTTCAGTTGAGATAGGAAGATAGTATTTGGCTCCGCAATCCTCCGCAATAAAGTATTTTGCTTTACGGTTCTAGAGGGAAGTCTGGGATAATGATAAGTGCCTATAGTTGCAATGGTTCGTGGTTTGGTGGTCCACAAGCTATCTTTCTTTTATGACAGTGAAGTTCATGTGTTCTGGTGAGAAGATTCCTATGGATAAAGTGGTTAAGGTTCATGCGGTTTCTCCTGATGATTATAGCATGCTTGTGGATGTCTCCTAATCATGTTCCTATCTGGACTTTGGTCCACGTTAAGCAATTGAGATGGTGTGTGAATATTGTTCCCAGTTAATGTAGTGTGTAACTAGTCTTGGCCGACCTGGTTGATCCCAGTGATTGCGGAGATCTCTGGAAGATTGTGGAAGCGTGTTGTGGCATGGAAGATCATGTTTGAGTCCTAGCTAAGGCATGGCGTGATTTGCATTTCATTCCCTTTTCATGATGTTGCAATAGGTTAGGACCTATTTTGTAAATGTTTGTAATACCGACCTGGGAGATTGTTCCAATGGTTGATGATTGTGATGCTGACTTTGATGATCATTCCAAGGTTGATGTAGTGTTTAAATACTTGTAGTTGAGTTGTGGAAAAGGTGTCCTTGAGCAAAAATAAGAATATATTGGTCCAAAGACAGAGCAGAGGAGGGGCAGAGGAAAGAAGAGGAAGAGAAGAAAAGAGGAAGAGCAGAGCAGAGGAAAGGCAGAGCAAGGAAATTATTATACTTTAGTTGCAAATAGAGAAAGGTGTTGATCATGACAGTGAATAGGCTTTAATAGCCCTCAGGGTTTAACAAGCCTTATTGTAATCTTTCTAGGTTTAGGGTTGAGGCAGTGAGCCTGCTAGACCTAGTTGTTCTTCATGGCAGTAAGCCAGTATGTTTAGGCCCATGGATTGACCAAGCCTAAACATCATTGTTTCAAAATTGCAATATATATTGAGAGTTAATCCTCTCTGTGGTTTTTCCCTACCTTGGGGTTTTCCATGTAAATCTAGTGTCTCTTGTGTTTGATGTTTTATATGTGGTTAAGTTTATGATTTCATGCACTCATGGTTAAATCATAATAATTGTGGATAAGTGATGAATGTTTAAATTGTAGAAAGTGTTTGAGTTTTTGTGACAACTGATTCACCCCCCCCCTCTCAGTTGTCTGGTGCATATCAACAAAACAATGGTTTCATTTTTCATGTCATCTCCAAACTACACAAGAATATAGATTTATGTATCTCTCAAGAAGGCACGAAGTCCATCAAATGGTGGGTTAATTGGTACATCAAGAATGCATAATACATATATATTTAGGCTTTTGAGTTTTAGAGGAAGACCTTATCAATTGTCTTCTCATGTGTCTGACTTTCTCCTTCTCATGGAGCTCACTTGCCAAATGTTAAAAGTTGACAAAGTCTTCAATTGATTGTGCAAGAGTCACTCACCCATCAAATATCTAATTTGAATTGGTCATTTCATATCCAAAGACAAAGAGATGGCTACAAACTTGAGTTTGGATCTTCTTTGTTCCAACTTTCTCATGGAGGACATGATGGATCATTTTGATCTAAGGGAAAAGATGAATGAAGCAATGTCTCAGTTCCTAGGAGGATTTTGTTTTAAATGCACTCATCATGATTTAGACTTTTAGGAGGATTGTAAAGATAACAATCATGTGTTCAGATAGTGCCACAAATGGAGAAGGTCTAGAATTATCAATTTAGGTTGACATCAATGCCACCACACAATGACATTGTTATGACCAATTCTATCAATTAGAGGGCGTATAAAAGTAATTTGTACAAATTTATTATTTACATGATATCAAGAGAGCCAAAGAGCTAACTAATTCAGCTATGCACGAGAGAATTTCTCACTCCATCTCTCATTCTAAGTTACTTGTCACCTTACCAAGGGATTATTGGAACTCATGTTAGAGAAGCATCAAGTGGGAGTGGTGGTGGATACACAACAAGGATCATCTAGCAATAAAGTGAACAAAAATCCTCCTCTCAATCAAACCATGTGGTCATAAAGAAACTACCCACTAGAGGTTCTAAAGGAGCCAGAGATAATGTTGATGATGATGATCCAAATTAAAGAAAGATTATAATAACTCCTCGTCCCATTCCTCCTATATAGCTAGAGAAGACTAGGATAAAAGATAAAGATAAAGAAGCTACCCTTGATAAAAATCAATCCAACAAATCAATTGCACCAATTCCAAAAGTAATTGAAACTCCTCTATCAATTCTAGAAGGATCAATTGTCCCCTCAATTAACCAAGATTTTCTTTAAAGCTACATTACAAAGAAGAAAACACTTTCCCAAGTTCAATATAAATTTATTTAATGCAATATATTCAAGTCAAGGGACACCCAAATCTAGTCTTGTAACACAAATTAAATTTGATGCCCCCTGGGTCAAATGGTGATTAACATGGTTGTGCCAAAGGGAGAGGTATTCTTAGATAAGTCAAGGGTTGAAGTTTTCAAAGTTCAACATCATGCTTTCCAAAAAATAGATCAAAAAGACACTCCAAGAATGGTGGGATAGGTTGTGGAATTTTGCAATACACACTTTTGATAGTTTCTTGAAGAAGTGGATCGTCTCATTTAGCTAAAAAATGAGACTTGGTTGAATACATTAACAAGGTTTGTACATTAAGAGTAAGTATTTGAGCTCCTATTGTTGTGGAAATGCCTCCCACATCCTATGAAAATCATGACAAACTCACTCATTGATTGAATGGATGGCCTATAAAGTAGCATTCAAGGGATCTATTTCAAGTAATCTCCAAATCACTTATGAGTTGCTTCTATCTCTATGGGATTCAACTCAAACTTTGCAACAAAGTGTATAGAAAATTATCCCTATCCATTAGGATGTTATCCACACATAGGGGTCATGGGGTCAAATGACATATTATCTAAGGGAGATAGTGAATTCCACTTATCACATGTTTTATGACACCAAGATGGGAGTCAACCTTCAAGTGACATTAGAATGGTTCTTTATTCTTTAGCATTATTTTAGCATTCTTGAAGTATCATGTCAACTCTTCACTTCTCTCATTGAATAAATTCATTAAATTTTGTGTGGATTTGCCTCATTGTTTCAACTCTATGATTCAAATTTTCTTGAGGTTGATTTAGGGATCCCTTTTCCATCAGAGAGAAACAAGGTTTTCATCTTCAATCAAATCAACGGTCATGCAAATAGATTCACTTCTCAAATCAATAAAGCATTTGTAAATGAATCTTGTGATATTTCTTCCAACACCATTAATTTATAGAATCATGTAGATGAGTTAGGAATGAAGAGAATAAAAATGGAGCATCTCACTCTTCAACAACTATATTCAAAAGAATTTGGATCTTTGGATCTCACTACGATGGATAGTGTCATTGATAAGTGGAAGTATTTTGCAAGAAGTCCATATCCTTCTAAAATTATCAAGTTCATCATCAAATTGGATGCATGAGATGCTACACATGGTGCATTTGTTTTTTATTTCATGGATGTCGCTACAAGCTTATGATTCAAAAGTGACTTTAAATTACCACTTAAGTCACTAGGTCCCATTCCATTTTGTCAAGTGACTTAAGTTCAATTTAAGTCACTTTAGGGTTTGAGGTAGTTTCAAGTTACTTGTGAGGTAATTATGAGTTAGTTTTAGCTTCTCACTACTCAAAAGGGCTATATTTATAAGGAAGTCTTATCATTGTAAATCATCTTTGTTAGAAATCAACAAGAATGAGAGAGATTTTGTTTAAATATTTGTGCATTGAGATAGATATTTGAAGGTGTCTATATTTGGGGAAAATATAATCTTTGTGGGAATGTATAATTTTGTGGATTACTTCTTTATTTCTATAGGATTTGTTGCTTGTTAGTTAATGAAATGGGTCATTTTCTATTCAATTATTTGTGTTATTCTAATTGGGTATTGAACTCTTTGGCATTATGCTAAGAGGAGAAACTCTATCTTTATTTCTACAAATAGTGAAAATTCATTTGTTATGGTTGAATGTTGCATAAATGAATTATTTTACAAACAATCTTTGTAAAATTGTATGTATATTCCATCATCTATAATATTTTTGCAATTGTTAAATGAAAAAAACCTCTCTTGATAATAGAGGAAGAACTTAGTCCCTACACGTTGCCCTTACCAATTTGTGTAGACTAATTTTAGGGATAACAAAGTTCCTTCATATTGGTGGCAATATTGGAAGTGGTATTTCGACATGTCTTTATGTTGAAAAACCCTAACATATTTACTAATTGCTTTCTCCCAAGCTTGTGTCTTATGAAAAGTTCAACCAAGGTTAGAATTTGCAAATTTAATTCTTTAGTTTTGGAACCCTCACTTTTAGATCATAGAGCTATTGTGAAGCACAAAAGTTTCAATTTTATTTGTGTTTACTTCACTAAGGTCTTGTGTGGGAGATAGACTAATTGATATGACTTTTTTAAACTCTCATTATCATGTTTTCTTGCAGCTAGATTCAATTAATCATATGTTTTGGTTTTAACAACATTCCCAAAATGCTTTGAATTAGATGCACACTTTTCTCATTCCCTTCATCCCTAAACTATTTACTTAGAAGATGGTTTTTCTAAGGTATTTTTCCAATACTCTTACATAGTTCAAGAAAATTAGCAATTTTTTGCATTAAGATATCATTTCATTTATTAAACTTGGAAATAATGTTATTTTCTAGTCACAATTCTATAGATGATTTTTGGGGGCTAATAGAACTATAATTATCTCTAATTCTATGTTAAAAAATTAAATGGAATAAGTGAGAGTTCTTTGTTGGATGAGGGATGCCTTTGAATCTTCATTGGATTTTTTATTTGGATTCAAAGGATAACCCTTGGATAAAGGGGTTTGGATTTTTTATTTAAGATTCAAAGGATAACCTTTGGATAATGGGCTTTGGATTTAGATGGTTTTTTAATCTTTTGGATTTGAATTTTGAGAGATGGATTTTTATTTAATTTGGACAAAGTTTGGATTCCAAAGGATGGGGTTCAAATTTTGGGACCTTGGCTTCAAAATGTTTGCTTGGGTTTCGATGTGTCACCTTAGGATTTTGGACTTTTGGATTTGGATTTTTTTATTTATTTTGAGGTTTGAACTTTGTTTGATTTTTTGGATGTTTGGATACAAGCATAGATTTATCACAAGAGTGCAAACAAAGTAGACACAAGTTGTCATGCCCCCCGTATCAGGCCCACATGTATGTCATCCATACAAGTGGGCAAAAATGGTGGAATAATTTTTTTTAAAGGGAGAGCATTAATTATCAATCTTCCTAACAGTTTTACCTAAGGTCCACTTAAGTACGATGAACTCGAATAGGTTAGATGATGTTTGTTCTCTGTTGTGCAAGTGTCCTATCATCCCAACGTCAAGTTTAAACCATTAGGAAAATTTCAGTATAAAGTTGAGCTTAGTCATCTAAGTTATTTTTATTTTATTAAAACATAATTTAATTTATCCACCATTAGATAACTTCTTTACCAAAGTCAATAAAATACAAAAGAATTAAAAGTATAAATTGATTTCTCATTTAAATTTGTAAAGGCCTATTTAATTTAATAAAACCAAATGAAACATATAAAATGAATACAATTACTAATTTACAATTTTAAGTAAATAATTTGTTTAAGCCAAATAATAAAATAAACTAATTTAATCTTTTTTTATAACATCAACCAGGGATAATCTAGTACTAAAAAACCTTCAAATTTTCTTTTTAGAATAAAGCAATTGATAAAATCATTCCTTTCCTATTACATAAATACTTTTAATATTAATTTAATAAATTAACAGAATAAACTAATTTACTTTCTTTTAAAAATAATAAATAAATCAAGTGGTTTCTTTTTATTCAAATACAACCATTGCTTTCCTTTTTATATTTATAGAATTAAACTAAATAATTCCACTTAAATAATAAAATCAACCACTATATTTTGCCTTTTCCTTTTTCTAATTTTTTTTCTTTCCAAATCTAATTCTTTTTCCTCCATTATAATGAAATGAAATAGAACTAATTTCTTTTACATAATCTAAATAAAACCGATTTTCTATGAATAAAGCTATTATAATATATTTTAATTATTTTAACCATTATCATTCCTTTATAAAACACATCAAAAGACTTTTTTTTTTTTTTGTGTGTGCTTGTGTAGGTACCAGACTGAGGTGAAAAAAAAGAGGAATATATATTTATTGTATATATACACAAAGTTTGCATTTCAGAGAACATAGTAGCAAACTCGCAGCGAAGAGCATTCAAATCACAGTGAACAACGATATAAACAAAATTGAAACACAAGAAATTAGATATATTTTAAGGAATGACTAAGTAGTATTTGGGAGGGCACGGTCTCTCATGGGAGAGCCCGCAACCCACAAGGGCTCGCAGCCTCCCATGGGGACGCCATGGGGAGCCCTCACAGCACCCCACAGGCCGCACGACCTGTAGGTGGTTGTGAGGCTTCCCATGGCCTAAAAAGGCCAGCGATCACTAAATAAAAATTCAACTATAATTTAAATGTGATCTACGCACTTGCTTGTTGTATATTTTAACACAACTTCAAATCCATTAAAATTTCTTTACACGGTCAATGTTGCTATACACAGCAGTGATCAATAATATATAATTATTTATATATGTATATGTATATATATACTATATATATATATATATAACCATATGAAAAGGATATTCAGATTTCCAACAATAGTAAGATTAAAATGCACGGAAACTAGGGATATAATCACAGCATATATCTATATCGATTTCCATTAGATACAAAAAAAAGAACAACCCAAAAATTTATTTAACCCAACCAGAAATTATAAAATCCAGACGCTGATTTATTAGCTTTACACAAAGGTAACCATACACCATTTTGCTCAAAAACCCTCAACCAAGAACTATTGTTTTTTATCAACAAAGTATATGAAACTGACAGAGATAAACTTTACAAAAATGGCATTTTGCCAATAGTCACAATACAAATATTCTCTCTTCCTTGAGAACCCACAGAAGCATCTTCAACTTTAATTCTACCAGAAACTTCCATAACCTAAAACAACACAGCCAAAATATATGGCCAAGACCTGCTCTCCTCCCTACCGTAGGGATTGTTTCACAATCCCACCCCCGAGCAGGGGACTCCAAGAACTAGGTAATAACAATCAGGCAACCAAAATAAAACCATAAACCAAAAAAGATCTATTATCACAAAAACGTAAAACCCAAGGGATTGACTCACAAACAAACGATCCTAATTTGATCCAAGACAGGGGGGAGAGGGGATAATCCTCCCTCTTGGGGAACAAAATACAACTCCCATACAATGTCATACTGCACAATACCACAACCTCCTTCACCACCAGCACTTATACCTCCAAATCACACACATATCCATATAATACCATAACAACCAAAACCCAAAACACCATTTTATCACCACATCTCCACAATATTCCCAACACAACAACCATCAACTCAACATAATGCCACATATTACAAAGATCCATTTTTTCCCAAGAGAGGCTCCACGCCTCTCTCTACCCCAATACTTGGGAGGCTCTCATCAATACGGAGAGCCACTCCCATACAACCCAAAACCCCACAACCCAACACAATAGAAAGAAGACAAAACCCTCATGCAACCAAAATTTATGCAAGCACAACAAATTTACAATTTTCATGAATACAAGGAAATTAACAACCCTAACTCATCTCCCCAAGTTAGGGTGAGCCCAACCAAAAAACCAGAAAATATGAACTCTTGCTCTCCAATCCTAAATCCCGCATTCACTTCCCAATCCTCAAGCCCAGAAATCTCCTTCAATTCTCACACATTTCTCCTCTCAACTCATGCACTGAAAAAGTGTTTTCAAAAACCCTCCTTTTCCCATTAAAAAACTCCAAAAGAGAAAAAACAAAAAAGAATGAAATTTTCTTTCTTTTCCCCAAAAAAAAACTCTTTTTCCAAAATAAAAATCCTTTTATTAAAAAAAACAAAACTCTTATCCTCATCCCACAAATAAAACAATAAATAAATAAAATAACTAATTTAACTCTCACCAAAATAAATAAAATTTAATTATAAATTATAAAAATAGAATAATCACAACCAACATATAATAAAATAATTAAATACACAACACTTTAGCCTTCACCCCTTCCACGGGTTAGGTTAGGCTAATGGGGTAACACATGGCGGATTCTTGGAGTCTCCGAACAACTTAATGATCTTGGCCACCCACCTACACACTTAATTTTTGAATATCAGTATGTCAAGAAAAGTATAGCCGAAGCAACTTGAAATGCATAGCAAAATTAATTAAATATTATAATTTCATTCATGATCACATACTTCAAATAATTTAAAATAATTTATTTAATGACTATCACATAAGCATTTAACTCATTCAATACTTTCTTTTCCCACACATAAATAATAGTCTAACATCATCTAATCAAAAATTAAATCATAAGGTCCCAAACATAACTCTCGTAAAGTTTAATTATAATATAATGTCCAAGAGTATCATCTAGCATAATGTCCAAAGAAATAAACATAAATGTCCACACACATAAAGTATATAAATCCAAACCAACATAGTCAAGTAGTCCAAACTTAAACAACTAAAACATCTGAAAAAGATGGGGCCTCACACAAACACAACCTCTTTTATTCAAGTGGGATTATTCAACTTATGAGCTTATCAATATACCTAAACTTGGTTGTAAATAGTATTGACCCATGATCTCAGATAAATAATCACAAATTCATTCTTATTTATTTGTGGACTACTATTTTAGTTCTAAAGGTACATTGTGAGTAACTTCCTAGGGCTAATTGCTTACTAATGCATCATAAGTTACAAATGGCTAAAAGATTCATATGCTAGGTTTGAACAAGTGGATTGCTAAGGAAGTCCTCAATATACCTTGTGATACGAGAGACCCAAGTCTATAAAATTAGGGAGTGTGTCTAGGGTGAGTGGTCAAGATCAAATCCCTCATCATTTTACCTTGTCCTCTAGAACAAAGTTGCACCAAAAATGACAACTACTACCTTATAAGGAGAGTCTTTCGGTTCTCTCCTCAAACTTATATAACCTATCGGCACACAAGGTGCAAGTTGATGCTTGGTGATGAAATCCAAGTTATCAAGACCCTTGAAAAGAAATAAAGAAAGGACTTAGCGATTTTCAATTTCTAAGATTACCTTTTGACACAAGGAAACATCATAATCGGGAGCTAACCTTTTAGGAGATAAAAGGTCAAAAGAGAATGCTTTTAACTCTTAAGATCACCCTTCGGTGCAAGAGAAGAGCAGACACAATCCCTTTACACACAAAGAGAAACCATCAAAGTTGCTTTTGGTCCTCAAGATCACCCTAGGGTGCAAGAGGAGAGCATACGCAACTTTACTTGAATGTTGAAGACATACAAGGCACATGATTAATTTACTTTAACAAAAGATTAGGTGTGAGGTTAATTTTCTAGAAAAAATAATCTTGGACAAACAACCCTACAAGACCATGCATTAGTAGTTTAAGAAGTTTAGGGCTTCAATAATCAGTCCTGTAGGAATAGAGTTAGGACAACAAAAGGATGTCAACACAACAAAAAATAAGTAGTATGAGATGTTAGCAAAAAAAACTGAAACAAATTGTACAAAATTAGAGATGCTAAAACACAGAGCGCAGACATTGAAATATTAATAGAGATGCTATGGAATTAAACTGAAACACTAAAATGCCCTAAAACATATGTAGAAAAAACATAGATGCTACAATACTAAGTAGAAACATTAAAATATATTCAAGAACGCTACAAACCAAAGTGAAAACACTAAAAGACCCAAAATAGGTCATGTGAGTGGAAACGCTTTGGGTAGACATGGAAATGTTGAGATGAACACACAAGGCGTTGAAATATAAAGCATAAATGCCAAAACGTGAAAACACCTGGTTGGCTGAACAACAAGTAAAAATCCTATAAAAACTCAGTTAGTCAAAGTACTATAAGGGCAATGATTATCATAAAACATCCTACAATGCTAGATTAGTGCAAGGGTTAAACAAAACCAAATTTTTAAAAATGAAGCCCAAAGAACCCTAGCTAAAATACAAAGTGTAAATGCCAAAATGTGAAACCCCCTGGTTAGGGATAAATAACAAGTAAAAATCTTATAAAAACCAAGTTAGTCAAAGTCCTACAAGGTAAATGATTACCATAAAACATCTTGCAAGTCCAAATTAGTGCAAGGTTAAACAAAATCAAGTTTTAAAAATGAAGCCTAAAGAACCCTAGGTAGTCAAAGACCAAGGATGCACTAGATAACTAAAAGAACTTTTGCAACAAGATCAATTAGTGGAGAAGGAGCTACAATAAATTTTTTGAAACCCAAAATAAGTTGCAGAAACCTAAAGAACAACCGAGCAAGTGCAAAATGCATAAACGTTGAAATAAGAAGTGCAAACGTCGAATATGACTCAGAAATATAGTGAACCAGAGTGCAAGTGTCGAACCTACAATGTACATAAACAGTTAACAATAAAAAGTAAAGATGTTGATTTTAACTACAAAAATGTCAAGGAAATTACAGAGATGCTTAAATATAAAGCAGAAATGATGAAGTTAGAAACACGCCTAGAAAATGTGAAAACCTACACAAATTTGGCTAAAACACACTCCAATTCAAATATTAGTAAGGGGGACATGGTCCCACCAGGTGTGCCAGAAATGTGAGTGTACAATATGGACAATAACAAGAGATAAGGCATTTAAACACAAAGAATCAATCCAAATCAAGCAAACACTTCAATTAGAGAAAATGAAAGCACAAACAACATACTAATGTAACAAAAGACACAAGCATTTAGACCTTCATGATGTTTTAGATATGCTACAAGCTAAATGATTGCAACAATGTAACAATGTTGGTTACTTTTTGCTAGAAATTGTTAAATTGGGCAGCATGTACTTGCTTTCGAATGTGATGCTTTGTCCTTTGGGTGAGGTTGTTTAAATAGACCTCTAGCCATGGACATGGAGGGCTAGGATTTGATTGTGGGATGGAAGGTGAGAATTGAATTGCATGAATGTGCCAACTAGCCTTGTGACAAGTGGAAGGAGAGGATGAAATAGATTCAATGAAGGGTGGAGATTATCTTAAATTACATGGAGATGGGAGATGCAAGCATGTGGAAGTGTAGGATGATGGAAAACAAACAAAAAGGATTGAATCATGAAATGGAAGGTGGAGATGGATGTGTGAGATGCACACATGTGTGAGTGTAGGAAGGGGACAAGTCGAGGAGGACACATGTGTGAAAATAAATGGCTTGGACGATTTTAGATTTCAATGGATGGTGAAGATGAAAAGAATTCTTTTTAGATTGTAGTGGAAATGTTTTATTATTTAAATTGGAGGAAAATAGATGAATGTGTATTAGCTTAAATAATTAAATAAGCAAGTCTTATTTAATTAATTAGTTAGAAGAAGGTTAGATTGGGCTAATTAAATAAATAGGATTTATTTAATTAACTAGTGACAAGAATTAGTTGGAATAATTAAATAAATAAGATTCATTTAACTTGCGGTAATGGGAAATTAGTCTAATTAATTAAATAAAAATTAAATTTATTTAATTAACTAGTGACAATGATTAATTAGCCAGATTATTTAAATAAATACGATTTATTTGATTAATCTATAATAAGTTGATGCAACAAAAACTTGGAGTGGATTTGGAGCGTCTACAAAATCAAAGTGGGAGTGGATCATGGCCAAAGTTGTTAAGAAGATGGGGAAGTGGTATTCCAACCTTCAACCTATAGTAGACAAATTTTTAGGTTTGTCAAAAAAATGATTCTTATTCCCTATTATATTCCTTTGCTTGTTTAGTGTGCTCTTCCCATTTGATGTAGTTGGAAAAACATATTAGATCCTTCCTTTGTTTTGATGGTAAGTGTTGTAAAGAAAAGGCATGTGATTAATTGGGATTGGTGTCGTGAGCTAAAAGAGTTTGGTGGTATGGATTAAAAAAATGTTTGCTCAAAGTATCTCTTTGGTTATTAAATAGATTTTAAAAGATCTTAATGGGGGTGAACAATGGAAGGTCTTAATTAAGAATAGCATTTGTAATGATTTTCCTAAATCTAGACCTAATTGGAAGGGTATTGGACTTGTGGATTTGCTTTTTGGTAATTTTAACTACATTACTAGTGGTTTTGTGGTCTTCAAATCTATCTAGAAAGCTTGGGAGTAGGTGAAGAAATTTTTGGTTGAATGGGATGTGTCTAGAATTAATTTGGATCCATTCCATCCATTTAGATCCATATGGTGGTATATGGAAGTGCATGGCAAACCTTTGGCCCTGCATAAAAGTTGCTTTGCACTCAATTGGTTTAATAAAGGTATCAAGAAGTTTGGTTAGATTATTGACACTAATATTATTTCTTGGGATGGTATCAAGTCTTTTTATGATATTCCAAATACTCAAAAGAGGACCTATTCTCTTATTGTGGTTACAATTAGCAGTAACTATCATATGCTTGAAAAAAACTATGATACTAATTTGTGGCTTAATTTTTCATGGGCATGTGGTAGTAAGTTGATCGAAATTTTTGCTAAAAATGTTTATAATATGTTGGTGAAAGTGGATAAGATTCATGCTCATTTTAACACCCTTCGAGAAGTGAATGACTTGAGAGCATCTTGGTCTACTAGGCTCAACAATGTTTGGTATAAATTCATTGAACACAAGAAATGTTTCTTTAGATGGTTTTTGTTGAATAGAAATCTTGTTGTTGGGGGCACTTTGTCTAGTGATAATATATTGTTTGGTGTGTGGAGAGGTTGAGTCTATTGAGCATCTATTCATTGAGTGTTCTTTTGCCAAACTAGTTTGGGACTATGTTTTGCCTTTTTGGTTTAGGTAGGCAGGGGTAAATGTTATTATTTGGTTTGATATTTTGTTTGGTTCTATTAGTGATGCTAAATTTTCATCCAAAGTCCTTGATAAGGTTAGGTTGGTCATGTCTATTGAAGTGTTATGGTATCTTTGGTTGAGCAGAAACAAGCATATCTTTTAGGACGTTAGTAGGAGTATTACAGCTTTTGTAAAGAAGTCATTGTTGCTCTTATCTCCTTGCAAGTTTGTGAGTGGGTTGGCAAAAATGATGAGGAGATTCATAAAGTGGTTGAAGAACATTTGAAAGGAAAGAGGACTACAGATTCCAATAGAGGCAACAACTCCAGTGCTACTAAAGGAGGAGGTGCTAAAAAGCATGACGTTGATAAAGTTCCATCCAAAGAGATTGATGTGTCTAAGTTGGGTTCCTTTGATGAGTGCCTTATCTCATCCTTTCCAGAATGGTGGCTCATGAAGTGTATGAAGTATACAATTCAGGGTTTGGCTAAGAAGGTTGAGACCATTATTGATGAGGAAGAGAAGACCATTAATGCCAAGAAGGATGATGACTAATTTCAGCTATTCTATATGTTATATAACGATGTTGGTATTGTTCTATATATTGTACTATAGCTAGGTTCTTTATATATAATGTGTGTTATAATTGTCCTCTTGACTGCCCTTTTATTTTTTGGCAGTCTTAATAAGTTGGGTTTATAAGCTTGTTTGATTGCTCAGGTTTTTATGTGGTGGTTCTAGTTATGGCTTACTATTAATCTCTTTTTGATTGGATTTGTAAGAATTGTTGTTGTTTAAGCGATATTTATACACTTATTTAATATTTTTTAAAAAATATTTTTAGACATAAATAAAAAATTTAAATGACAAACCCAACTAAACTTCCTTTTAAGTTTGTATTTATTTTTTAATACATACTATTCAAATAGAACTGTCAAAATAATATAGAATTCAAATCGATAGAAGAATATTAATAAGAGTATAAATAGAAAAAGTTGAAGGGTGCTATTTTTTAAACCTTAACTAATATATTTTGTTTGATTTAGTGTTTACTAGGTATGTGACAATTTTTTTTGTTGAGCATATATTTCTTGGTCACTCTTCGAGAATGTGGCAAAAACTAACTAAAGCCATTTTTTTACTCTACGTTTACTTTCCAATGGATAGTATATATTTTTATTGTCTTCACTTTTCACATAAGAGGATTGGTATGTGGACTTGAAGTGTTTTTCTTAAGTCACAACACTTTGAAATTTTATGGAATAATTATTATATTCTAATTTTTAAATTATTTTTATTTTAGTTTAGATTTAATTATATAGAGTTTAATAAAAATGGTTATGAATATTGTTGTATAATTTCAACAATGTTTTATTATTTTTTAGGTTTAAAGTTAAAGTAGATTTAAGTAATATTAAAAAACATTTTTTTAAAAGAAAGGTTGGTTGTTTTTTCTTTCCTTATTCTTTTTATAGAACATCCACTTTATATTTTTTCACTGTTTTTAAAATATATTAAATTATTAAAATTTTAAAATACTTATAATTTTAAAGTTTATTGTTTTTCATCTTAATTAAATTAAAACTAATATATTTATCTTTATGTTGAGAAGTGCTCTATAGTGGTAAGGTAAGGATCACCCTATGTTTGAAAAAATTAAAATAGAGTGGACTAATATTTTTTTTAAATCAACAATAAAAAAACTATAGTAACAATTATAGTAACCGACATAATTAAATAAGTGCCACTAGTGTTGTAATAATAATATGTGTTTTGTAGTTGGAAATTTTGTTTTTAGATTAAATATTTGTTTAATATTGATGTGGAATTCATTTATTGGTAAATACTCTTCATAAATTGATTATTTGATCTTTGAGTTATACTCTTCATGAATTGATTAGTTGATTTTGAGTTTGATTTAATATTTGTTTGGTTAGCATACACTAGATTGGAGTTTGCATTGGAGAATGTTAGAAAATGTGAATTTTAGCTTGAGTCTCTTTTTCATTTATTATAGCATTTTACTGCTTGCTACATAAAATAACTGAACTATCAAGTTGCAAATTTAGAGAGATATCTTATTTTGCAATCCAATATCTCACATTCCTTTGTAGATTTAATTCAATTTATGTTGTGTAATACTCATATTAATATAATATTGATATTAATATGATTATTTATTTTTTTCTTCATTGTATTTGGTTTTCTTTATAGTATGCCTACTATTTTTGCTATTGTTTTGTTGATTCTTATCTGCATGTAAAGGGTTTTAGGATCCCTTCAAAACCTATTTTACCCATTTTTAATAAAAACAATGAAATTACATGAAATAAGTAAACTATCAAGTAGGGAATTTAAGAGACATAAGTTTTAGGATCCCTTCAAAACCTATTTTACCCATTTTTAATCAAAAACAATGAAATTACATAAAATAAGTAAACTATCAAGTAGGGAATTTAAGAGACATATCTTATTTTGCACTCCAATATCTCACTTTTTTTGTACATTTAATTCAATTTTGATAATATTCATATTAATATAATATTGATATTAATATGATTATTTATTTTTTCTTCATATAATATATATATAATAATATTAATATTAATAATTATAACATAGTTAAATAAAATATTGATATGTATTTGTCTATAAATATTAAATATTTTAATATATTAAGTTATTATATTGTCTATTATTTGTATTAATATAATATTCATATTAATATGATTAGTAAATTTTATTCATTATATATATTAATAATTAAATATATATTAATTCATATTTAATATATTTTTTGATATTCTTATGTGCATTTAAAGGGTTTTAGGATCCATTCAAAACCTATATTATGCATTTTTAATAAAAAAGAATGAAATTATATAAAGTAAACTATCAAGTAGTGAATTTAGAGAGATATATTGATATTAATATGATTTTTTATTTTTTCCTTCATTGTATATATATTAATTATAATATCAATTATTATAACATAATAAAATGAAATATTGATATATATTTGTCTATAAATATTATCATGAGTAAAGTGGGCTAGTGAAAGGTGAATAAAACATACCTATTAACATGCCTATTACTAGTGATAGAAGAAGTGCAATCATCATAAATCTCATTGCTAGGATAAACATTACAAATAAATATTCTAAAAACAACAAGTATATCACTAGGGATGAGTGAAGGTGGATCATCATCATATGTGGGTGAAGGTATGATGTGTATCTATATCATATATCCATAGCTTTAAAATGAGAGAAAATTATCATTATACACACTATCAAGTATAAAAGAAGTTAATGCATTCAAAGAACATGAATATATGGAGACAATCTAGCATGACATATAAGAGATGTATCATTAAAAGTTGTAATCATTTAATGCATAGGTGAAGGAAGTAAAACTATATTTTCTATGGCCCTCCTACAAGGTGTGCCATAATGTATATCTTCACTAGTTATGTACTCACAACTATCACAATCCATATGATCATCATTATGTTCATGCATAAATTACATAAGTGTATATGATAGGTATGGATGAACACTAATCAACTCCATGAAGGAAGGAAAAGATAAGAAATGATAAAATAACCTCCATAGAAGACATATCCCTAGCCTTAACATAACATGTCATATGTTGTTAATTTGTATGTTTTAGATATGGCGCCTATTCCACCTATGTGTGGTAAATTGATTAAAAAATAGGGGTCTGGAAAAGGCTATCTCTTGACTTACTTTAGATATATTTTTAAATATTTAGATATGCTAGTATATTACTATTTAGATTATTAAAAATATATTAATATTTAAACTTATACAGAAATATATATCAATATTTCATTTTATTATAATATAACATAAATATATTTTATTTTGCACTCCAATATCTCACATTTCTTTTTTATATATTAATAATAAAATTTATATTAATTGATATTTAATATTTTTTTTGGTTATTAAAGTGAAAAAAAATTTACTATAATATAACATAAATATAAATACATTATAAATTTGTATAATAAACAATTTAATATAAATTTTATTAGTAATAATAGATAATGAATAAAATATTAAATAATTTTCATAAGGCTGAATATTATATTAATATAAATATTACATAATAAAATAAATTAATATTTAGATTTTATTGTGTAATATTCATATTAATATATATCAATATTTCGCAGATAAGGGCGTGGTTCGCTGGTCATGCCTTGCCTACTGATCTCAGCGATAAAGCCATGGAAGAGATATTCCTATAAGGGTCTCTCTAGTCTTGGACCAGGCTAAAAACCTAAAATATCAATATTATAATTACAATGAAAGAAAATAATAAAATTTATTATAACATAGTAAATGAAATAATAATGTTTCTGGGTTTATGTAGTAGAAAAAAAATTGGCACTCAAAGGGAGTTTTGTTGCATTGAAGCACATGCATGCTTAATATCATACTAGAAAATTACTTTTTTCTAATGAAAACTTTAAATCTTAAACAATATGGAATATTTATGCCATGAAATCTTTAAATCTTGAACCGTATAGAATATTTATGCCATGAAAGAATATGTGAGAAAAATGGGATAAGTATATTATTAAGCCCTGTGAACTTCCACTAAATTGTATTTGGAAAAGGAACATGTATGCCCTCTGAACTTCCACTAAATTGTTTTACTTGTTATCCATCTATCTTCATTCTAATTTTTTTCCTCCTCGAAAACATAACTCACCTGCAAATAGTAGTGCCACAATCACAAAGTATGCGGTGCTTCTACACTTGAATTCTTACCTCTCTGTTCATAACAATTTATTTTAAATAATCTGGTAATGTCAAAAAATAACTAACTTTAAACTGTTTTATTTTTACTATAATATAACATAAATATAAATATATTATAATGATAATTCTATTTATTTCTATAATCAATAATTTAATATAAATATTATTATTAATATTATTCTATTGATATTTAAAATAAGAATTTTGTAATCAATTTATACAACAAATAAAAATTAAATATTAATATGAATATTACTTAATATAATATATTAATATTTAGATCAGTGTAATATTTCAATATTTAATATTTATACACACACATATATATATAATTATACATTATAATGATAATTCTATAATTTGTATAATCAATAATTTAATTTACATTCTATTATTAATATATAATTAATTATACTATTTCATAAAATATCAAATTTTGTCAAGTATCAGCTTAAACGTTGGAATCGGCAGTGCTTTGGAAACATTTTCCATGCTAAGACTGCTGCCCAGGCTGAGTTGGATGGTATTACGAGGTTGATGAAGGAGGATGGAGTGACTGAGGACCTGCTTCGGGAAGAGACTAGGGCTTTGAAAGCATTGGAAGAGTGTGAGCTACGAGAGGAAGTTTTTTGGAAACAAAAGGCTCGGATTGAGTGGCTTCAGGAAGGGGATAAAAATACCGCTTTTTTCTTCAACTCGGTGAAAGCCAGGAGACATGGCAATTCTATTTCTACTCTGGTGAATGTTAGGGGTGAATCTCTTTCTTCTTTGCAGGAAATCACATGTGAAGCTATGCAATATTTTGCTTCTTTATTTAGGGAGGACTCGCAGGGGGGTTCTGATGAGGAAGCTCAGGTCCTTTCTTGTATCCCTTCTTTGGTTTCTAGGGAGATGAATGAGCATCTTATGAGTGATATTTCGATTGAGGAGCTAGAGGGGATCGTGTTTCAAATGAAGAGGGGGAAAGCTCCTGGCCCTGATGGTTTCCCGATTGAGTTCTTTCAAGAATTCTGGGAGATTATCAAGTTGGACTTGTTGGCAGTTGTTCAGGAGTCTCATAAGAATAAACAGATGTTACGGGCTTTGAATTCTACCTTCCTTGCTCTCATCCCAAAGTGTGATGGGGCGGATAGGTTAATTCAATTTCGTCCTATCTCTCTTTGCAATGTGATTTATAAAATTATCTCTAAATTGATTGCTGATAGGTTGAAAAAGTGGCTTAAAGTGCTGATTTCTGAGGAACAGAGTGGTTTTGTGGTGGGACGTCAAATTCTGGATGGGGTTGTTATTGCAACTGAAACCATTCACTCTATGGCTAATTCCAAAGATAAGGCAATGTTCATCAAGCTTGATATGGCTAAGGCTTATGATCATGTTCGATGGTCCTTCCTTCGGAAGGTTCTCGGTGCTTTTGGTTTTGGGGATGCGTGGATTTATTGGGTTATGAGTTGTGTTACTTCAGTCTCCTTCTCTGTGTTAATAAATGGTGAGCACTCTGAGCTTTTTGGCGCCTCTCGAGGTTTGCGGCAGGGTGACCCCCTCTCTCCTTACTTGTTTCTTCTTCTTGTTGAGGGTCTGGGATGCTTGATAAGAAGGAATGTGGAGTTAGGTTTCATTCAGGGCTGGGGGTGGGGAGGTGGTTTACCTCCACAATCTCACTTGCAGTTTGTTGATGACACTGCTTTGATGGGTATGGCTACAATTAGGGAAGCTTTGAATTTGCGCAAGGTGTTGGATGTTTATCTTCTAGCTTCGGGCCAATTGATCAATGAAGATAAGTCTTCCATCTTTTTCTTCAATACTCCAGGGTCCATTCAGAGGCGAATTGCTCATATCTTGAGATTTCAGACTGGGGTTCTCCCTTTGACCTATCTTGGTATTCCCATCTCTATTGGAAGACTTCCCAAGGAGTCTTGGCAGAATATTTTGGATAAATTTCGTGTGAAAGTTAATCATTGGACCCATCGCTGGTTATCTTTTGCGGGTCGTGTTTAGTTGCTCAAGTCTGTGGTGCAGGCCCTCCCCATTTATAGATGTATGATTCAGGTGGCCCCTTTGGGTTTTGTTAGGGAATTGGATTCCTTAGCAAGACAGTTTTTATGGGTTGGTAGCTTATTGTCCTCTAAATGGAGCCTTGTTAGATGGGACATTGTTTGTAGCCCGAAGCAATTTGGCGGCCTCGGGTTAAGGCAGTCGTCGTTGTCAGGGATGGCGTTGGCTGCTAAATTGTATTGGCGGTGGTGTGTGGAGCAGGATGGGATCTGGGCTAGGATATTAACTCAAAAATACTTCCCAGGGATCCCTCAAATTGATATTCCTCGGTATCCACTGGTGGGGAAAGGCTCGGTGATTTGGAGTATGCTCAAGAAAGGGGCTACTCTGGTCAAGGATGGTTTATTTTGGATTTGTAAAAGAGGGACAAAAGCTCATTTTTGGTCTGATTCTTGGGATGGTTTTCCTCCCATTGTTTCTCAGTTTCCTAATTTGGTGACTCTATGCCAGAGGTTCTGTGAAGTTGGTTGGTCAAGGGTGAGTGACTTCAAGTCCTTTTCTTCTCATGGGCAGTTGGTGGTGGCAAGATGGAAGAATCCTGATGAGTGGCCTGTTGTTGGTATGGAGGAGGAGTGTGTTGAGCTTCATAGTATCCTTTCTCGTAGACGTTGTAGCTCCCTCCAGGAAGGGGATGTTCTTTCTTGGTCTCCTAATCCTAAGGGTGTCTATACTGTTGCTTCTGGATATCAGGTGTTGTTATCTAACTAGCTGGAGGGGGTGGAGGTTCACTGGTGGAAGAAAGTGTGGAATAAGCTTTCTTGGCCGAAGTGTAACTGCTTTATTTGGACTTTGGCTTGGAATAGGTGCTTGACTTGGGATAATATTCAGAAGCGGGGTTTTCAAGGTCCTTCTATGTGTGTTATGTGTGGATGTGGAGAGGAGGACTCCTCTCACTTGTTTTTTCGTTGTCCCTTGACTTTGCAGCTTTGGCATTTTTGGTGGGAAGTTTGGAAAAGCCCCTGTGTTCATGCTTCATCCCTGGTGGATTTTTGGAGTAGTCTGGGTAGACCTCCTTCTATGGCCTCTTTCTTGCAAGATGTGTGGTATGCTGAGCCTTCCTTCATACTATGGCAGATTTGGTTGGAACGGAATCGCAGAATATTTCGAGGTGAGAAGTTGTTGATTCAACAAGTTTGGCACAAAATTATGAGTATGATTCGGGAGACGGTGGAATCTAAGTGTGATGTGGTGTTCCCTTTGGAGAAAGGAGATGCTGAGTTGGTGGATAGATTGGGTATTCAGGGTTGTCTCCAGCTTCTGCTTGTGTCAGGAAAGGAAGGCGAGTGAAAAAGAAAGTGCAAAGGGTGGGAAGATGGCTTCCCCCTCCATCTGGCATTCTGAAGCTCAATACTGATGGTTCTTCAAGGGGCAATCCTGGGCCTGCTGGGATTGGCGGGACAGGCAGGGATTTTTCGGGATCGGTGGTTTTTTTCTACTCTGTTCATGAAGGATGGCAAACTATCAACCTTATGGAAGGTTTGGCGATCCTCTATGCTTTGGAGAGGGCTTATGCTTTGGGATGGCGCAAGGTTATCTGTGAGTCTGATTCACAGGTTTTGATTAATTTGCTGAATACACAGAAGGTTTCTGATGTTAGTTGGTAGTTGGCTATGATGGTGCAACAAATTCTGCAGATAAGTTCTTTGATGGAGATGGTGTCTTTTGTCCATATTCCTAGAGAGTGGAATAGGGCAGCAGATTGTTTGGCTAAGTGGGCTTCTAAGCATTTAGATGGTTGGAAGATTGATAAATGGGAGCAGGTTCCTCATAAGCTCCGATATGACTTGGAGAAAATTCTTGTTGAGGATGGGAATGGTATTGGTGAAGGATGATGTTGTTTCATGTTTTGTATGGCTATTTCTTATGGATTACTAGGGCCTTGGCCCTTTGATGCTTTGTAATGTTCTTTTCTGATTTTCAATAAAGTTTTTACCCCTTTTATTAAAAAAATAAAATAAAATAAAATATCAAATTTATAAATTGAATCAAAATTAAATAATCAGATTAATATGAATATTATATTAATATAAATATTACAATTTTTGTTATAATATTTTACATAAACATTAAAAAAATATTATACAAATACATTATAATGATAATTCTACTAAATAATCAATAATTTAATTTACATTCTATTATTAATATATAATTAATTATACTCTTTCATAAAATATCAAATTTATATATTATATATATATATATTGAATCAAAATTAAATAATCACATTAATATGAATATTATATTAATATAAATATTACAATTTTTGTCATAATATTTACATAAACATAAAAAAAAATTATTTGTTTAACATTAAAAAAATAGTATTTGTTTAATAACAAAATTTGCACCAAAAATTTAGCCACTCAAAATTTAATTAAACAAGTTAATCTGTAAGGATTTTTTTGGGCCAATCACAATAGAGATAATGATTTTCTGAATAATTTTTGTTAAAATTTTGTCATATAGACTTAGGAAAAATTAAAATTTGTTCAACATGAAAAATAATAAGAAAAATTAAAATTTGTTCAACATATACTCTGTTTTGATTGGTTTACTCTAAATTAATCACTAAATAAAAATAACTCATTGCAATAAGGTATTTGGGCCAATCACAACAGAGAAGAATAATTTTTGTTAAAATTTTGTCATATAGACTTAAGAAAAATTAAAATTTGTTCAACATGAAAAATAATAGGAAAAATTAAAATTTGTTCAACATGAAAAATAATACTCTGTTTTGATTGGTTTACTCTAAATTAATCACTAAATAAAAATAACTCATTGCAATAAGGTACTAATAATATATATATATATATATATATATTTTGTGTGTTGGTAAACTTTTTTCACGTGACGGGGGAGATTGGACACCATCTTTACCGCAACGAAATTACTTAGCCAATTGAGCCAGGCCCCTATCCAAGTACTAATAATATATTAATAATATCTAGATCACTACATTATTTTAATTTTCAATATTTATATAGAAAAGAATATAATGACTATACAATGATCAAAATTAAATAATATAACTATTATTGTTAATATATTATTAATCATATCATTCTATTGAATACAAATGAAAGAATATTATATTACACAATATAATATATTAATATTAAGATCACTACAATATTTTAATTTTTAATATTTATACAGACAAGAATATAATAGCTATACAATGATTAATATGAATATTATATTAATATAAATATTACTTATAGGTGTATTTTAATTTTTTGTTTAATAACTAAATTTTGGCCAAGAATTTAGTCACTCATAATTTAATTAAACAAGTTAATTTGTTAGTATTGCCACCTCCCTCCTCAATTTTAGATGTCTGAATTTTTTTCCTTAATTTTAGGTGTTTGTTTCACATTAATATTTAGATCACTATAATATTTTAATTTTTAATACTTATACATAAAAGAATATAATAACTATACAATGGTCAAAATTAAATAATGACATATATTATAAATATTACAATTTTTATTATACACTTAAAAAAAATTATTTGTTTAACATTAAAAAAAATTGTTTGTTTAATAACCAAAAATTATTTGTTTAAAATAACCAAATTCCTAACAAGAATTTAATCACTCATAATTTAATTAAACAAGTTAATTTGTTAGTATTGCCACCTCCTCCCTTGTGACCCAGATTTTTTTCTTTAATTTTAGGTGTTTGTTTCACTCAAAATAGTATTTGCGCAAATCAAATTTCAAGCGAATGGCAGAGATAAATATTTTCCCAATAATTTTTGTTAAAATTTTCTCATGTAAACTTAGGAAAAATTAAAATTTGTCCAACATGAAAAATAATACTTTGTTTTGATTGGTTTACTATACATAGATTAATCTCTAGATAAAAAAAAACTCATTGCAATAGTACTATAAGTATAACCCACATCTAAATATAAATAAAACTAACACATAAATATAGATACTATACAATTGAAATCAAATGAAATAAATAAATAACAATGAGCTAAAAGAAAGAAAAGGCACAAAGAAGTCAAAGAAAGGACAGAGGTAAGAATCTTAAAATATGAGTTTTTCAAATGAAATAAATAAATAACAATGAGCTAAAAGAAAGAAAAGGCACAAAGAAGTCAAAGAAAGGACGGAGGTAAGAATCTTAAAATATGAGTTTTTTTATGTATGATTAATCTATCTAGACTAAACAATCAAAACAGAGTATTATTTTTCATGTTGAACAAAAAATATTGGTATGTATTGTGATTCGCTCAAAATTTGAACTCTTAAGGACGGATTTTGCGAAATACAATACTATTTTGAGTAAAACAAACACACTAAAATCAAGCAAAAAAAATACGGTCGTGAGGTAGCAAATTAACTTGTTTAGTTAAATTCTGAGTGGCTAAATATTAAATATTAATATATTTTAATGATCTAAATATTAACATATTATATTGTATAATATTTATATTAATATGATTATTTAATTTTTCTTCATTGTAATTATAATATTGATATCTATAGAATAATATAATTAATACTATTTTTAAAATAAAATTTATTGAAACATAGTAAAATGAAATATTGTTATATATTAGTGTAAATATATTTAATATTAATATATTATAATGATCTAAATATTAATTTATTTTATTGTGTAATATTCATATTAATATAATATTTAGTTTTATGAAATTATTTAATTTTTATTCATCATATATTAATAATAAGATTTCTATGAAACACATATTGGTTTCATTTTGACATTACTTTGGTATTGCTATATTTAATTAAATTGTTGATTATAAAAAATCTCTATAAATATGGACCACTAATGAAAGTGGAATTAAAAATAATTTTTTTAAAAAATATATCTATAAATTCAGACCATTGGCTAATATGGGAGCTGCCATGTGTTTGTCTCAATACTATTTTTGAATGGCTCAATTAATAGTTAGTTGAAGTTTTCGCCAAAAACAAAACCAAAAGATGGCAGGTGAAGTTTTCTGCTTTCTTTTCTATTAATTGGGGATAAAAGGTAGTCCTCCAGGCCCCCATCATGTGGAAATTCGTATAGATAATTATGCCAATTTGCAAGGCACCTCATTTTGTAATATATTCAACATAATTTTTGAATAAAAATTAAGAATATTCTTCTTTCTAAAAAATAAATAAAAGGCAGAGGAGTCATTAATTTTAAAATTAAAAAATTGAATACCACTAGAAGAATTAAGTGCAAACAAACAACAATAATAATCAATAGGTATCGTGCTTAGGTCTGTGGTTCAACAATAGACACAAAGTAGTGACTTGAGGAACAAAATTAGCATGTGAAACGCATTAAAGAGCAGCCAACGGTCACATGAAAGCCTATCACTGGCTCAAAAACACCCCACACAAATGTCCTCCATACAATAATATGCCCATTTATGGGGCAACATATAAAGTTAAGGCCTAATTATTTTAAGCAAAGCAATGGAAATTTTGTTAGAATAAAGTTTTGTGGATTTTATGTTTTTTCCACCGATATAATTCTTAATTGTGATTTCTTAAGCTAAATTTCAGTTACAGTTAAATGTTTTCTAATTTTGTACTTTTGTCTTCAAATTAAATAAATAAGTACCAACAAATGTATCAAATTTAGCATGAAAATGGAAAATCAAATTGCACTAGACATAGAGAAAAGAGCTACCTGATATTTCAATGAGCAAATGTAAAGATAAATGAAACAAACAATTATACAGGCTCCACAATATGAAATATAAAAGCTACAAAACAAAAGTATTTGAGTGGACTTCCTTAAAAAAAATAGTCCCGTGAAGACATTAGGGTATGGGGATGGGGATGGGGATGGGGATGGGGATGGGGATGGGGACACCATTTTAAATTAGTGTGCTCTAGTGTGTGAATATCTATAATGAGATGGTAATCATTATTCATCATGACTAACAACCCCTCCCTAAGCATGGTAACTTTATCATTAATTTATTTGTTCATATGTCCACAAGACAACCATACAAGTGTTATTAAACTCTCTTCTATCTCTGTAAATACTTCAAAGAACAACAATCCTATATCCACAAGAGTGACCTCTCTCTTACTCTCCCTCCTCCATAGCCACTCACTATTCACTCCATTGTAGTGTACACTAACCAAATAAATCAAACTCAAAATCAACTAATCAAATTATGAAGACTACTATAAAACACATACTATTATTACAACACTACAAGGCAGGTACTCACCATCATGTGGCACTTGTTAAATAGTTACCTGCCTTTGGAGTACTATTGCAATGAGTTTTTTATCTAGTGATTAATCTATCTAGAGTAAACCATTTTTCATGTTAAACAAATTTTAATTTTTCCTAAGTCTACATGAGAAAATTTTAACAAAAAATATTCAGAAAACCATTTATATGTGTTGTGATTGGCTCAAAATTTGAGCTTTTAAGGATGGATTTTGCAGAAATACTATTTTGAGAAAATACAGTAGGAGGATTAATTTTTGAGTGGCTAAACTCTTGTGAGGAATTTGATTATTAAACAAATAATTTTTTTAATGTTAAACAAATAATATCATTTTCTTTACGTCTATGCAAATATTATAAAAAAAATTCTAATATCTATATTAATATAAAATTCATATGAATGTGATTATTTGATCTTGATTCATTGTATATATTATTTATAAATTTGATATTTTAAATATTAATGAAACTATATAATTAATTATATATTTATAATAGAATGTATATTAAATTATTAATTATACAAATTAGTAGAATTATCATTATATTTATATTTATGTTTTTGATTATAGGGTAAAACAAGTTTTGAAGGGATCCTGAAACCCTTTACAAAAAGTAGCTACGAAAGATAAAAAAGCCAACCAACAGCCAAAAAACATAACTTACAACAGCTAAGTTAAAAGGCACAAAAAAGGACCAGTAGCCAAACAGCCAACTACTGCAGCTTTTTCAAAGTATAGCTCTTGTTCATAGAAACTTTCGTGTAGCTTGGCAAAACCCACTAGCTCTTTCAACTTTTGTGTAGCTTGGCAAAACCCACTAATTCCTTCTTTTCATCCTCGAACTGTTTTTATGTCATATTATAGTAAAATGAAATATTAATATATATTTGTGTTTAAATATTAAATATTAAAATATTATACTAATTTAAATATTAATATATTATATTGTGTAATATTCATATTGATGCAGGGACTTCCAGAGGTCATAACTTTTGACTCGGATGTGGGTTTTCTACGAAATTTTATAGGTGGATCCGTTATGAGGTGGCCAGTGGTTTCCCAACCTGCCTTAGCGGGTTGGACCTCATCTTGGCACTTTTTCGGGGCTTCAAACTTTCATCTTGGCCCTCAAAATGGCAAATTAGTGTTTTTTTCTAGTTTTTTAAAAGTTGCTTTTTTTAATAACTCGAAACTCATGTTTCGAATTTAGGATGTTAGTTGGTTTTTCGTCCTACCTTAGCTTTATGAGCTTTTTGGGAAAAAACTGGATTCTCAAGATATGATTGTAAAATTACTTAAAATGGCAAAATCTGACAATTGTCGAAATCTGCCAAAAAGGGTAATTTGTTGTTTTTTTATTGTTTTCTTAGATATAAGAGAGTTTTCTCTCATTGTAGCAGGAGAGTTGAAGAATAGAAATTTTGTTATGTTTCAGCTTCTAAATTTTTGTCTCTCATGTTTAATGGCACAATTCTGTTGAGTGTATGTTGTGTGCTGCATCATTTGGTATCAGAGCAGGAAGATGGCTGGGAGAGGAAGAGGAAGAGGCGGTCTTGCCCAGATGCATAGAGAAATGCAAAATCTGCAAAGGCAAATAGCAGAACTTACAACACGGATGGAAACCCAAAGACTGGGTAGAGGAGGAGACGAATCTGATGAAGAGATAGGTCAAGGAGGTGCAAATCAAGATACAGAACATGAAGAAGAAGAATTAGAAGGCATGAGTTTTGAAGAGAGGATGCTCAGGGCCTTAGAAGGGAAAAATGAAGGGATCAAGGTAGATGTTTCAGATTATGCAGGTAGTCTTAAACCAGAGGAGTTGATAGACTGGTTGAATGGCATGAGAAAATTTTTTGAATGGAAATCCATGACAGAGGAGAAGAAGGTAAAATTTGCATGCACCAAATTAAAGGGTCATGCAATGATTTGGTGGGATCATCTTCAAAAGGAACGAACAAGGAAAGGTAAGGATAAGATCAGGACATGGAATAAAATGGAGAAGAAGTTGAGAGAAAAATTTTTGCCCATAGATTATGCGCAAACCCTTTTTCGTAGGTTTCAAAATTTAAAGCAGAACCTCTCTTCTGTGCAAGATTATACAAATGAGTTTTATACACTGTCTATACATATAGAGCATCAAGAAACTGATGCACAAATGGCTGCTAGATATGTGAATGGCTTGAAATTTTCTATTCAAGACGAATTGAGCATGCATCGACTCAACAATATGGAAGAGGCTTACCAATTGGCTCTAAAGGCTGAAGAAAAACAAAACAGACAGTATCATCAGAGGAATAGAGGAGGAAAAAGGGGTACATCAACCCCATTTCGAGGAGGTTCAAATTATGGCGGGGGAGAGTCATCCCATGGTGTGGAAAAACAAGTAGACACTCGGCAAGATCCTCCGAATCAAGCACGAGGAAGGGGATTTCAAAGAGGTAGAGGTTATGGTAGTGGTAGAGGATGGGAAAACCAGAGAAGGCCTTTCACTTGTTTCAGATGTGGAGAAGAAGGTCATAGGGCATTTGAATGCTCCAATTATAACATGCAAGAAAGAAATCAAGGAGGACAACCTAGGGTGAACATGATTCAAATGCAGCATGAAGTGGAAGGGACAGAACTGGAGGTTCCACCAGATGTGGGAGAAAGTCTCATGATGAGAAGAGCAATGGTGATTCCAGAGAAGGAGAAAACACAAGCCAAAAGCTCTGATGGTTCATGGATTCGAACCAATATCTTCAGAACCAGATGCACTTCGGGTGGCAAGGTATGTCAAGTCATTGTTGATGGAGGTAGTTGTGAAAATATGGTTTCTAAAGAAATGGTATACAAATTGAATTTACACTGTGAAAAACATCCTCATCCGTATCGCATTGCATGGTTTAAAAAGGGAAATGAAGTCACTGTTGATAAAAGATGCCTAATTAAGTTTAGCATAGGGAAGATCTATCAGGATGAGATATGGTGTGATGTTGTCCCAATGGATGCCTGTCATGTGTTATTGGGAAGGCCATGGCAGTATGATAGAAAAGTTATGCATGATGGAGAGAAAAACACATACACCTTTTGGAAAGATGGCGCTAAGGTGATTTTATTGCCTCTCAAGGATGAAGGAAAAGGTGAGACCATGTTGTCTGAAAGAGATCTTGTTAAAGAAATGAAGGTGACAGGGTGTTGCTATGCATTAGTAGTGAAAAAAGGTGAAGAGGAAGACATTTTAGTTCCCCCAGAAGTAGCCGAGTTGTTGAAAGAATTTGTTGATGTTTTACCTAATGAATTGCCTGATGGTCTACCGCCAAAGAGAGATATTCAGCATCATATTGATTTGATTCCAGGAGCAACTCTACCCAACCAAGCAGCTTATAGGATGAATCCAACACAACATGCAGAGATGAATAAGCAAGTAACAGAACTCCTAAGTAAAGGTGTGGTGAGAGAGAGCATGAGCCCATGTGCTATACCTGCATTGTTAACCCCAAAAAAAGATGGAACATGGAGGATGTGCACTGATAGCAGAGCAATTAATAAGATTACCATCAAGTATCGGTTTCCTATACCTCGTATGGAGGACATGATGGATGTCCTTGCAGGGGCTAAATATTTCAGCAAGATCGACCTACGAAGTGGCTACCACCAAATCCGGATTCGAGAAGGGGATGAGTGGAAGACAGCCTTTAAGACTGGAGATGGATTATATGAGTGGATGGTTATGCCATTCGGGTTATCAAATGCACCTAGCACATTTATGAGATTGATGAACACTATACTACACCCTTACATTGGTAAGTTTGTGGTAGTTTATTTTGATGATATTTTGGTATTTAGTAATAGCAGAGAAGAGCATCTACAACACTTGAGGATCATCTTTGGTGTGTTAAGGAAGGAGAAGCTCTATGCCAATTTGAAAAAGTGTAGGTTCATGCAGGACAGTTTGGTTTTTTTAGGCTTTGTCATTTCTAAAGATGGTGTCAGAATGGATCCAGAAAAGGTCAGGGCAATCCTAGAATGGCCTAGTCCAAGCAGCATCACAGCGATAAAAAGTTTTCATGGCTTGGCCACTTTCTATCGAAAGTTCATTCGCAATTTCAGTAGTATTGTAGCTCCTATAACAGATTGCACCAAAGGGAGGGAGTTTGTATGGACCAAGGATGCTGAGGAGAGCTTTAAGTACTTGAAGAAAAAGGTAACAGAAGCACCTATACTTGCATTGCCAAATTTTGATAAAGTATTTGAAGTAGAATGTGATGCCTCCCATGTAGGAATAGGTGCTGTACTTAGCCAAGCTAGCAAACCTATAGCTTTCTTTAGTGAAAAGCTGAATGTAGTGAGAAAGAATTATTCTACTTATGATTTGGAATTTTATGCAATTGTCCAAGCATTGAGGCATTGGAGACATTATCTAGTTCCCCAGGAGTTTGTATTGTTTACAGATCATATTGCACTGAGGTGCTTGAACACACAGAAAAAGTTGAATAGTAGGCATGCCAAGTGGGTCTCTTTCTTGCAGGGTTACAACTTTGTGTTGAAGCATAAGTCTGGAAAACAAAATCAGGTTGCAGATGCGTTAAGTAGGCGTGTTGCACTTTTGACCACAATGGAAGCTGAGGTGATTGGTTTTGATGCCATCAAAAATTTGTATGAGTCTGATGATGATTTTTGGGAGATTGTGGAACAATTGAAGGCACCAATATCTGGTAACTTGGATCACTTTAGGGGTGAATATTTTATGCAAGATGGGTATCTATTTAAAGGAAAACAACTATGCATACCGGCTGGCTCTATGAGGGACAACATTATCAGAGAATTTCATAGTAGTGGGTTGGCTGGACATTTTGGCAAGGACAAGACAATAGCCTTGATAGAAGATAAATATTACTGGCCAAAGATGAAAAGGGATATAACTAAGTATGTAACAAGGTGTAGAATCTGCCAAGTGGCTAAGGGACATTCACAGAATACAGGATTGTATATGCCCTTACCAGTACCAGCTGCACCATGGACAGATTTGAGCATGGACTTTGTGTTGGGACTTCCACATACTCAACGAGGTAATGATTCCATTTTTGTAGTTGTTGATAGGTTCTCCAAGATGGTTCATTTTATTGCCTGTAAGAAGACTAATGATGCAACGAAGGTAGCAGAGTTATTTTTCTCAGAAGTTGTTAGACTACATGGTGTTCCAAAGACTATTACCTCTGACAGGGATACCAAATTCCTCAGTCATTTCTGGAGGACTTTATGGAAGAAAATGGGGACCAAGTTACAGTTTAGTAGTGCCTATCATCCTCAAACTGATGGGCAAACAGAGGTAGTTAATCAGAGTCTGGGAAATTTGCTGAGGTGTATTGTTGGAGAAAAGCCAAAACAATGGGATTTGGCATTACCCCAGGCCGAATTTGCCTATAATAGTTCTGTTAACCGATCAACAGGAAAGTCCCCTTTCCAGATTGTGTATGGTAGGAATCCTCAGGGTGTTCTAGATTTGGTACAGCTACCAATGAAAGATCGGGTCAGTGATGATGGGGAAGCATCTGCAGAACACCTTCAACAGTTGCAGCACGAAGTGAGACAGAAGTTGCAGGACAGTAATGCGAGGTATAAGAATTCAGTGGATCCTAGTCGGCGACATCAGACATTCAGTGAAGGTGACTTAGTGATGGTATATTTGAGAAAAGAACGGTTTCCTACTGGAACATATCACAAGTTGAAGTACAAGAAAATTGGTCCTTGCAGAATTACAAAGAAGATCAATGATAATGCATATGAAGTCAGTTTACCAGATGATCTCGCTATTTCTCCCGTGTTTAATATTTCTGATTTATATGCATTCCATGGTGAGGATGATGCTGAAGATAGTCAACCAGAGGTGTCATGGCAGAACCACATTCCCCATAAGAAGAAGGAAAAGATTGCACAGATTCTTGATAAGAACACTATCTCCACTCGGCACGGGCGTTACAACAAGTATTTAGTACAGTGGGAAGGATTGCCACCAACAGATAGCACCTGGATTACAGAGTGGGAAATGCAGAGGTTAGATCCCATCCAATGGCAGCAGTTTGAAGACACTCACTTGCAGGAGCTGCGTTCTTTTCAACCAGAGGAGAATGATGCAGGGACTTCCGGAGGTCATAACTTTTGACTCGAATGTGGGTTTTCTACGAAATTTTACAGGTGGATGCGTTATGAGGTGGCCAGTGGTTTCCCAACCTGCCTTAGCGGGTTGGACCTCATCTTGGCACTTTTTCGGGGCTTCAAACTTTCATCTTGGCCCTCAAAATGGCAAATTAGTGTTTTTTTCTAGTTTTTTAAAAGTTGCTTTTTTTAATAACTCGAAACTCATGTTTCGAATTTAGGATGTTAGTTGGTTTTTCGTCCTACCTTAGCTTTATGAGCTTTTTGGGAAAAAACTAGATTCTCAAGATATGATTGTAAAATTACCTAAAATGGCAAAACCTGACAATTGTCGAAATCTGCCAAAAAGGGTAATTTTTTGTTTTTTTTTTGTTTTCTTAGATATAAGAGAGTTTTCTCTCATTGTAGCAGGAGAGTTGAAGAATAGAAATTTTGTTATGTTTCAGCTTCCAAATTTTTGTCTCTCATGTTTAATGGCACAATTCTGTTGAGTGTATGTTGTGTGCTGCATCACATATTAATATTTAATTTTTTGAGTAGTTAAAAAATGTAGTTATGTCATATTTTATATTTAAATATAATTATGGAAATATTGTGTAGTTGATATAATTATTTTAAAAAATATTACATAATATATATATATACTTTTTTAATGATATAAAATATAATTAAATATTTTTCTCACAAATTATTTTTCTTATAAATTATTAATATCAATAAAATTATTGTTATATTAAAATTTAAGAAATAATTGAATTTTTTTACATTTAAAAACTATTTGCTAATTGCTTCTTAAATTACAATTCTATTATTATCTCTTAAATTTTAATATAACAATAATATTAATTTTTTACATTTAAAAACTATTTGCTAATGGCTTTTTAGTACCTACCTTTGCAGTACTATTGCAATGAGTTCTTTTATCTAGTGATTAATCTATCTAGATAAACCAATCAAAACAGAGTATTATTTTTCATGTTAAACAAATTTTGATTCTTCCTAAGTCTATATGAGAAAATTTTAACAAAAAAAATTCAAAAAACCATTTATCTGTGTTGTGATTGGCTCAAAATTTGAGCCCTTAAGGACAGATTTTACAGAAATACTATTTTGGGTAAAACAAACACACTAAAATCAAGGAGAAAAAAATGGTGGGAGGAAAGCAGTTGGCAATACTAACAGATTAACTTGTTTAATTAATTTCAGAGTGGCTAAACTCTTGTCTGGAATTTGTGAAGAAGCTAGATCTAGACAAGTGGCACAAGTTCCAGGAAAACAACTTGCAGGAGTTGCATTCTTTTCAACCAGAGGAGAACGATGCAGAAACTTTTGGAGGTCATAACTTTTGACCCGAGGGTCTTTTGACACTTTTCGGGACCTTTTCTAATCATCTAGGGCCTCAAAATGAGGTTTTAATGATTTTTTCAAGATTTTTCTAAGTTGTTTTTCTAATTAGTTTTCAAACTTTACACGCAATTAGATTAAAAAGTTGAAAATTAGTCATCTTTTAGTTAGTTTCAAATAATTGAAAATTTTCATGGCCATATGGATATGGATATGAAGTTACCAAAAATGGCAATTTTAGAAAGTTGTTAAAATCTGCCAAAAATGGTAATTTTCATTTTTGTATAAATTTGGTATTTATTTTCAAATGATATGCGAAGTTACCAAAAATGACAATTTTAGAAAGTTGTTAAAATCTACCAAAAAATGGTATTTTCGTTTTTGTATAAATTTAGTATTTATTTTTAGCAGGATGGAATGGAATGAGAAGGATAATTTGAAAAATAGTTCTGAGTTTCTGGATATTTTTACAATAATAATACTGTTGAATCTTATGCTGTGAAGTTTGGTTACATCATGTGTTCACTTTCTAAAATTGTCATTTTTGGTAACTTCGCATCCATATTCATACGGCATGAAAATTGTCAATTATTTGAAACTAACTAAAAGATGACTAATTGTCAACTTTCTAATCTAATTGCATGTAAAGTTTGAAAACTAATTAGAAAAACTACTTAGAAAAATCCCGAAAGAAAAAGGCGGCCTACTGAATTTACCAATTCAGTGGGATTTTCAATCAACTCCTCAAAACACATCTAACCACCAAATTTCAGCTCAAATGGACGGGTCAAAAGTTATGGACTCCGAAATTTTCTGCATCATATATATTTGTATCATCCCAAGTAGTAAAATTATATAATAAATGAAAAAGAGACTCAAGAATTGGCAATATTAGAGTAAAATTCAGATTTTCTACATTCTCCAATGCAAACTCCATTGTAGTCTATGCTAACCAAACAAATATTAAATCAAAATCAAAATCAACTAATCAATTCATGAAGAGTATTTACCAATAAATCAGTTCCACATCAATATTAAACAAATATTTAATATAAGAAAAAAAATTTCAAACTACAAAACGCATACTATTATTACAACACTACAAGGCAGGTACTTCATAGATTCATATTTAATATCTATCTAAAATACTTCATAGATTCATAAACATAAGTAGGTAGACAAGAAAATAATTTTTAAATAGTTCTAAAGTAAAATAAAATAACTCTTATGTAAATAAAATAATTCAAACTATATCTCTAGGTACCTATTCCATTTATGTTACAAATATAGTAAAAAATAGGTTATAAATTTTATTTGTATTTTATTATTTTTAAATGAAAATAAATTATTTATTTAGTTTATATTTTACTTAAGAGTTATTTTATTATCAAATGGTATCACTAATATTATATTTATTATTAAATATTAATATTTTAAGGCATAAATGACTGAAATTTAAGGTAAAAGGTAAGAGTTTTTCTTTCATGATCACAACATCAATACTTCTCCCTATTTTGGATGTAATTGCATTAATTTAATTATACTTTACTACTCTCAATTAAAATTTATTTATTACCATCTAGTAATTGGAGCTATTTTTGAAAGGGAGTTTGGGAAATACTTTAATTGTTTAGTGGGATCTTACAATTGTAATGAATAAATTTCATTTTAGAGAGGCCAGTACTAGACACTAAGATTCACTTTGGAGGATGTGAACCTTCTATCTTAAGAAGGAAGGAGTTAATAGTGTTGGGTAAGCACAATCCCAAAGGCTTTTGGAGGGAGCTACAGCAAGAGAGGAAACAAATAGAAAATAATATCACGGAGACTCAATGGTTAGATTATGCAAAACTGCTTTATGAGCGTGACCATGAAGAAGCTTCTCCTCCCAATGTTAGCACGTCAACCGAGCTCTTTTCGGTTGAGGATATCAAACAAGGCATAAAGAAATTAGCAAATGGTAAAGCCCGGGACATTGATGGGTTGCAAGCTGAATTCTTAAAGTGGGGAGTTGAACACCTTGCTCCTCACATCAAAAGAATTTTTAATGAGGTCACGCAGGGGGGCTTTCCAGTGGAGTGGACAACTAGTGTCAATATCCCTCTCTTCAAGAGTGGGGATATCAATAATCCCTCTAACTATCAAACTATCATGGTCAACCCTCTTCTTGGTAAGTTGTTTGGGAGCTTGATCAAGCGTAGAATTAGCAGTTGGGTAGAAAAAGAAGGGAAAAGAGTAAAGGGTCAGGCTGGCTTTAGGCCAAGGCACTCTACCATTGATCACTACATTACTCTTAGGCATTTGATTGAAAAGGCTTGGAACACCCAAGGTGGGGAAGCTTATTGTTGCTTTGTGGATTTTAAAAAAGATTTTAACACGATTCCCAAGGATAAACTCTGGAAAAGGATGGAAGAACTTGGGGTTCCTGATGAGTTTAGAGCGGTCGTTCACAAACTTTATGAGCGTGTTAGAGCAAAAATTAGAACTAGAGAAGGTATGTCTGAATGCTTTGGTAGCAACAGTGGGGTCAAGCAGGGGTGCCCCCTTTCTCCCACTCTGTTTGGTCTTTACATTGACAAACTTGAGGAATGGATAAATAAAACCGAAGGAGGAGGCATCCAGTTGGTCAGTTTTGTGGTAAAGTTGCTTTTATATGCAGATGATCTTATTCTTATTGCAAAAACAGCCCATGCTTCGAGGGATCATTTGAGGGCTTTAGAGCTATTTTGTCAAGATGTCAGGATGCAAGTGAACATTAGCAAGACTAAAGTCATGATCTTCTCTCTAAAAAGGAAACAACAACAAATTAATTTTATTTTCGAAGGTAGCCCGCTGGAAATTGTTGAAGAATACAAGTATCTTGGCATTGTTTTTCACAATAAGCTCAGTTGGGAAACTTGTAGAGCGAAAAGATACAAGGGGGCTGGAGAGCTTCTTACCTTCTTAAAATTCAGGACTACCATGTGGACAAATTAGATTGGGCATAAAAAATTGCATTATATTAAAGAGCTCAATCCCACTTGGGAGCATGGGGATAAAGCCTACTTAAGTGCCGATCTTAAGGGTAAGGCTAGGCTCTTAGTTGCACAATTGAGGACCGGTTCGCACCATCTTAGGTGCGAAACTGGTAGATGGACGGTTCCCAAGAAAAGATGGGAAGATAGGACTTGCATTTTCTACAATAATAGAGCGGTTGAAACTAAACGACACTTCATTAGGGAATGCGATGCGTACAAGGATATTTGTATGCAGCATGATAATAGCGTGAATGTTGGCAGTTTTAGTGTTTGAGGAAGAGAGGCTTCACAACACGGCCCGGCTTTTGGTCAAGATTCATAGGAGACGGGATGACATCGAAAGGAGCTTGAAGAAGTCTTAGTGCGTTGGCGCTTGGTCCCATAGATTGTTTGGTCTCGTGGACATTATTAAAACTCATTCATTCATTCATTCATGAGAACTATATGACATTGCTATTTTAGCACAACCCTTATGATAAATCTAAAAGTACCTTTAAAATATAATTTCTATGTAGAACGAATATAAATAGACAAAAACTATATACTTATTTCATGAAACTAATGAATTTATTTTACTTAGTACAATGTAGGTGTAAGTTGTCCATGGAAGGAGCTTCATGATCTATAATTATTAAGTGACAAGGCTCATATACGAAGGAAAAATGTTGAGGATAAATCCAAATCTTATCTTGGAAAATAGGAGCCCCTTCTTTTTAGATTTTCAAAATTTCAATGATTTCTTGTGAGTTGAGGCTACAAATCTCTCCTACCAACATAGAGGTTTTTATTCACATGACACCATTAAAAGGCACTTGTAGATTTTGGGTAAATTTATGGAGGAAAATTTTCCTTTTTATATTTATGTTGTAGAAAAATTTATGGATCACTAGCCTCCCAAAAAGAAATGCTTGGCTATTTTTTTTACTATTAGTTACTCCTATAAAATTCATAGGATCTACGGATTATTAAAAGTTCCTAAATTTTTCAATAACACTTGCTAAATTTTCTTAAGTAACACCCTCTAAAAGACCATAGTATATTGGGTAAGTTTATGGAGGAAAATTTTCCCTTTTTATATTTATGTTGTTGGAATGCAATATTGCAATTTTAAAACAAATCATAGGGATCACTCATGTCCCACAAATTCTCAACTAATTTTTTTTACTATTAGTTGCTCCTATAAAATTCATAGGATCTGTTATTATTAAAAGTTCCTAAATTTTTCAATAACACTTGCTAATTTTTTTTAAGTAGCCCCCTCTATAAGACCATAGTAGAGAGGACATGCCCAAACCCTCTCTTATTATGATATTTAAACTAAATTGACTTAAACCTAACTTAGTTCTAGTGGAATCATAATCATAATAGTACGCATTTGTATAATCATATACATATATTTAATACTTGTACTAGCAATAATAAAAATAATTTGAATCAACATCAAAACTGAAAATTTTGCACTCAAAAAAGTGCCATAGTTTAAATTGTCTAGTATTCAATAGTTAACAAACAAAAGAGTATGGCACTTTCAAAACCCCTTTCTCGGGTTCATAGCTCTGGTTAAAAACGTTTACCTATAAAAACAAACCAAAAAAAATTAACAATGGACCATTTTGAAGGGAAGGTATTTTTTTAAGCCCTGGTTTGATGGAAATGGAAATGGATCTTTTTATAGTCTACAATGTTGGGGACCTGATTTTGGGTCTATAGGTGGCTTATAACATATGAGACTACCTCATACTCCCAATATGCAAGAGGCACCTAACTATGGTGTTATTGGGGGCAAAAGGGGTCCCTATTGCCTTTTTCTTTTCAAGTTTTTAAAGGTGTGTCATTCCTTAATATGTGAACAAACCTCGTGAAGTGCGAGGGATGGTCTGTAGCATTTGGCTCCGAAAGTCCGGGCGACAATGTTATTCTCTCTCTCTCTGTTGTAACACAGGATTGGCTCAATCAAGTCTCTTTTCTTCTTTGTTTCCTGTTGCTCCCCCTCACCTATCTCGGGGAAAGATGGGCTATGTTACGGCTGTTCTTAAATATCATCCACTTCAACAGTCTAAGGTCAATTTTGGCCAATAAAAATAGGACAAATATTTACCACTTTTTGTTGTGAATGAGGTGTAAAATTTCTATTGGCTATTTGACCATTAAAGTGGATGATATTTAAGTAGAGTGGTTAAGGCAGGGGCGGTGAAATCGTTTAAAGATTGGGCGCAGTGGATCTATGTCTCCTCAGCTAATGGCTGCCCGATCTTTGGTGGAATGGGTTTTGATTGATTCGAGAGGGCGGCAGGGCAGCGTAGTGAAGAAGAGGAAAAGAAGAATTTGGTTGATAGAGGCGCCGTTATCAGCAGCAACCAGTCCTTCGCCTTGTCTGGAATGGAAATTCTTGCAGGTATTCGGTGAATGTGCAGCTGGAGAAGACGTTCAAGAGGGTAAGTAAGTCTGTGACCGCCTCAATTTTTTTGCCATTGGCCGCCAATCCACTCAGCGCTTGATTATATGCATCAATGTTGTGGACCGTAGTTTTGTGTTGTGTAATTGAACTGGGCAGAGTGGTTTTGCCTTTGCCATCCTTTTCAGATTTCCGGAGTACCCACAAACGCAGGCTGGAGAACCCACAAATGTTTGTTCTGTTTTGCAATGGTAGTTTGATTGATCAATTTGCAGGAAGGAGGCTTCTGCATAGATTAGTATCAACATCACCTCTTGCTTGTTTGGATGGTTCGCCTTTTTCATACAGATTTGTATACTCAAGAAGAAGAATTGTTTATTATCCTTTTGAAGTGAACAAAAAGAAAGATTTTTGGGTTCCTTGTTACTACTCCTTACCCAAACCAACATCACCTCTTGTTTGTTTGGATGGTTGGCCTTTTTCATACAGATTTGTATATCCAAGAAGAAGAATTGTTTATTATCTTTTTGAAGTGAACAAAAAGAAATATTTTTTAGTTCCTTGGTACTGCTCCTTAACCAAACCAACATCACCTCTTGTTTGTTTGGATGGTTCCTTTTTCATACAGATTTGTATACCCAAGAAGAAGAATTGTTTATTATTCTTTTGAAGTAAACAAAAAGAAAGATTTTTGGGTTCCTTGATACTACTCCTTAACCAAATCAACATCACCCTTAATATGAAGAATTATTTGTTTTTCTTTTCAAATGAACACAAAGAAAGTTTTTTTTGGGTTTCTTGTCACTACTTCTTAATCAAATCACTATCTAATCTTAATATGACCCCTATTGCCTTTTTTTAATGCCCTGTCTCTGGGTTGCACTTGGCAGGCACTTTTAGCACGAGTTAAAAGGTCAAGAAAGTGCCCTTAATATAACAAGAAATCAACACCCTTGAGCAGTAGCGTTTGTGTACTTGTGGCCTCCTTCAGCTGTTGAGTGAGATGCAGCATAAACTATCTGGGTTCACTGTTTTAAGTAAATCTGAGGAAGGTGAAGTAGCCTAGTAGGTACAGGCACTCCTGTTAAGCATATTCGCTATAAGGACTCATTACCAAACTGTTAGCTGTTATGGAATATGTGGATAACTTGTTTGCTTTCAAGATTTGCTTTAAAAAAAATAAAAAATGGAAGTATCCTGTCAGATGTTGTGAAGTATACTTTTTATCTTATTTGTTACGAAATACAATACCTCTTGCTCTGCAGGATTTTCATGGTTATCTACATCATCCAAAGTAAGTTTAAGAGCTACTACACTTCAAATATTATGTTAAAGGTTGTGAAATTTGTAGCATGTAACTTGCAACTATTTAGAGATGGCAAGAGTTAAGCTTCGTCTTTTTGATTTGATGATGGATAAAACTTAGATCATATTGTTTCCTGCAGTTTTTATATTTGAGTATGAATTCTATGAGCAAGGAGAGTCCTCTCTTTTTTCTGCCCATTTTTAAGTAGTATGTTTTAACTGGGAGGATGCCCCTGCCAATTCTTATGTTTCTTATGTAGGGTGGATAATGTATGTTTAAGAGTTAAAAGCTTAAAACTATTGTTCATAATTTTGCCAACTTATTTTTTTCAGGAGATGGATGTGATTCAATTTTTAATATCATGTATGGAAATTCATGTGACGATAATGACCATGTGATTAAAATATACTTTTAGAATAAACAAATACATTCAGAAAATTGAACTTATGTATCTCAAGTTCTAGAAGATATAGCAATTGTAGAAAATTGAGTTTATAACTTTGCCGTTGATAAATACATTTGTAAAATTAGTTTATATTATCTTGCAACAAAGGTTTTAGACTTAAGCCTTAGTTTAAGACTATACTTTAAAAATTTGTAATTATATTGCTTATGATTCAAACAACTCTAGCAATCTCTATAAAGATTCTAGTAGCATAATTTTGATTTTTTTTAGAGTTGCATTGATATTTTATCAATATTTTTAGTTAAAATATTTTGCTCCAAAGAGATTGTTCCTATTTTTGTTATTCTTGATTTATTCTTTTAATTATTTATAGTGAGTGTCATGAGAGTCATGTTTATATAATTTTTCTTCAATTTATTGTTTTATTCTTCTTTGGTTTTATTATAGTAGATGATCACCACTACCCTTAAACTATTGTATAATTTTAGAGTAAGATTTTTATAAAAATTGTGTGAAAGTTATTGAAATTGATGTTTTGGATCACATCACATGCTCCATAATCAAGATGAAAAAATATGTTAGGAATGTGGATGAGAGCTCCTTATATAGATAGCTCAAATCAATACATGATGTCGATTGGATCACCATGAGAGACAATTAAAAAAATGAATTAGCCATTACAAACATTAATGGAAAAAAACATGTGATTTCTCAAGTTAGCTCTTAGATAAAATGTCATCTTGCTTAACTATATAACTAAGATTCATCTTTCACATGGCTAATTAAGTAATGGTGTATTACATAAGTTACTCAAATTGATCATGTTCTTCTCACTAATAATAACAACCAATCATTCCTTAGTGTTATGTTAGGCTTGAGAATTGATAAGCAACATACATGTTGAACTAATTTAATGTGGCAGTTTAGCTTCAACATTATCATTTGTTACATGTTTCTTTGCAACTATACTTTATTCGAATATTGTTTTTTGGCAAGAAACACAAAAATAATTTCATTAACTATCAGTTCAAAACAAATTACAAAATCTTGTCGAGACTCCTGCAAAGGGTCCGGTTTGTGGTTCTCCTTTGTCCCATGCGGCCATTGCTAGGGCTGGAGCTCCATCTCGCCCTCTCTCTACTCTCAATCTTCCCTTGTCATTGTCTGTGGTTAGGATGTGATTGACAATGAATTCTTTTATGCTTGTTGAGGTTTGGTCTGCAAATTTATCGGCTTGTGGCCATCTCTTCGTGACCTGCACAAGTGGGTTTTGGATTCTTGGTCGCCTCTTGTTGAGGGCAAAATTGAGTTGTACCCTTGTGCTAGGGGTTTTTTTAATAGCGACCTTTGAATTTGCACATGAGAAGGATCTGGTTTAGATAGCAAGTTATGGATGTGGGGTGAGCATTCCCTTTTGCTCAAGTCGTGGTCTTCCTCTTTCAACTTGCTTTTAGAACCGCTTAATATGAGGCTAGTTTGGGTCAAACTACCCCATCTCCCTCTCCAATTTTGGGAAAATTCTTGTTATGAAGCTATTTGTCACACCCCAAATTTTGACTATGTTTTACTTTTTACTTGCACGTAATTAGTAGTTAATTATGCATGAATTAATGATTTGACGTTATGTGAAAATGTCAGGATAAATCAATGATATCATGAGTTTATGTTTATATGAATAGAATTTAGACATGTGACTATAAGATGTCATGATTATCTATTCATAAGTATATGAATTGACTAACAATGCATTAATCCTAGTTTGGTGATTGTAAGTTGTAACCAGGAAATAGGTTTTCCACCCTCCAAGAAAGAGAGGGAGAGCATCATCAAAGAGAAGAGAATAGACGTATGGATAAGAACATATTGTTGCCATCCAAGTCTCATGCATTCACAGTTTAGTGAGCCTCCATCGAGTTGGTAAGATGTGTTTGACCAATTGGTCTGAGTTTGGTTTTGACTCGACAAATCGTCGATCGTCAACTAGATCCATTAAGCTTAGCTTTTGTCGAAAATTAAGTCAAGATAGTATGACCATCGACAAGGAAATGGCCGAAAGTCATTATTTCTTTGTGTAAAGTAATATAGATTATATTACATGAGAAAATACATGCTAGTAGATAAACTATTTTATTTTCAGTAATTCCCGATTGGAATTCTATTATGTTATTTTGTCTATTTTTGACGTTTATGCAAGTTTGAGAGGAGGAGAATACTTTGACCCCATTCTCGTATCTTGTCGAGTGTTAGAAACAATGTAAGTATATGTCGTATACACCTACATTATGTTGTTATATATATATATATATATATATATATATATATATATATATATATATATATATATATATATTACAACATAATGTAGGAGTATACAACGTATATTGGTGGTCGATAAGCTTCTTAAGGGAATGTGGGAAAAATTGCAAATTTAATGCAAACCACTTTTATGTTAGTGATAGATTCTTGACTCCTTTACTCTAAAACTATTTTGGAGAGTATGGAGGAGCTTTTTGACAAGATAGGGAGTGGTCTTAATGACCAGTTACTCCACCTTCAATCTGCATGTCAATGTCGCATGAGAATAGGTGAAGAAGAGGGCAGGACCTCCGCGATCATGGAACTTAAACCCTTTAAGAAGTAGATCTTAGAGGAGATGTGGGGGGCATCGCAAGAAGCTTTTGGTGAAGGATAGAGAGATAACTAAGTTTTGTTATAGGGAATTGATAGAGCCAATAAAGTGGTGAGGAAGTAGTAAGAAGCGGAGGACTGAGTAGAACAGAGAGCTCTGTGAGAGCACCAAGAACTTCGTTCTCATATGTGAACCACAAGGAAATGATACAGAAACGCAGAAGAAGGCATAGTATAGCTCGGAACGTAAAGTGTTATTCAAAACAGAGATCTTGTGAACGTAGTAACTACGTAGACATAGTCTCGTAGGAAGTATAGAAATTAACTTCTTTAGTTTTGGAACTGCACTCAAAGTGCATAAGACATTTGAGCCTGATTGTTTGATAGTGTAAATATCTTCGAATAATAGTTGAAACCGTAGATTGTAAACATTAGAATGCTTTTGTCAATAGCGGGAAATACTATGAAGACAACCTTGTTGTGCCTTTGTGTTGTATCATTGAATACATAGAAGACTAAGTTGTTTGATAGACATAGGAAATATGTAAGTGATATGATTAGCATTGTTTATTTAGAGACTTCGGTCTATTAGTAATATGTCTTCCACTTTGTTTATTCGGGCTAATATAGTTTTCTATTAGTTGTCAAGACATTATTATGAGTAGATAGCTACCATGTAAATGCAAAGAAGAGATTAAGTTATGTTTTCTCTTTTGAACACAAGGTATTGTGGACATATTCTATTAAAGTCACAATGACATAACTAGTTTAAGGTATATATAAGTGCTGAGATCGAACTTCATGAAAACCCTTATATAAACTTATAAATCAAGAGGAGCAAGATTGTAGAAAAGTTTAGACAAAGATAGATATACATTTCACAATGATTTATATGTATAAGTTTTATTGTTTTCAATCAAAAGATTTTGTGATAGAAATTCATTTATTTTAGAATATATACAATGATTTTGTTATCATTAAAAACATCTAGTATAGTGATGATACAATATCACATATGCATTCTACAACAATGATAAGCATTATCATGATATTCAAAGGATGATATACTTGAGTTCATAACCTTTTCAATATCAAAAGTCGTTGGACTTAAGAAGACCAAGAGGTCAAAAACATCATATTATTCTTGTAGACTCAAACCTATCTAAGTTGAAAGATTGACTTAGTTCAAAGATTAGATATGATAATGAGTATTCATTAAGATTTTATTTGAATGAGGATAAACCTTGTGTTCTATGTTTATATATGATTTGAGAAATGTGAATTCGAACAATGCTCAAGTGGTCAAGAGAAGACTAGATATTTTCGTTTCCATGTTATATTACTATAAACTTATACTTTTGGGAAAACAAGAGTATTTGATATACCAATGTATTGGGTTAGAGAAGTAAAACCCTAGAATCAACCCAAAAAGGTTTAGAAAACTTAAAAGATCTTAAGTCGATTATGACATTGATTTAGTCTATTGTATATTATGGTCGACAGTGAATAGTCGAGAAACCATAGGTCAAGACATGTATAATTTAGGAATAGTCTATGAAAGCATTTATGTTAAATGAAAGATTTTTTGTTAAAGTTAGAAACTTAATATATAACACGAGAGTGTTCTATCTTTGGTTCATTGAGTAGAATGACAGGAAGTCATAGACCCTGGTATTTGCAAGTATGCAATGAGGGACTCTTTGAAAGGTTAAAATCACCTAAACCTACATATAGTATATATCCTAGATTAAGGATTAAATTATAAGTCAGATCGACTAGCATTTGAGTTTAGTCAAGATAAAGTATGTCTAGAGATACTAGTCAAGCTAGTCAATCTGTAGGATGAGGTAGTTTCCAAATCAAGTTAGAGGTGTGTGAACACACGACTACATTTATTGCAAATAACTATTTATATAGAAACTTTGGTCAAAATGATGCATTTGTCTCTACATGCATTAGTCAGTTCACCGTGTCTAGATTACGTGACCTATCAAAATGATCATACTTAGATAGAAGATTGTCTAGAGTTGTATGGTCGATTGACTTACGTAGGACACAACACTAGGACTCAAATGGCAACATGTTGGTTCTTTATGTCTATACTCTTCATGAAGGGTAGGGCCACTTCCAGGAAGGAAGTTATGTGGGGGATCGTCGATCTGTGGTTGGAGGTAAAGCACTCAGATGATGCTCTCCCTCTGTAGCAGAAGACTCGCTGAGACTTATGAGACAGATATCAGATTCCAAATGCAGTACACTTCATAATTGACTTATGATTTTCAAACTTATGTAAAACTATTCTTTTTGCCAAGTGTAGAATATTTGTAAATGTAAAGTGAAATGTTTTTCACTATGATTTTATCTTTGAATATATTGTAATTTCAAGGTTGAAAAATATTCAGAAAAAGATATGCATTTATTTCTATGTAATTATGCAAATGATAAATGAAAAAAAAAAATTCATTCATGTTCAACTTGTTCATTTACTTTCTTAGTAAATTTTGTGAGTAATTCCAAGTAGTATGAGATGGTATGTTACACTATTGGCAATGTTGTTGGTCATTTTTTAAGGTTGATTCAACTACTACCCTCATGGGCCATCCTACATACGCTCATATTTTGGTGGATGTTGATGCCTCTGAGGCTCTTCATGGGGATATTGTTTTAATGGTGGAGGATAGGCCCTGGACTCAGTGGTTTGATTATGAGGTTCTCCCCTTCCATTGCAAATGTTGCTTTACCATCAAACACATGGCTTCTGACTGTCCTTGTTCTCATCGCAAGGCAGACACGACTACATGGTGGCAAAATGCCCTTGTAAACCACTTGACTGTTGGTGATTTTGAGTCTTAGGATGATGGACCTTCTTCTCTCATTTCCCCTGCGGTGAATCATGTGTCTAAGGTGGTATCCCCTGGGGGTGGTGCAGCTTTGGCAATTATTCTTGTTGAGTGCTCTTCTTCAGATATGTCTCTGGTAGCTCTCTCATCAGGTCCCATCCCCCTCATGGTGCGTTGCGATGGGAAGCCCACTCTTGATATGTCTACTGGTTTTGTGCGACATCTAGCTTCCTCGAATAGACACTCTCCTTCCTCATGGGAATTGGCTTTGGTTGAGGTAGTTGTAGAGGATATCCCTCTCCTCTGTCCTCATCTATGAATTCAGATAATGGCGAGGTATTTCCAAATCTATTTGAATCGCATGCCCAGGTCAATGGTGTGCAGATTTCTCGATTGAGGTCCAGCACTGTGTAGGTTGGCCCTTTGTGTTTTGGGGGTTTTTTCTCTTTGGGGCAGCTTGGCTACAACTTTGTTAAGGTTTCAGGTTCTGTCAAAACTTGAGGGTGGTTGTTATTGTTGTAATTTTGGTTTTGTACAAGGTTTATGGTCCCTTTAAAACCATTTTATCTTAATCAAAACAAATTACAAAATCTTGAGGTTTTTTTATCCTTCATAAAGTAAGAAATTGACACTAAAACCCAAACTGCCTAGGTTTAGACAACCCCTTAAGTATCCTAGACTTACCATAAGAATTATCAAAGGAGGCATCCAAATTACTAATAGTGTCATTGCACTTTTTGTTTTAAAATAATATAGACCTGGACTTGTTTTGGAGTATCTACACCTAAGAACATTATCTGGGTAAAGATATTGTACAACTATAACAGTACCACTATATCTATGCAAATCTAACCATGAAAATCTAGACCAAGTAGTCATAGAAGTGAGCATGCATATATGTTAGCATTCCAAACAAATCTCAAAATCTAAAACCATCATTTGTAAGATCTTCTAAGACTTCATCCTATAGCTCCTTCAACATGGTTGTGATCAATGATTAAATTAATAAGATGATCGTGGCCTAATTTACCAATAGAATTCTAATGGTAATGCGAGAACTCATCTCCCTCTGATAGGTATAATCCCATCTTAGCTAAAAGAGTAGCAATTGTTCTTTTCTCTAGGAGTATGGACAACCTTCACTCTTTGAAACATAAATAATAATAAACTAGTCTCTTGTAAATAAATGTTAAAATGCCAATTATGGGGCTATTGTTCAATTCCTTAGTGGCTCTACCAAAGTCATGAAATGTGTTTATATCCAAGCCAACATGACTCTATGACCTAAGGTAGATTAATGTCCTAAGTAGAAAACTAGGGCCTTAGCCATTATATTAAAATGCTCTCCTATATCATTTACCCTCCAAAACTTAACACTTCCTTCATAATCCCTTGCAATAAAACCAATCCCTACCTTTCCTAGGTTACCTCTTGATGCACCATCAATGTTAATCTTAATCCAAGAATGAATAAGAGCTTTCCACAAACTTGAATTTTCCACATCAATTGGAGGATATGGTTCATTTGCAAAAAACCTAAATTTTCTACTAAATGTCTCCCATTGGAGTGAGCCTTAACCTCTGATTGACAGAAAGTTTTTTTTTTGTCTCAATTGCAGTGTGGAGAACTTGCCCTCACACATGCTATGAAAGTCTTGAGATATTTTAGGAGATTATGCAATTCCTTTCAAGTCAAGTTTGTTGACAAATATTTTGGAACTTGGAACTCCAAAATGTCATGAGAAAGGAATTTTTATTGGGGTATCTTTACAACTTTCAACTAGCTCTGAAATATTACACATTAATTTTCTTACCTAACTAAAAATCTTCAAGCATCAAATCCAAATTAGTTGGACAAAAGAGAAATCCAACAATAGATGAGAGGCATTATCCTTAGTTGAACCACATAGGATGCTTTGGGGGGACCATAACTAGCCTCTTCTCTTAAAAAAATTGAGTAAGAAATCTGTCATGGGCAACAAATCAAGGGAAAGAGTTTACTTTTGGCTTGTTAAAGCGAATCCAAACCTAATTCAGAAGCACCCACCGTAAACAACCAGCACATTGTGTGTCGACTATTTTTCTAGATTTTTGACCTCCAACAATATCGACTTCTTCTTCCGACTAGTTCAATCCATAGTCCTTCGTGTTTTCAACAAGAGTAGTCGACAAGATTTCAACAGGAAATTGTTCAGTCAACAGGCTTCGACAAAAATTTTGAGTTGATATGTTGACAACGTACCAGTTGTTTAAGCTCTTCCATTCAAAACCCTATGCCTATCAACTACTAAGTCTTCTTCTAACATAAATATGTATCCTACCTTTACTAATATCTTCATGATCCCTTACATGCGCTGCAACAACATCCTCTCCAACATTCTCTAGTCCTCCAATAAATGCTCTACTTTGGAGATTTTTTCAATATTGTTCTCTAAGTTATCTTTAGCCTACCAAGTCTTCTTCTAACATAAATTTGTATCCTACCTTTACTGATATCTTCATGATCCCTTTCATGCACTCCAACAACATCCTCTCCAACATTCTCTGGTCCTCTAATAAATGCTCTACTTTGAAGATTTTTTCAATGTCGTTCTCTAAGTTATCTTTAGCCTCTTTAAAGGTGAAAGTTCAAAGTTGTGTCACACTTTAAGCCAACTTATCAGCATAAATAAATTTAAACATTTCCCACTAAAAGTCAATTTTGGTGAAACATATGTTCTACGTAAATTCATTCTAGTTAAATTAGATTTGGGCCACAACTTTTCCAACTGGGAATGTCCACTAAATACATATATAATATCACCTTATGACTAATTTACAAATAAAATGAAATTATTTTTTAAAATGATGTTCTAACAACTCTTACTCACATTAATATTTTTTTTAAATCTAAAAATACCCTTTTGTAGGTCTATAAGAGTAGTTTGTAAAAATATAATTTTTTTAATATTTGAATTATTGTTTATCTTTTGTTTTAACTTTTACTAGAAATAGGTTATCAACACCAAAATATAATGTCGATTGTCCTCTCAAGAAAAAATATTAAAGTTTATTAAAAAATTTGAAAAAATATGATGCACTAAAGGAGAGATTCCATATCGAGATGATATAGTTTTTTCTTATTTTGGATAAATAATTAAGACTAAAAGTTACGTCCCATCCAAACAATTGTGTTTTCATTAAACACAATTTCTAAGATTTATTTTAAAATATATATTTATCAAAATGGGAAAAAAAATAATCACTAGAGTTTCAAGTTATAATATTCTAAAAAATTTAAAGGAAACATAAAATCATTACATAATGAGTGATGTCCAGCTGAACTTTGTTTTTTAGCATTTTATCATTAGCTAAATTATAGTGTCAATTTTACAAAAAACTACATTTAAATAATTTTTAATTAAAAAATAAAAATATAAAATATACTAAAAAATCTACATTTTATTAGTTTACATCATTTCAAAATTCAAAACATATATGTTACTTTGTAGTGATTCAAGTTAAAAAGTTAGATTAGTGTTGGTCATTTCCTTTATAAAAATGTGACACAACTTTGAACTTTCACCCTTAAAATCAAAGCACCATGATGAGTACCATATTTTATATCTTCTAAAGACAAAAAGTTAGCCACTTTGTTTTGGGCAAGAGGATCTCTTATCTCTTTGAAGGCATTGAATTGGAGAAATTCTACCAGCAAGGGCTTATTTCAGTCCCTAACATCTTCTTATAAAGGGGGAAAAGTCAATTTGGCCTAGCTGTATTAATGCTTCTAAACTAAATCCCTTTTATACTAAATAAGACTAAGGTGATGACATGTTTTGTTCTTTTATTTGTTGTTTTAAAACATAAATTTAAAATGCCTTAATCTTATCTAAAATATTTTGCCTAGTTATACTATGAGTAATCAAGCAAAAAATGGAGCTAGGAAATAAAAATGGGAATAACAGAAATAGAAAACCAACTATAGAATGGAAAAAAATAGTGAACAAAGAACTTGGGAAGTTAGGTCTAAAGCTCTTTGGCTAGGACGATAGTGCGTCACGTTGTTGTCTGGCTCATGCATCATAGTCTAATTCGTGTGTTATAATCTCCAAGTAATAGAAAAATAAAGTTTATTTCTATAACCTATACAACCTGCACAGTAGAAGATAATAACACACATAATAATACCTTGCAACATACAGAAAAACATAGAAATGTGAATAACTAATCTAAACTAACAAAATCTTGAAATGACAAAAATAAGAAATGAAACTCAAACCTCTGTGCATTTGAAATCCTTCAAGCAAATGTTCTAGGACAAAAAAGGTTGGTGTTGTTTGGGAGCTTACCACAAATGGTCAAACCCCTTGTTTGGTCTTTCAACCTCCACGAGCAACCAATGAAATGAGGAAGATTGGAGATTAGGTGTGCACTTAAGCTTAGGTGCTTCTAAGACTTAAGAGTAGCAAAGTAAAATAGATCCATTAATCCTTGGCCTATGAGGAAAAATACCCTAGTGTGTGTGGATGAGGAGAGAGAGGTAATGAAATGCTCAAGGTGCCAACAATGGTGTAGCAAACACAAGAAAGCCTCTCAAGGGATAATTATGACAATGTTGCAATATATTAATAAAATGGAGAATTAAAAAGATGAATCACACAAGCAACAATATCACCTGGATCATGGAGAATGCAAACTATAATGACTATGGTCTCGACATATGTATTCAAAAGTTGATGGAGCTTTTGGATGCTAATGGTAGAATCGCTAGAGTGTTGTTTAAAGTATTTTTGTGCTCAAGAATGTTGGAAAATGGTGTGGAATGTTGTAGGTGCTAGAAGAGTTCAAGTTGAATGTAATAAATAGATTCAAAAATCATCTTGTAGGGAAGTTCAAGAGGCCTGCAAGGGTGAACTAGCTATTGAGATTTGTTGATGTAGGTCAAGGTTCAGGGGCTTTGACAAGCTACTGAACTGGGCAATAAAATAAAACAACACACAACAATAAAATTAAAATGTCTTTATTTATTTGCAACAGGAAACATTACAAGAAAAGTTTAATGACATTCATACATGCCTTGGCCTAAGTCTTACAATCATTTCAATAACTAGATCAGACTATCCTAGCCTTCCTATGAAAATCCAAAACAAACAACTCCAAATCCTTAAATTTGCAGAAGAAGTTACAACAGAAGCCAAAAACTCATTATGGAAAAGATTGCCTCAAAAAGCATGAAATTTCACTTTTAAATGCAAAAGAGGTGGCCACCACACATCCTATCATGAAGGGGCACGTGTCATCCTCTTACTGGCTCTCTTGATTGGTTGTACAGGCAGTTAAAACCATTTTTTTCACTTTCTGGGCACTTTCAGGCGGTGCAGCAGAAAAACGTGACCCATCGGGATATTGTGGGATTTCAGAAGTCATCTGCATATTGCGGGATTCAAGGGTGATATTTCAGGGGTCATCTACATATGTGGGATTTCAAGGGTCATTGGCATATATCTCGTTGGCAGGGAAAGTTCTGCATATCCTGTTAGAGACCAAAGTTTCGCCCAAGCATAACTTACTCCAATATTATCAAAACTTCCCCAAATTTGAACTATAGACACCCATTTGGCTCTTCTTTGAGGTGAAGTCATCATTTGGACTTGAACCAACTAGAATTCTTAGAAAATTGATCACCAACTCTTGCAACAAAAACAAGAAAGAAAAACAACAAACAAAAAATATTTTTTTGGTTGATGAGGATTGCTCATGGGCTCAGATGCTCCTGCATTATACACGCTAGGTAATTGAAATGTTTCATGAGTTGGAAGCTCATGAATATTTTGGCAAGTCTGGAATCAAAATTCCAAACTTGGCTATCTCTACAGCACTTAGTCAAGAAGCTTCATTTGCAACTCTGTTCTTCCATTGGACCAGGTATTCGATGTAGTCCTTTCCTCTGGTCTCTTTAGCCACTCGGCAGTTAATCACTCTATCTACTTCTTCCATCTTCTTTTTAGGTAACTGATCTAACCATCCTTGTGCATCAAGCAAACGTGAGTGTGTACCCCCTCGTAAACTTGTCTCTCCTTCATGGAACTTGTACAGATCAACAACATTAAAAATAGGAGATATGTCTATCCCTGCTAGTAGCTCAATCTCATAGGCATTGGATGAGAACTTCCTCAACAACTTGCATGGGCCTATTTTCTTAAATTTTAACTTATTGTATGTTCCCCGTGGAAACCTTTCTTTCCTCAAATGTGACAAAATGAAGTCACCTACATGGAACTCTTGTTCCCTCCTATGCACATCAACATGTTCTTTGTATTTGCTGGCACTTTTCTCCAACTTTTCATTCACCTCCTTGTGAACCTCATGAATGTATTCTGCAAAATCTTCAACTACAACACTCTTCATGTTCAAATTTGCACTCTCTCAGCTCATCAACACCTCTTGGCCTGTACCCATAAACTATTTAAAACGAGCTCTTTCCTACACTTTTGTTCACTGAGTTGTTGTAAGCAAATTCTTCTTGTGCCAAAATAAGATCCCATTGATGTGGTTTGTCTACCACCAAAAATCTCAACAAGTTTTCCAAGCTTCTATTCACAACCTTGGTCCGTCCATCAGTCTGGGGATGATAGGCTAAACTGAATCCTAATTCAGTGTCCATCTTCTTCCATAATGTACATAAAAAATGGCCAACAAACTTTGTGTCCCTATCTGATACTATGCTCTTAGGCAATCCATGCAGCCTAACTACCTCTTTGAAAAATAATGTAGCTATGTGGGATGCATCACTAGTCTTCTAACATGGTATGAAATGAACCATCTTTGAAAATCTATCCACTACAACAAAAATGGAATCATTACCTCGATGTGTTCAAGGCAGTCCCAAAACAAAATCCATACTCAGGTGCTCCCATGGTCTCTCTAGTATAGGCAATGGCTAATATAGTCCTATGTTTTGTATTGCTCCTTCAGCGTGTTGATAAATTTTGCAACCTTGTACCAGTCTCTTCACATCTGCACTCATTCCAGGCCAAAAATAACCTTCACTCAGTTGTGCCAATGTCTTATCTACTCCAAAATGTCCATTCAAGCCTCCACTATGCTTTTCTCTTATTAATTTCTCCCTCATTGAACCTCTGGGTATACATAATTTCTATCCTTTGAACAACAAGCCATCTTGGATTAAATACTCCAACGATGGCATCCTATCTCCCTCCACTGGACTTCTACTAGTTGTCCATGCTTCCTTAAAATCAAGATCATCAGGATATAATTCCTTCATTGCATCAAAGCCAACAACACTGACCCTTAACTCATTCATCAACAAACACCTTCTGCTAAGTGTACCTACTACCCTGTTTGACTTACCACTCCTATTTTTCAAGACAAAAGAATAACTTTGCAAAAACTCCACCCATTTCATATGCCTCTGGTTTAACTTACCTTGATTGTTGATGTACTGCAAGGCATGGTGGCCTGTGTACAATACAAACTCATTTGACAACAAGTAGTGCCTCCACTTCTTCAAGGCTTGCACTATAGCATAGAATTCTTGGTCGTAAATTGAGTATTTCCTCTTTGCTTCATTTAGTTTGTCACTAAAGTAGGCAATGGTTCTACCTTCTTGACTTAACACTCCCCCAATTGCACTACCACTAGCATCACAATCCACTTGAAACACTTTGCTAAAGTCTAGCAATGCCAACACTGGTTGTTCTGTGACTTTCTTCTATAACAAATGAAAGCTCTTTTCTACTGCAATTGTCCATTGAAACTCTTTCTTAACACCCTTCATTGTCTTGGTGATTGTTTCACATATTCGATTGAAATTTATGATGAACTTCTTGTAGAAGCTCACCAAGCCATGAAAATTTCTGGCCTCAAACATGTTTCTAGGTGAAGGCCGATCCATTATTGCCTTAACCTTCTCAGGATCCATCTTCAACCCTTCTTTACACACTAAAAAACCTAGATATACTAGTTCCCTTTGCATTAAACTACGTTTATCCAAGTTTACAAGCAACTTTTCTTCTTTTAACCTCTACAAAATTGCCTTTAGGTGCAGCAGGTGTTCCTCTTTTGTTTTACTAAAAACCAGAATGCTGTCCAAATAAACAATGACAAATGTACCAAGGAAATGTTTCATTACCTCATTCATCAGTCTCATAAAGGTGTTGGGTGTATTTGTCAACCCAAATGGCATCACAAGCCACTCATACAGTCCATCCTTGGTCTTGAATGTTATCTTCCATTCATCACCTTCTCTAATTCTGATTTGGTGGTATCCACTTTTCAGATCAATCTTGTTGAAGTACTTTGTTCCACTCATATAGTCCATCAAGTCATCCATACGAGGCAATGGAAACCTATACTTAATGGTTATCTTGTTTATATAGCCCTTGAATTAGTGCACATTTGCCATTTCCCATCTTTCTTAGGTCTGGGTACAACACATGGACTGAGGCTCCTTCTAATCAGTCTCTTATCCAACAACTCTTGCACTTGTCCAGTCACCTCTAAACATTTCCCATTGGCATCATTCTATATGGTACCTTATTTGGTAGGCTTGCTCCCAGTATCAAGTCCATGCAATGACTTATGCGTCTAGCTGGAGGTAATCCATTAGGTAAGTCCTTCATTGGAATGTCATTGAATTCATTTAGAATTTCTTGAACTTTTGTGGGAACTTCTACCCATTTCTCTGCTGTAATAATTTATGCAATCTGAGGTAGAAAGGCATAACATACCTTCTCCTTCCTGATTTCCTTCAGGAACTGGTTTCCAGACACTAGACAAACCCTATTGGTTTTCTCAACCTCCTCATCCTTATCCTTCAAAGGATTCAACACATACTCAACCCCATTCTTCATGATTTTAATGTAATTACTCTTGCCATCATGAATGCCCTGCCTATCATATTGCCAAGGTCTACTATGGCATGCATCCATTGGCATAACATCACACATTATCTCATCTTTGTAATTCTTGATATGAAATTTAACAAGGCATTGTTCACTTACCAATAATTGATGTCCCTTTTGCAGCCAAGAAACCTTGTAGGGAGTTGGGTGTTTCAGCCTCTTCAGTTTCACCTTCTCCACCATCTCTTCTGACACTAAGGTTTCAATGTTGCCACTGTCCATAATGACCTTGCAGTATTTTCCTCTATACTTACATCAAGTTCTAAACATATTTCTTCGTTGTTTTGGTTCCTCTTGTACCTTCTCTGGTGTTAAAAGAACTTTCCTTAGCATCAAGTATTCTCCACCCTTGGGTTCTTCTCTAAATTTTGGTGAGGCTACACTTGCGATACTCTCATCCTTAGCTTGTGCTATATGGACTCTAGTCTCTTTTCCTTTGCCACTGCTCTGTTGTACTTGAGGACATTCAAATGCCCTATGTCCATCCCACCCACACTGGAAACATGTTCCACTAAATCCTCTTCCTCTTTCAGAATTTTCTCTACCTTGAGAGTGATCACCCCTTCCTCTACCTCCTTGGGTACTGGTCTAAGAAGAACTCGCTTCTCCTAGCTTATCCTAAAAACCACTGCTAGGATTTGATTGCTCTTTTCCTCTTGAGGGTTTACCTTTTCCCCTTGAACTATTTTGTTTTCTAGAGATCTTTTCCTTTGTCTTTAATGCAAATTGATAGGCTTCTTCTACATTGGTAGTTCTGATCATGCTAATTTCATCTTGGGTAGAATAATGCAAACTATTTACATAGCTAGAGACCTTCTCAACATCATCTTCAATGCAACTAGCCCTAATGTTCAATCTGTAAAACTCCTCGATGTAGTCTTGCACACTTTTCTCCCTCTACTTGAGGTTATATAACTTCTTGAACATGGTGATCTGATGATCTGCTAATAAAAACTTTGCCTTCAAATTAGTTATCATCCTCTCCCAGGTTTTAATCTTTTCCTTTCATTTTCTTTGCCCCTCAATCTGCGTATGACCCCACCATAAAGATGTGTGTCCCTTCAAATTTGTAGTTGCAAGCTTTACCCTCTTAAGGTCTTCAATGGATTTCAACTCAAAGTACTTATCTACCTCTAAGATCCAATCTATCAACTCCTATGGATTCAGACTACCACTACAACAGGGTAGTTCTACACAAGGTTTACTAGCAATCTTTATCATTGCACTCAGAAACTTTCTTTCATGTTCATCTCCTCCTCGTTATGCTTCTTCTTCACTGACTTCTTCCTCATTATCACTCACATCCTCTACATGTACTCCTTTGCATTGTGTTCTTTCCATTGCATCCAACCTAACTATGATGCCTCTCAGTATCTCTACCAATGTTGCATCTCCAACTATTGGAGCAGCTTCTCTTCTACCTTTGGCTCGATGTGCCATGTCTGTAAACCCTCTATAGTTGTAGGTTTTCTTTTCTTCACTCTTCCTACAACAATCTTCTCAAGGACCTGTTGTGTTCCTCACAACCCACCCCATTTTGCTCCAAAATAAGGACCCCCCTTCTTTACTTGCCTCAGGTGTTGTTAAGCCTTATTCTTATTTGGGCAAGGTTGTATGCATTTGCCTTAAGTGTTTGGCCTTAATGATTTAGTCTTTTGATGATTTCATGCCTATCAGAGTTTCAAACTTTGTCCTTCTGGCATGCCATAAGGGGTAGGTCTGAACTCCGTGCTTTGTTTTCTTTTGACTTGGTCATGCTTTTGAATTGCTTTGCCTTACTGTCGGGATACAGGGGTTTGTCATGACAGCATGATAGTAGAAGCATCCCTGATACTTCAACTCTTGGACTGTTGCCTTTACTCATGTGGATATTATTTCGTCGGGGTTAGTCATCTTGGAATGATTGTAGAGCATCCCCCGACATCCCGTCTCCAAGAACACTAGTTTGGGGATGGTAGATCACCTGCACTACTTTGGGGGTTGGCCTTTCAGCTTGCCTATTGGTCAGCTTTGTGGCGTGAGATTTGATTTTCCTCCACCTATACTCGACGGTGCATTAATGGTGGTCTCCTGCGTGTGTGACTAGCTACTTTTAAGGTTTTTTCGAGCCTAATTGTTCCCCATTTTTACTTTCTCGTGATCTGGTTGCTCCTGTGTGCGTTGAATTATTTTGAGCTTTCTAGATTCTCTCATTTCTGTTGTGCGAATTCATGTCTAGATTGAGCGATTGTTGAAGCTGGTGTGTGTGCACTTCATTTTCAAGTCTTTTCACTAAGGTTTTGCATCTTTTCTAGGCTAGTTTCGTGCTCTTTTCCTCTAATTTGATTTGCATGTTTCAATCTTTTGTGTTGGAGGTTTATAGTTGGTTACCCTTTGTTGTTTTAAGTCGAATTTAGTTGTTTTTTATTAAATTTTTTGTGCCTCTGGATTTGGGGATAGAGTTTACTGTTTTTCCTCTTTAGAGTCGTTAAATCCATTGGCACATTTCTTAGATGTTGTTTTTGACTTAAGGTTTCTTGTTTTAAAAGTTAGATTTTTGTTTTAGTCAAAGTCTCGGGGTGTCTATAGTGTCTTTGCTATGTCTAGTAAACTTGGTGGTAATCACACAATCCAAAGGAATAACCTACTGAACAATCCACTATTACCCTTAAAAATACCTCATTGAATTATCAACCAGGTCTAGTAAGCTTGTGATGGCACAGGCACTGTATGTGCTTTCAAAGATCAACTTATCTAACTCATCTAGTGCAGTATCATAAATCAAAACTACTTAATGACAAAAGATAGTAATGCTACTACAGTTGCTACGGGTACTTGCAATATAAGACTATAACAATGACTGTTAATAAATGAATTCTAAGATTTAACTGGGTATTGATAACGTATCCCATCCTCCGGAGTATCACAAGTCAAATGAACTAAAACAACTTAAGAATCTAATTGATCTTACATTCATGAAATAACTGCTACAGCAATAATAACATGCAAGAAATAAAGTGAAGGATAGTTATCCTGAGTGGCCCTTGCTCAGGTGATTGCCTCACTGCTTTTAACTCAAATCTAGTTCTCTAGATTAACATAATCATATTGATTCTAATTCATTCATTACACAATCTTCTCAAAATCACATAAAATCTTGCTGAACTGTAGTATTCATAAACTCATAATCAAAATAATAACATAGTCTGCATAAATCTGGAAAAGATTTAGATAGCTATATCTACGACAGAACAAAAACTATTTCAAACTAAACTTAGCTAACAACTTGACTACCTCGACCGCCAAGCCATACATATAGGCATGAGGGAGCTTATTGAAATAGGTCTCTTAACTAAAATCATAAAAACACCACTCCATACAAACCAGAGTGTAATGAATGCTAACAACAATAACTGAAAAAAGAAGGAAAGAAGGGTCCTAATAAAATTGGAACTCTTTGCTGAAATAGGGGAACGTGGACTGGTTGAATCAATCCCGTTGGTCTTCTAGTTGCAACAGACTCCTTCAAACTTTCAATCATCTTATTGATTACCGTCATGATGTGTGATTATCTCCATCGAGTGTCTTCATGTCATGGCTTTTGCACTTAGTCAAGTTTGGAACCTTCCCGGCTCTGCTACCTCAAAATGTTGTGGCTACAGGGTGCACCTTGCAGTTGATGCAAGTTACAGTCCTTCTTCTTTAGCTGCAGGAGTTAGTCCATAAACATGTACAAAATACTAACAACCATAATCAACAAAAGCATTCTCTACAATCCATACATTCCCACACATAACATACAATTTTCATCATATTATAATCATATTTTCATATACTTAATAACCAGGTTCAAGTCTGCATAATGATCATAAGGGATAACATAATTTAGAAATATGCTTAAAATAATGTCTAGGAATGTCTTTCAACTTGCATAAAACTATAAGAAAATAGACTAATAACTAGGCTCATCAGTGTCGAAGATCAAACTTCTGATCTTTTTCCTTCCTTTTGAGTGGCTTAGAACCTTCCCCTCTAATCCTATTGGTTTCATAGAAGTATTTAGGTTTTGTCAAGGTTTGGGCGTCAGGTGTTCCGAGTTCTGTCTTCTTATTAGTATTGGGTAGAGGTTACTCCCACCCTTCGTGTGTTGATTACTTAGTAAGGTGTCAGGGTTCAGGCACCAAGATTCCTAAGTTCTCCCTTCCACTTTGTTTTCCTTGAGTAGGAGTTGGCCCCGCCTCCCGACTCCCGACCGCATAGCTTATGTCGGGGTTCAAAGTTTAGTCTTGAGTATTAGCGGCTTCCATTAATAGACTATGTTGTCAAAGTTTGACTGTCGGGCCTTTCTCCTTAGCTCTTCTCTTTCTTTTGAGACACAGAAGGGGTAAGACCCGACCTCCGATCTTCGACCAACACCTGAAAGCTGCATTTTTACTGTATTAAGACACATATGATGGCTCTTATACTTTCATGATGATCTAATTATGACTAATCTTATAAGGAAACTACAACACTGTTGAAGAAAATATGTGTGTAGGTGCAGATCAATGGCTGAAGTCCCACAAGAAGGTGACAAAAAATAAGAGTTCAGGGGGTATCTACCAACTTTGAAGGTTACAAATCCATATCCTAAGGTTGGTGACACAAACATTAGATACCTTGACCCATGGAGTTACTTGCAGCAGCTATGAGGAGAGGCAAATAAATCCTTCCAAACACAATGCATGGAAAATGTTGGATTGCTTTAGGCTACAGCTTTTCCAGTCTTAGTACAGGCCCCTGAATTGGTCCTTGCATGTGCCCAAAGGTACAAGACAGGAAGTAAGAAGATCATTGGACCAGCAGGACATGTTGTCCTGGACATTTCTTCTGATATGGTGGACAAGGTCTTTGGCCTGCCCACCTATCCTGACTATGATAAGATCACAGAGAACACTGCCCTCACCTTCTAAAGCAATAAAATAGGGGCAGCCACAAGTTATATGAATCAACACCTCTTGACTGTTAGATCTAGGGCACACAACTGAGGGGGGTGAATCCGTTGTATAAAAACTTGCTTCTACTTCAAACACTTGAGTCTACTTTGTTAGTTAACAGTATATCAATTAACCATTCATCAAAGCATAAAGCAAGAACACCGGAGCAGATAAACATCAACACATTAGACACCAAGATTTTGATGTGGAAAACCTGGTTAAGGGAAAAACCACAGGGTGATTAACCCAAGGATTATTCTCTATTAGAAGAATAAGAAAAATGGATGGCACATGCCAGTCAGGGCTCACTACCTGAGCACACTTCTCACAAAGAGGCACATTGCCTACAAGAGACACACTGTCTACAAGATCATAAGTATTACAAACTTGAACTGGAGAATGACATCTTCACCATGTCTGGATCAGTTCCATTTAAGCCCAAGACACTCCTGCTCAGCCTTTCGCTCTTTCGCTATACCACACTCATCCGCTCCACAACAACCCTTTGAAATGAACTCACAAACCTTTATTTATACAAGGCATCGACTTAGGAACAATCATCTAAGTCGGCAATCATCCACAAGAACATTCGCAAGATGAATAACTCATCCGGTTGGCCAGTCTGAATAAGAACATCTTCATCTGGAAAAATATCTTCAATTCCAGGCTCTAACACTCATGCGGACTGACAACACAACCTCAACATGATCCAAGAACCTTCACAAGCTTGCCTAAATGACCAGGTACATCCGCACTTCCTCTTCCTACTAGAATCTCTTCTCCTCTTCATCTGGAACTTCAAGAACACAGTCTGTCGCGACTGTCAAACTGAAACAGGTTCTTTTGGACCTCCAAACTATGTACAAACTGAGATGACACATCACAAGGACATCAAAAGCACTCCTTCCAATCCGCAGAATCTGACAATGCACTTCCGGATCTCACCGGACCTTTTTGTAACACTCTGTCACTCCGGAGCATCTCCCGGAACCAGTTCTACTTGATCGATCACAACTTCTTCATATCTTCATGCGGACCTCTGAAATTTTAACTAGAACATCTCAAGACTCATATCTACAAACCCTTTAATCCGCATCCTCTGATCCTCAACCTATTGAGTACTTTTGCCTTCTTCTCATCACTGTTCTTCACTGTTCGTGATTGAGACTAATTTTCTCAATATCCTCAGCGCACAGGTCATCCAATCCTTCTTATCAATGCAATATGAGTATGTTGACATCAATGACAACACTGGTTAACCTCATACTTGCAACAATCTCCCCCTTTGTCATTGATGGCAACATATGATGTGAAAAACCATCAAGACAAGAACTTCTCCTTTCTGTCACAGCTCCCCCTATCAGCAACAACTCTTCACATGTCTTCTCTTCCTTTACTACTCCCCCTTTGATCATCAACCACTTGTTTTTCACATGTCTTCTCTCCCCCTTTGACATCAATGGCAAAGGGCTCATACTTGCAATTCTAACACATTAGAATCATACCAGCTACTCCCCCTTAGTAGCAGCTCCCCTTCATCAATCCGGATCACAAGATATGACCGTGATACCCACCGGACTGATGCACAATAGTGCATCCTAGTTCATCACCAGAGGGGCCATGACCCCTAACTTGTCCCAGAGATACTCAAAAGAGTCCTTGGGAAGAGGTTTAGTAAAAATATCTGCAATCTGATCCTTGGAGGGTACATACTCTAGTCTGACTTCATCCTTGTTCACTTCTTCTCTCAGAAAGTGAAACTTGATAGATATGTGCTTGGTCTTAGAATGCAACACCAGATTCTTTGAAATATTTATTGCACTTGAATTATCATAGAAAATTGTGATAGGCTCCTCATATTCTACTTTAATGTCTCTTAGCATTTGTTTCATCCACAAAATTTGAGTGCAACTACCTACTGCTGCAATATATTCTGCTTCAGTTGTAGACAGAGAAATTGCCTCTTGTTTCTTGCTTAGCCAAGAAACTAATCTTTTTCCCAAAAAGAAAGCTCCTCCACTTGTACTCTTCCTATCATCCACATCTCCTGCCCAATCTGCATCTGTATATGCATGAAGAGAAAAATCCTAATCTCTAGGATACCATAGACCATACTCAACTGTTCCTTTCAAGTACCTAAAAATTCTTTTGATTGCCATAACATGAGATTCTCTAGGATCAGCCTGGAATCTTGCCACAAGACCAACAACCTGCATTATATCTGGTCTAGTCTGAGTGAGATACAATAAACCTCCAATCATTGATCTGTACTTTATCTGATCTATTTTAGGAGAATCATCATCTTTGCTCAACTTACATTCGGTTGCCATAGGAGTGTTCATTGGCTTTGAATCTTCCATTCCAAATTTCCTCAACAATTCTTTCACATATTTGGTCTGAGAGATAAAGATACCTTTCTTTGTCTGAGTAATTTGTAGACCCAAGAAGAAATTCATTTCACCAAGCATTGACATTTCAAACTCACTTTTCATTTGATTTGCAAAGGTTTTACACATACTGTCTCTTCCTCCAAAAATGATATCATCAACAAATACTTCAATAATCAAGATGTTTTCATTATCTATTTGGAAATATAGATTACTGTCAGCAGTACCTTTGTTGAAACCAATCTGCACAAGATGCTTATCCAACCTTTCATACCATGCTCTTGGAGCTTGCTTAAATCCATATAGTGCTTTCTTCAACTTGCAGACCATATCATCATGATCAGACAATTGAAATCCATCTGGTTGTTCAATGTATACTTCTTCTTCCAAATCACCATTTAGGAAGGCAGACTTGACATCCATCTGATATACCTTGAAGTCTTTGAAGGCAGCATATGCAAGAAATAATCTGACTGCTTCAATTCTTGCCACCGGAGCAAAGGTTTCTTCAAAATCAATTCCTTCTATTTGAGAGTAGCCTTTGCAAACCAATCTGGCTTTGTTTCTGATTACTTCACCAACTTCATTTAATTTGTTCCGGAAGACCCATTTGGTTCCAATCACATTTTTGTTTCTAGGTCTGGGAATAAGATCCCAAGTGTGATTTTTCTCAATTTACATCAACTCTTCCTCCATTGCTTTGGTCCAGTTTTCATCATTGCAAGCTTCATTTATTGTCTTAGGTTCAATCTTTGAAATCAGATAGTATTCATTTGAATTTTGAGCAATTCTCCTCCTTGTTTGTACCCCTTTGCTTTTGTCACCTATGATCTAATCTTCAGAGTGATTTAGAGTTACATACCTTGGAACTTTGGGAGTCTCTTGCACTGTTGTTTCTTAATCAGGTTCATTCAGACAAACCTCTTCTTCCTGATTTACCGGATCAGTCTGAATCTGACTTTCAGGAAGGGATTGAGTTCCTTGAACCAGAACACCATCCTGATCATCTTCATCATATTCATAAAACCTTGAGGGCTTCTCAATTCCTTCATCAACCTTCACATTTGTACTTTCTATCATCTTTCTCAGTCTCTTATTGTAACACCGGTATGCTTTGCTTTGAGTGGAGTAACCCAAGAAAATTCCTTCATCACTTCTAGCATCAAACTTTCCTAGATCTTCATCTCTTTTGATGTAACACTTGCTACCAAATACTCTAAAATATCTCACAGTAGGAGTTATACCAAACCAAAGTTCATAAGGAGTCTTATCGGTATTGCTTCTAATTTGAACTCGATTGAGAGTATAGACTGCAGTGCTGACAGCTTCTCTCCAAAACATCTCAGGAACATTTTCTTCCATCATCATTGTCCTGGAAGCTTCCTGGATGGTCCGGTTCTTTCTCTCAACTACTCCATTTTGTTGTGGAGTCCTAGGAGCAGACAATTGTCTCTTAATACCATGCTTCTCACAAAAGTCTATGAATTCACCGAATGTGAATTCACCACCTCTATCAGACCTTAGACACTTCAGTTTCAATCCGGTTTGATTCTCTACCATAGCCTTGAAATTTTTGAACTTCTCAAAAGCTTCTGATTTCTATTTCAGAAAGGTAACCCACATCATCTGGGAATGATCACCAATCAGTAACATGAAATATCTATCACCTTGCATACTCTTGATTCTTGTCAGACCACATAGATCAGTATGAACTAATTCCAATAATCCGGTAGAGGACTGATCCTTGCTTTTGAAAGAGACTCTGCTCTGTTTACCTAGCTGACATTCTTTGCACAAACTATTTGTAGGTTTCACCAATTTTGGAAGATCTCTTACAAGTATTGCTTATCTTGATGATGTTATCAAAATTTGCATGACACATCCTTCTATGCCATAACCAACTCTGATCAACTTGAACAAATAAACAACTTTTATTAGAACCAACCAGATGGAAGATATTACCTTTTGTTTGAGTACCGGATGCAATCTCAATTCCGGAGCTTTCAAAGATCCTGCATCTTCTATTTTTGAACCAGAGATCATAACTTTTGTCTACCAGCTGTCCAACACTGAGAAGATTGTGCTTCAATCCTTCAACATATAATACATTACCAGTTTTGCTCTTTCCATCAAAAGAGATAGTTCCCCTACCTCTGATTCTACCAACAGAGTTGTCACCAAACTTTACCATTCCTCCTTCATACCTTTCCAAATCTAAGAACTTGTTCTTGTCACCTGTCATATGGTGAGAGCATCCACTGTCAATAACCCAATCATCTTTTTCTTCAACTTGGGCAGCCAAAGCTCTTTCTACAACCTTACGATTGATAGATTCAGAGGATATTGGTTCTTCTTCCTTGATAGCAATAAACACCCATTCATTTCTGGATTTGTCTCCCATCTCTGATTCATCATCTGTTACTCCTTCATTATCAGCTTCTTCATGAACATAATAACAATTCTTTTGGAACCTTTGTCTGTTAGAGTTTGACCTTGTAGATCTTTCCAGACATCTTGAGGCAAAGTGACCAATCTTATTGCAGTTGAAGCATTTAAAAGGTAATTTTCCTTCATACTTACCGGATCCTCTTGGCAGTCTTTTTGCAATGAGGGCTTCAAGTTGAGCTGTTTCTGCTTCTTCCTCTTCCATGTCTTTCCTTGCTTGATCATACCATGACAGCTTCCTTGAAGAGTTTTCTCCTGGATCAAATCTTTGTTTGCCTTTCACATAGGCACTGGCTTTGAATGCAGATTCAGTCTTGGGGGGATCATCTCCAAACTCGGTCATTTCAAATGCAGCCAGTTTGCCAGCCAATTGCTCTCTTGTGACAATTGTATGGGCTCTGAATTCATCAATGGCAGAAACCTTGATCTTGTAGGCAGCAGGAAGGGATTTGAGAATTTTGCAAACAATCTCATTTTCATCCAGAACTCCACCAGCATTCCTGATTCCACACACCATCTCATTTACTCTTGGCATGAAAGTAGTGATATTTTCATCATCTCTCATCTTCAATCTTTCAAATTTTCCTTTGAGACTTTGCAACCTTGCACTCTTAACAAACTCATCTCCTTCATGTAGAAGTTCCAGTTTAACCCAGATCTCATAGGCAGTCGGTAGATCAATAACATTTGAGAGTTCTGAGTCAGTCAATGCGCTTAGAAGAGCTTCTTTGGTCCACAGATTGTTTTTAGCATCTGTGATTTCATTTAGAGTTGTCGAACCACCCTATGGAGGTACATATGCTTTTGTGACCATGGACAAGTAAGCTTTTCCCATACACTCCAAGTGACATTTCATGCGACCTTCCAGAGTGAGAAGTTGGTTCCATCAAACTTCGGACTGTCCTTCTTGTATGACGACATCCTAGATCTCCTCAAGCGGTTAAGCTCCTTTTAGAGGAACTTGGCTCTGATACCAATTGTTAGATCTAGGGCACACAACTGAGAGGGGGGGTGAATCAGTTGTATAAAAACTTGCTTCTACTTCAAACACTTGAATCTACTTTGTTAGTTAACAGTATATCAATTAACCATTCATCAAAGCACAAAGCAAGAACACCGGAGTAGATAAACATCAACACATTAGACACCAAGATTTTGAAGTGGAAAACCCAGTTAAGGGAAAAACCACGGGGTGATTAACCCAAGGATTATTCTCTGTTAGAAGAATAAGAAAAATGGATGGCACATGCCAGTCAGGGCTCACTGCCCGAGCACACTGCTCACAAAGAGGCACACTGCCTACAAGAGACACACTGTCTACAATATCATAAGTATTACAAACTTGAACTGGAGAATGACATCTTCACCATGTCTGGATCAGTTCCATTTAAGCCCGAGACACTCCTACTTTGCCTTTCGCTCTTTCGCTATACCACACTCATCCGCTCCACAACGACCCTTTGAAATGAACTCACAAACCTTTATTTATACAAGGCATCGACTTAGGAACTATCATCTAAGTTGGCAATCATCCACAAGAACATTCGCAAGATGAATAACTCATCCGATCGGCCAGTCTAAATAAGAACATCTTCATCTGGAAGAATATCTTCAATTCTAGGCTCTAACACTCATGCGGACCGACAACACAACCTCAACATGATCCAAGAACCTTCACAAGCTTGCCTAAATGACCAGGTACATCCGCACTTCCTCTTCCTACTGGAATCTCTTCTCCTCTTCATCTGGAACTTCAAGAACACAGTCTGTCGCGACTGTCAAACTGAAATAGGTTCTTTCGGACCTCCAAACTATGTACAAATCGAGATGACACATCACAAGGACATCCCAAGCACTCCTTCCAATCCGCAGAATCTGACAATGCACTTTCAGATCTCACCAGACCTTTTTGTAACACTTTGTCACTCCGGAGCATCTCCCAGAACTGATTCTACTTGATCGATCACAACTTCTTCATATCTTCATGCGGACCTCTGAAATCTTAACTGGAACATCTCAAGACTCATATCTACAAACCCTTTAATCCGCATCCTCTGATCCTCAACCTATTGAGTACTTTTGCCTTCTTCTCATCACTGTTCTTCACTGTTCCTGATTGAGACTAATTTTCTCAATATCCTTAGCACACAGCTCATCCAATCCTTCTTATCAATGCAATATGAGTATGTTGACATCAATGACAACACTGGTTAACCTCATACTTGCAACATTGACCACACAGAGGAAGCACCCTTTGAAGATGGAACCCACTCAACCAAGTAGTGAATTCAAGAAAGATGGCAGGAGGTTCATAATCCTCCTTAGTAGGGTGTTTGGGTTGTTAGCAGTAGACAAGTAGTACCCTTGGATGTGCCAATTTTGCATGAAGGTGGTAGAAGGCAAAAGAATTGATTGGGGTTCCTTCATTAGTGATAAGCTAAATGAACAGTTATCAGAGGTAATGGAGACCAAGGAGTTTTATATGACTTCCTACCTAGTCTACCTCCTAGCATACCAAGATAGTTTTCCAGGGTTGTTGCAAGTAGGCTCCCTTCAACAAGGGGACGTCCTAGTATATGATCATTTCCCTTAGCTTGAGTTAATGACAAGAATGAAGAGATTTTGTATTGTAAATGATTCTTTGGTAGATGTTGTCATTAGAGGACTAGAGAATGATTATTCCCAAAGGATGTCAGTAGAAGTTGCTGAGGAACTAGCAAACTGGGGCAGCTAGTATATTCAGTTCTAGACTTTTACATACATACGAGTCATGGGCTTTGATAAGGCACCTTACAAGATACCCAGGTACCCAAGTGACAATCATTTTGTTGGAGATTTGTAGACATGTCTCTAAAGTGTACAAATTGATATCTGGCAAACATAAATCTAGCTTCAAATTCCCCATCAAGGTGGGTGAATACTCATGCCAAAATATAATCAATGTCAAGCATGCAGAGACTGAGTTGGACATCCTATCTTTGGGGACCTTTGATAGCATCAAGAGTATATTTGACCCTATTGGATGGGTTAGTCCATTGATTGGCAGCTGGTATATTCATGACCATGCCTTGGAAGATCATTGGGAGAATTGCACATATGATCATGAGTTAAGAAAGAGAGACTATTTCATATTGAGTCTCCACTTGTTGAAAGGATTAGACCTCAAGACGTTTTCTAAAGTCCCCAAAGGAATGAAGGAAGATGGTGCCTTGCTTAACCCTTCCTATGAAGAGCAGAAGATCTACAACCTTCCTTTGAATCCCATTAGATGGGATCAGCCTAAGGATATTTCAATTGAAAATAGAGCCAAGGAGATCCTCAAAAGAACAAGGGCTTGGATGAAGAAGCCATATCCTATGCTCAATCCATATCCAAGCAAGGAGGTTGAGGGCTCAAAAGGGGCAAAGAAGAAAGGAAAGAAGATTGAGAAAAAGGCACACTCTGCAGCACCTACAGAGGAAAACAAAAGGCAGTGGCAGTAATTGTTGAAAAAGAAGAAGAATATAATGTACAGATGTCCTAGAAGATATCAGGGAGGGCTCCCACTATCACTTCTAAAGGGGTAACAGTGGTTTCTACACCTAGTCTTGCCATCACTTCCACCGCTCCACCTGTGCTCATATCCACTACATCTACAAGTGAAATAAGGGTTGCACCTCCATCCACTTCACCTCCACCATCTCCCATGCAAGAAACATCTCTACCATCGCCTATACCTTCCTCATCATCACTACCTTCACAGCATCCACCTTCACAGCCCCCATCTTATGCATCACTTCCCACTCCCCCTTCTCTTGTTCCGCCTAGCACAAAAGCTCCTCTTACACCAAGCCAAACAATAGGGGAACAACTTGAGAAGGAAGGCATTCCATTGGCTGAGGACCAAGGCAAGACAAATGTACCTATGGTTGCAAAAGCCAAAGAGACAAAGGCACATTAGGAGCCTGAGAAAGAAAAAGAAGAGGATATCTATGAAGAGATTTTGGGAGACCAAGGATCTTCACTAGATGAGCTCATTGAAAATGTTGCTTCAGGGCAGCAAGAAGAGTTGGGTGGGGAGTCTGAAGAATTAGGTAAAACTCAAAATTTGACTCCCTCATCTACAAGGTCTCCATCTCCTACACCAGCCCCTTCTCCACCAAAAGATACTGCATCTGAGATAGGCCTCTCGGTCTAGCTCAATAAGACTGTGGAGAAGAGAAAGAGAACCTGTGTTGAGAAGGATGATTTGGCTACTATTAGACAAGTTCTGGGAGCTCCTCCTAAAGGTAAAAGAGCCAGAACCATCTCCCATATTTCTACCAATGAGAAAGGAATCATAATTGCTCAAATAGCTACATCATTGGTAGATAAGGAAAAAGCAGCTATGACCTCTCGGGACTACAACATTCAACAAGTGGTCCTTGGCTCCATGACCAGGGAGGGAGATAAGAATGCTTTGACTGATGTAATCTCTACAATTTTGGATCGAATGAAGAAGGATGAGGTCACTAAGGAAGATTTGAAGAAGCGGGTAACTCAATTGTCTACTTATGTTACACACTTGGTGGGACCTATTGATTCCAGTGCCACTGCTCTGGCCCTATTGGAGGCTATAACCAAATAAAGCCTAATTTCAAATCCATTGGGCATCCTTCCTGCTACAACAACCTAGAAATATTCACTGCAAACACTTGGGAAGGCAACAATCAAGGAAGCCCTTAAGATGTACCACTCCATTGAAGGGGAGTTGGAGGTAGCTAATAGTCTTAGGAGTAACATTGATGAGAGTTGTTGATCTGGGAGGAATATCTCCCCATTTTGATGAAGATGGAGTCCATGCCTCATAACACACTCTTACAATCAAGAGTCTTAGACAAGGATTATCCAGGGGTGATCACGGAATGGATGAAGGCAGGAAAGCTTAGGGCTAAACCACTATAGAAATGCAAAGCCAAATTACAAGAAAAAGTTGATACAGCTAAGAAGGGATCATGCAACGTTGAAGCACTCATAAAATCAATCCCTTGCAAATTCAAAGATGATTCATTGGTGGTCTTCCCTATAATAAGGATCATAAAAGAGTTCTCCACCATCTTCCAATAGCAACTCTTAGAACAAGGTATTGATAATTTGATGATATTGAAGGCCCTCTTCACTGAATTTTAGGAGTAGTTAGTTGATTTGGCTAGAATCCAAGATAAGCTCAAGCATTCTTCATATTCCCAGCAAATCAAGGTTAAGTGTCATAGTCGTCCGAATATGAATGACATTTAGGAGGCTACAACTAACTTCAAAGGCCAATTTGACGAAGGGGCATAATTCCCTTGTTATTCACTCACATTATTTTTTATTCTTTCTTTCTTTCTTTCATTTTTTTGATGAGGCCGACCTCATTTGTGTATAATGGCACTTCTTAGGCCGACAGGGGCCAAATTGTGTAATGTAAACCAAGGAAACCTCATATATAAAGAGGATTTTTGAGCATTTGTAAAAGGGGGGAAAAATAGTGAACTTGTGCGAGTGCAAGCTATGCTTGTATTTTGGGTGGCATGTAAGTGGCATACATGATATGCATATAGGGTGTGGGAATCTTGTTCTTTTCTAATCTACTAGCATTTTTGCTAGTTAATGAGAAGACAATTTTGGACCTATTTCTATGTTTCTGCCCTATGCTGGTAATGTACTTGTATTTTATTTTCCTTGTATATAGCATATGTTGGTGAATCTTGTGCCTAATTGATAAATCTTAAATTTGGTAGTTGAAAAGGGTTTTGAATTCTGCACATGGAATATGGTGTTTTCAATTTCTTGTTCTTATACTACTTTTCCCTAGAATATTGCATTTGCAATGTACATGATTGTGTGAAATATTGATCATCCATTGCTTGTTTAATCTGATCTCATTAGCATTGTTATATGAAGTGAAAAGCTAGGTGCAGAGGTTGTCTGATCATTTTTACATTTTATTTTTTTCCTAAACCCTACCCCCTTTTTACCTTTTTTACATAGAGTAGAAGTAGGTTTAGTATTTTGTACTTGGATAGAATATCTACCTAGCAGAGGCCGCTTAGCAATCTAGTTTGATATCACCAGCATAGACCCCTTGAAAAAACAATCACATTGTCCACTCTATTGTTCTAACATCACTTTGACCCAGCATAATAGGGACCTTGGGGTAAACTCAGCATCAATAGGTTACCTTTTAGGAGAAGTAGAGTGACTTTCGATCTACTTAGAGTTGATGTGCCAAAACAGCCATCAACATGTCCCTTGTACAGCACCTCCACAGCCTCAAGGAATGCAAACCTAAGCTCTGATACCACTTGATGCATGTCAAGATTTAGGGGCTTTGACAAGCTACTGAACCAGGCAGTAAAATAAAAAACATACAACAATAAAATAGAAATGTATATTTATTTGCAATAAGAAACATTAAAAAAGGAGTTTAATTACATTCATACATGCCTTGGCCTAAGCCTTACAATCATTTCAATACCCAGATCAGACTATCCTAGCCTTCTCGTGAAAACCCAAAACAAACAACTCTAGATTCTAAAATTTACAGAATAAGCTACAACAGAAGCCAAAAACTCACTATGGAGAAGATTGCCTCAAAAAGCATGAAATTTCACTTTTAAATGCAGAAGAGGCAACCACCACACATCCTCGCGTGAAGGGACACGTGTCATCCTCTTACTGGCTCTCTAGATTGGTCGTACAAGCAGTTAAAACCATTTTTGTCACTTTTTGGGAACTTTCAGGCGATGCAACGAAAAAATGTGGCACATTAGGATATTATGGGATTTCAAGGGTCATCGGCATATATCTCATTGGCAGGGAGAGTTCTACATATCTTGTTGCAGACTAAAATTCCACCCAAGCATAACTTAATCCAATTTTATCAAAACTTCCCCAAATTTGAACTGTAGACACCCATTTGGCTCCTCTTCAAGGTGAAGTCATCACTTGGCCTTGAACCAACTAGAATTCTTAGAAATTTGATCACCAACTCTTGCAACAAAAATAAGAAAGAAAAACAACAAACAAGGAAATATTTCTTTAGTTGATGAGAATTGCTCATGGGCCCGAATGCTCCTACATCATTTGCTCATTGGATCTCATAATAGTTACACCTACATATTCGAGTATTATACAACTATAGTGTTAGAGGACATCCATGCGTCGTATAAACATCCACACGTCGCATTGTCATCCAAGTACAACAAGACTGGAAATGATGTGGAATGATAACATGACACCAAACTAACACATGAAACACATTCACTTACATATAAAATACACAAGCATATAGAAGCATTAAACCCAAGTTGGCACCAAGGGTGAGGGCTAATCACACAATAATGTGTCCCACTTGTGGGACATCCTGATTTTTACTTGAAATCATATATTTTGTAAAAAAAATAATGATTTAAGCCTAGAGGGATTCCATCTTTGGGAGTTTGATTGCAAGGGGTTAAGTCAAACCCCCTTAGATCAAACCCCCTTGATAGAACCACCCTATGCTTAAATCAAACCCCAAACAAAGTCTCCTTCGCACCTATCAAAATGCTAACAAAAATTAATAATTTTGTTTCACCTTTTGGGGGATCAAATGAAATCATTCAAAATTGTCATTTTGTAAGTATGTAGCCCTTAGTATTAGCTTTCTAAAAAATATAATATATATTTAAAAAATAAAATAAAAATTATAATGAGTATAGGTCCATTATAAAAAACAATGACTTCTATTCAAGATACTAGGAAAAATAACAAAATATTGTTAGAAAAATCTCAAAAAAATACATTGCACTTCACATAGATGTCCTTGTTTCTTAAAAAAAAAAAAAATTGATATATATGCTAAGAGAAATGCATTATAGAATAATATAAGTCTAAATTTTTTGTTACTGTTATTCAAAAATTAATAATAAATAAAACATTTAACAAAAATTACCAAAGAATATCCATGCACTAGATAATGGAGTTAATGGCATAATTCCAATAAAACATGTTTTTTTTTAAATTTGTAGTGAAAGTTATGTGTTATGGAATAATGTCACTTAATAAAAATAAAAATTGATTAAAAAATAAAAATGAAAAATGATAGAAATAATTCTTTAAAAAATATAAAAAAATAATAACTTAAATCTACATAAAAAAATTTACAACACATTAATTTACATCATCCTTAAATTCTTGACCATTTGTTCCCTATAATTGCACAAATTAAAAATGTTGATTTTAAGTGTCCCACTTAGGCCAAAAAGTGGAACACATTACTGTGTTATCACACCATTGGGACGAAGGCTAAAATAGGATTGAATGGACATAAAAGGCATACTGGTGGATATAGATACTAAATTAAGGTCATACTATAGTGTTGAAATTGTAGGGTATGCAATTTTTGACCTTACACTTCCCAAAAGATAAGTAGATTATCCATTTAAAATTCTCCCAAAAACATCATTCTTGATTATTGCACCACCAAATTTTAAACCTACCAAATAACTAAGTCAAGTCCCTCCCCTAAAAAATGAGGAACCTCTTTTTCATTACTTGTACTTAGGTATTTAGTAGTTAAGAGTTGGCTTCGTAGGCTATTTGGTTCATTACACTATCACCAATAAAGCTTGACAACTATGGCAATATTATTTAGAATGACCTTCCTTAATGCTAAGCCTCCTCTATCTCTTGGCTAACAAACTTTGTCCCAGCTAATCAAACTACATATCCTCTTTTCTTCTAACTATAGAGATTGGCAAAGAATTTTCTCATTTTCTTTCAAGACTATTATCAAAGTTGTATTAGAAGTAAATGAATAAATGGCTATATCTTGTAGGACTGACTTAATCAAGGCAATTCTTTCATCAAGAAATAAACATCTCAAGGTCTAATGGGAGATTCTAGTTTTGATTTTCTATATAGCCACCTTCAATTTTAATTTCTTGAGTTGGAGGGTTAATAAAAGGAATTTCAAGATATTAATAAGAATAGTAATGATTCTAAATTGAAGAATATTGCTTTTAACCCCGAAGTTATGATAAACACAATATGGTATCATACATTTCCTTTATTAGGTGATAGGCTTATATGTGGGAGATTTTCCTCCTGCTAAATTGTTGGGTGTGACGGCCATTTTTTTTCCGTGAAACTTTCTTTCATCGTCATTCGTGGTGTGTTGTTGGTCATTATGAAATGGGGGGAATGGGTCACATGCCATTTATATTGAATGGGACCTGGTGAATACGTGTTAGCGAGGAATCAAGTTGGTAAAATGTTACATCCCCAACCTTGACTAAGTTTAATTTTACTTTTTATGTGATAAACGGGATAAGTAATCATAGGTTAATGATTTGATGTTTGCGGAAAATGTCAGGATAAATAATTGATTATATGGATTATGATTAATGCTTAGATTAGACATAAGATTACATGTTGTTGAGATTATTTTATCATGATGCTTTATGATTAACTCATGATACACTGATCATAGTTTGTATGACTGTGAGTATAACCAAGGAAAGATTCCACCTCTAAGAACGAAAGGAGAGTATCACCAGAGAGAAGGGGATAGATATTTAGAAAAGACTAGTTTTCAATTTCAAGTCTCAATTTGACCATTGTGTGAACCTTTGTGAGTTAAGGTATGTGTCAGTTAGTTTGCTATCTCAAGTTAATCTCATATCGACCATTGATGAACTGTCTATTCAAAAAGGATTCCGATGACAATTACGTTGCATTGGTCAAGAGATATTCAGGGATTATATTAAGGATAGAGTTATCTTATTTTTTTCCCTTTTGTCAAACTATTTGATATTCATATATATTTGATTATTTTCTTTTAAGGACTAACTTAATTCTTTTGACGTCAGCCTAGGGTGATGAGGAAGCAGAGACATTGACCCCTTATTTACTTATATTGCATGAACAATTTCAATACAACCCTTGAATACTACAACAAATTTATTTTATTATATAGGAATATATTATTATTGATTATATATAAAACTAATGGATAAGTGTGATATTGTTTTAAACCCTAAATTTTCTCCTTGCCATGATGTGGGCCTTGGCAGACCACTCAATGGATTTTTTCTTCACACTCCGTACTCCATGAAGATGGAGAACATGGGAAGAGTGCAGTTTGCAGTTCATGGGGTAAGGCGTGCCTAGTGGGGAGAGTCGATTTTGGCAGCATGCTCCCCTTGGGAGCCATAGTCAGAGAGTGAAAAACTATTCAAGGATAGATGACTTTTGTTGTGGGAGTCTCAGGAGAGACACAAACACAGAAATCAAAGCATTCAAAGGGAGGAACAACAAGAAAGGATAGATGTCTATTTGTAGAGAGCCTAAGGACATACAACTAGAACTTGATATTGAATGATATTCAGACAATATCCATTACCATTGATATGAATATGACAGTGTTAAAACCGTTACACTTATATATTGCTATATCGAACCCGTTTTGGGGTGTGTTGTGTTGTGATTCGGTGGCTAGAGGTGGTCGATAATACCTTGCTCTTTCAATTCCTTACAGTGTGTATGATATCTAAAAGTTTTTTATTTCTTGTTACAACTTGTTCTTGGTGTGAACCATTGTGGTAACGGTTGTGTTCGACTGACGCCTTTAGTTCTTACTGTGACAATCACAGCGAACGATAACAAACCTATTGTTTCCATAGTAATGTAGCATAGTGGTCAGGAGCTCACAAAGCTCACCAGGCATGTTATAATGATTCTTTTATATATAAATCTATATGTTGTTTGCTTAACCATCAACAACAAAATGTATTTGCATGTCGACCCTCAAAAGGGCGCACTGTTCTTTTAATACAGCCGAATGGGTGACCAACTATGGATGGTACCACAGGTCGTGGAATGATCACACAGTCCTTGAATGGAACCCTGGTAAGAAATAATGGTTTCATGATTTGAATAGACTGTACAGAGAATAACATTATTACTATTCGATATGAATATTGTTAATATACTTTGCAATAAGTATCTTGTTATCTTATCTTAGTATGAGGATAAAACCACCAAACCCGTGGTATTAAGAGAATGCCTTGAAGTTGATTTAAGGATACTATACTTTGTTATTTATAGACTTGTGATTTAAGAGTTCTTGTTATCATCGAGGTAAAAGGTGGCAAGACTTTAGTCAAACCATTCTTATTGTCATATAATGGATATTTTACTATGTTTAATTATCAAGCCTATATTATTATGGAGTTTCAAGGAAACGAACCTCCTCTATTGCTAAAATGAGTAACAGATGATATGATTTTATCATCAATAAAAGAGTAAAACAAAAGGAATCATTGTCTAAGTGGATTAGACAAGGATTTATGAATCCAGTGAATAGCCTTGGGAGAACATGCAAGGTTGTTATTTTAAACAAAACTATTTTTATGTCGAGATGAGACATTGAAACCAATTTATTTTGTAATATGGAATACAGTGACGTGGAGTCACAGATTTCCCGTTGCAGTGGCAAAAAGTAAACATCTCTAAAAGACTTATGTGTGAATTATTTTGATATTTCATTCCAGATGTCGAAGTAGTTAATGAGAGTCAATGAACTTTCGTGACACCCATTAACTAGGATGAATTAAACAAAATTATTGTTGGATGAGATAACTTCTAAGTTGAGTCAGATGTGGGTGAACAATTGACTACGTTCATTGTGAAACGTTTATATATATGAAATCTTTGGCCAAAGTAATGCATCCATCTCTGCATGCATTAGTCGGCTCATTGTGCTCTAGATGGCATAATCTTCCAGTAGTGTCATACATAGGTAGAGTGGATCTATAGTTGTATGACCGTGAAGAGTTATGAAGGACACAACACTAGAGAATCAGATGGAAAACCTATTGGTTCTTTATATCTATTCCCTTCATGAAGGGTAGGGCCACTTCTAGGAAGGAAGTTGTGCGGGGGACCGCCGGTCTGTGGTTGGAGGAAAAGCACTCAGGTGATGCTCTCCTTCCCAAGTAGATGACAAGCTGAGACTTATGAAGATAGATATCAAAACTCCATAAATAGTACATTTTATTGTTTGACTTGATTGTCAATTTCTATGTAAACTTGACATTATTGCCACAAGCATAACATTATGTTTGTAATGTAAAGGAAACTCTCTTTCATGCTATCTTGAACTTGTACAATTTCAGTTTGAAAATATTACAAAAGAAGTTTTCTCTTTATGTAATCATTATGCAAATGATTAATGTTAGTTAAACATGTGATTATGATAATCATGACTTGATATTTTGCTTACTTGATGGTAAAATGGGAATGTTATTTCCTGGTAATATGAGATGACATGTTACATATGGTATCAGAGCTACCAAGTTCAATACATGGACCTATGATCTCACTACATGAAGTCTTCCTCAGACATTAACAATTGCTAATGTTTGGATGTTCTTTTTCTAGAATGGTAAGAACAAGAATGACACCAAGGAAGAAGGTAATGGGAAATGGACTTTACCTAAAGGCTATGAGGGAGTGAACCTCAAGAATGAAAAGCCTTGGCCAAATTGGCTACTTGGAAGGCGCATGGTTATCTGGTAATGAAACCTTCGCTGATGCTATTAAACGTATCAAGCAAGAGAAGGACAAAGTAGTGAAGGCTATTATTCCTATCTCTAAAAATGAATTAGTGAAACCCTCTATACCTAAGGATTTACCATTGAGGAGTGATCCTAATGATCCTATTGCTACTCAAGAGGTCATGAATGAGTACCTGCGAGTACGTCTGCCTCCTAGGTCTAATTTGATGAGCCTCAAGGATGAGGATAAATTTGGGAAGATATCCCAATCTAAAAGTAACTTGCAATTGCAAGATGTGAAAATTTGTAATAAATGATGGATTTTATGTAGTCCATGAAAACTATAATGCAATTTTGAAATTTTGGAAAATCTTTCCTTTCTTATTAAGATTGCATAAATGAGAATGTATTTATGTTTATGAATGGATTCAATGGTATGAAAAATTAATTGAATGATTAACCTGCAAACTTTAGGAGAAGTACATTGCAGCATGGTTTAGATAGGAACCAACATTGGGGATAGCCAAGAGGAAGGGCAACATTCAGGCCACTCCGATTCAAAACTTGACTAGATCCTTGCTATGCTCCATGAGACGAGGGCAAGAATTGGGACTCTAGAGTAGGAGGTCAGGGGTCAAAATGGACCCAGACATGAAGCCTTCCATGAGGACAAGGATGAGGAACGTCATGAAAACACCACCCAAAGTGGATATGGAGAGAATAACTACGAGATGAGACAAAATGAGGATAAAAGAAGCCACTTGGCTCTACAATTATCCAGAGATATGAAAAAGGTTACACCTCCCAAGTTTGATGGGACAGTAAGCGTAGATGCCGTGGAGGCATGGCTTATAGAAATGGAAAAATACTTTGAAATAAGAAACTATTCTGAAATCACCAAAGTGGTATGGGGAGCATACCAATTGGTAGGTGAAGCATCCACCTGGTGGATGAACAAGAAAATGGAGTTAAAATTGAGCTCCTTGAGTCCAACCTGGGAAAGGTTTGTGGAACTTTTCAAGCAAAGATGGTTGCCTTAGTTGTTTTTTGACCAGAAGCTCATAGATTTCCAAAATCTGAGACAGGGTGGCTCATCTATGAATGAGTACTGGGAAAAGTTCACTCGTCTCCAAAAATATGTTCCCTAATATCAATAGGATGAGAGATTTCACATCTGAAAGTTCATCATGGGTTTGAATGCCCAAACTGGAGGTGAAGTTGATGTGCATGGTCCTACTACAATGGACCAAGTTTATGAGAAAGCTATTAAATAGGAACAAAAATTGAAATCCATGTCTACATACTGGGAAAGGAACCATAAAATGTTTAATTGGTCTCAATCCTCCCAGTCATTTAAGAAAAAGGGCAATAAGTAGAATTTCAATAAGAAAGGTGACAAGGGATTCAAGAATAATTAGAATGAATCCAAGGGTGAAAAGAAAGGCAATAACAACTCCAAGAAAAATGGAGATAATTCTAGAAAGCCTTATGAAAGGTGAGGACCTGTAGGAGGGTGTTATTCATGTGGTGATGACCATTATGCCAATCAGTGACCTAATAAAACACAAGGAACCCAGCCACGAGGAAATCCTTTACCCTCACAACAGGCAGCTTTCTAGCAACGGATACATGCAACCTTGGACAATAGGCAAGCTAAGTATCAAATCACTCCAACCATACGTATTTTATCTAGTATTCCAATTTTAGTTTTGATAGATACTGGTGCTACAAAATGTTTTATTTCTCCAAAAATTTTAAGTAAGATTTCTAGAAAAGTTGATTACATGGCAAATACTTGGTCAGTTGAATATGCTAATCAAACCAGAGCTCAAGTAGAGCAATGTTTGTTTGAGGCTAAGGTTGAACTTCCGAGTTTCTCCACTGAAGTGAACCTTTATGTAGCCCCATTAGGCTCATATGATGTCATCCTTGGAATAAATTGGTTATGGAGACATAGGGCTAAAGTGGATTGTTTTGCTAAAACAATAGAATGTCTAGATGACCTTGAAAATAATTTTTTTCTGCAAGGCATTGCTAGAGAGATTAAATTGAGGCAAATGTCTGCCCTACAAATGAAAACAGCCCAAAGAAAAGGATGCCAACTTTTTGTTGTTAAAATGGAGAAAATAAATAATCACAAGGAATTTGTTTTCCAAGATGATTTGATGTTTTATGAATCTCAAAAACTCCAAAGAGTTGAAGGAAGAGAATACATAGATCATGAGAGATCAGATAGGGATAAATACCCCTTTCTTCAAGAATTTGAGAATGTATTATCAAATGAACTATCAGGAATACCTCCTAAAAGAGCTTTTGATTTTTCAATAGATATAATTCTAGGATACGAACCTATATATAAAGCTCCTTATAGAATGACTACATTAGAGTTGATGGAACTAAAGGCTCAACTATAGGAATTGCTTGATAAAGGATTGATAAGACCTAGTGTTTCACCCTGGGGAGCACTAGTAATTTGTTTTTAAAAGAAGGATGGTACTTTACGACTGTGCATAGATTATCGTATGCTAAATAAGGCAATGATAAAGAACAAGTATCCACTGCCCTGCATTGATGATCTCTTTGATCAAATGCGAGGGGCAACTATGTTTTCAAAGATTTATCTTCGATCAAGATACCATCAATTGAGGCTAAAATATGAGGATATTCATAAGACAACCTTTAGAACAAGGTATGGGCACTATGAGTTCGTTGTCCTCCCATTTGGATTAACAAATGCACCTGCAGCATTTATGAACTTAATGAACAGTGTGTTCAGAGACTACTTGGACAAGTTTTTCCTTGTTTTCCTTGATATTTTGATTTACTCTAAAAATGAGGAGGAACACCTTCAGCACTTAAGGATTATTCTTTAGAGGTTAAGAGAGCATAAACTATATGGCAAGCTCTCTAAGTGTACTTTCTTTCAAAAGGAGGTGCAGTACTTGGGTCATATAATTTCATCTTAGGGAATTGTTGTGGACCCCACAAAGATTAGAGCCATTCTAGAATGGCCAGCACTGAGAAATGTGCACGAGGTCTGAAGTGTCATGGGCCTAGTAGGATATTATAGAAAATTTGTGGCTAATTTGTCAAATATTGCTTATCCTATTACTTCTTTACAAAGAAAGGGCAAAATATTTGATTGGTCAAAAAAATGCCAAGAGGCATTCGACCAACCAAAAGAAAGATTGACTACGACACCTATTTTGAAGGTACCTAACCCAGATGGTCATTTTGTAGTCATTATCGATGCCTCAGGGGAAGGTTTAGGTGGTGTACTTGTCCAGGATGGGCAAGTTATTGATTGAGTCTAGAAAGCTAAAAACTTATGAGCAGAATTATGCTCCTCATGATATGGAATTAGCAGCAGTGGTTCATGCACTACAAATGTGGAGACGTTGTTTACTTGGGAAGCCATTTGAACTAAAAATAGACCACCAAGGACTCAAATATTTGTTTACTCAGCAACATTTGAATGCTCGGCGGAGAAGATGGTTAGAGCTAACATCTTATTATGATTTTGAGATTAAATATATACAAGGCAAGGAAAATAGAGTGGCGGATGCCTTAAGTAGGAGAAGACATGTCTCCTTAATGATCTCCATACATTTTGATTTTAGGAATTAAGTATTGCAAAAGTCCAAAGGAGATGAATATTATGAGCAGGTAAAGCAAGCTCTTGTGGATAATCCCCATGACTCTAGGTATGGTGGGTTTTATGTTGAACCAAATGGACTATTAAGGTTTAAGGGAAAGATGTACGTTCTGAACTCTGAAGAGTTAAGGAATATCATGTGGAAGGAAGTTCATTTCACACCATATTCAAGACATCCTGGAGTGACGAAATTGCTAGCTGATGTGAAGCCATTATATTTCTAGAAGGGAATGAAGAGGGATATTGCAAGGTTTGTAGCTAGATGTCTAGAATGCCAGAGGGTGAAAGCAAAACATCATCACCCGACAAGACTTTTATACCCTCATGAGATTCTGGAATGGAAATGGCAAATCATTAGCATGGATTTTGTGCAAGGACTTCCTATGTCTAGGAATAGACACAATGCTATTCTGGTTGTGGTGGATAGACTCACCAAGGTGGCACATTTATACCCAGGAATTTGATAGATGGGGCACCGGTCATAGACCGCATATTTGTGTAAGAAGTATTTAGATTGCATGGTATTCCTAAGAAGATTATCTTAGATAGGGATGCTCGTATGACATCAAGGTTTTGGAAAACCTTATTTTTCTCACTTGGAACTCAGTTAAACATAAGCTCTACTTATCATCTTGAGACGGATGGTCAAACTAAAAGAGTAAATGAAGTGTTGGAAGATCTACTAAGAATATATTGCATGGATGAGCAATACAGGTGGGAAGATTATCTTCCTCTTGTGGAATTTTCTTATAATAATTCCTATCATTCCGCTATCAAGATGGCTCGATTTGAAGCATTATATGGAAGAAAGTGCCAAACTCCTATAAGTTGGGATGAGCTAGAAGATAGGATTAGCCTTGGTCCAAAAATGCTATCAGAAATGGAAGAGCAAGTCCATCTGATTAAGAAAAGGCTAGCAGAAGTGAATGATAGGCAGAAACGTTATGCGGATGCTAAATGCATTGCAACATATTTCTCAGTGGGAGAAAAAGTCCTCTTAAGAGTCAAACCACAAAAGAGTTCTATTAAGTTTGGAAAGACATCCAAACTAGCTCCTAGGTATGTGGGTCCCTTCGAAGTTCTCAAAGAGGTCAATCCAGTTGCATACATTTCTCTACCGCTAGCTCTTTCCATGATGCATATAATGTTTTCCATGTTTCATATTTGAAAAAGTATATTGCATGAGATAATCATGTTCCTATTCTTGATTGGAATGCCATACAGGTGAAGAACCCATGGGTGGTAATGATCGAGCCCATCAAGGTGCTCGAAATGTGTAAGTTACGCTTGCGCAATAAAGAGATTACTCAATGCAGGGTCTAGTGGGACCAGTATGTAGAAGAGAATGCCACCTGGGAGAATTATGATGATATTTATCAAAGATTCCCTCATATCTTTTAAACTTTTCATTAAGATGAACAAAAACTCATTTTGTCCTTATGACCTTTAGAAACATTAAATCAACGGGGACAATGATTCTCATGGGGGGAGGTATGTTACATCCCCAACCTTGACTAAGTTTAATTTTACTTTTTATGTGATAAACTAGATAAGTAATCATAGGTTAATGATTTGATGTTTGCGAAAAATGTCAGGATAAATCATTGATTATATGGATTATGATTAATGCTTAGATTAGACATGAGATTACATGTTGTTGAGATTATTTTATCATGATGCTTTATGATTAATTAATGATACACTGATCATAGTTTGCATGACTATGAGTGTAACCAGCGAAAAGATTCTAGACCTCCAAGAACAGAAGGAGAGTATCACCAAAAAGAAGGGGATAGATATTTTGAAAAGATTGGTTTACCATTTGAAGTCTTAATTTGACCATTATGTGAACCTTTTTGAGTTAAGGTATGTCTCAATTAGTTTTCTATCTCGAGTTAATCTTAGATCGACCATTGACAAAATGTCAATTCAGAAAGGATTCCAATGACAATTTATTTACATTGGTCGAGAGATATTCAGAGATTATATTAAGGATAGATTTATCTTATTTTTTTCCCTTTTGTTTTGTCGAACCATTTGATATTTATATATATTTAATTATTTTCTTTTAAGGACTGACTTAATTCTTTTGACGTCAGCCTAGGGTGATGAGGAAGCAAAGACCTTGACCTCTTATTTACTTTTGTTGCATGAACAATTTTAATACAACCCTTGAATAGTGCAACAAATGTATTTTATTATATAGGAATATATTATTATTGATTATATATAAAACTAATGGATAAGTGTAATATTGTTTTAAGCCCTAAATTTTCTCCTTGCCATGATGTGGGCCTTGGCAGACCACTTAATGGATTTTTTCTTCACACTCCGTACTCCATGAAGATGGAGAACATGGGAAGAGTGTAGTTTGTACTTCATGGGGTAAGGCGTGCCTTGTGGGGAGAGTCGATTTTGGCAGCATGTTCTCCTTGGGAGCCATAGTCGGAGAGTGAACAACTATTCGGGGATAGATGACTTTTATTGTGGGAGTCTCAGGAGAGACACAGACACAGAAATCAAAAGCATTCAAAGGGAGGAACAACAAGAAAGGATAGATGTATATCCGTAGAGAGCCTAAGGACATAGAACTAGAAGTTGATATTGAATGATATTCAAGTAATATCCATTACCGTTGATATGAATATGATAGTGTTAAAACCGTAACACTTATATATTGCTATATCGAACCCGTTTTGGGGTATGTTGTGTTGTGATTCAGTTGCCAGAGGTGGTCGATAATACCTTGCTCTTTCAATTCCTTACAGTGTGTATGATATCTAAAGGTCTTTTATTTCTTGTTAGAACTTATTCTTGGCGTGAGCCATTGTGGTAATGGTTGTGTTCGGTCGACGCCTTTAGTTCTTACTGTGATAATCACAGCGAACGATACCAAACCTATCATTTCCATAGTAATGTAGCACAGTGGTTGGTAGCTCACAAAGCTCGCCAAGCATGTTATAATGATTCTTTTATATATAAATCTATATGTTGTTTGCTTAACCATCAACAACAAAATGTATTTGCATGTCGACCCTCGAAAGGGCACACTATTCTTTTAATACAGCCGAATGGGTGACCAACTGTGGATGGTATCACAGGTCGTGGAATGATCACATAGTCCTCAAATGGAACCCTGGTAAGAAATAATGGTTTCATGATTTGAATAGACTGTACAGAGAATAACATTATTACTACTCGATATGAAAATTGTTAATATACTTTGCAATAAGTATCTTGTTATCTTATCTTAGTATGAGGATAAAACCACCGAACTAGTGGTATTAAGAGAATGCCTTGAAGTTGATTTAAGGATACTATACTTAGTTATTTATAGACTTGTGATTTAAGAGTTCTTGTTATCATCGAGGTACAAGGTGGAAAGACTTTAGTCAAACCATTCTTATTGTCATATAATGGATATTTTACTATCTTTAATTATCAAGCCTATATTATTATGGAGTTTCGAGGAAACGAACCTCCTCTATTGCTAAAATGAGTAACAGACGATATGATTCTATCGTCAATAAAAGAGTAAAACAAAAGGAATCATTGTCTAAGTGGATTAGACAAGGATTTATGAATCCAGTGAATAGCCTTAGGAGAACATGCAAGGTTATTATAATAAACAAAACTATTTTTATGTCAAGATGAGACATCGAAATCAAGTTATTTTGTATTATGGAATAGAATGGCGTGGAGTCACAGATTTCTCGTTGCAGTGGCAACAAGTAAACATCTCTAAAAGACTAAAGACTTATGTGTGAATTATTTTGATATTGTACTCTAGATGTTGGAGTAGTTAATGAGAGTCAATGAACTTTCGTGACACCCATTAACTAGGATGAATTAAACAAAATTACTATTGGATGAGATAACTTCTAAGTCAAGTCAGATGTGGGTGGACAATCGACTATGTTCATTGCAAAACATTTACATATATATGAAATCTTTGGCCAAAGTAATGCATCCGTCTCTACATGCATTAGTCAGTTCACTATGCTCCATATGGCATAATCTTCCAATAGTGTCATACATAGGTAGAGTGGATCAATAGTTGTATGACTGTGAAGAGTTATGAAGGACACAACACTAGAGGCTCAGATGGCAAACCTATTAGTTTTTTATATCTATTCCCTTCGTGAAGGGTAGGGCCACTTCTAGGAAGGAAGTTGTGCGGGGGACCGTCGGTTTGTGGTTGGAGGAAAAGCACTCGGGTGATGCTCTCCTTCCCAAGCAGATGACAAGCCAAGACTTATGAAGATAGATATCAAAACTCTAGAAATAATACATTTTATTATTTGACTTGATTGTCAATTTCTATGTAAACTTGACATTATTGCCATGAGAAAAACATTATGTTTTTAATGTAAAGAAAACTCTCTTTCATGCTATCTTGAACTTGTTGTACAATTTCAGTTTGAAAATATTACAAAAGAAGTATGCTCTTTATGTAATCATTATGTAAATGATTAATGTTAGTTAAACATGTGATTATGATAATCATGATTTGATATTTTGTTTACTTGATGGTAAAACGGGAATGTTATTTCTAGGTAATATTAGATGACATGTTACACAAAGTTTATACATACTAAATGAATTTGGATGTCAAACATGCATTCAATATTTCCATGATTTAATTTAATTCAATGGGGGAATTCAGAATTCTATTTCTTTTTGTTTCTGCTTTGATCTTGATCTCCACATAAATTAATCAGTCATGGTCTCCACAAATCTGTAATTGTCAGAAGCTGAAAAATTGCACGGCAAGTCTATAAATTGTTTTCTACGTAACTAAATTTTTTCTAAGGTAGTAAATTTTTCTCCCCATAATTTCCTAGTAAATAGTTTTCCGTAGGCTACGTAATCGTAAAAGCTTTTGGAAATGTAGTAAGATATTGCCCATATAATTATTACTATACCTATAAACTAATTACTAATTATTAAAAATATAAAATGATATAAATATGCCTCTCCATAAATTTACTAGAGCATCTCTCACAGGGGACCTCCTTGTAAAGATGTTTCCTCTCTACACTTTTCTCCAATTGAGAGAGAGAGAAGGGGAGTAGGAGAGAGAGGTGAGAGAGAGGAGAAGGAGATTGTAGAGAGGAATAGAGAAAGAGACTGGCCATGCTAACTAATTGGATGCATTTCATCATGTAGAATAACAATGAGTCAATATTGTTTGCATAAATGTTTTTCCTACACGCTAAATTTACTTAGAGGCTATCAATTACATTTTAAGGCACTCTCAAAACAATGGAGGCAACTAGACAAATACACTAGAAAACAAGCATGGTCAACCATATAATGCAATGTGGTCTCCACCTTCCTGACACTTTTGAAAATGGCACTGTTTAGAGAAGAAAACTAATTTAACTATACAATTAAAGTTCCAATAATGCTTTCCACTCTTTGACAGACATGACGCTAAGAATCTACTCCAAAACATATGAATCCAAAGGAAATGTACAAATGCCCTCCTCTTAAAGTTATAGGTACAAAAGAATAATAGTAACAAAAAATTAAACAAAAGAAACACATAAATACTAAGAATCCATAGTGAAAAACCAATAATTATGCTCAAATTTGATTAATTTTTCTCGTAATTGATATTGCTAATATTTAGTATTTATCTTAATTATAATTATTTTATATTTAATATATAGTCTCTAATATAATGTATTTGTTCTTGTATAGTATATTTTTGAGTGATTGTGTTGTTGATCTCTTATTTATTATTATTTATGCAATTACAATTGTTTGGCTTAAGATGAGCTCTAGGAGATTGTATTAGCTATAGCATTTAGTATTATAAGATGGTCAATATGTAATGTTAGCAGTTAAGCAATTGGTAATATTAAAAATGTATTTTTGAAGAAAAAAACTAAATGATCCATATTCTTTGCATCCTTCTATGCTTGATGTGGTTACTAACACCAAGCATTGTATTTCTTTTACTGATATTAGCTGCATACTTTGTCACAACACCATGGAGAACCCACTACAACTTCAAATGGCTTTTACTGCATTAAAAATATGAAAATATCTCTACCTTATGTAATCATCTACAACATCATACTAATGTTTTATCCTTTAATACACATGCATTTGATACTACCCTAAATACTATAATACAAGAGAACACCTATGTTAGTGATGAAAACCTGAATTCTATAAACCTTGTATTGCTCCTATTCATACAAGGAACATTTACTATAAATACCATATATTTTAAATATAAATTAAAAATGCTTATTATACATTGCAAAAAATAAAACACCATTGTCATTGTCTCATCTTACAATATAAGTATGAATTTTTATTTCTATATTTTATTCCATAATTTGTTGTTTCCATTACTAATAGCCTATTGAGGAAAATCCGTTGCGCAAAAACTCGATGCAACTGTTATTTTCTATATTAGATCCAAATTTGTATTAGAGGAGAAAATTGTTTGATAAAGTAGTATGTGCTATGATTCCCCACAAACCCAATATATCTTTCAAATGGGTTTTGTTTAAGTTGACATTCAACAACTTAGCATTTCACTCACATTTGGTAAAGTTAGTTTAACCTAGGTGAGTGGTTGGTTAAGGTAGACCTGATATGTCTTACATAACCTGATTCGATTCGATATGAAATAGAATAACAAATTTCATGAGGAGGAAAAATGCAAAGAATCCATTTTGAAGTTGAAAGATTAAAAAAATAAGGTTATAATGTTATATTTCTTTAAAGTGTATAACATTTAATATCAAATAAATGACATGAGAATGTGAATTAGAACACGTTTTAGACACATTCAAAGCTGGGACTAACAAATCAACAAAATAATAAACTTCAGAAATAAGATCTTAGTAATAGGAACTAGAGATGAAAGAGATGAGAGCGAAGAAAAAGAACGAATTTACCTGATTATGGAAGAGTGTAGACATGAAATTTTGAGGGAAATTTAGAAAGAAAAAATGAGAGTGTACATAAACATTCCACTTGATAACCTACAAAATGATGGCAAAATGTAGCGAAAACCTTCTGTTCTTTAACTATAAGAAAGAAGATGAGAAATAAAGAAAAGGAAATATTTCACCTTATTTCTAATTTTCTATTAGAAAATTTGAGATCTAATATCATGAGACATCTACCATGAATATTTAAAACCAAAAAATTGAAATGGCAAGGGCGATTAGGGTCAAAACACCTTATTGGATTGCCTAGTCCTGCTTGGATGTATTACCAAGCTCTTGAAAATTAACTAAAAATTGAAAAGTCATAGAATTGGCTGAAAATTTATAGGGAGATTTGTTAGTTGATTTTAAGACCACTTTTATGTTGGCACTTTTTGAGATTCTTCACCAATTTTTCCATATCCATTCTACAACACCAAAAATGTATAAGAAATCCTGCAAAAACAAATGGTTAAAGGGGGTTCTACCTCAATTAGCTCCCTTGTGGGGTTTTAAGAAATATTACACCTAATAAAAATAATTTATATAGAACTAAAAATATGTTCATACAATGAATTTACACTTATTCTAAGTACAAACAAAGGTTTTTGTGTTTTGGTAAATATAAGAAAAGTTGTAAAAGTGTGGCTTGGAGGATGACAAAAATGTAACAAATGGAAACAAAAACTAGTAAGGGTGTAATGGCTACAAAGGTATCAAAGATAAGTCTGAGATGTAACTAGTCTAGTGGACAAATGTTGAGGTATGCAAAATTTATGCAAAAAATAGTGAGATTGGGTTTTATACGGCCTACAAAGAAAAAGGGGTGATGGGTGAAGAATAAAAAGGGAAATAAATTAAGATCCACAAAAAAAAAGTATAATGGAGATCTAAACTAATAAAATGAATAATGTGACTGATATGCAAATGGGTTTGAATCAAAAATGCAAAAATGCAAACACAATGGTTCAATCTAAGCAATTCTAGGGTTGCAATGGAGGTAGGGTGAGCTATGAGAATGAAAATTTTGAACAAATAAAGACCCGAAAACATAAATCTAATTATTCAAATCCAATATTGATTGATAAAATGACTAATATGGCTAATATAGCTAATGGGTTTGACTCAAATGCAAAGATGCAAACAAAATGCAAAGCTAGGTTTTAGGGTTGCAATTAAGGCAAGTTGAGCTAGGGGAATGGAAAATACAAACAAATGAAGACCCAAAAACACAAATCTTATGCAAATTTGATATTGATCAATCAAATTATTGATATCATTGGTATGGCAAATGGGTTTGACTCAAAATGCAAATCTAAGAGATCTTGGGGCTTCAATGGAGGCAGCAGGGGATAGAGAAAGAAAAGATGAGTAAATGGCTATGATGGTTGATGAAAATAGATGGGAAGGATTAAAGTATTGTCAATAAGGAAGAATCTACAAATTAGTATCCAAAAGCAAATAAAAAACAAATTGTTTTCATGAAAACCCTAAACTAGCTAGTGCAAAAACTAAAAAGAGTATACCACTACTGCTTGTTTCAATTGTAGAGGTCGATGGAGGCACCATAAAAAAATTCTTGTTGGTCTTAAATGAAAGTAAACTCTATGTAGATATTTTTTATCACTAACATAGGCTCAATTTTTTGGAGAAAAATGCTCAAAAAGTTGCTCCCAAAATAAAAAATCATTCCAGGATTAAAAAAGAAAATGAGATCGAGGAGCCTATTTAATGAAAATTTGGAGGGAATTAGGGTTGGAAATGTAGTAGGATATATGTGGCATAATTAAATGAAATAATTGTGAAATATTTAGCATAACTAGAAAAAATCATTTTCACCCGTATTCACTCGAGGGGTAGGCATTGACCTTGCACCGTAGGAAGCCCAATTTTCTAATATCAATCAATGATAAGACTTGCCATCCAAGGGTGGTGCGATTAAGCACAAAGAGATTCCAAATGTGAGATTTTAGGAGGCCAAAGGTGGTTACTACACCAGGTTCAAGGGATAATATCTCATTTAATAAATTTGATTAAAGCATTTTAATAAGAAGCAATGTGAGGGATAAGGGGTCATAAAAAAGGGGAAGACACCTAGGAAAAGGGATTAAAAAAACACTAAATTAAAGAGGGACAACACATAAAAGGGGCTAGGATACATATACAACTAGGAAACAACTATGGAAGACAATAAAGAGGGTTTAAAAGAGGTCAAAACATGCATGCAAAAAGATGACTAAAGTGAGGAAAAATATGTAAAAGTAAATTGCAGAGTATGGAATTTTTGATCTTACAAAAATCTGATAACTATGCAATTGATAAACTCTTAAATTTAGAATATGAGAACCATAAAATATTTAAATTACTTGCTACTTAGTTATGCAAATGAATTTTGTTGAAGAGAAGATAATATTGTGATCAAAACATAAATTAAATTTGCAATAACTCACACAAAACTCATATTTTATTTTGGAACCCCCAATGGGAAGGAAAACTAGCTTTTATAGTAGTGGCAATGCCTTGCTATCTCCTTTATTATCTTTGGAAGATAATTACAACAGGTGAGATTTTCATTTTTGCCCTTTCCTTTTGCTTATCTCCTTTTTCCAAAAAATAGCTAAACTCTATAATGTTTCTTTGATTCTCTAATCTCCAAAAGCATGCTCTACAACAAGCTGTAATCCCCTTTAGGTAGTTTTATGTGGATATCATGGTCCTCCTGGGCCCTAGAAGAATTCCTTAGCACATGAGAAGTTGGAATTATGACAATACAATTCACATTCTATATTTCTATCTTTTTATTGTTAGGTTCAATCTCATGGGGTACAAAATTAAATTGATCATTTCTATGGAGCACAAAACTAAACCATTCATTTTTGCAGGGTGTGGATCCAACCTTTTATTTTTCTTGATTTTCCTGAAATGTTGTTTTCTATTTTTCATGCATTTTCTAGGTCCAATATGGATCACACCTCCATTCTTAGGGAGCTTTTGGTCCTACAAAAGTTTAATGAAATAATATGTGAGGGAAGAGTTCTCCCACTCTTTACAATACCATCTTGCTTGGTTGATCTTTTGATCCTTAAGTCTTGTTTTCCATGTTTTGTGGACTATGTTTTTGGTTTCTAGCTTGTTTTCTTTTTCTAACACTACATCCTATGTGAGTATGGCTATTACTTCCACACCCAAATCTTCTAAGGAGGTCAGTACTTGTTCTTCTTCTTCATCAAGTGTGGAGGGATCATAAAGTTGTAAATTCTCACAATTAACACTTGATTGCATATTCATAAGAGGTGGAAGTTCATGTTTGAATGTGTTTTCACCTATAGCTACCAAAATTGTGTTAGGTACATATTTTAATGGCTTAATTTTCTTTGCTTGTTCTTGTAGATTTTCCTTGACAAAGGAAATCCAAAGGTTGTCCCTAACTTAAGTTTGTGCTTCTTCCTATGTTGATAATGTCTCTATTTATATGATTCTTGTGTTCTTTCCAATTGTTACTTAACTTTGAGTTGAATTTGTACAATCTTCTCAACAAATTTTGATGCTTTAGTCACCTCATTGTCTTTCTCTACTTTTTCATCTTGCTTATCAAAAGCTACATCAAGTGGACCAAAAAAATAAATATCCCAAACATGCTTCAAATGATGAATTATTAGTGGAAGAATGCAATGCCTTGTTATAAGAATGTTGAATGTAAGGGAGTGATTCATCCCATGTCTTGGGACACTTACTATTATACCCCCTAATGAGTTTCACCAAGCTATTGTTGCTCACTTCTATCTAACCATCTATTTGTGAGTTAAGAATTCTTGCGTACATATGAATCTGGAACTATGACTATAAGATTCATTCTAAATATTTTATTTTTTCTTGTTAGGTTCAATCGTCTAGGCACATAACTAAATTGATCATTTCCTTGGGGCATGGATCTGAACCATTCATTTTTGTGGGGTATGGATATGAACCTCTGGTTTTTCATGATTTTCCTAAAGGATTTTTTTTTAGTTCACTTTACTATTTTGTTTTCTATTTTCCATATATTTTCTAGATCCAAAATGGATCAACAAGTTTGAGATTATGCTATGTGGTGAGACCAAATCCAAACTTTGAAGCTGGATTTGATAAAGTAATTTTCAAACCTGATATGTGATTCACCCTTACCTAATGAATAAGTCACATTCCATATTTCATCAAACATAAAATTCTTAGATTTTGCATAAAAGACCTTTGATGCTTCAATATTGGTTGGGATCCACTGAGAATCTTCTTGGTCAATGGAATGTGTTGTAATTGATTTTATCTGGTAGGAAAAGTTGAATATGAAAGAATCTCAAAAAAAAAAAATCACTATAAATGGGAAATTTTTTATCACCAAAAATGGGAAATCAAGTGAATTCATAATAGAGAATATGGTATGACCATTGGGTTACCTACTTACCTACGTTTAGTTAATTAATCAATTACTTTGTGCCTTTGGAATATTAAAATAAGTTTTAAATTTAATTTTATCTATGGTATTTTCTTGTGCCTAAACTATTTTTGTATGTCTAGGGTATCTATAATGACTCAATTTGAAGGAATTAGAAACAAGCCTGGATGCGATTAAGGCTGAAAGGGTTGTGGACATCTATGATTCTTTGGAATCACATTACCAAGCTTCCAAGCTTCTAGAGTTGAAACAAACAATTGTGACAAAGGAAAATCAAAGGGGAATAAGTTAAGGATACTCTAGGAGTGGCTAGATATGACAAGTGGCAACATATTAAATATTAGGAGTTATCACCCAGAGGATAAATTGAATCTTGAAATTCTTGTTATAAATTTGTCATGAGTCCTCATGATACATGTTGAAGTTATTATGGGTTTTGATTTCTTGGGCTTTTATCTATGACTTCCTAGGAATTCTATATATACCTAATGTAAAGAAGAACTACAATAAAATAGAGTAGTAGAGAGTTCGAGAAAATCCCACATGTATCTTGTGAGTTTTTTTATCAATGTGAGTTATATATTGTAAATCCATGAGCTAATGTGTTATGAATATGTTATCAATTAAATTCATTTTTAAATTGAATCCAAGGTTTTGTCTGTGTGCACATTCATGGTCAAACAATGGTTGTTGGATTTCCCTTGGGAGATTGTACTAGGCTTGATCATTACTTTTTTGGTTGAAGGATTTAGGAGACTCAGTGATGCCACTAAAGGAACTTATGGTAGCTCAAGATACACCTTGTCTTCTTGTATTTCATCTATTTTCTTGTATTCTTTTCCCTTTCCCTACTTCTCTTTTGGACTTTTTGAAGCCTAATTAGTTTACGATTAACACATGGTTAGGTTAAATTTTACTTTAATGTATTTGAGCTTAAATGATGAATCTTTCCCTATGTTAAGAGAACAAACATCGATGGATTTTTTCTTGGAGATTAAAAAATCTAAAGAAAACTTTAAATAAACAACTATAAACCTAGTTTTCCAATAAATCAATAAACTCGTTGTAAGGAAGTAGATTTATAGACCTCTTGGTTATGAAAGGAAGTCAAGGTGCAGAATATGCTTCCTAGACTAATCTATGAGAGGCGGTATGTGCAAAAATTAAACTTGTCATAAAGTTACAAGGAAATAAACATAGAAAGCAATATACATAACACAATGATTTACGTGGGGAAAACCCTTTCGAGAGAAAACCCCCACACTTCAAAGCAACTTAATGTATTATTTAGTAATCAATAGTTGCAATACACTTGCTGAGTCTAATCCTTTATAGGAGTATCACCAAGAGATCTAGAGCAATTTTGGCAACATAACAATACCTATAAAACTCACTATATCAACCCCTAATGCATGTGTGAATATGTGAATATTAATAAGCACATCAAAAAACATAGATTTACAATACCATGGGCACCAAAACCATGAGTCAAGAAAACAACACCAAAAAATACTAGAAAAGACCCAAAAAAATTAGGGGCATTGCCCCCCAAAACCCCCCATGAGGGGAGCCTTCAGCTCCACATGGGGGCCCTTCTAGTCCACTTGTCATAGATAGTACTTATTACACGTAGGATTTCAAGATTGAGACACCTTTCCTAATAGGTTATCCAAGCATGCCTTAACAGATTTCAAACATCTTAGAGGATAAATTTAACATTTTCAATTCGAACAAATCATTCCACGAGTCGATGTGTCAAATTATGCACCAATAGGTTGAAGACATGCCAAACAACCATGCAATATGCATGTTATATTGCTATGACGTTGATTCTAATTGATGATACAATGATGTGTTATGATGTTCTTTGAACAATAATGCAATGCTCAAAGAAGGAGAGTTGGATCTTGGAGGCCTAAAAGTAAATTAGGGTTTGTCCATTTTTTACAACACCCTTATGTGCAAACTAAATATTTTCATGCGTAAGTTGACAAGTAACTACTAGTAGGAAGGAAGTAAGCTTGAGCTCATATTTAATTTTGAGTTTGGAAGTTCTAGGATCAAATTTGTGTAGCAGATTTGAACCAAGTTCATTTTTGTACTTGTAGATTTTATCTAGATAAAGGAATGGATACACTACAAATTAGGACTGGCCCCTAAGAATGTGTGAAGGTAGGACCAAGTTAGGTTTAGGTTAATTGCCAACTCTTATGTAAAATAATACTACCTATACATGCCCCATTGCTTCTAGGAGAAATGGGTCCAAGGTAGTCCAAAATGGAGGGAAACAATGCAACATGTTCATTTTTCACCCTGACAAAACTATATTTTTAAATCCTAACAGACTCTTTTTTTAGTTGTAGCTCACGGTAAGCAGAAACATAGGGTATAGTTTCAAAGAATAAATTATTAGTGGTAATGTTTTTAGTTTCATAGTATGGATATTGAGTGAAGGATGATTAGAAATGGGAACCAAATGAAGGGTGAAAATATCCAAAATACGTAAAACACCTACTTCAAAGGACCATTTCTTGAGAATAATTAATTAGAGGAGCAATACATGTTATTTAGGCATGATTACCAAATAACTCTGCCAAGATAACATATAATTAAGAGTGCCTTGACCCAGGACTAGTAAGGAAATATTGATAAGGTGTGATATAAAACTTGGTTGAATTGTTTAAATCTGGAAGGTTCTAGGGTTAGGTACACCTACACCATGCTATAAGCTCACCTTAGTAGGTTGAAAGACCACTTGAAACATGTTCCATTTTGCTATGAGTGTCAAATGCAACAAATATGAAAGGGCTATTCTTTCAACCAAGTAGCACAATATTTTTAATGAAGTTATCTTTGGTCTTTTACAAGTAATTTGTGAGTTTTCTTTTTGCTATAATTGTTACATTGAGCAATTAATATTACTTTCAACAATGTTGTGTGTGGATCAAATTATTAATTCACAAATTGAGCATTGGAAAAGTTGGACATCGAGTGTGTGTTTGGAAATTGGTTCTATTGGTGTTTTGGTGATGGCTCTGTAGAGAAAAAAGCCCTACATTTTGTTACATTCTTTGTTTTGCTAAGAAGACAAGTCAGGATTCAATTTTGGGTAATATATATGCCAATACGCATCGAGAGGCATCAATAGAAACAATGAATAAAATTGAAGGGTTTAGGCACTTAAGAGTCTATGATGGTTCCTTTTCCCGTCAAAGTTTCTATCAGAGTCAACAGAAGAGAGGGATCCACGTGTCTTAGTGGCACATCCTCTAAAGTTTTGATAGTCACAGTCAGTTTCCTTGTGCGCCATTGGCTAGAACCTTCAACACATTGTAGCTGCGCATCATGTTGGACTGACAGGTATTGGCAGAGATCCTGTTGTGCTATTTGCTAGGTCAGAGAAAGTGGAATCCACGTGTCTGTCTCCTGCACCTTTTGACACTATTTTTTGTTGCACCATTGGCTCAAGGTTTACACATGGCATCACCATGCATAAGGATAAAGTTTTGAGAGGTAGAGCAATGTACATTTGGTGGGTCCCATTAGAATTCACAACGTGTCAAATATTTGGTATCATTTGGTGGGGTCCAATGGAGGAAAGAAAGGAGTAGACATGCGACATCGCCGTGCATCTTTAAATATGAAAGGAGTCTGACAGAGTTTCTTGTTTCACTATTGGTCGAGCCTATTCATCATGCAAAGCCTTTTATCATGCATATTCTGGTGTTTAATGTAAAGCTAGAGAGTCTCTAAGCTACAGTTTGAGCTAATATCAACATTTTCTATGCTTTTGAAGTTTTAGTTAGTTGTTAGTCTTCTTTTGTAATGTCCAATTGGGTTGTTGGTTTAAATGTATGTATTTGTTGTTATCATATAGATGAAATTCAATAGAACACTAAGGACTAAAAAAGGCCTTGACGGACATTTCTCAGGGAGGATCGAATATTGTATGTCTGTGCAAACTTTAGCCTTGTATACTTTGTTCTCCAATCAACAATGAAGAGGAGTGACATTCTGTGCCAATTTGTTTAGATTCTTATTTATCATACATGAGGTATTGTGGCTTATGTGATCTATTATTAAGTGATGACATCTAGAATCTATTGCGAAATCATGCATCTATGCTCTTTGAAGGCTATGATTCGTTTGTTATTATTAATAATTGAAAGCATTGAGTCTTTTTGTTTCAAAGTCTGAAATCTACTTCGGCGCATCACCATAGTTAAATTTCTATTTATGGTTATTCTTTTTTCAGAGTTTCTTTCTTATTCCCACATATTTAAGAACAAAAGAAGAGTCAACTTCTGTAAAATCTAGATGTTATCTCATAAATCAAGTCCTACATTTTGAGATTTCCTATTGTTGTCGGTCATATGCAAATTTAATCGTCAACAATTTTTGGCACTCCCGGTGGAACACCTTTAGTTGCTTGGTTAGAGGTTTGATTGTATGAACCAAAGACCTACTATGAGGACTCATTCAACTAGTAACCCAGGACTTTTAGTTCCACCATTGGTGACTGTTACTCAAAGATGGACAACCGGAGCAGGCACATGAGCAGCACAGATGGCTCTACCAACACCCCTAGAAACTTTGTCAATTGGAATAATGGGAGCCCGCTTATTCCCCCAACGATTTTAAGACTTTAAGACTTCGGTTGAGCATTTCTAGGATGTGGCAGATGTATGCACCATGCATCATGTGACAGAGTAGAATGTGGCTTTACGATTACTCGTTGTATCTTTTAAGGGGAAATCTCTAGACTGGTATTAGTCTCTCCAGCCAAACTCTATCAGCACCTGGGATCAATTGGGAGACCTATTTTTTAACAGATTCAATGAGAAGGGAGACAGGTCGTCCCTATTTCAACAATTGATTACTATCAGAAGAGCTCCTCAAGAGGCTATAATGGATTTCAACATGAGATTTCAAAAAGACATGGAAAAGGATGCCAGTGGCGGCCTGACCCCCAAAAGGTATGCCAATTGTCTTCTACTTAAAGGCCTTTAATTCAAATATAGCAGTTATGATTCAATCATTGGGAGGACAGACTCTTCCAGCTGCCTATGATTTAGCTATAAGAGCTGAAAACAGTTTGATAGATGCCAAGAAATTTCCTCCAAGACCCCCTATGCCTGTATTCCCTAAATTGTCCATACCACCCAAGCAAAAGTTCCTAACCCACCACAGTCTAGCCCTTCCATGTATATATATATATATATATATATATATATATATATATATCCTACATCTCAAGCCCCAGTAGCCTTAGCAATAATGCATCAGGCATTTCAAATGGAAGATATGAAGAACATCCTGCAAAGTTTTTCAAATGAAATTATAAACCTAAAAAGGCAACATGCCACTTATCCAAGGCCCCCTTACCAAGGTTTCCAAGGAGACAAACCTCCTTACCAATCCAATCATTACCAAGGAAACCAAAGGCTAGGTCCGTTTCAACCATCAAATCAAATTGTCTTAGTTCCGACACCATTGCAAGTTGTTGCACCTAACTCTCATCGAGAATTACTCATTGTCCAAAATAATTTGGTAGAGAAATCAAATGCTTGGTGTTTTCATTGCAATAAAACTCATATGCCTAAAGATTGCCCCAAGGGAAACTTGCAGTAGAAAGTGGCAGAGCAGAGAAGACAAGCAATGCAAACGGAAACACAACCAGTGTAGTATCAATACCAATCACTTGGCATGCAAAAAGCGGTCCTAATAGCTCAGATGCAAGGAATGTCGATAGAGTAAGAGGTAGAAATCTCTCCAGAAGACACACTCTTTTCATAGGTTGAAGAAGAAGAGGTGGTGTTTGCAAATGAGGCTTCTACTTCAAAGGCTTCATAGGTACAATTTGATTACTATACTCAGCCAAAAAGGAAGATTGTTGAGGTTCCATAAAGCACACCACATCCTAAAGTTACTTTCAAAAAGAGTTCACTGATTTAGACTACCCACCCGCAAATGTAGAAGTAGGATACTGCCATAATAGTACCAAGTAATGGTGTTACAAATCAATTGGTTGAAAAGATGAAATATCCAGGTGGTTGTCTCTAGAGATCACATCCGCCAGGTCCATTGAACATGGTGGAGCAATTAAAGAGGGCGCCTACTAATGTATCACTATGGGATGCTTTATCTATCCCAGCACAAAAGACTCTTCTTCAAGAGGCACTAAATGAATAGAAAAAACTAGTGACCACAGTTCATGTAGGGGGTACTGGCAAAAACAAAGGGTTGACCGAAGAGCAACCAAAGACTTCTCTGCAAAATTTGTCAGGTTCTCTGGTGATTTTGAAGGTGAAAGGAGGTAAAACTAAACCAACTCCCTTTTATTTGACTCTCATAGTAGGGAAGAAATTATTGCACAAACTATGATAGACTTAGGCACAAGCACCACTGTGATGCCCAAGCAAATAGCAGATGCTCTTCAAATAAAGTATGAACCCATGGAAAAGGGAGTGATGCAATTAGATGGGAAGAAGGTACAAATAGTAGGGTTCCTCAAGGAACTTCCACTGACATTGTATGCATGCCCAAATATAACTGTGCGACAAGAGGTCTTTGTAATAGATATTCCCTTGGTCTTTGGCTTATGTTTATCTAGAGATTTTACATCCAAAATTGAGGGTTATCTTTCTTTAGATTGGTCCCATTTGATTCTAAGAACTGAATATGGTTCCAAAATGAAGTGTTATTGGAACCATTACATAAAGAGCATATTACTGAAGAAGTGATGGCAAATTTTGAGGCAACACATGTTGTGATTACCAAAGATGAGAGGCTTAATATGGAAATGTTTGATGAGGAGGATGTACCAAGTAGCAGAAATGAAGAGGAAGAGGTGCTTTTGTTGGAAGCTATGCAAAATGATCCTTTTGGTAATTATGATTCCACTGGGTTAGGAACATATGTAATTTTTTAAGAAGATTTTCCAATTCCACAAGTGGCTAGAGTGTCAGGGAAAGAAGAGCAAGCCTCAGAAGGGAATTCTACTCTCTAGACTTTGCATTTTGATGGCACCAGATGCAAAAATGGTTCAAGAGCTGGTGTATGTCTTGTATCACCTAAAGGGAAAAGATTCTCAGAGCCTTATGTTTCTAGTTTAGTTGTACCAATAATGATGCAGAATACGAGGTTTTAATTGATGGCTTAATCCTTGCTGAGAAATTAGGAATCAGACAGTTAAAAGTGTTTGGGGATTCAGAATTGGTAATCAAACAAGTCCAAGGAATGGTGACCACCAAGAATGTCAAAATGAGGTCTTATCATCAGCGAGTATGGGATCTGATCAAAGGATTTAACACTTTTAATATTCAAGTAGTTTTGAGGGCTCAAAACACTAAAGCTGATAAGGTGACACAAATTGGGGCCCAGTTTGACCCAACAAATGATCTTTGGATCAATGAGGATGCATTAAAAATGATTATTCGCTCGGATGTTCTAGATAATGGAGATCATTGGCAAGTCTTCGACACTGATGCTCATATTGCTTTATTCTTACAACAATCAGGCGAGTTTGCTGATTATTTCCAACCCAAAGTTGAAGAAGCTTGTGGTGACTAAATAGCTCAATTGAAGTTGAATAAGCTTCCCAAAGGCCTTATAACACTGGAGAATCTCTTTGATTCAGATGATGCTAAATTGGACAAGAGAAGATTTGTAGCAAATAAAGATGATTATTCTGAGTTAGAGATCATTGAGGGCAAGAAAATCAAGGTAGGAAATGTCACTACTCAAAATGAAAGAAACGTGTTAATTTCCTTGTGTGACAAATATGATAAGGTGACAACTTGGAATTACGAGGATCTTTTGGGTTGTGACAAAGAGGTAGTTCAACATACAATAGAATTGGTTGAAGGAGCGAAGCTAGTCTAAAAAAAGTAGAGGCCTGTGAACCTAAAAATTGAAACTCTTATGGCTCAGGAACTCAAGAAGTTGATTGAATCATACAAAATTATCTTTACGATCAAGCATTCAATGTGGGTGTCAAATTTGGTCCCGATCAGAAAGAAAAATGGCGAAATCAAACTCTGTGTTAATTTTCAAGACTTGAATCATGCATCTCTCAAGGATCATTATCCTCTTCCTTCAAATGAAACAGATCTTCTAAATAGTAGCAAGAGTGGAAAGGTTCTCCTTATTGGATGGATTCTCAAAGTATAATTAGATATGGTTGAAAGAAGAAGACCAACACAAAACCACTTTTACTACAAAATGGGGAACTTTCACTTATGCGAAAATGCCTTTTGGTCTCTCAAATGCCAAAGCTACCTTCTAGTGCACTATGAATATTGCTTTCAGTGGGTTGATAAACAAAATTATTCTAGTTTATCTGGACGACCTCACTATGTTCACCAAATCTAAAGAGGATCATTTTGATCATGTTGAAATGATTTTTCAAAGGTGTCAGGAGTTTGGAATATCTTTGAATCCAAAGAAGTGTGTTTTTGGTGTGTCACAAGGTAAGTTCCTTTGACATATTGTTTCTAAGGAGGGAATCTCGATAGACTTGAATAGAGTTAGGGCCATCATAGATTTACCTTTACCAGTGAATAAGAAGGTAGTATAGTCTTTCTTATGAAAGATCAACTTTGTAAGTCATTTCATTTCTGATTTTGTTGGATTGGTCAAGCCCATCACTACGATGTTTAAGAAAGACCTCAATTTCAAATGGACTCTGGAGGGCAAGCATGCTTTCGAAAGGTTCAAGATGGCTATTTCTACAGCCCCAGTTCTGGTTAATCTAAAATTCTTTAGAGATTTCATGATGTATGTGTATGGAGAGGAACACAGTGTAGCCACAATATTGACTCAAAAGGATGATACTCAATTTGAAGAGCATCCGATTTCTTTCTTCTCAATAACCTTGTGAGGGTATGAATCTAAGTACAACTTTGTGGAAAAACAAGCCTACGCGGTGGTAAAAGGTTTGAAGAAGTTCTGACACCTGGTAACTGGAAATAAGATCATAATATTTGTGTCTCATCCAAGTGTCCGTGAATACATAATGGAAGGAGAAATCACTAAGAAAATGGTAAATTGGATTATAGAGATATTGGAATATGGAAATCAAACCAACTAAACTTGTCAAAGGGAGGGGACTCTGCGAGTACATGGCCTAGAGTCTAGATTTTGTAGCAAAGCACAAGGAAGCTTCAGTAACGGTACTAATGAATAAAAAAGATTACTCGGGTTCATAGATAATGGATAGAATATGTTTTATGGAGACAGGGCAATATCTGAGTCAGATGCCTCTTCATAAAAGGAGATTTTATAGGTTGCAAGGATCCAACTATTCTATGATCGACAATTGTCTTTTCAGAAGCAACTTCAATGGAATTTTACTTAGGTGTGTGGAAAGAGAAGAAGTTGATAAGATTATGTATGATCTACATTATGGGACATCTGGAAGGCATTTCTTAGCCAAAATTACAACAACTAAAGTACTTTGTGTAGGGTATTTTTTCAGGGTATGAGAAAGTGTCAGCAGTGCCAGTTTTACTTAGGGAAAAGGAGAAATGTAGCTATGCCTCTTAGTCCAATTATGGTTGAATAACCCTTCACCTAATGGGGTCTAGACTTCACAGGAATGATTAACCCAGTGTCTAGTGCGGGTCACAAACAGATCCTTACGGCGACGGATTATTTCACTAGAAGGAGTGAAGCGGTGCCATTAAAAGAAGCCACAGAGAATGTTATTATGAGTTTTCTGGAAGAAATTGTTACTAGGTTTGGTCCTCCAAACACGATCATATCTGATAATTCTAAGGCATTCCTAGGGTCAAAAATTTTAGAATTCACCCTGCAAAATGACATTTTCTTAAAGACCTCTTCAAATTCTTATTTGTAGGGGAATGGTCTAGCGGAATCAACGAATAAGAACCTAATTCAACTCATTAAAAGGATGGGTGCATATCACCAAAAAGAATGGCACAAATATCTAAAAATAGCATTATGGGCAGACTGAATCAGTCCAAAATAGATCATCAAGTCATCTTTGTATGATTTGGTATACAATAAAAGGGCCTCAATGCCCATATCAATTGAGATTCTGGCACTACAGCTTATCAAGCGGCTTGATATTGGGGAAAGTTGAGCAATGAAGGTGAGACTCATGGAATTGATGGATCATTAGGAGAAGAGGGAATCGGCTTATGATGCAATGTTTGATTGCCAATCAATAGTGAAACGATGGTTCGAGACCAAGGAGCTACAGAGCTAGATTTTAAAGTGGGAGATTCCATTCTAAAAAGGGAAGAGAGAGCTACCAAACCAAGGCAACATGCAAAGTTCGATTCCCTATGGAGAGGCCCCTTCAAGATTGTTTCCTGCAAGCCAAGTAATGTATGTGATTTGGAATATGCAAATGGGGAGGTTTTAAAGATTCCTGTCAATGGGATCTTCCTGAAACATTTCAATTGATCAAAATTGTGACACCTGTATATAGTTAGTCTTAGTTTCATTGTTCATCTATGAGGTTGTTATTTGTTGCCTCTTTTTAAATAAGTGCTAACCACACAATGTTTCAATTTTCTATAAAATTGTTGAGAGATGCCATGTGTCTATTTCTTGGAAAGAGTTTTGAGTTGTAACATGAAGAGACAACTCAACCGTTGCAAGGTGTGTGCCCTTGGTCTCCTTGTGCTGTGTAGAACAACACTTGGGTTCATGACAAGGCTTAACTACCTCATGTGGATTCATTATCTCTAGCGGTTGTATCGGACATTAATAGGTTGATCTTTCGGTGCAACGGCAATCCTCTTTCCAACAATTGGTATCAGAGCCTGGATCATGGGTTTGATCCCTTGATTGCACTGGGGGGATTGTTGTAAGGTGTGTGCCCTTAGTCTCCATGTGTTGTGCAGCGCAACGCTTGGGTTCATGACAAGGCTTAACCACATCTCGTGGATTCATTATCTCTAGCGGTTGTGTTAGGCATTAACAAGTTGATCTTTTGGTACAATGACAACCATCTTTCCAACATCAACTACCAAAAGTAATGAAGCATTAAATGATAGAATCTCTCAAAGCCAACGCCATCATGAAAATCTTTGAAATCTCTAATCACAAGATGTTCAAACATGTGAATTTAGGTCGGTTGTGAGAAGTGTAGAGGAAAACTAATGCATTGTAGACTTAACATAATTCAAGGGTAAACCTATCTAAACAGTCCACTCTATCATTGTACTCCTACATTAAATTATCAACCAAGGAGCATAAGCTTATGATGGCACTGCATTGTATGTGCCTTCAGGGCTCATATTCTTTCTAAACTATCTTATCCAATCCTACTCAGACTATTCTACTTTGCTGGAATTCACAGAAATGCAAAATAGTAAAAACAGTTACAGAATCTAGTGGCTACGGGTACCTTTAGCATAAGCTATAGATAACTACTAACAACAAGAAATTATAGAACTAACCCAAAACATTCAAAATGATAAGAGAACTAATGCTAACCTCTGGAGGACTTAAAGTAGACAAAGCATGCATTTGTTAATGAACCACAGTACTGTAATTTAACAATCAAAGTATTCTAATTAACTCGTAATGTATTTATAAGCTAATGGAAAATAGATTTTAACAAGAATGCATAAACAAATAAGAAAGTAAATGAAGTGAAGATCAGTACCTTGAGTGGCCAACTCAGGGGACTGACTCACTTAACTGGAAATCAAATCTAATTTAGATATTCACGCATCCTCATAACACATAGTTTCATTCGTTTCATATCATAGACAAAATCTCTTTTGATTGTATTCAATAATGACATTCCTTAATAAAACATGTCTGGATCCTCCAATATTGAAAAATAGAGCAACAACTGAGTAACTAGAAAATAAAGTAACTAACTCGACATCGAACTCCTCCCTCCTAACTTATACAGAAACGGGAGAGTTTTATGCAACTACCAACTAACTTCAACCAACAATTCATTCCTAGTTACTAGGATACAGGTTTAAGATCGATTTATTAATCTAACTGAACAAAGGAAGGAGAGTCCTATTCAAACAAGAATTCTTATGCAACGGTTTGTATGAAGAACACACATAAGCTACGTTTGAAGCAAGTCTACTTCTTCTGCATTTATTCCTATCCATGATGGTTTACATTCATCCTCCAGTTGCCTGCACTTTTGGCATCCTAACTTCACTTGCTTTAATTCTCCTGTCCTGTAACTCGCTGCAAATGCTCCTTTCCTTGATGCCACATTCTTGCTGCACAAGGGTTAATCCACAAAACATATGCACACAAATAACCTGTTAGTACTCATTTATGTTTAGGGTTTTAAGTTTGAACATTTGTTGATTTTCTCGTTCAAATCCTGAATTTTCTAAGGCATGGGGTCTTGCATTGTTCTGCCTGTTCTGGTGATGGTTTTTTGTGGTGGGTTCCTGGTTGTTCAGTTTTATCTTTGTGCTTTGGTGTTCATAGGTTGACCAACCCCCATGTAATGTTTTTCCGCCTTTTCCTATCGCACTCATGAAAAATGTCAAGTTTGTATGTGCAATTGATCATGTATGTTGGCGAGCTTGTGAAATCTCTATCGGCTTTCAGAGATGGTGAAAATTTTAAGTTATATGCATTTCTTAATCTACATCGGGTTGCATATACATTGGGGGAATCTTCTGTAAGATTCTGGGAATATTCGCCATTTGTATAGTGGCCTTGCTTGTATATCGGGCTTGTATGTATAATATGCAAGCGAAACATATAAAGGAAAAGATACATTGCAGGAATATTCTAGAGGAGATTCCTTGCTTGTATGTGCAAAGGAATGTACATTGAAAATTATACAAAGGCCCGCGACATGCAAAGTGAATAGTGCCGCGGATATACAAATGGGTTTGTACATGTTCGACATACAAAAGATATTGTATTTCACATATTCCAGGAAAGATTACCTGTTTGCATGCATATGGGCACATGCATATTCCGTGATATACAATTGAAGATACAAGCAAAATATACAAGGGGCCTTGTATGTTCCGCAACATACAAAGGCAGAAGGTGCATTTGATGGGGCCCGCCATTTGCTTAAAGTGATTGTATGTTTGAGCATACAATGAAAGTGCATTCCAAAGATGCAAGGTGGACTCGAAGTCGTTTTCATTTTGTTCAAAAAGCAGTGTGGCGTCTACGGTTTGTACATTGCATTTGTATATGCGATGTGTAAGGAAATGTGCGAAGGAAAGAGAAAATGGGTCAGGCCCACCACTTGTATATTTGCACTTGTATATGTGCCGATATGCAAATTCATGAGGATACACGGCCCGAACTTGAAGGTTTTTCAAATCTGATGGATAGGTGCAATGAAGTCCACGTTGTATATGTTTTGTGCTTGTATGTGTGAAACATACAAAGTGATGGGTGCGGGATGAGCATACAAGCCCAACCTGAACTGAATTCTAGCTTGTTTTATAACTTTTGACGTCCGCCTTGTATGTTGTATATGCATTTGGATTTGCATATACAAAAGCGATAAAGGCAAAATGAAAGGAGAAAAGGTCAATGATAGAAGGTCAAGGTGCCTATGTGGCACGATATTATTGGTTGGCGACTCTTCATGCATGTTTTGGGACCGTTGATCTCAGCGATGGATTTTGGATTGACGGTCGGGTTTTGAACCTTCAGCAATAGTTTTTCCTTATGTCAGCGGCCATTTTTGAGGAGGAAAATCTCCATATGCATCTGCTATTGCATCCCGCGGGTAGTTGAAGTATTGATGGCGGTTGTGCTGAGAAGTATGGGTTGAGTTGACAAGTTTGACCACCTGATTTAGGAAGAGGATCTCCATGCAGCGGCACTTTTCCTGAATGTACCTGCTCCCTCCTCCTTGTCCCTCGGCTGCATTGAATTTTCTGAGCGCCATTCCTAGGGTAGTGTATCTGACAGAAATTTTGACCTTGTCATGTAATTAATTTTGTTGAGTACACAGTTTTGGTATAAAAGGGCCAAACTGTGCTACTCATTTGTGGTTGAAAACTGGACAATATTTTTGGTGTTGTGACACAATACAACTTCATTGGTGGCCATGTTCTTGATGTCTTGTAAGTTTATGAGTCTCATGTTGAATGTTTCATGCATGAGTTCACTGGTTTCATGTTGTTTTATATGAGAAATGCTCTGTGCATGTGTTTAATCCTTTGTCTCCAAGCTGTGGGTATAGTTTCTTTTGAATCAAGATAACTAAGGGTTGTTAAGGTTCAGGAATATAGTTTTTCCTATATTGAATGTTTAATCTCCTACTTTTGTTCAAGGAACAAATTAAATGTTTCAGGTTAATCATTGAGAAAATGTGTTGCAATAGGGATACCATTAAGTATGAATGATTAAGCACCTGATTATTGGGAAGTATCTGTAAGGCAGATATTAGAAATCACCTTGATATCTAGTCTTTGGTGTATGATTCACGCTAGCCATTCACATGTGTATGTCTATTGACTCCGAGCCCTGGATAGGCACCGATCCAGTCTTGTATTAAGGTCGCAACCAAAGTCCTAGTTTTGCATCCAAATATAAATCAAACTTAGACTTCATATACAAACCTTTAAGACTTTAGAAGTAGTTTTAGGACCAAAATCCTCTGTCTACAACTGAATGTAGGCCCAAAGCTAGCCCCTTTGCACTTATCTCACAGTTTTGGTCTGCATAATAGAGGATTCATCTACTTTGTGTCAACATCCCAGCTAATTCATGGATGCATTTCATAGATGTTGAGTAGGGAATACCCCCCTTGGTTCTACAGAGCCTAAAGAAGAAAAGGAGATATTTATAGAGTCTATCTCCTGTACTATTGGCCCCTGGCCCGGGAATCCTGTCGATCATTGATGGCTACTTTGTAGGGGTGACTGGGAACAAGCATCCAATCTGGGAAAAATACCAACAGGAATTGGCGACTCTACTGGGGAATGCTTTGTAAAAGAACCCAGATTTTAAAAGAAAACAATTCCTAGTTGAGGTGGTGACTCCGAACCAATCTCCCAACCGGTAAAGTAAAAATTTGTATGCAAGGGAGAAGATCCCAACATAACCCTTTGTTTGAAGAGTTACCCATAAAAATGATGTATAGGAAAAAAGGGACTGTTCGAACCAGTCAAGATGGTTCTCCTAGCCCCAGGAAAAATGATTTTATTCAGGACAATCTAGGATCCTCAGAGCAAACAATACCTTATTTTTCAAACACTGAGGCTGAAATCCAGAATGTATATGAAAGACAACAGGGTGCTAGTTTGAGAATAAGGTCAGAAGATTTTCAGGAACACCCTTTCTTGGATCCCAGTGATAGATTTGAAGAGGTTGAGTCTCCAAGGGATGATGATAATGATGATTAGAATGTGATAAAGCCATCTTCTTCTATGCCTAGAGAAGAGGAACTAGCTGATGAAATTAAGAGCTTAAGGGAAGAATTAGAATATTTGCAAGTAGTAAAAATCAAAGATGACATGAAACAGAAAGTGCAAGCTCTAAGAGTTGCTCAGAATGATTCAGTTCCTAACCTTGGCAATGCAAATATGCAAAGACATCAACACAGGAATGAAGTACAGGATCAGCACAATGATCAAAGATAGAATGCAAATAATGCTAGAATACCATTAAATAATGTAAGAAATCAGAATGTAAACAGAAATGCCAATGCTAATCAATTTGGTAGACAGCCTATGCAACTAGACAGATTCAGGCAGCTGGTTTTTTATGGCATTTCAGGTTACCCCAATCCTATTGATAAACATGTGAGGCTGCAAGTGCCTAAATTTTTAGGAAATAATATTGTATCAGGTGAAGACCATTTAAAAGCTTTTCAGAATATCATGGACAACTTTGAGGTTGAGCATGAGGATATTTTCATGAAATCATTTATGCAATCCTTAGTTGATGAAGCCAAGGAATGGTACAGGGGTCTGCCTGACAGAAGCATTTCATCATGGGAGGATTCCAGGAGGATATTCAAAGAACAATATGGTGACAAAACTGACCCTAGTTTCTTCATTAATGAATTTACTGGCATCACCAAAGGATCAAATGAATGGGTTGCTGATTTCAATGCTAGATTCACTAAGGTATTGAACAAATTGCCACAGGACTTGAGACCTAATGAACCTATGTGCATAGTGTTGTACATAAATGCTTTTGATGCCAAAACAGCTTATGGATTGAGAGACAAAAGCCCTGCTAGCCTCAGAGATGCCTTCAAGATTGCAACAAATATTGAAAATAACAGAAAAGCATCTGGCAAAACAAATAGAAGAGATGATGTGAAAATTCTGCAAAGTCCAAATACTAAAGCTCAAACTGTTCAAGGTAGTGCATCTACTTCTGAGGATAAATTATACAAATTGACAACTATTGTCAAAGACTTAGGTTATAGAATGGCTAAAAATGAAAAGGGGATAGTTCCTGACAGACCAGTTTACCAAAGACAAGAAAGAAGACCATCATTACATGACATGCCATATCATACCAATTGGCATAATGGTAAACCCATTCTCCCACACAGCAACACAGGTCAAAGGATTCAAAATGCAAAGGAAACTCCTGATCCTTTGAAGAAGGCTGTCAATATTGTTCATGACACCCCATGGTGTATCATATGTCAAATGCCTCACTCATAGTCACAATGCATGATTGCTCTGTCTTTATACAATAATGTTGTTGCCTATGATGAGTGCAATGAGCGACATTGCATGGAAGATGAGAATGTCAATATGTTGTCTACAAACAGAGAATACTCTTATCACGATGCTGATGTAAGTGCAAATGATGAGATTCAGGTCTGGCAGCAGTTTCCCTATGATGAAGATGAGGAAGATAGCTAGCCTATGCTCAGGATTCACACAATTTTCTGAGTAATTTGAAGAGACCTTCTGATGAAGAAATTAGAGCCCTCACAGTTGCAGCAGTAGCTCAAGTTAAAAGCAATTACAGCCTAAGGGGTAAAGCTCAGGTAAGCAATTCACACCAACTAGAAAATACTTTTGTGAGCCAACCTGTGCAAAGTTATAAGGGGACTGAAACATATAAGAAACAGTGGAACAATAACAGGCAAGGTTTTAAGCAAAAAATAGGTTGTGATCCTCAAAAAATAGAAAATACAGTTCCCCAGATTGAGGATCAAAATAAAATTTCTCAGGGCAAGAATGATAGTCAAGGAGCCATAAAAACTAAGGCTGGATCATCCCAGGGTAAAGGTAGAACAGTGGAGCAAGTTACAACTGTTATTCAAAATTATGCTCCATTTGACATGATTCAAGTCTTATCGTAGATAAAAGTCTCTGTTCCACTGATGGAACTAATGAAAGTGGAAGAATTCAAAAATAAAGTAGTATCCTTAATTTCAGGAGTACCCTATCAAGCCAAGTTGAGTGATGAACCTCAGGGTAAGAAACATGCCCTATGCATTGATGAAGATGAAGTTCCTGAGGTATATCTCGGGATGACCATGACAAAAAGTCCTTCACAAGTTGAACCATTTTATGTCTCCCTTGTCATAAATGGAAAAATAATTAAGAACTGTATGCTTGATTCAGGAGCATCAACAAATATCATGCCTTGGGCCATCATGCAACAAGCTGGATTAAAGATAGATAAGGCATGCGGGAAGTGCTATGCAATGGATGCTAGGGAGGTACCTGTCATTGGAATCATGAAGGATGTTGATTTCAGACTAGCATCTTATCCTGAGAAGACCTACAAAATGAACATAACAGTTGTTGATATCAAGCCACAGTATGGCATGTTGTTGTCAAGAAGATGGGCAACATTGATTGGTGGGAGTATGCAATTAGATTTGTCATATGCTATGATCCCTATGAATGGCAGGGATGTCAAACTGATTAGAGAAGAAAGGTCATCAGAGACAGTGGCGGATTAAGAATCAGAGGAGCATATATGTTTTGTGGATACTGACTGCAATAATTTCAAAGTTGTCTCAGATGATGAAGGAGATAAAGAGAGAAATATTTGCATTCAAGAACTGGATCAACATGGTCTTTGGACCATGTATTTTGATGGAGCTTGTTCAAAGGAAGGCTCTGGTGCTGGAGTTGTATTTCTGTCTCCATCTGGTAAGCTTCTAAAATTCTCTTTCTTGCTGAAGTTTGCCTGTACAAATAATATTGCAAAGTATGAGGCTCTGTTATTAGGATTGAATATGGCCTTAAAGCATGGAATTAAGATGTTCAAGGTATTTGGTGATTTAGATTTAGTTGTTTCCCAAGTTAGAGATAAATATGCATCGAAAAATAAGAGATTAAAACAGTATAAGCATGCTGTTTGGGATACAATTGAACTGTTTGATGCTTTTTCAATAAATTGGATAGAAAGATCAAAAAATGTCAGGGCAGATTTTCTAGCTAATGTAGCTATAAGCCCAAATGATGTTACTCTATTAGATATAACTAATGTTGAGGTCAAACTTAGACCTGCAGTGCCAGATAATGTATGCAGTTGGCAAGTGTTTGATGATGACAAGGATTTACTGAGATTTCTACATTGCATTGATGAGTATGAGGACCAAGAAATAGATTTTTAGAACTTTGTGGAGGTTGTAGATGGAAAAGAAACTCTCTTAGGGAAAGAAATAATTCAACTCAAGACAAATAAGATCCCTAGAGGGTTGGTTGCTTTAGAGAGAGCTTTTGACAATAGGGACCAATTTGTCACAAAGCCATCTCCAACAAACAAGAATGATTTAGAGGAGATAAACTTCGGGACATCTCAGGCCCCCAAGAAGGTATACATTGGCAAACAGCTCAAGCCACATATCAGAACTATGTTGATTGCATTACTAAGAAGATATAAGCATGTCTTTGCCTGGTCTTATGAGGACCTCAAAGCTTATAGAGAGGATTTATTTCAGTATGAAATCCCTTTGAAGCCTGAAGCTAAACCATTTAGACAAAAATAGAGGCCTATAAATCCAACCTTAGCTCCAAAAATGCAAGAGGAACTTATGAAACTTAGGGAGGCTGGAATAATTATGCCTATCAGACATTCAACTTGGGTGTCCAACCTTGTCCCAGTTAGAAAAAAGAATGGTGACATAAGGCTGTGTGTGGATTTTAGAAATCTGAATATGTCTTCTTTGAAGGACAATTATCCATTGCCAAACATGGAAGCCATGTTGCAGAAGGTGACTGGCTGTGAACTTCTATCCACGATGGATGGATTTTCAGGGTACAATCAAGTGAAAGTAAAGGAATCAGAGCAATTCAAGAATGCTTTCACTACTCCATGGGGAACATATGTATATGTGAGGATGCCATTTGGACTGACAAATGCAGAAACCACATTTCAAAGGGCAATGGATGTTGCTTTTGCAGGATTGATTGATTCAATCTTGGTTGTGTATCAAGATGACTTGACAACTTATTCAAAAAAGGAAGAGCAGCACTGTATGCATTTGGAGCAAATTTTTATTAGAGCATTAGAGTATGGCATCTCACTTAACCCAAAGAAGTGTGCTTTTGGGGTTGTGGAAGGAAAATTGCTTGGGCACATTATTTCCAAGGATGGAGTCAGGATTGATCCTGAGAGGGTGGCTGCAATTAACAAAATTCAGATCCCTAGAACAGTGAAAGATGTCCAGTCCTTCTTTGGACAAATTAATTTTGTTAGGAGATTTGTTCCTAACTTTGAAGAGACCACCAAAGATATCTTTAAAATGCTGAAGAAGAATGTAACTGTCAAATGGGAAGTTGAAGCAACCAAATCATTTTAGAACATAAAAGAAGCTATAAAGATGGCTCCTATTTTAAAATCTCCTGATTTTTCTAAGCCATTTCAATTATTTTCATTTGCTTCTTTCCACACTATTGCTGCATGCCTATTGCAAAAAAATGAAGAAGGGTTTGAACAACCTATAGCTTTCTTTAGTAAGTCATTACAGGCTGCTAAATTAAAGTATGACATCATGGAGAAATAGGCATATGCACTGGTCAGAGCAGTCAAAAGTTTCAGGCCATATTTCGTCGGCTCTCAAGTAATCGCGTATGTTCCTCATGCAGCGGTCAAGGATATCTTCACTCAGCAAGAGGTAACTGGAAGGAGATGCAGATGGATAAACAAATTGCAAGAATTCAACATTGAAATACAGATCACTAAGTTGGTAAGAGGAAAAGGTTTGGCAAAACTGATGACACAATCAAATCTAGAGGCCTGCCAAGTGAATGTAGTGCATAAGGAAGTTATAAATATGTCAGAATCTGAGTGGTATAAGGACATAGTATATTACTTGCAGAATTTAAACTGTCCTTCCCACCTCAGTGATATCTAGAAGAGAACTTTGAAGCTGCAGGCTATTAAATACATTATTGTTCAAGGAGAGTTGTATTGGAAAAATCCTGATGGTGTATTACTCAGATGTGTTGATGAAAATTAGGCCAACGATATTCTCAGTGACATGCATAATGGAGTATGTGGTGGACATTATGCTGGCCAAACAATAGCCCATAAAATTCTTAGAGCAGGTTATTGGTGGCCAACTCTCTTCTCAGACACACACAAAATGGTAAGAAAATGTGAGTCTTGCCAAAGGTTCTCAAGAAAGATAAGATATCAAGGTGCATTACCCCTTAGGACTATAACTATAGAAGCTCCATTTCAGCAATGGGGGATAGATTTTATAGGGGAAATCTCAGAAAAATCAAGTGGAGGGCACAGTTGGATTCTGGCTGCTACTGATTATTTCACTAAATGGATTGAGGCCATTCCAACTAAAAAGGCTACAAGCAAAGTGGTGATGAATTTTATCCTGGAAAATATTATTATAAAATTTGGAGTACCAGCCAAATTGGTTGCAGATAATGCTATGTGCTTCAGGTCTGGTGAATTTATTGATTTTTGCAATAATTATGGAATTGATTTGTCTCATACATCACCATATCATCCACAAGGGAATGGTCAAGTAGAGTCAAGCAACAAAAGTCTCATGAAAATCATCAGAAGGGTGATAGATAAAAACAAGAGATCTTGGGATTCAAAGCTAAAGTTGGCATTATGGGCTGACAGGGTGATAGTGAAAAGAGCAACTGGAAGATCTCCTTTTGAATTGGTATATGGTGCAACAACTAGGTTACCTGTGAACAACCTCCTACCAGTTTATAAATTCATCTAGAGGAACGGTGAGGAGATTGGAGACCCAATGACTGAAAGAATAAATCAGCTGGTCGCACTAGATGAGATAAGGAGGGAAGCACAGAAAACAAACATCATGACACATCAAAAGCTGAAATATCTGTTTGATAAGAGGGTTACAGAGAGAAGGTTTCAGATAGGTGATCTGGTCCTTATGTGGAATGCAAAGAGCCAGGATAAGGGCAAACACAACAAATTTGAGCCCCTATGGACTAGCCCATACCAAATTGGCACCATTCATGGAGGTGATTCTTATTTTTTCCAGGCCCTCAATGGTGAACTACTAGAATTGCCTATGCACGGTAAATTTCTTAAGGCTTTTTTCTCATAAATAAGTACCTATTGTGCACATTGTAAACTAGTTGTAAATATTTTGTACATGCCTTGTATAGTCGGTCATGTTTTGAGTTTTGGGTTTTGTCTGGTCTGCCCCGGAATAGTCTGGTCCTTGTTGCAGTCTTGCGCCTGCACGTCCCCAATCGAAGCCTCTATTAGTACTCATTTATGTTTAGGGTTTTAAGTTTGAACATTTGCTGATTTTCTCGTTCAAATCCTAAATTTTCTAAGGCGTGGGGTCTTGCATTGTTTTGCCTGTTCTGGTAATGGTTTTCTATGGTGGGTTCCTGGTTGTTCGGTTTTATCTTCGTGCTTCAGTGTTCATAGGTTGACCAGCCCCCATGTAATGTTTTACTGCCTTTTCCTATCGCACTCATGAAAAATGTCAAGTTTGTATGTGCAATTGATCATGTATGTTGGCGAGCTTGTGAAATCTCTATCAACTTTCAGAGATGGTGAAAATTTTGAGTTATATGCATTTCTTAATCTACATCAGGTTGCATATACATTGAGGGAATCTTCTATAAGATTCTGGGAATATTCGCCATTTGTATAGCGGCCCTGCTTGTATATCGGGCTTGTATGTATAATATGCAAGCGAAACATACAAAGGAAAAGATACATTGAAGGAATATTCTGGAGGAGATTCCTTGCTTGCATGTGCAAAGGAATGTACATTGAAAATTATACAAAGGCCCACGACATGCAAAATGAATAGTGTCGCGGATATACAAATGGGTTTGTACATGTTCGACATACAAAAGAGATTGTATTTCGCATATTCCAGGGAAGATTCCCTGTTTGCATGCATATGGGCACATGCATATTCGGTGATATACAATTGAAGATACAAGCAAAATATACAAAGGGCCTTGTATGTTCCGCAACATACAAAGGCAGAAGGTGCATTTGATGGGGCCCGCCATTTGTTTAAAGTGATTGTATGTTCGAGCATACAATGAAAGTACATTCCAAAGATGCAAGGCGGACCCGAAGTTGTTTTCATTTTGTTCTAAAAGCAGTGTGGCATCCACAGCTTGTACATTGCATTTGTATATGCGATGTGTAAGGAAATGTGTGAAGGAAGGAGAAAATGGGTCGGGCCCACCACTTGTATATGTGCCGATATGCAAATGCATGAGGATACACGGCCCGGACTTGAAGGTTTTTCAAATCTGATGGATAGATGCAATGAAGTCCGCCTTGTATATGTTTTGTGCTTGTATGTTCAAAACATACAAAGTGATGGGTGCGGGATGAGCATACAAGTCGGACCCGAACTGAATTCCAGCTTGTTTTATAACTTTTGACGTCTGCCTTGTATGTTGTATATGCATTTGGATTTGCATATACAAAAGTGATAAAGGTAAAATGAAAGGAGAAAAGGTCAGCGATAGAAGGTCAAGGTGCCTATGTGGCACGATATTATTGGTTGGCGACTCTTCATGCATGTTTTGGGACCGTTGATCTCAGTGATGGATTTTGGATCGACGATCGAGTTTTGAACCTTCAGCAATAGTTTTTCCTTATGTTAGCGGCCATTTTTTAGTAGGAAAATCTCCATATGCATCTGTTGTTGCATCCCGCGGGTAGTTGAAGTATTGATGGCGGTTGTGCTGAGAAGTATGGGTTGAGTTGACAAGTTCGACCACCCGATTTAGGAAGAGGATCTCCATGCGGCGGCACTTTTCCTGAACATACCTGCTCCCTCCTCCTTGTCCCTCGGCTGCATTGAATTTTCTGAGCGCCATTCCTAGGGCAATGTATCTGGCAGAAATTTTGACCTTGTCATGTAATTAATTTTGTTGAGTACACAGTTTTGGTATAAAAGGGCCAAACTGTGCTACTCATTTGTGGTTGAAAACTGGATAATATTTTTGGTGCTGTGACACAAAACAACTTCATTGGTGGCCCTATTCCTGATGTCTTGTAAGTTTATGAGTCTCATGTCGAATGTTTCATGCATGAGTTCACTGGTTTCATGTTGTTTTATATGAGAAATGCTCTGTGCATGTGTTTAATCCTTTGTCTCCAAGCTATGGGTATAGTTTCTTTTGAATCAAGATAACTAAGGGTTGTTAAGGTTCAGGAATATAGTTTTTCCTATATTGAATGTTTAATCTCCTACTTTTGTTCAAGGAACAAATTAAATGTTTCAGGTTAATCGTTGAGAAAATGTGTTGCAGTAGGGATACCATTAAGTATGAATGATTAAGCACCTGATTTGGGAAGTATCTGTAAGGCAGATATTAGAAATCCCCTTGATATCCAGTCTTTGGTGTATGATTCACGTTGGCCATTCACATATGTATGTCTATTGACTCTGAGCCCTGGATAGGCACCGATCCAATCTTGTATTGAGGTCACAACCAAAGTCCTAGTTTTGCATCCAGATATAAATCAAACTTAGACTTCATATACAAACCTTTAGGACTTTAGAAGTAGATTTAGGACCAAAATCCTCTGTCTACAACTGAATATAGGCCCAAAGCTAGCCCCTTTGCACTTATCTCACAGTTTTGGTCTGCATAATAGAGGATTCATCTGCTTTGTGTCAACATCCCAGCTAATTCATGGATGCATTTCATAGATGTTGAGTAGGGAATACCCCCCTTAGTTCTACAGAGCCTAAAGAAGAAGAGGAGATATTTATAGAGTCTATCTCCTATACTGTTGGCCCCTGGCCCGGGAATCCTATCGATTATTGATGGCTACTTTGTAGGGGTGACTGGGAACAAGCATCCAGTCTAGGAAAAATACCAACATAACCTTCATAATTAAACCATAGGATTCCATCTATATTGCATGCATACTCATATTTAAATCATTCAATGGATAATATCATCACCATAGTCCATATTAATAACATAGATTCAAAGTCTTGCAAAGTATATAAAAAGACAACATATAATGATGGTGATGTTAGTAAAGTGTTTGGAGGATCATATGGAAAAGTTCTAAATGTAGGAGTACAATCAACACTGAGAGGGGGGGTGAATCAGTGTTGTGTGAATTTTCAAATCTTTTTACACACTTTAACTTTCAGAGCACAAGGAGAGAAAGATAGCATTGATTTGTCAAATACATATGCACATGACTTTGAATACAGAAAGAAAACAAAACTTCATAAGTAAATCATACACACACACAGAAAATTATGACACAAGAATTGCATGAGTGGAAAACCCTCCAGGGGTAGAAAAACCACTCTAAACTGCCTCACTGGCTTAACTGATCAAACATGCCTCACTGGCTACAAAGAAGCCTCACTGGCTACAATATGTGTCTCACTGACAAATATTAAGGTCTCACTGACCTACAAGCCTCACTGGCATACTGTGCCTCACTGGCATAGACAATTTTCAATCATAAAATTCTGTGTGCAAGAATTGATTGCTATTCAATCTAATTTGCACCATTATGCAACCTGTGTTTCATCATACACCCTTATACCTCCTATTTGATTTTCAAGTCAAGACCATACAAAACAATTCCTTTTACACATCTTTACAACACTCTTATCTCTGCAAATTTGATTCACCTATGCATATTCACCTGCATTTTATTTGCATGGTTCAATATGTAAGTTTATTGCATGATGTCCTCATACTGTGTTTGATCCATTCCTGTACAAACATAATCTCACATACAATAACATGATTCATCTATAAAATATCTTCAACACTCCATATTGATCCACATCACCACACACTGTATATTCAACCTCTAAAACTCATCATCTGTGTATTTCATCTCTATCTCCCAAAAAACTTCTATTCAATATACCTGAAAAACAATTTTATACAAATTGAATGTCCTTCCACCTGCAAAGAAAAATCTTTTCATATTCCTCTATGCCTAATCAATTCTTCAATAATCTCTTCAAATTCTTCTTCAAACTTTGCATGATCCTTCATATTCCTTTTGAAGAAAATACATTTCCAATCCCATCATAAAATATTCTTTAACCTGCAAGAATAAAAAAAACATATGCAAATATATTTTCTTCTGCAAGATCATCTATGATCATTATTTTTGAAATTCTTTTCTCTGCAAAATTCATCTCAAAAATATCTTTAAAAAAAATCATAATGCACTTTTCATCTTCTCTGCAAAAAAAATTTCTTTGTCTTCTTCAAAATATTCTTCAATCTGCAACAAACGACTTTTCAAAATCCCATTTGCCAAAAATCTTCAATAAAAAATCAATCTTATCATCTTCTCAAAAATATAATCTTCTCACAAAAATGTCTTCCAAAAATATTTCCAATATAATAGAATGTCTTTAAAAAAAACATTCTAAAAATAAACCCCTTAAATCCACCACATGAAATTCCTTTCATATTCTAAAAAAAAACTTTCCCCTTTATCTTTTACTTCAGCCACAACATGAAAAAATAGATTTTCTTCATAAAAAGAAACTCTCCTTTAAAGTCTCCCAAAATCTCCTTAAAGCTCTCCTTGAAATGTGCCCCCTATAAAATAGCACAAAAAAATATTTTAAAAGCTCATAAAAATATTTTAAATAAAGCCATAAAATGGCTTATTCATATTCCCCTCTTAAAGCATATTTAATGCTTTTTCTTTTTTTTTTAAATTTTTTATATTTAAAGCTTTATAAAAAGTCATTGGAAACCTTTTCATGCTCCCCTTTAAATAAGACTTTCTAATATAAATGATACTCTATGCTTTTTTTTTAAAAATCAAGCTCTTCATAAATTAAATAAGGATATTCAACCAAATTCAAATGGTAAATAGAATATGAAGGGGCCAGTAGGTGTCATGAATTAAAACCCTCTAGTAGGTTGCTCTAAGTAGTATAACCTGCTCTTGCAGGTCAACATTACTTTATAACATAAAGTGCATACTTTGACATTTAATCTCTTTGTATACACTTAGAGCTTATAGTTAGGATTTTAATATTTTAGGCATTTTGATAACCATTGATTCAACCATTAATAAACATTAATGCCTCACTTTGATCAAGCATGGCAAGATGAACTTTATCAGCAACCTTGTATCATAAAACATATGCATTGTATCATACTTATCCTGATTGATGATTCTGATCATGCAGTCTTGTGAATATCAAGAATGTACACAAACTGATCAAACAAGTTAGCATTTCCTGACTTAGCCATGAAGCAACATATCAACCTGAAGTATATGAACAACTTCTGTAAATACCAACACATTTTTGACATCAATGACAATCTACTTTCATCACTAAAAGCATATAAAAACAACATAAAAAGAGGTCAATATTTCAACCCATCACTCCCCTCAACTAGCCTTTTGCTTGCCCTCAAGCAAAATCATTGAATTAAACATCTAGGGGAGAAGATTGTAGTGCAAAGTAATCTGTCTAAGGTCCATTATTTCCCTGACTCCCTCTCCTTGATTAAGATAAAATCCATTGTAACAAGCAAGCCTATCCATCCTAACTGATTTTGCATTCCTACATTCGTCACCTTTTTCTCCTGTCCAGTGTGGTACTGGATAGAGGAGAATAGGAGGATGAAAAGTAAGTGGCAGCGATCCCACTCCTGTTTTCTCTGAAATCTAGATGTACTTGTGCAATCTCTCAAACATGTTCATAAAATTGTGGAAAGAGTGAGGCTCTTTCCTCTGCAGTGCTGGAGTTAGACTATTCCATCTATCTTGCACATACCTTAGACAATTTTGAAGCATTGGTCCTGGTAATTGTTGTATCCTTCTGTGATCCCGTAGTCTCAAATCCATAATTATTTTTTCTGGATCTTTGTGTGAGTGGAGTGTTAACCATTGAGTAAGGATTACATCAGGATTCAGTGCTTCACTCTTGATCTGCAATGCCGCTTTTTTCTCTTGTTCCTCATATTTGTCCATCAATTCCCCTTTGAGCTTCTCATTCTTGAGATATGATAACAGTGCCCTAACCTACAAATCCCCAACATAAATTGAAGGATTCCATTTTGTATCCTCTATCATTAAGTAGTTATACAAACAATATTCACACAATTGGTCTTGCTCCTCTAAACTAACTTCTTTAAAATAGTTGTAAAAAATATGCCTTGAATGTAAAGCGGGCTTATTATTAATGAACCTATTAAACTGGAAACTGAGAAACTTTTTTTTAAGGAACAATTCATATACCCTAGGTGGAGGTCTACACCCAATGATCTGTATGGCTTTGTCAATTACCTCTGTCAACTTATCCTCCAACCTCTTTATCACCAAATTCTTATCTTCTACTGATGCATTGAGATTCTATTTTTCTTTCTCCCAGTTTTCCTTTTCTTGTTTGGATTTGTGAGTGAGTTTCATTAATTCAAAACCCAAAGACAAAGTGGTGTGGTACATTGGAGTCCTTGTTACAGGAGGTTGTGTAGTGAGTACTTCATTTTCTTCAGTATTTGTTTTACTCACAACCATTTGTGCTAGTAGGTTCAAATTAGTTCCATGGCCATAGGTTTGAATTCTCTCCTCCAACTCTTGTATTCTTTTCTCCTTTTCTTTATCCTTCTCTTCATATCCTCTCACCTGCTCTTCCAACTGTTTTATTCTATCAAGAGCTTCTTGAAGTTCTTTTCTTATGTTCCTGTCTTCCAATAATTCTTTTTCCTTTTCAAAATTCAGACCCTCATCATTATTATCCCCAGTTATATCAAAAATTTCCTTAGTAGAACTACTAAGAACTGACTTTCCCATTTTGTTTGCAATAAACATATCCTCTGAATTAGAATCAGAAGATGAAGAAACATACCTTCTCTTTTTAGCAGACACATTAACATTTTCACGAGCATCAGCAGAGACATCTTCAGGGAGATTTCCTCCTTTATCTAAATCTGAATTCATTGAAGTTGGATCATGGTGCTGTTGTCCTTCACCTTTTTCCTGCCCCTATTCCTCAACAATTCTTTCCTTCACACTCTGCCTCTTCAACCTTCCTGAGCACCTGGGAGTAACAGTCTCTTGTTTGACTTCATTTTTTCTTTTCTTTTTACTCCTCTTTTTCTTCTTTTCCCCTGCATCTTCTCCCTTCGCAGTGCTTTTATGCTTCTCAACACTTTTCTTGTTTCTCTTTTTCTTAACAGGTGTTGAATCAATGCCTCTCATAGGTTTAGGGTTAGAAGATGAGGGTTCCTCTGCTGCCACTGGCCTATCCTCTGGAGGATTTTCCTTCTATGGCCCCTCTTTCTCAGGCTCAATCTCAGGTTTACGCTCATGTTGGGGTTCATCCTCTACTTCAGGTTCTTCCAACAGTGTTGTGATATCTACACATTGTTTAAAAGCCTCCCAATCAATCTGTGGGTGTTGAATTCTCAGGCTTCTCTTAATCAATAAGGCTATTAAACAATGATGGGACAACATGGTGTTCGCTTGCTTTTTCTGATATTCAGATGCCATCCTCTTCAACATATTATATAGGAAATTGGGAACATTGAATAGCTTATCATGGCGTAGATGATTAAGCAACTTAAAATGCACAGTATACAATAAATTATGTCAGCCATCACAAGTAATGTATTTAATGATATATGAAGCACATTTTCCCCAGAAGAATGGAAGGGATAATCTCTTTGTACCTTGTGTTGTTGAGTCCAAGTCCTCTCCTCACTCACAAAATTCTTCCCTTGCTGTCGTTGCATCAGCACGAGCTGGATATTCAGACCCTGTGTGCAGGAATCCTGTAACTTGGGCAATGGCCATCTCAAAAGCATCTACAACCAATCCCTTAATCGTTGCCTCATCATACTGTAATGTAGCTGCAAATTTTTTTGCCATCTCATTATCATATTCTGTTAACTTCAAAAAGTAGTCCAACCATCCTACTCTGGTGAAGAGTGGTAGCACCAACACATCCTCTAATATTTCCTTATGTGCAGATGGCTCTCATGGTACCACATCACCCCCCATTATCTTTGTGTTCCGCAACCTCTTGGAGTGTCAATTTCTACTAAATTTTTATTACATCACCTTAAAAAGAACCAACCTACAATTTTTTGCCTCTCCTACTCTTCCCAACTATAACTCTCTCAAGGTAACAAGTTCACACTTTGGGCGAGATAGGGTAAGTTTACTATCTTTTAGAAAATGGCATAGGATGTTCTATCTAGTATCTCTAAAGACAAAGATGGTGAAAATCAAAAAATTAAACCCCTCCCCCCAACTAAGATATGAAGTGACCTCACTTCACATGGGAATTGATATGAAAGGAAGAGTATTTATTAAATGGAATGGTGAGAAATATTTTCACATGCATGAAATAAATAAAAAGTAATAATGAATATAGAAAGAAAGCTAAGTTAATCATTGAAAGTTACCTTATGTACACATGTTATGGAAATAAATGATCAGCATACCTTGGAATTTGAGAACACGTACTTAGCATTTTATTTGATATGAGCAAGATGATATGCATGCGGGTGAATGGTAAGGCGACGGGTACGACAGAATTGATGTTAGGTGACAACTCACAATACGGAAATGAACAATGCAAGAGCTTGAGTTGAACACTTTTGCAGCGACGTTGGATTTATTTCAAAATGAATGAAGTAATGTGTAGAAGATATAGAATGAGCGAGAAAATGATGTACTGTTTGCCAAAGTGTTGAAGACATCGGTAGACATGAGTTTCTACGGGTGCCACCAGCACTGGTCCCGACTAAATAGTTACATATGCAATAGGTCAGGTCCCAACTAGAACAGGTCCCACTAAGAATAAAAAATAGGTCCCTCTGGAGTTAATTGTGATCACCATGGATAGTGTGTTGTATGTGCATGTGAATTATAAAGCAAGAAAAATTAGGTCTCAGTGACAGGGGTTGAGTCATGTAACTCAACCTCTGTATCATTAGACTGGATTGGTGGATCATCTTCTGATAGTGTATTAGTGTGTGTTGCAGAGCCTTCATCAAGAGCACCATGAGTACCATACTGAGTGGCTAGAGAGACGAGAAAATCATCTTTCTGAAGTGGTTTCTTATACAGTTCAACCTGTGTCCATTTACTAGCAATGAAAATCGGACCTCATCAATCATTTGTAATTGCACTGCACCATTAGGGAATACTTGTTTAATCTCATATGGTCCCAACCATCGAGATTGAAGCTTGCCCTTGAAATCTTTGTATCTGGAATCATAGAGAAGGGCCCAATCACCAACAATGAACTCTTTAGTCTTGATATACTTGTCATGCCACTTAATTCTTTGTTTCTGTATAACCTCTGTGTGGTGGATTGCTTCTAATCTGATTTCATCAAGAGCATTCAAATGTTGTAGTATGTCCTTTTGATCTTCTGTCAAATCCATCCCTAAATCTACTGTTGTCCTTAGGGTTTTGTATTCAAATTCTATAGGCAAGACTGTTGTCTTGCCATAAACCAATTCATAAGGAGTGAATCCTGTAGTTGTCATCCATGTAATTCTATATGTCCAAACAACTTCTGGTAACCTGGAAACCTAATCTCTTCTGTGAAGCTGTATTGGTTTTGTCAATATATTCTCAATCTCCTTGTTTGTGATTTCAACCTGACCGTTAGCCTGAGGATGGTAGGGAGTGGACTTCTTGTGTCTAATATGATATTCCTCCACCAGTCTAGTGATTAAGTCTGATGTGAATTGTGGGCCTTGATCAGTCACTATCTCCCTTGGTACACCATATCTAGTGAAGATTTCCTCAAACAAAAATTTTGCCACATTGCCATCTCTAGAAAACTACAAGGCTTTAACTTCCACCCATTTGGTTAAGTAATCAGTGCATACTAGTATATATTCCTTGTTGTTTGAAGTAGGAGAGATATGACCAACAAAATCCAACCCCCACTTATCAAAAGGGGCTAATGTTATTTGTGGCTACAAAGGTATTTCATCACTTCTTGTAGGTCTCCCCATTCTTTAACACCGATCACAACTTCTAGTATACTTGACAGGATCTTTATGAAGTGTTGGCCAGTAATATCTTGTTGTTAATATTTTGAAGGCTATCCTTTTGGCTGCAAAATGTCCACCACAGGGTTCATCATGATAGGCCTTCAATATATCAAACACCTCATCCTCCCTGATACATCTTCTCATAATGTTATCTAGGCCAATGTAGAATAGGAATCCAGAAATCCAAGAATAAGGGAAACATTTGTGAACTAGCTGTCTTTTCTCCCTTGGAGAAAAATAACCTGGAATATGCCTTGTAACCAAATAATTAGCCATATCTGCATACCATGGAGTGTGTATAGTTAGAGCAAATAGATGTTCATTAGGAAAAGAGTCATCAACTACTCCTTCTGAGGATTGTGTAGGCAGCCTAGACATAAAATCAACAACTACATTAGCTTTTCCTAGTTTGTCAACAATTGTTATGTCAAATTCTTGCAATAACAACAACCATTTTACAAGTCTTCCACCCACTATTGGCTTATTCATCAAATATCTAATTGTTGTATGATCTATATGTATGAACACTTTATAACCAGTAAGGTAGTGTCTAAATTTGTTAATTGCATAAACAGCTAACATTTCCTTTTCTGTCACAGTATAGTTCAACTCAGCTCCCTGTAGGTTTTTACTTACATAGTACATTGCATACTCTTTGTTTCCTTCTTGTTGGCCTAGGACTGCTCCAATGGCAAAGTTTGATGCATCTGTGTGGATGTGAAAAGGCAGTGTCCAATTTGGACCTCGAAGAACTGGAGCTTGAGTCAAGGATGCTCTTAGCTTCTCAAATGAATTCTAACAGTCTTGAGTCCATTCAAATTCAATGTCTTTTGTTAATAGAGTAAACAGAGGTGCAACAATTTTGCTAAAATCTTGAATAAACCTCCTGTAATAACTTGCATGTCCAAGGAAGCTCCTTACATCCTTCTATCTCTATGGAATAGGTAGGGTAGATATAATTTCAATCTTCTTTGGGTCAACTTGTATTCTTGCACTTGAGATAAAATGTCCCAAGACTATTCCCTGTGTCATCATCATAAAATATTTTTCGTTGCTCAAAGATAGATTATGCTCTGTGCATCTCTTCAAAACTTTCTCCAAGTTGTGTAAGGATTCATCATATGTTTCATCATATGTGGTGAAGTCATCCATGTAAATTTCCATGTTGTCATGGGCAAAATTAGAGAAAATACTAAGGACTACTCTTTGAAATGTGGCTGGAGGGTTGCACAGATCAAAAGGCAAGACAAAATATGCATAGGTCCCCCAATGGTAGGTAAATTTTGTCCTATCTTGATCCTTTGGTGCAATCTTGATTTGGTTATAGCCACTAAAACCATCAAGAAATGAGAAATATTTCTTCCCTACTACAGAGTCAAGAACTTGATCAATAAAGGGCAATGGGAAGTGATCCTTCCTGGTGGCAGCATTTAGTTCCTTGTAATCAACACAAACTAGATCCATTTTCCACCTTTCTTGGGAACTATGACCAATGGTGAAACCCATTCACTGTATGAAATGGGGTATATAAACCCTGCATCTAAAAGCTTTTGAAGTTCTGCTTTCACTATCTCTCTAAGAGCAGGGTTCATGTGTCGTTGCTGCTATCTTATAGGTCTGTGGCCATCATCAATATAAATTTTATGCATACACAAAGCATAATTTATGCCTTTCATATCACTATAATCCCATGCAAACGCTGCTAAGTGGGTTTGTAATACTGCATGCAGGGATTACTGCTGCTCATCAGTCAATGCATTATTAATAGTCAACATCTTTCTTGGCTTGATTTCTAATAGCTTAGACATTTCTTGCACAGAGGACAAATCAAGGCTAGGTATTATTGGCAAGCATTACTGGGGTAACAAAGTATGAAATATCTGAGATACCTCCTCTGAGGAACTGGTGGGTATTATGCTTCCTAAGGGATCTTGCAAGCAAGATAAACAGTCTTGTTGTTGCGGGTGCCTTCTGCAATCATTTTGTATAATGTGAGCAATCAACTCATCTTCATCCTGAATATCCAGTAAGGGGCTATGTTCAATAGTCATCAAGGTTTGCAGGGAATAACTGTCCTCATCTTCTAGGGTAGGCCAAATGGTCTACTCAAGCTCATGGTATGGTTGGGCTGGTGGATATAAAACTAATTTCTTGGTTACACTCCCATTGGATATGATCATGTTACCTGACATGCAACGTATAAATGCATCTGTTGTGGCAAGCCATGGTCTGCCTAGTATAAGAGGATAACCAACGAGATTAACCTTGGGCTGTAGGACTATGCAATCAACAGGGTATTCCCAAGAGGCTAATGCAATGACCAAATCCTCAATGACTCCTTCAGGTTTAACTGTAGACCTATCAGCTAATTGCAAGACTGCCTGGGTAGGCCTAAGGTTCTTCAACTGGAGTGTCTGCATTACCTCCTTAGTCATTACATTAATTGCAGCACCTAAATCTATCAAAGTATTCTTAATCAAAGTCCCATTGATTTTGACATCCACTACTGGACTACCTAGATCTGTATGTTTGGGAACAGTTATATTCCCCCACATTATGTCTACAAAGTTACCCAAAACATGAACTGTCTTTGGGTCTATCCTCTTCCTTCCAGGTTTCTTTATGTAGAGATCTCGGATAGTCTTAGTATAGATGGGAATATCTTTGATGGCTTGGATTAAGGAAATTTTTATGCTTATATCTTGTAACTGGCCCATGAGGTCAATTTCAAACTATGCTGGTTGTTTCTAGATAGCCAAGCGCTTAGGGAAAGGAGGCTTAGGATGTGAAATGGTCTGAGGTCCCTGAGTTGATTTAGGTTCCAAAGGTGGTTTATCTGAAGCTTCCTCTATGGGTTCTTCATCTTCAAGTTCTATAATTTGGGGAGATGAAGGGCCCGCAAGTTGCTTCCCTGATCTAAGATGAACATTACTCACTTCTACCCCATAGGTGGGGTATTGCATCACCTTGTTAGTATAAGCATGTTGAATAGGCTTGTTGTTAGGATTAGGTGCAGGTTGGGCAAGGACTCGGGTAGGTCTAGGAGGTGGATTTTGAGGTGCCAATGGAGGCATTATGGTTGGCTGCTGAGGTTGAGATGGAAGCATAGGTTACTTGTAATTTGCATTTTGTTGCCATTGTTGGTTCTTGTTCCATTGGGACTGCCATTGAGGTTGTTGTGTAGGTCACTGGGAGTTATAATTGGCACCTTGAAAACCTTGTTGGGGCCATGGGTTTGGCTGCTATTGGTTCTAACTAGGTTGTGGAGTAGGCCATTGTGGGTTTTGCCAGAGATTTTGATTACTAGGCCATGGCTGAGTGTTCCAAGCAAAGAAATTTTGGTTTACAATAGGAAAGGGTGAACTAAAATTTGGTGGATTAGAGGCCATACCTTGTCTTTGTTGTCAAGGTCTCCCTTGAGCTATGTAGAACAATTGTCCATCCTTTCCTTCAAATGGCTGAAATTTTGGCCTTTCAACCTTCACTTGCTGGATGCTTGCCACCCTTTTGCATTGACAATTGGCCTTCCTTTGCCTACAACTGGGATAGTACTCAGTGAGCATTGCATCAGCTTCTTCTTGTTTCTTCTTGATGTGAAGAGTGTCCAGCTGTGTAGCCACATGGCTGATTATGTCATGTTTCATGTTGGAAAACAAGTTACCGATTTCCACTCTTGAAACTCCATTGGTTGCTTTGTTTGTAATTGATGTCCTTTCTCCCCTTAGTTGTCTAGTGAAAGTCCTTGAATAATTTCAGTAAACTTTACAAATTGACTCAAAAGGTAGCTGAGAAATATCACCTTGCCCAATAAGATTCAAAGCATCCATGCAATCATCCTTAACCCATCTCAAGAAAACTAATTTTAATGATTCTTCAGCCAATCTGTTTTGGGGGTTTTTCTTCAGAGCAAACTAGAATCTTTCAACATAATCTTCTAGTGGCTCCTCCTCCTTTTGTGACATCTTGAAGATGTCATCTCTCCTCTTGTCATGTCCTCGACAATAATCTTGGTATTTCTCCAAGAATTTCTCCTTCATTGTATCCCAATATGGTATGACATCATTTCCCAGCCCCATAAACCATCTCAAGGCTGTATCCTTGAGGGTGGCAGGAAAGGGTTTTAGCCTATGAGCATATGAGGTGTAGTCATAGCTCCTACACAAGATATCAAACTCAAACAAAAATGTATCTGGGTCCTCTGTCACCAAGCCATAGAAGACTGGTAATGCTGATGGTGGAATATTTTTCAGCACTATAGCCCTCTCCTAATCAGTGATAGGGAACTCAAACATTGCTTGCTCTGGTGGATCCTCCACCGCAGCATCTGCCATGGTTCTGAAGGTCCCTTTTGTAGTTGTGGAAGAAGCTGATGAAGATGTAGAAGGTGTTAATGAAGATGTAAGAACAAGTTCTTTTTCTTTAGCACTTTCTATTGTATAGTTGATAAAGTCAGTTGGGTCTTCTCTATCTTGATAATTTGAAGGGAGGAATCTACCTCGGTTATCTCTCTACCTCCGCATACAGTGAATTTGGCTTTATATTCCAACGGTCCTGCACAATGTTAGTATAATTTTTGGTGTTTCCTAAAAAGTGAATCTATTAACCCTAATGTTGGAATAAAAAATTTAAGCTATGAAAGCATGTAAAATGAGCCTATGAAGGTAGCACCATCCCCAACAATGACGCCAAAAATGTAGAGGAAAACTAATGCATTATAGACTTAACATAATTCAGGGGTAAACCTATCTGAACAGTCCACTCTATCATTGTACTCCTACATTAAATTATCAACCAAGGAGCGTAAGCTTATGATGGCACTGCACTGTATGTGCCTTCAGGGCTCATATTCTTTCTAAACTATCTTGTCCAGTCCTACTCAGATTATTCTACTTTGTTGGAATTCACAGAAATGCAAAATAGTAAAAATAATTACATAATCTAGTGGCTACGAGTACCTTCAGCATAACCTATAGATAACTACTAACAACAGGAAATTACAGAACTAACCCAAAACATTCAAAATGATAAGAGAACTAATGCTAACCTCCGGAGGACTTAAAGTAGACAAAGCATGCATTTGTTCATGAACCATACTACTGTAATTTAACAATCAAAGTATTCTAATTGACTCGTAATGTATTTATAAGCTAATGGAAAACAAATTTTAACAAGAATGCATAAATGAATAAGAAAATAAATGAAGTGAAGATCAGTACCTTGAGTGGCCGGCTCAAGGGACTGACTCACTTAATTGGAAATCAAATCTAATTCAAATACTCACGCATCCTCATAACACATAGTTTCATTCATTTCATATCATAGACAGAATCTCTTCATATTGTATTCAATAATGACATTCCTTTATAGAACATGTCTGGATCTTCCAATATTGAAAAACAAAGCAACAACTGAGTAATTAGAAAATAAAGTAACTAACTCAACATCAAACTCCTCCCTCCTAAATTATACAGAAACAAGAGAGTTTTATGCAACTACCAACTAACTTCAACCAACAATCCATTCCTAGATACTAGGATATAGGTTTAAGATTGATTTATTAATCTAACTTAACAGAGGAAGGAGAGTCCTATTCAAACAAGAATTCTTATGCAATGGTTCATATGAAGAACACACATAAGCTGTGTTTGAAACAAGTCTACTTCTTCTGCATTATTCCTGTCCATGATGGTTTACATTCATCCTCCAGTTGCCTGCACTTTTGGCGTCCTAACTTCACTTCCTTTGATTCTCCTATCTTGCAATTCACTGCAAATGCTCCTTTCCTTGATGCCACATTCTTGCTGCACAAGGGTTAATCCACAAAACATATGCACACAAATAACCTTCATAATTAAACCATAGGATTCCATCTATATTGTATGCATACTCATATTTAAATCATTCATTTGATAATATCATCACCATATTCCATATTAATAACATAGATTCAAAGTCTTGCAAAGTATATAAAGAGACAACATATAATGATGGTGATGCTGGTAAAGTATCTGGAGGATCATATGGAAAAGTTCTAAAACCATATAAAAATAACATAAAAAGAGGTCAATATTTCAACCCATCAAGAAGGTGCCAATGGCAGGGTCAGATTCATAAATGCGCATGAGGGGAGTGTCTATATAAATGGAATCTTAGAGTTGAATGGTCATTTGTGAAGCAACAGAGCTGAGAAATTTTTTGGAGAAGAGAATTAAAGCGTTTTGTGAGTTGTATTGTGATTGTTTAGAGTTTTCTTAAAGGGTGTTGTTGATTCAAGGTTGAGGACTCTACTGCACAATGGATTCATTAGACCCATCTTCTAAAAGTGAAACTCCTAGGAGAGTAAGGTCTACAGTGGCGAAGAAAATGTAGGAGCTGCCCCTAAAATTGGAGAACAACAAATCATACGCTTCTGCTCCAACTCAGTTGAAACCTAAACTGCCAAAACACTAAGGAGCTCAAGAAAGGTAAGTGTCGTGATTCTACTCTAGTTTTTGATCTTGTGGATCATATATATATGAGCTCGTGTTATCAAAGAATCCCAAGAACTTGAGGGAAGGTTTGCATGCATGCATGCTTGATAGAATCAAGGCAAGTGAGTCAGCAACATTTGGTATAAGGATATGGAGCTCAAGGCTATCTCAATTCATGGTTCCTCTAGTTCACCCTTGCCCTGAACTGGTTGATCTACTCGCATTTAGTGTTATGATCAGAGAACCAGAACTATCACCGAGAGGAATCTTAAGGTAGTGGTCGATGCACAAGCTATGAGGGACGTGCTTAGATTTGAATATGACCCAACAACTGATTTTAGTAAATGGTTAAGTTGTAAAAGATTTGGGAGATGTGGGAGAACCATCTTGGTTTCCTAAACTAAGAACTCTGTCTTGAGCTGACCAATGCGGTGTTGCCGCTACTGCCCATTGCAATATCTAGTTTTACCCGTGATGTTCAAGATGTATGCTCAATGTTGGCCTTCATTTTTGGCCTGGATGATGACATTAATGTTCATGACTTTCAACTGGTTGTCATCTTTCGCCTTAAAATGATTACCAGGAAGCAGGATTATAAGTTAGACTTCTCATAAGTGATCACTGATAGGCTATCTTATCGGTTAGCCAATTTTGGTCATCAACAATTTTTTAGGTAATCATCTTTCTTGTTGCATTTGTTGCTTTTTCAGAATCCATAGTTTTTCCAGCCTCGCATGCAACTAGTGATGGCTGATGATTCAGTCGATGTACAAAAGATAATCCCAGTCTCAGCATGGACTCATCTCTTATTGGCTACTGCCAATTATTATGATTTTTTTGAGTGCTTCATGGCTCCAGCTCTCATTGACCTCAGCCTGGATCATATAACCTTTCGGGTGAGTGATAAATAAAGGGGAATTTTATCGAGCACATGAGTACCCTATGATTGTTTTTTTAAGGCTCACTATATAGTACTTAGAGTCCATGGTTTCAAACAGGAACCATTTAGGCTACCCAAACTTCTGACTAACAGGATTGTCAAAATTGAATTGGCTTGCCAGTTGGATGTGGTATATTCTAAGTTTGGGGCTGAGATAAAGAAAAAGGCTATATATGACATTCCCTTCTCCAAGGGAGGTATTACATTGATTAAGAGGTAGACTGAACATTTGTTGATGTTGAAACTGGTAGACTTAGGTCTTGATCAGATAAAATACCAATGGAAATATGACCCATATGGTTTTATGAATAAATGGTTATCCCAATCAAAGTCTTCGATTTCTTTTGAGCATCAAACTCGCCCATTCTTTGAAGCTAGGAGATCACCCATGGTTGATACTGATGATGTGTATGTTGAGTTGAACCAAATTCCAGCCAAGTCTCGACCTCTGTGGGAAGCATTCTATGAGCCTGAGAGGACTTATGATCCTTTAAAATTAATGACTTGTGGTATTAGGGTTGCTCTTTTAAAGGATGACTGGAGTATTAAGAAAATCAACGCCTATTGTAAGTATAGGCAGGAGATTTTTGAGATGGAGAGGAATTTTGGTGATGTTCCTAATGATGAAACTTGGCAGCATATATGGGATGAGAAACATGCGAAGCCTGCTTCACCTTATGATGTGAGTAATATTTTTGGAGATGAAGAAGGAACAAGAACTAGCAAGAAAGAGGTGAAAGCTCAAGCTACAAGCAGAATCTAAGGAAGAATAAGATGACAAGGGTTGTTGGTCCTTGGCATTTAATCATGTTTTCATGTGTCAAATCCAGCGTTGTGTCCTTGGCTATCTACAATTAGGAATCCTATAGTTGCCAGTCCATTTAACTAATTATGTTAATCTTATTTGCTATGGAAATTAATGCTGCTGATTTATCTGCTATGAAAGTAAATTCTGAGAGTACTGGAAACAAAGTTGAAACAGTAAATTGCTAATATTGACCTATTCTAATCCATACAACTGAAGCATGCATTTATCTATGAGAAAACAATACCTATCTTCCTAAGCAGAATCTGAAACAAGATAATGAACAAACAAATACTAGCCTCCTGTCTTGATGGTGAGAGTGGGCCCTTGCTCCTCACCCTCAGGACTGAAGACTAAGGCAATAAATCAATACAGGAATATAATATCACAATCCTTCTTCAATTTAATCCCATCAGTATGCTTTTGTATTTAGAAAGCATCTATATAATTGAGATTACAATAATTCTGTATATATCCTTCTTCTGCTTCTACCTTATATATCCATATCAAATTGAGCGATGAGATATCACTTACTCTAACTATCAGTTTATCTATGAGATAGCATCAATCTCTTATTCTATCAATTGTTTAACTGCAGAGTAAAATCATGCAATTGAAATAGATTTTAGTGGTACAATAGTCCCACTAAATCTGGAGTCTTAGTTTCAAATAACAACTGGGCAGCGAGGCCTTGAATTATAGGTACTTAATACGTTTGTCAAGAACGCATGCAAAATAAAAAAGAGGAATTAAACTTCTAGCAGTTAACTAGAGTCTTCACTCAATTACTCAGGTGTTGGCTAAGTAATCCCCCAGCGAAAGTGTTGACTGATAGCGGTGTTGGAACTCTGCATTGTATTAAGGAGAGCTCCGAAGGTGTGTACTTTTGTCTGCAGCTCCAGAGATGTGCTTGTGACTTCTGTCCCGCTCCAGAGATGATTCACCCTTGGTCCTCTTATTTCAAAATCTCACCAATCATATTGGAAAACATCAGAGATTGGTGTGGTATCCTTCATGTCAGCTTCGGAGATTGTTAGGACCATCTCCGGAGATGCTCAAAATTGCCTTTGCTTGAACATCTGCACTTGTAGATTCAAAAAGAGAGAATTTCTACATATTTCCATTAAATTGTTGCACATTAGTCCTTCAATAAAAAATAATGACTTTTGGTAATTCATCTCTCATTAATATAATTAGAACAAATCTTATCAGTCTACTATGGTGCAATTACCAGGACAACAGAATAAGAAGGATGGAAAAGAGAGGTAAAAAGGTGTATTATTATGGGTGCTACCTGGCACTCATCAAAAGATATTGTTTTAGCGCCATCATTGGGGTCAACATCTGGTGCCATAACAACTGGAGGCACTCAGGTAAGTATTCCTATGCCTTCTTCTTCTTAGTCTTGCCCTAGTCCTCAACTCACTCCCCTTGCAACGTATATCCCTCCATTGTTTGCTAGATCACCCATAGCTCCATCATTTGCCTTTTCTTCACCTTCCACCTCACAATTGTCTACCCCTTTGTTAAATTTGCCACCATTTTCCCCTTCTGTCCTTATGATGCAATCAACATTGCCACTTGGTTTTGGTACCGCTTTGGCGCAGCAGTAGGTGACCATCCCATATGGGTTGGCAAAAGGTTTTCCTTTCGCTGGCGGAGTGATTCAGTCCCCATTAGAGTTTCATCAACAGGTAGAGACTACTCGAAAGGCCCAGGAGGCTCTCCTAGAGAAGTAGTAGTAGAAGGAAGGGAGAGCCCTTGCAGTTCCCCGCATGCGGTCCCTGTATGATCATTCATAGCAATCATTGATGCTCACCCTTATGACCTCAACTGTGATCAAGCCACAAGATCAAATGAAGCCTGAGGATTATTCCATTCATACTGTGGGTTTGAATCTAGCACAAGCGGGTCATCAAAATAAAGTTGAGCTCATGGAGGAGATGTAGAAATTTGTCACCACAAATTTTATCAAAATGAGCAAGAATTTTGAGAAACAAGGACTTGAACTGTCGCACGTAAAAGGCACTATGGAAAGACTCAACGTGGAGACAAAGACCAAAGATGTAGAAATTTTAAGGTTGACTCTCAAGTTGCAAAGTAAGGTGTCAAGGGAGACATTACAGGCAGAACAGGCCAAAAGCACAGGACTGCAATTAGAGTTACATTCGGCTAGGACTTTGGTTGAGTCACTGCAACATGAGAAGAGTTTGGTAGAGAAGAATCTCAGTAACAAACAAGATGAATTTACTCAGTTGCATAAGAGTCTTTCAGACCAAAGAGACACAAATAATCAACTGCGCGATGATATTCAGGTTAAGGAGCAACAGATTCTTCAGCTGAAGCAAGAGCTCACACAAAGGCCCTTGACATCAGGAGTGTTGCCTATGGTTCATGAATTGTATGTGTCTTATTGGGGGCACATTTATGAAGAGACTTCCAAGATCAAGCCTGCATTAAAGTTTATTTCATATGCATAGAGTCTTAGTGCAGAGGTGTACAACAAACTCTTTCTTCTATTTCCCCAAAGGTAGTTGAATCACAACTACTGGTGTAGAAGTTATACAGTGCTTCTAAAGAGATTCTCTAAGCAGTAGAGGTCAAGAATAAAAGGACAGTTGCGATGAAGGTCAATGAATTTCTAAGTCGAAATAAAGCTGCCCTAAAATGTAAAGCACATCTTTATGCTTTGAAGCAAGTAGTAAAAGAAATGAAGGGACACATTAAACATTTAGTCCAGTTAGGACTCCCCTCCCCATTTCTTATCGATGCTATAGTTTTGATAGAGGAGAAGATTGAAGCCTTATTAGTGAATAGGTAAAATGATCAAGTGGCTTTTTCGACATTGAGCCAAATGCCCAGTGTTACAGAGGTAGAAATTGTTTTGTAACCACTTGCACAGTTGGAATTCCAAATCAAGGCTGCAATTCGGAGCTTACAGAGTTTCTCCTACAAGGAGACCATTGATTTGGATAGGGTGTTTGAGGATTTGAAGAAGAATGTTTAGCCTTCTGATAATCAATGGGCCACTCTACAGCTTGCACTTCAGAAGCTTTGAGTTAGATGCGATTGTGTTTTTGCATTTTTTTGTTCTCCTTTTGTTCTTAGAGATTTTGGATTCTTCTCCATAAGCGCAAATCCCCTGGTGAGTCACCAAGAACTGTAGAGCAAAAAGCCCTACATTTTTTTACATTCTTTGTTTTGCTAAGGAGATGAGTGGGGATTCAATTTTGGGTAATATATATGCTAATATGCATCGGGAGGCATTGATAGAAACAATGAATAAAAATTGAATAAGAGATTCTAGGCACTTAAGAGTCTGTGATGATTCCTTTTCCCATTAAAGTTTCTATCGGAGTCAATAGAAGAGAGGAATTCGTGTCTTAGCGGTGCATCCTCTAAAGTTTTGATAGTCACAACCGGTTTCCTTGTGCGCCATTAGCTAGAACCTTTCATGTGTTGTAGCTGTGCATCATCCTGAACTGATAGGTATTGGTAGAGACTCCTATTGCGCTATTCGTTGGGTTAGAGAAAGTGGAATCCAAGTGTTTTTCTCCCGCACCTTCCCAAAGGTAACAGTTCTGACACTATTTTCTGTTGCGCCATTGGCTCAAGGTTTACACACGACATCACCACACGTAAGGATAAAGTTTTAAGAGGCATAGCAATGTACATTTGGTGGGTCTCGTCATAATTTGCGATGTGTCAAATATTTGGTATCATTTAGTGGGGCCCAATGGAGAAAAGAAAGGAGTAGACACGCGACATCAACATGCATCTCTAAAGATGAAAGGAGTCTGACAAAGTTTCTTGTTGCACTATTGGTCGAGCCTCTTCGTCATGCAGAGCCTTTTTATCATGCAGATTCTGGTGTTCATGTTGATAACTGAGAGGGGGGTGGTGAATCAGTTATCCTAATTATTTCTTCTTTCTGAACTTTCTTATTAATCAATGCAGCATTAATTTAAACAAGCAAACATTATCATGAAATGAAAAAACACATGACACAGTATTTTTGACATGGAAACCTTGTTAAGGGAGAAAACCATGGGGTGATTAACCCAAAGATTATTCTCTGTTAGAAGAATAAGGAAATACAAAAATGGCACTTGCCAATTAGGGCTCACTGCCTGAGCACACTGCTCACAAGGAGGCACACTGCCTACAAGAGACACACTATCTACAAAAGAGTGTTATACAATACTTGAACTGATTGGAGGTATCCACATATGCTGGAGTTCAATTCCGGTTAGGCTCAGTACACTGATCTGTTGCACTTCATCTTTCCTCTTCTCTTATGCTGCTTTCCTTTCACATATGGGACCTTCCTTACTGCTTCTGCTTTTCTTTGCTTTTATTCGCATATCACATATATCACCACAACACTTCTCACAACTAAATCCATCCTATATATATCCGCACAAGTGATTTCATTATCTTTCTAGTCGGCACCTGGAACAGTCAATCTTCTCACAAACTCTGTTCTGTCGGCTGAATCCTTACACATCAAGTAATGTGGATCAAGCATATACTTGTAGAAATAATTAATGATTCATGCCTTCATAACCTTTAACACCATCAGTAACATATCCAGAAAGTAGTCTGATGTTCTGTCAGTTAGTTCTTCCTCTGTTCACACTGTCACTCAGGAACCCAGTACTCAAGTATTCATGTCTTTTGCCTCATCTATCACCGGAGGCTAAAACCTTGGAATCTATCACTCAAGGTAGTACTCTTTACTTCCCCAAATCTGCACTTTACCAAGATACTTCCTCTGAGAGATCCGGACCTGTCTATCGGACCTTGCCATATGCTTTGTTCTTGTTTACCGGACCACAACATTCTTCACTCTGACTTCCGGTAGAGACACACCATGTCCTGCAGATGTGTGGGATGAACTTTGTTGCCATCAATGACAACAATCATGAATCCATATAGTGTCTCTTGCCAACAGTTCAATGTAAAGCTAGAGAGTCTTTAAGCTGTAATTTGAGCTAATATTGACATTTTCTATGCTTTTGAAGTTTTAGTTAGCTGAAGGTAGTCGATAAGGGCGTGGTTCAGTGGTTAAGTCACTCGATTGTAGTGGCGGCCACCAGAGTTCAAACCCTCGCTGGGCCAACGAGTTCACAGGTTTGAAGTGTTCTTGTCAGGGGATGAGAACCCCGTGTTGTGGCCTCACCAGTTCATTGCTTCAGGAAAAAGCATTCATGTGGAGTCAGAGGGCGTGTCGCACCAGCATTGTCAGTCACGTTAAAAAGTTTACCAGGCACATTTTTAAAAAAAGTTTTAGTTAGCTGCTAGTCTTCTTTTGTAATGTCCAGTTGGGAGGTTGGTTTAAATAACTTTGTGTTTGTTGTTATTAGATAGAGGAAATTCAATAGAATAGTAAGGACTAAAAAAGGCCTTGACGGGCATTTCTCAGGGAGGATCGAATATTGTATGTTTGTGCAAACTTTAGACTTGTATACTTTGTTCTCCAATCAATAATGAAGAGGAATGACGTTCTGCACCAATTTGTTTAGATTCGTATTTATCATACATGAGGTATTGTGGCCTATGTGATCTATTATTAAGTGATGACATCTAGAATTTGTTGTGAAATCATGCATCTATGCTCTTTGAAGGCTATGATTCATTTTTTATGATTAATAACTAAAAGCATTGAGTCTTTTTGTTTCAAAGTCTGAAATCCACTTCAGTGCATCGCCATAGTTAAATTTATCTTTATGGTTATTCTTTTTTTAGTGTTTCTTTATCTTTCCCACATATTTAAGAACAAAAGAAGAGTTGACTTCTATAAAATCCAGAGGTTATCTCATAAATCAAGTCCTACATTTTGAGATTTCCCATTGTTGTCGGTCATATGCAAATTTAATCGTCAACAGGCTCAAAACATCATCATGGTGCGTGGAGTCAATTGACCAATTTCGCTCTTGCTCAAGGTTAGCTTTTGGGTGCCCAACAAAAGATGGAAGGACAAGCAACAATTGTAAGGATAAAAGGATAAAGAAATGCAAAGGGGCACATATGTCCCCTTGTTGAGTGGCATCATAATTTTTTCTTAAACACATATGTTCCCCACTATTGGGCAGGTATAGTTAGTGTAGCAGTCTTTTTTATCATTGTTGGTAGTTGTCTTGTTTTCTCGTGTGGGTTATTGCCTTATCACACACATGTTGTTCTATTTCCTGTCACCATTCCATTCATGATTGATTACTTAGTCACCTTTGGTAGCCATTACATTTAGGAAATTGCTTATCTTACCTAGTTAGGGTGAATGAGAATATAGGGTCGGAAATGGAACAAAAGTGGGGTTGGCTCATTGGAGACACTCTCATGTTGGTTTGTAGAGATTAGGGAAGGTGTATAGGGTTTTTGTGAAGTACAGGGGCAAAGTTGAGGTATAGGAGACTATAGTTTGTTAAATAGCTCTAGAATAACCATTTCATTGGTGTAACCACTATGTATTGACACTAGATTTGATGATAGGATACTACAAGCATATCTTTCTTAGAGTTTTTCACTCAAATGGGTTTTCTCTAGTTGAAACTCAGTGTTATGTGTTATTGCATATTGTGTGCCTTGTTTTCTTGTTAATTATTTTTGTTAATCTCAAATATCTTTCTACCAAATTTTAATAAACCACTAGGACAATGTCTGGTGATAGTTGAGGTGTAGACCTAGCAAATAAATCCATGTTTGGTGTATCACCAGGGTTATAAAACCAATGATTATAGATCAAGTGGTGTCAAAGATACAAGTTTATAGTATTTAAACAAGGTTATGGAAGTTGTATGCCAGTTATGAGATCAAGTGGTAGTAATGATTTAGTTCCATATGAGCCTCAAGTTGGAATAAGGCAGTGGGTGATAGCTAGAAGAGCAATGCCTAGAGAAGAGAAGGATGGAGAGGGGTGTTTTAGAAAACTAGAGGAAGATGTGTTAAGAACATCTGATACGATTAACATCTAAAATTACCAATTCCTTAAACTCCCCATTTTGCCCCAAAATCCATCAGGAAATCCCACTTTGTGCCCTCTTTGTTGAACACATTAGTTATATCGGATCAGAGACATCTTCCATGGGTTTACATTTGTGTTTGCCATTTGAAAATGCAAGGTAGAAAAGCCCAAAAATTGGCTAAGTCCCAATATCCTAAGCTTCCCTTGTGTTTTTTATTTTTGTCGGAAGTTAGAGTTTCAGGCTTCCTCCTTCCATTATGCTTCCCCTCTTGGTCCCAAAATTTGCCTAAGTGTTGAAGTTTTCTAAGTGCTCAACAGAGTTTCAGAGGTCGGAGTTCCTCCTTCCGTCTTCCTAATGGCAAGCGTCAGGAGGAAGCCTCAAAGTCTGAAGTCCGACAGGTTTCAAAAATATTCTAAGTGTTTTGGTGGGCGGGAGTCGGGGCTTCGACTTTCTTTCTTCTTCATTGGACAGGTAAAAGGCAGAAGACCGAAAGGCCAAAGTTTGCCTAAGGCTTGAGGAATATACTAAGTGTTGCAGACTTCAGGGGGTTGGGGTTTTATATTCTTTCTTCTTCCTTGTGGAAGGCAAAATGTGGAAGCCCAAAGCCCGAAGTCTAACAAAAGTAAAGAGACTAAGAGAAAAACAAAAGGCAGGAGACCGAAAGGCCGAGGTCTGAAACTTCAATTTTTTGGAGGTTGGCTTCTTGGCCTTCCACACTTCTCCAACCACCTGGGAACGCGCCAACTACTTTCGGCAGTGCCATTACTGCGAAAGTGGGTGTCTGAATTCAATGCTTTTAATGCAGTTGGTGGGGTGGTTGAGGATTTTGGCACCCAATTCTTTCTCAGACATGTATGTGAATGCTATAAATAGAAGATCAAAGCTCTTTTCAAAGGGTTGGTCGTTGAGCCAATTATTTGGTTTACAGTGCCTCAGAAGAGTTTCAGGGCTTCAAATCAAGTTAGGCTGGGTAGTAAATGGAAAAATGTTTTTTGATGCAGCATAGGAATGTATTGTAAAGCATATTTTATGCATTGGTTGTCTCCATGGCCATTTGTAAAAGATTCAGGGGAATGTATAATCGCAGTTGTATATTTTTCTTCACCACATTTGTTGGTGTGATTGTAACAGAGATTTGATAATGTCTGACAACATTTAAAGTCAATACAAGCTTTGTTTTGAGTCATCTCTTTGTTACAAATGGGTCTTTGTAGTTTGGTTCTGGATTATTAAGTATGTCCAATATGTGAAATATAATATGAGAAATGTATGTGAATACATTTTGGTATTCTATTGATGTTGGTTCAAATCTTTTCTTCCCTCTTTATTGCTTATGACACAAAGTAGGCAACGATCCATATTGGAGAGGGATCAAACACCGTTTTAAAACAAACAAATCTTTCACCTGTGGTTCAGGGTAAAAACCACCTTTCCTATGCATGTACATTCGCATAGTTGAATCAACTTAATGAGAGGCCCGTGCAGCTAATTTGTCTTGATCTAGTGATAGCTTTGGGGTCAAGTGTACATTGGGTATGGCTATGTATGTTTATTTGTATTTCATTTCATGCCTCTAGGAATATCCCTCCTAGGTCTAGCTGAGCCTGAAGAGAAGAGGAGTTTACCCACTCCTGAAGTTGGCCAAAATTCCCCTTTACTTGTTGATAAACCTCTTCCTTTCACCTTGACAACAATCCCTGGCTTGGGTGTTTTAGGAATGTTTTAGATTTTTGGGTTGGAGTTATTTTGGGAACCAAAATTTTGGTGTCGTTGCCGGGGAGGATTTGAAAGGTCGAAGAATTTGAAGACCCCTATTTGTAGTCATCGCCGAGTGCAGTTTGTGGTTATGTGTAAGTTGGTAGCCCATCAACTCAACTTACGCCAACATTTTGGTGCCACTGCCGGGGAATAGTAAAATGCTGGGTTATACAATTTTGAAGACTCTGGTAGTGATTTGAATCCATAATCGATTAGTAGCCTTGAAGACCAGTCACACTTCAACGAATTCCTCTTTGGAAGAGGTGGTGACTCTGCTATCAGAACAGAAGTTTGTTGCTGCCGCCCCTTGGTTATTGTTAGTGAATTGAATGCTCCATCTCAGTGTGCAGCAGCTGGTGAAATAGAGGTACACGGTTTCTTCTTTTCTTATTTTTAGTGTTTGTTGTTCCTATCATGTTGAAGGAACAACTTTCTATGCTTCATTTTTCTGCCCTGCATTATTGGATGTTTTAGTCATGGCCAACTAGTATGAACATGGATACCCTAGGGATGTTCTGTCATCTAAGTCTTCATATATATCAGACCTTAGAAACTATATGGGTGTAGATTCCCATGACCATCCTAGCGATGCCTATTCCAGTCATGGCTTTGCATGTTATACAAACCAGAACCTATATGCACCCATGCAAGATCATAGTGACAACAATGCAACAATATGAAATTGAAAAGACCAAACAACTGTTGGAGTCATTATTGCAGCAAGAAGAAGAGACAACAAAATTTACTATCAGGCTGTTGGAGTCTAGGATGCAGCCCTTTGTATTCCCTGTTGCCCCTAAAAATTAGTTGGCTCAGTCCCCTTCTCTTCCCTTAGATCTAATATATAATCAACTAGACCTCTCATGGGTTGATTACAAAACAATGAGTATGCCAACCAAGGTCCACAAACAATTGCCCAAGTTTGATGGGTATAATATTTGGGAAGGGGATACACATGTTGATGTATTTTTGGAATTCATGGATGAACATCAGTTTGAGGATGAAGACATGTGGATGAGGTTCTTTGTTAGGTCCTTGCATGGAAAGGCAAGAGAATGGATCCAAAGTTTTCCAAGGCAGTCCTTTGCCTCATGGAATGAACTTGTGGCAACATTTGAAAATGAATTTGCCAAAGGTCTTGACCTTGTTGATCTTGTCATAGAGCTAGAAAAAATTAGAAGACAAGAGGGAGAGTCAAGCAAGGATTTTGGTCACAGGTTTGCTGTTGCTATTTCCCATATTCCAAATGATTTCAAACCTAACATTGCTGCTTGCATTGACGTGTTTTTCAAAGCATATGAAACTGGATTGAGTTATGTGCGAGAAGATTTCAAAATACTGAGTATGCAACATGCATATGAATGCCTAGACTCCATGGAGAAGGTGACATATGACTATATAAAAGGTTTGTTATCCACAAGTGCACGTGTTTCTGGTAATCAACATGCTAATCTGAACAACAACAGTGTGGATACAAACAATCAGATGAATGCCACATCAAATGATAATTATGTAGCCATAAGGGTAGAAGTGGAAGGTGGTGCATCATATGACAGTGATGCAGATGATGAGGACAGTATATGCACCTGCCTTCGACTAGTTAGCTCATCAAGTGAAGGTGAGAATGATGAGACCAATGGTGACTTCTAGTCTAATGTTGAGGTATGTGGTTCAGTCAATTATGAGGATGTTGTGTATAGGGATGAACAATCATGTGGATCAACTTTTGTAGTTGATTATGTTGATTGTGTACAAGTAAATGAAACATGGGATGGACAAGAAACTTGTTTCTTGTTCGATGTAATGCCCTCTTTTGTTCCTATTTGTGATGAAGTAGTCGATGTTTTTCTGCATGAGATTGATGTAGAAGTGGTTGCACTTGGTGATAACCAATTAGAGACAATTGTTGGTGCAACCATGGGGTTTCAGTGTGAAGAGCTTGCCCTGGATTTGAAGATGGTGATCATGTGGACGCATATGAGAACCTGTTTGTGTGGTGCAAGGTATGTTCTCTTCCTCATGCAGAGTGTGCTTCATCTCAACCACAAGGGAATAAAACAAAAATGAATGTGGAAGAAGAAGTGTGTCATCAGTCTGTTTGTAACAGTGAATATGACACAACAAGTTGCTCAAGTGAAAGTGAAATGAAGGGACAATTGGAAGAACACGGTTCTTCATTTGAGGTGTCTCATGGTTCTAATTTGTGTGCTGATGGTTTGAATTGTATCCTGAGTCATGTTTATGATTCAAAATTTGAAAGTTGGTGCGGCACATATGAAAGTTTTGTTCAAGAGTTCGATGAGGATACAAATCAATATAAATGTTTCCACTTTGATGTGGAAATTTTGCCAGCTCTTGAATGTGTTGGTGTTGCAGTAGAGGTTGAGTCCTTTGTGTGGGACATTAATGTGAATGAGCAGCAAGGTATGTTTATGCCTGAGTTTGAACAAACGTCAGCCCAACTTGAAGGTATGCCTGAACTAGAGTATTTCTAGTTTGTTCTACAAGATGAAGTGTCTTCTCTTACGGATTAACAGTGCATTCATGCACATTTTTCTTTGCCATGTGAATTGGAGGTGTTTTATTTTTCCCCCAATTTGCATGAAGAGGTTAGCAAAAGTAGTAAGGTTACAATTGGTGATGGAGATTCACTTCCATCCATGTCTTTATTTGTTGACCTAAACTCTAATTCCTCACCCCTTGTTGTTTAGAACAAACATGATGCAGTATGGAATAGGTCAAATACCTATCTCTTATGGTTGCCTTGTAGTAGTGATTTCATTGATGAAGTAGACCTTGACTCCACAAGCATATGTTGCAGATTGGTATATGCTGAGGGCAGTTTTCAGTTGTTGCAGTTGGGTGAGGAGTGCAATTTTGGTTTGAGGGAGATCAGCTCCTTCATTTAACTTGTCTTTGACAGAGACAAGTAGGTTCAGTTACTTGGTGCAGGTTGGACCTGCAAAGTGTTTAAATTTTGAATATAGTCAACTTTCCTTTTGTACCCCCGTGCTTATGACTGTATGCCTTGTAAATATGTTTCTGTTGTTTCCCCTTGTTCATTTTTTGCCTTTTGGTTTGCCTGGAGATAACTGGTTCTTGCTGTGACACTGCTTGTCACACGTCCCCAACTAGATTCAGTGTTGACTCCTGATATTACCAGTTCCTTAAACGCCCCATTTTTCCCTAAAATCCATCATGAAAACCCACTTTGTGCCCTCTTTGTTGAACACATTAGTTATATCTGATCAGAGACATCTTCCATGGGTTTACATTTGTGTTTGCCATTTGAAAATGCAAGGTAGAAAAGCCCAAAAATTGGCTAAGTCCCAATATCCTAAGATTCCCTTGTGTTTTCTCTTTTTGTCGAAAGTTGGAGTTTTGGGCTTCCTCCTTCCATTATGCTTCCCCTTTTGGTCCTGAAAATTGCCTAAGTGTTGAAGTTTTCTAAGTGTTTGCAGAGTTTTGGCGGTCGGAGTTCCTCCCTTCCGTCTTCCTAATGGCAAGCATTGGGAGGAAGCCCTGAAGTCCAAAGTCTGACGGGTTTCAAAAATATTCTAAGTGTTTCGGTGGGCGGGAGTCGCGGCTTCAACTTTCTTTCTTCTTCATTGGATAGGTAAAAGGCAGAAGGTTGAAAGGTCGAAGTTCGCCTAAGGCTTGAGGAATATACTAAGTGTTGCAGACTTCAGGGGGTCAGGGTTTTATATTCTTTCTTCTTCCTTGTGGAAGGTGAATTGTGGAATGCTCGAAGCCCAAAGTTTGACAAAAACAAAGAGACTAAGAGAAAAACAAAAGGCAGGAGGCCGAAAGGCCGAAAGCTCAAGATCTGAAACTCCAATTTTTCGGAGGTTGGCTTCTTGGCCTTCCACACTTCTCCAACCACTTGGGAATGCACCAACTACTTCTGGCACTGCCATTACTATGCAGTGGGTGTTCGGATTCAATGCTTTTAATGTAGTTGGTGGGGTGGTTGAGGATTTTAGCGCCAACTTCTTTCTTGGACGTGTATGTGAATGCTATAAATAGAAGATCAAAGCTCTTTTCAAAGGGTTGGTCACTGAGCCAATTGTCTGGTCTGCAGTGCCTCAGAAGAGTTTCAGGGCTTCAAATCAAGCCAGTCTGGGTAGTAAATGGAAAAATGTGTTTTGATGCAGCGTAGGAATGTATTGTAAAGCATATTTTATGCATTGGTATGTCTCCATGGCCATTTGTAAAGATTCAGGGGAATGCATAATCACAGTTGTATGTTTTCCTTCACCACATTTGCTGGTGTGATTGTAATAGAGATTTGATAACGTGTGACAACATTTAAAGTGAATACAAGCTTTGTTTTAAGTCATCTCTTTGTTACAAATAGGCTTTTGTAGTTTGGTTCTGGATTATTAAGTATGTCCAATATGTGAAATATAATATGAGAAATGTATGTGAATACATTTTGGTATTTTGTTGATGCTGGTTCAAATCTTTTCTTCCCTCTTTATTGCTTATGACTCAATTGCCCAATAGAGTAGGCACAGGTCCATATTGGAGAGGGATCAAACACCATTTTAAAACAAACAAATCTTTCACCTGTGGTTCAGGGTAAAAACTACCTTTCCTGTGTATGTACATTCACATAGTTGAATCAGCTTAATGAGAGGCCTGTGTAACCAATTTGTCTTGATCTAGTGACAGATTTGGGGTCAAGTGTACATTGGGTATTGGTGTGTATGTTTATTTGTATTTCATTTCATACCTCTAGGAATATCCCTCCTAGGTCTAGCTGAGCCTGAAGAGAAGAGGAGTTTACCCACTCCTATAGTTGGTCAAAATTCCCCTTTACTTGTTGATAAACCTCTTCCTTTCACCTTGACGAAAATCCCTTGCCCGAGTGTTTTAGGAACATTTTAGAGTTTTGGGTTGGAGTTATTTTGGGAACCAACAGGTGCTATAGGGGAAGACATACTAAATCGATAACTTCATGCAAGCATTATTCAATAAGTTCAGAATTCTTAAGGTTGAGGATGATGAAATTGAACTAGAAAGCCACAAACCAGAGAAGAGGGACATGTCTACTTTGAGTGTTTTAAAAATTGAAGTGAAGATTAACATATAACTATATGACAAAGAGATAAACACCAACAAATTGGATCGGTCGATATCCCAGATGGAGGTTTATTTCAACCTTGATCATCTCACTCCTCACTAGCATATTTTATTTGCTAGGCTCAAGTTAGAAAATCATGCTCTCACATGGTAAAAGAGTTATGCCTTATCCCTTGAATGCAGAAAGGTAGCTCCCATTTCAAAGTGGGACGACTTCAAGAAACTCCTAATAAAATAGTTTAATCCCATCTATTATGAAGAAAACCATGTAATCCAATGACACTATTTTTGGCAATGTCAAGGATAAAGTGTATAGGAGGATATGAAAAAAATATGAACATGGAACATATTTTAATGAGGTATAGAAAACCATACATAGTGGGAAAAGTGAAGGGATTGAGCCTCATCATGACTCCTTTATAAGGTAGGTAAATTTTGTGTGCCAAAGGAGCGAAGAGTTTTACTTATACGAGAGGCACACACATCACACGTAGCTAGACATTTTAGTGTGACTAAAACAATTAAAAAATCTCTAGTGGTATGTTTTTTGGCCATGTCTTCAAGTTGATGTTGTAAAGTTTGTTCATAGCTATCAATTATGTAATAAGTCCAACAATAGGAAGTTGGGTTGTACCAACCATTACCCATACCTAAGAGACCTTAGGAAAATATTTCAATGGACTTTATCAAAGGTCTCCTAAGGATCAAGCACGGGAATGATTATATCTTTATGGTTGAGGATCATTTCAATAATTTTGTGTGTGTGGGTGAAATGGCTAAGGCACAAGTTAAGTGTCAAAAAAGATGGACATTGAGCGTGTGTTTAGAAATTGGTTTTGTTGGTGTTTTGTTGATGGTTTGGAACATCATCATGATATGTAGAGTCAATTGACCAAGTCCACACTTGCTGGATGTTAATTTTTAGGCATCCAATAAAAGATAAAAGGACAAGCAACAACTAGAAGGATGAAAAGGTAAAGTAATGCAAATAGGCAAATTTGTCCCCTTGTTGATCTTGGCCATATTTATTCCCTATTACTGAATGACGAAAATCACGACATTGGTTGTTTAATCATTGTTGGTGGTTGTCTTGTTTTCTCGCATAAGTTGTTTCCTTCTCACACATAGGTTGTTCTATTTCCCTGGGGTTGTAATTGTCTCCATTCCATGCATGATTGACTACTCAATTGCATTTGGTAATGATTACATTTGGATGATTGTTTGTCTTCCATGGTTAGGGTGAATGGGAATATACGGTAGGAAATGGAATATAAGTGGGGTTGGCTTATTGGAGACACTTTCATGTTGGTTCAAAGAGAACAAAGAAGATGTATAGGGTTTTTGTGAAGCATAGGAGTAGAGTGAAGGCATACAAGACTGTAGTTTGTTAAATAGCTCCAAACTAATCATTTCATTGGTGTAACCTCTATCTACTAACACTAGATTTAGTTATGGGACGCTAGCAACATACCTTTCTTAGAGTTTTTCATCCAATTGGGTTTTCTCCAACTAAAAATTAGTGTTATGTGTTCTTTCATATTATGCCCTATTTTCTTGTTAATTGTTTTTGTTAATCTGGAATATCTATGTTGTTGAATGTTAACATATCACTAAAGTTATAAACCTAAAAATTAAAAATTGAGATGTTTTTGAACATAACTAGAAAAAAGTTTGAATGATGCTATTTTAAAAAAAACCCAACTAAATTTCCTCAGGCCATTCTTTTACTCTATGTTTACTTTCTAATAAAAAAATTGTTTACTTTCTAATAAAAAAATATATTTTTATTGTTTTCACTTTCCACATCAAAGAGCATTGGTATGTGGACTTAAGTGGTTTTCTTAAGTCACAACATATTTATGATGAACTTTGATGAACTTTTATTGTTGTTTTTATTTTAGTCTACAATTATTATATTTTAAGTTTTAATTTTTCATTTGGTCTACTCAAATGTGGTTTGTGTAAGGTTTAATTAAAAATGTTTATGAACATTGTTGTACAACTTTAACAATATTTTATTATTTTTTAAGTTTAGAATTAAAGTTAGGTGTTTGAATACAAATATTGATAATATTGGAAAATATTTTTTTGAGAAGGTTTGGTTGTTTTTCTTCCTTTATTTCTCCATTTTACAAAGCTTCCACTTTGGATCTTCTTCATTGTCCTTACAAACTTATCAAATTACCAAAATTGTAAAATGCTTATAACTTAAAAAATTATTATTTTTCATCTTAATTAAATTAAAGTTACATTTACTTAATTATATTTTACTATTGTCAATAAAGAAAAAGTTTAAGTTAGTTATTACATTATGTTATGAAGTGCAAAGTAACTTTAGTTTTTAAAATAGTTAATCATTCTTAATTTAATTGCCTATAAATTAGTTCATGTATTGTTCTATGTGTTTATAATAGTATCCACTAATATAAATGTGTGATTGAAATAAAAAACAATAGCTTTCCTTTACAAATATAGTGACTTTTGACATTAAAAAAGGTTTATTGATTACCATTTAGTAATTGGAGTTAATTTTTGATGGTATTGAAAGAGAGTTTGGGAACACTTTTATGGTTTAGTGGGATCTTACAATTACAATGATGTTAATATAAATTTTATTTTAATTAGATTTTTGATTAATTAAAGAATAAAAGTTGGTTGATTTTTATGTTTAAATTATTTTAAGATTATTGTTATACAATTTTTAAAATTTTATTAGAGATATGAAACTCATAATTCACACAACAATAGAAAAAGAGCTTATTGTATTTAATCAAGTTTGGTAAGTGGTGGATGCCACAAACAAGGGATCTCCCCCCTACATAGACATCCTTCCTGAGAACTTTATGGCTTTAGCATTTGAACACAACCTCTTCAAAGAATCTAAAAATATTTTTAAAATATAATTTCTATGTAAATAAAATACAAATAGGCAAAAAATATATGCTTATTTCATGAACTAATAATTTTATCTTAATTAACACGTGTAAGTGTAAGTTGTCCATTTTGGGCACCTAAGGTGCTATGTTCAATTCCATTAAAGGGGTTGTGTTAAATTATCTCATTGGTGGAGACAAGGTCCCTTGTGCCCTTAAAGTATTGCATTCAGTTTATTTAAGAAGTGGTCCCATGGAAGGAGCTTTAGGATCTATAATTATTGGGCGATAGGGCCCATGATATGAGGAAAAATTATATCTATGATAATTTGGAACCTTATCTTAGAAAATAGGAGTGCCTACTTTTTAGCTCTTAGATTTTCAATGGTTTCCTGTGAGGTGGGGTTGGAAATTTCTCCCACTAGTTTAGAGGTTTTTTCATCCATGTGACATCATTAGAAGGCACTTTGTAGATTTTGGGAAAATTTCCTTTCTATATTTATGTTGTTGGGATGTATAACAATTTTGGAAAGGGATCACTAGCCTCCTAAAAATTCTCACCTATTTTTTCACCATTAGTTGTTTATATATAAAATTTATAGGCTCACTTGATTATTAGAAGGAGAGTATAGGGACACACCCAAATCCCCTCTTGTTATGATATTTAAACCAAATTTACTTGCGACAAAATTTAGTTCTAATGAAATCATAATCACAACAGTGTGCATTTATGTAGGCATACATTTAATTTTTGTGTTGGTGATGATAAAACCAATTTAGATCAATATTAAGGCTGAAAATTGTTTTTGTATTGGCCATGATAAAAAACAACAGTTATCAATATCAAGGCTTTTGTGTTGGTGATGATAAAAACAATTTAGATCAATAACTGGAATCAATATCAAAGCCAAAAATTGTTTTTGTGTTGGCGATGATAAAAATAACTGGAATCAATATCAAGGTTGAAAATTGTTTTTGTGTTAGTGATATAAAAACAATTCAAATCAATATCAAGACTGAAAGAAAACTTTGACAAAAGATCCTGGTAATAATAAAAACAATTTGAATCAACATCAAGAGTGAAAATTGTGTTAAAAAGCTTTGGTGTAATAGTCAATGGCTGTAAATTCATTTTGTAAGCGCTCAAAAGGTGTCTCCTTATTCAATATTTAAAAAAAAACATTGAAAATGGAAGGTTTTTGAAGGGAAGGTAAAAAAAACCTTGCAACTAGATGAGGTAGAAAGAAAGAAGCAGGTCTGATGGTGTTATTGGGGAAAAGGGTAAAAGGGGTCCCTATCGCCTTTTTTTAAGGCTTCTTATTTCCTTAATATGGGAACAAACCCCGTTAAGTGCGAGTGATGGTTCATAACATTTGGCTCCGAAAGTCCGGCCAACAATCCGATTCTCTCTCTTCTCTCTGTTGTAACACAGGATTGGCTAAGCTAAGCTATATTTCTCTTTTCTTCTTGCTTTCCACCGGCTCCACCTCATCTCTCACAGGGGAAGATTAGCCATAATAATAAAAAAAAATGAGCAGGGTATAAAGCAAAGCGGCGCTGGTATTGGTATTAGAGCAGAGGCGGTGAAATCGTTTAAGGATTGGGTGCAGAGGATCTATGGCTTCCTCCTCTAATGGCTGCCCGATCTTTGGTGGAATGGGCCTTGATTGATTAGAGAGGGCGGGAGGGCAGCGTAGTGAAGAAGAGGAAGAGGAGGATCTGGTTGGGGAAGGAAAGGGAAGGGATGATGAGCGGCGGAGGGGCATCGGCGTCGGCGGAGGGAGGTGGAGGGGACGAGGCGCCGCTATCAGCAGCAACCAGTCCTCCTCCTTGTCTGGAATGGAAATTCTCGCAAGTATTCGGTGAGCGCGCAGCTGGAGAAGACGTTCAAGAGGGTAAGTATGCCTGTGACCGCCTCAATTTGTTTGCCATTGGCTACCAGTTCACTCCGGGCTTGATTTTATGCATCGATGTTGTGGGCTGTAGTTTTGTGTTGTGTAATTCAATTGGTCAAAGCGGTTTTGCCTTTGCCATCCTTTTCAGATCTCTGGAGTACCCACAAATGCAGGCTGGAGAACCCACAAATATTTGTTCTGTTTTGCAATGGTAGTTTGATTGATCAATTTGCAGGAAGGAGGCTTCTGCATAGATTAGTATCAATATCACCTCTTGTTTGTTTGGATGGGTAGCCTTTTTTTAGTCAGATTTTTATACCCAAGAAGAATAATTGTTTATTCTTCTTCTGAAGTGAACCAAAAGAAATGTTTTTGGGTTCCTTGGTACTACTTCTTAACCAAATGAACATCTACCCTTAATATGAAGAATTATTTGTTCTTCTGTTGAAGTGAACAAAAAGAAAGGTTTTTGGGTTCTTTGGTACTACTTCTTAACCAAATCAACATCTATGCTTAATATGACCCCTGTTGTCTTTTTTTAATGACCCGTCAGTAGTTAAGAAGACAAGAAAGTGTCCTTAATATAACAAGAAATCAACACCCTTGTGCAGAAGTGTTTGTGTACTTGTGGTCTCCTTCAGCTGTTGAGCGAGATGCAGCATAAATTATCTGGGTTCACTGTTTTAAGTAAATCTGAGGAAGGTGAAGTAGGTACAGGCACTATTGTTAAGCATATTTGATATTAGGACGCATTACCAAATGTCCATCAGCTGAAAGAATATCGTGGGTTGCTGTTAGCTGTTATGGAATATGTGGATAATTTGTTTGCTTTCAAGATTTGCTAAAAAAATAAATGGAAGTATCCCGTCAGACGTTGTGAAGTATAATTTTTATCTTATTTGTTATGAAATACAATACTTCTTGCTCTGCAGGATTTTCATGGTTATCTACATCGTCCAAAGTAAGTTTAAGAGTTACTACACTTCAAACGATATGATAAAGGTTATGAAATTTGTAGCAGGTAACTTGCAACTATTTACAGATTGTAGGAGTTAAGCTTGATCTTTTAAGTTGATGATGTATAAAACTTAAAATATATTGTTTCCTGCAGTTCTTATTTTTATTTTATCTGTTAGTCATCGTTAACACTGTTTTTTTACTTATATACAATACATTCCTCTTAGGGAACAATGACTTCTGAGAAACAAAATCCATGTAACTTCTATTTACAAAATCTATGCACATTGCTTATATAGTTCAGGAGGATGGAAAAGCTTTTCTGCATCACTTCAGTTGACATTTTCTTAAATTTAGGATAACACAACTGTGACAAAACCAAAATCTTGAAATAACCAAGAGCCTTAATGTTTGCACCTTAACTGTTATTGGACCACCTTTGAATGGTCTAGCATTGCACGTTACCTCTAACGGGATCACCTTTAAATGATCCAGCATTGCAGCACTTTTTTGGCCTCTTGTGGAATGCAATTCAAATATTAGACGTGATGTATATCGTCATAAGCATGCATTATCTATGGCAGTCAGAAAATGTTTGCTACTTTGAAGTGACATTTCACTTGGCAGTTTTTCCTATTGTTGAGAAGCATAACTGTTGGCAAAGAGTTGCCTGCTTTAATTTATTTAGGCAAGACCTCCTTTTGTAGAACATGAAAGACAAGTATACTCATATAAACTAAGAATGGTCTTGTAAGTATCCATCAATACAGTTTTTAATAGACTTTTTATGTTTTTTTAATTCATCTGAAAATTATTATTGTTTGAATGTTTTTGATGTTTGTATAAGTTGACAGAATATCCTGAAATATGGGGTCTTATGAAGATCAGTTGAAGAAATTTTATATCAGTTGTGGTTTCTTTGGATGAATCAGATTTGGGTATAAATTCTATGAGCAAGGAGAGTCTTCTCTTTTTTCTGCCCACTTTTAGGTGGTATGTTTTAACTGATAGGATGACAATTCTTATGTAGGGTTGATAGTCTATGCCCACAGAATTAAAAACTTAAAACTATTGTAACCATCTTTCCATTTATGGTCATAGCAGGAGAAAGTTAGAAACTTACAATTGCTGAACACGAGGAAATGGAATAGTTGTCAAATTGTTGCCATTCATAATTTTGTCAACATAATCTTTCAAGGGGACGGATGTGGTTCAATTTTTAATATCATGCATGGAAATTCATGTGACGATAATGACCATGTGATTAAAATATACTTTTAGAATAGACAAATACATTCAGAAAATTGAGCTTATGTATCCTAAGTTCTAGAGTATATCACAGTTGTAGAAAATTGAGTTTATGACCTTTTAATTAATAAATACAGTGGCAGAATAAGTTTATATTATCTTGCAACAAAGGTCTTAGATGCAAGGCTTAGTTTAAGGCTTTGACTATGCATTGAAATTTGTAATTATATTGCTTATGAATCAAACAACTCTAGCAAACTCTATAAAAACTCAAGTAGTATAATCTTGATGTTTTACAATCTGTTTGTCATTTTACAAACATCTTCCGTTTGCTCTGAAGAGTCTGGTCCTGTTTTTGTTACTCCCAGCTAATTCCGTCAATTATTCATGGTTAGTGCTATGGTAGTCATGGCTTATATAGTCCTTTCCTGGTTCATTATTTCCTCCCTCTTTGGTCTTAATATAGAATATGATCATCACTTTCCTTATACTACCATATAGATTTAGAGCATGATTTTCGAAAAAATTGTGTGAAAGTTATTGGAATTGATGTTTCAGATCACACCACGTGATCCATTATCAGGATGAAAAACTATGTTACAATTGTGGATGAGATCTCCTTATGTAGATTACTCTAGTCAGGTACATGATGCTAATTGGGCTACTGTAGGAGAAAATAAAAAAAATGAATTAGCCATTACAAACATTAATATGAAAAAGACATGATTCTCAAATTAACTCGTAGATAAAATGTCAACTTGCTTAACTATATAATTAAAATTCATCTTTCACACAACTTATTTAATTAATTCTGTATTACATAAGTTCTTAAGGTTGACTACTTTCTTTCTCACTGAAAGCAATAAGCAATCATTCCTTAGTTGTACATTATGCTTTAGAATTGATAGGCACCATAGATTTCAAACTAATTTAATGTGGCAGTTTAACTTCAACATTGTCATTTGCTACATGTTTCTCTGCAATGGTTATATATTTTTTCCATGAATATTGTTTTTGGGCAAGAAACACAGAAATGATTTCATTAACTATCGGTTCAAAACAAACTACAGAATCTTCAGGTTCTCCAAGCCTTCATAGAGCAGGAAATTGGCACCAAAATTGAAAACTGCCTGGATTTAGACAACCCCCCGGTTATCCTAGACTTACCATAAGGGGTATTAAAGGAGACATCCAAATTACTAATTGTATCATCACACTTTCTGTCAAAAAAAAAATCTAGACTAATTTCAGAGTATCTACACCTAAGAACATTATCTGGGTAAAGATAGTTTTCAACTATAAGAGTACCACCATATCTATGCAAAATTAACCACAAAAATCTAAACCAAACAGTCATAGAAGTGAGCATGCATGTTTGTCAGCATTGCAAACAGAACTCAAAATTTAAGATCATTATGAACAGCCTCTTCCAAGGCTTCATCCTATAGCTCCTTCAACATGGTTGTCATCAATGATTAAATTGACAAGATGATCATGGCCTAACCGACCAATAGAATTCCAATTGTCATGTGAGGACTCATCTCCCTCTGACAGGTATGCTCCCATCTTAGCTAAAACATCAGCAACTGTTCTTTTCTCTAGGAGTATGGACAAGCTTCGCTCTTTGAAATATGTCTAATAATAAACTAATCTCTTGTAGATAGATGCTAACATGGCAATTATTGGAATAATTTTTGAATTCCTTACTTGGTACCTCTACCAAAGTGACAAAATCTGTTTCTAGACAGACCAAGAGGACTCTATGATCCAAGGTAGATTGAAGTCCTAAGTGGATAACCAGGGCTTTAGCCGTTATATTAGAATGCTCTCCTATATTATTTGCCCTCCAAAACTCAACACTTCCTCCACAATCCCTTGCAATAAAACCAATCACTGCCCTGCCTGGGTTACCTCTTGACGCACCATCAGTATTAATCTTAATCCAAGGATGAAGCAGAGCTTTCCACAAACCTGACTTTTCGACATGATAACTAGCTGCTGCTTCATTGGGGGGTTTGGTTCCTTTGCCAAAAACTCAAATTTTCTACTAAATAGTAAACATCTCTTATTGGAGCAAGTCTTAATCTCTGACCAATAGAAATCTCTCTCTGTCTCAATTGCACTGTGGAGCACCTGTCCCCACACCCACTACAAGAGTCTTGAGATATTTTAGAAGATTCTGTGTTCCTTTCAAGTCAAGTTTGCTGACAAATATTTGAGAACTGAAAATTCCACAATGTCTTGAGAAAGGAATTTTTTGGTGGGGTTTCTTTGCAACTTTCAACTAGTTCTGAAATACTGTGCATTGGTTTTCTTATGCTATAAAAAATCTTAAAGCATGAAATCCAAATCAGCTGTACAAAAGAGAAATACAACAATAGATGATAGGCATTCTCCTCAGCTGAACCACATAGGACACGATGGGAGGGACCATACCCAGCCTCTTGTTTTAAAATTTTTCTCGAGTAAGAAATTTATCATGGAAATTAGTCAAGAGAAAGAGTTTATTTTTGGCTTGTTAAGGTGATTCCAAACCTGATTCCAAACCTTATGCCTGTCAACTGCCAAGTCTTCTACTAACATAAATTTGTACCTTGCCTTTTCTGAAAATCTTCATGATCCCTTCCATCCCCTCCCAATGACATCCTCTCCTGCATTCTCTGGTCCTTAACAAATGCTCTGCTTTGGGGAATTTTCCAAGGTTGTTCTCTAAAATCACCATTAATTTCCAGTTATTGACAAGTCCCATATTTTAAATCTTCTAGAGACAAAAAGTCAGCCACTTTGCTTTGGCCAAGAGGATCCCTAATGTCTTTCAAGGCATTGAATTTGGGAAATTCTACCAGCAAGGACTTATTTTGGTCCCAAGCATCTTCCCAAAAAATAAGTAGATTCTCCATTTAAAATTATCCCAAAAACAACATTCATGATTACTGGACTACCAAGTTTTAAACCTGCCAAATAACTGAATCAGGTCCCTCCCCTGGAAAATGAGGAACCTCTCTTTCATTAGTTGTACTCTATGTTACTGGTTTGTCCCTGAAACTTCATGGGTTTGGGTACGATCCATTTCTGATCCGGATCCTGGTTGGGTGTGGGAGGGGTTATGGCCAGGGGTCGCAGTTTGGCCTGTCGGTTCGTCGTGGATGAATCTGGGTGGACATGTGAGGAATTTTGACAGTTTTTTCTGATTCCGCGATGAGCCTGATGTTTTTTTAATATTTTTCTGGTTTTTTAATTGTTTCCCGCTATTGAAAATATAGGAGGAGACTTCCATATTAACAGACAACACTGGATTAGAATTTTGAAGATTAATATTTTTTTGTTTCTATATTAGCTGAAAAGATAGCCTGTTGTCCATTAACATTCTTCCAATTACTGCCTGTTCTGGATTTTGGTTTCTATATATTAACAGTAGTCAATTGATCCCTTGACCCTTCATTAAACTGGTTCCTGCCTGCCATTAAAGAGATAACGAGATGGAAATATCTCCTCATTTCAATCCTACAAAGACAATAATATATATTAAATAATTTAAAAATTAATAACATTTATTAATATATAAAAAAATTAATATATTTGTTATGTTAATAATATTAGTAATAATATTTTTTTGTAAATAAATTATTAATGTTACTATTAATAATAAAAAAATTTAAAAAATTAATAGTTATGTATGTTAATAAGTAATAACTATTAATTTTTAATTATTAATAGTAATATTAATAGTTATTAATATTGTATAAGACATAATATTCTTCCACATTAAAAATATTAGATGCCTCTAATATTTCTGATTTTAGGCAGCAAATATGTATATATTTATGATTTTTATATATTTTTGTATGGGCAAACCCAAATCAAACCCAACCACAATTTTTTTTGACCGAATCCACTACCCAAACCCCCGAATCCGAACCTGAACCAGCACCAGGATTGGTAACTTAGCTTGTACTTAGGTGTTTAGCAGTTAAGAGCTGGCTCCATAGGCTATTTAATTCATTCCACCATCATCAATAAAGCTTGGCAGCTATGGCAGTATTATTTTAGAATGACCTTTCTTAGCCAAGTCTCCTTTGTCTCTTGGCTGTCAAACTTTATCCCAGCTAATCAGAGTACATATCCTCTTTTCTTCTGACCATAGAAACTGGCAAAGAATTTTCTCATTTTCTTTGAAGACTGTTTCAGAGTTGTATTAGAAGTAAAGGAATAAATGGGTATAGCTTGAAGGACTTACTTAATCAAGGTAGTTCTTTCAGCAAGCAATAAACATCTCAAGGTCCAATGGGAGATTCTAGTTTTGATTTTCTCTATATTTGCCTTCGATTCCAGTTTTCTGAGCTGGAGGGCTGATAAATATATTAATAGGAAGACAAGTGATTCTAAATCAAAGAAAATTGAAAATTCTGTTTGGGATTCTTATATCTGTATTGAAGAAGACCACTTGGGATTTAGCCTCATTAATAGATTGCCCTGAGACTCTTAAATTGATATCTAAACATTCTCTAAAAGCAAGGGTCTCTGCCAATTTTGCTTCTCTAAGTAGGGATGTGTCATCTACGGACTGTAGGTGGGTGGCTTTTGGCATTCCTTCTGGAACTTTAATACTACTTTTATGCCCTTTTCTCAGAAAATTAGAGAACAATCTTCCAAGTCCCTCAGACAGGATGATAAATTAATTAGGGGAGATTGGATCTTCTTGTTTGAGGTCTCTAGAGGCATTAGACAAACCTTGAAGGTGATCCAATGATGACCACAGAAAAAGACACTGAAGAATAATAGCTTGAAATCAAGCCCACCCAATCTTGAGGAAAACCAAAAGCTAATGACATTTTCTCAAGATCTTCCCACTCTACCATGTCATAAGCATTAGCTGTATCCAACTTGATAAACATCCCCATACTATTGGAATGATGCATGGAATGAATTGGTTTCTGAGCTATGACTATGTCATCTACAATTTGCCTACCCTTCACAAAACACCCTCTCTTTGGAGAAAATACAATCCATGGAGGGTTTCGACCTTTCCACCAATATTACTGCGATGACTCTATAAGCCACATTCCATAGAGCATTGTATTATTAAAAGAACGTAGCATCTTCTCTGAAATTCTGGACACCTACACTACCCTGATTGAAACAGATTTAATTAGGCTTCAAAATTGTTGCAAAAATTTAATCCAAAATATACCAAGGCCTGGAGCTTTCCCCCTCTTCCTAGCAAAAACGGCATTCTCCGCTTCCTCCATTTTAATGAAATTCAGCAGGCAATATTTCTGCTTATGTGTTATTTTGGGATAGTTTATACTTTATATTTTATAGTACTCTGCGCTGACTATCCTTATCTATTTGAGATTTCAAAATAAGGAGGTACAGAATTCTACAGCAAGCTTCTGCATCTCAGGCAGGGAAGTTACCAAGGTTTGGTTAGTATCTTTCAATGCCGTAATAAAACTTGGACTTCTGTGAGCTGAAGTGGATATGTGGAAAAGGAAGTGTTGTGGTTACCCTCCTTAAGCCAATCATTTTTGGGATTGGGTAAAAAATGTATAAATGGTCTTTAATAATCCCGAGTTTGTAAGTTTTTCCCTTCACCTTTTCTTAATCTGTTTTTCTTTGTACCTTTATATCAGATCCCGTCTTTGACTTATTCAGTGAAGCCTGCTTGACCCCAAAGGGGTCTATCTGTTTCTACTTTTTTCTTTTGTCTCCTTGGGATTGTTTCAATTCTTGAGTCTTAATTATTCCATATTACTATCTACAGTCTGCACAGGGATATCTGATATTTTAACAATTTCCAATGAAGATAATTCCACATTATGCTTTTGACTTCTACTTGTAATAGAACTAATATCTAGTGTCTGGGTAGGTTGACATTGAATCTCCTCCTCTGAGGTGATAGTTTGTGTGTTACTAGGAAAAGTAAAACCCTTCTCATATAGCTCCTTCGGTTGGTCTGCCAATGACCCTTCTACATACAAGTTCTCCTTAGATCGATTATGTAGTGCATCTTCAAAAAGAAAATTATCGGCATTCTATGGGGACACATCCCCCAGGATCAAGTGACATCCCCAACACCTTGGATGTCCCAGGCAACACCTATGATGTCCCAGGGACTTGAAGGGAATGCCCCCTTTTTTCAGGACTGAACAGCCTACTCCACTTGGTGCATGAAAATAAAAAAGGCAAATTATAAAGAAATGCTAAAAACTTTATTAAAGAGCTAAAAGGGGGAGGACTGTTGTTGCAAATTCAGCACATTGTATTTACTTTTTAAGATTTCAGCTGCTTTTAGTTTCTTTAAGTTATTTCAATAGCTGTCCCCAGGCTGCCCCCACCATCCCAGGCCAACCATCCCCCTGCCATCCCCAAAACCTGAGAATTTTTTTGCCATCAACTGCGTCTCCACATCCCTCCCGTCCTAGAATCTCGGAGAAACACTGTAATTATTGAAAACTGCAAACTGATTATGACTTTGATTCCTACGTCCTTGGTTTCAGTTGGTGTATTGCCCTTGATCTTCCTTTGTCCACGGTTTTGTGTTCGGTTTCCTTGTGGAGCTCTCCCATTCCTTTGCTGCTGTTGGCTATTATCATCTTGCATGTTTTCTCCTTGTGTCTTTCCAGAATATTGTTGCTGCCTAATTGATTTGCTGATCCATTTTCATCTTGCATAGCATATTTCTTAGTGGTTGGTTCTTTAGTGGTGGGCAATGCCGAGCTAGATGGCCATGTGTGTGGCAATCTCTGTATCTATTTGCTAGGGCTTCATAATCTAAATTCTGTTTCCAAATGAATGTACCTTCTTGCAACTTGATTGTCTCTGTTAGAAGGTTGTTTAGGTCCATTTCAACACTGGTATGGGCATATTCAACCAATCTTTGCTCTTTAGGTAGCTTGGAAGATCCCGTATAATTTCTGAGTTATCTGAGAGCTTTCAAAATGTCTTTCTCCAGATCTCCAATGGCGATTGGAAACTTCAAATTCAAACTGGGAGCTTGGAAGGAAATTCTTTGGCAGGATCAAAACCCACATGTCAGCATTTAATAAAAAGACCTGCAGAACCATAAAAATACAGCCCCTTTCAAATATTCTATGCCTCTCAACCATGTTATAAGGATAAACTCAAAAGTAACAATTAACAGACAATATCCATATCCCCCGAATGTTGCCATACAGCCCTAGTCCTCTCTTCAACTTTGCCCACTAGCTCTGATTCATGAATGCACAGGTTAAGATACGATTCTTCACACAGACAATGCCATCTGTAACTATTTCAGGTTGGATCACCAGTCTGAGTTTTTTTCACTCTTCTGTATGCGCAGTTTTTAATCTGTTACTGCTTTCAGAAGCATTGCAATAGCTTCCTGTAGTCTATCTCTTCCATCAGATCCACATCAGACACAGCTTTAAAATTTATTTTGTGGGGTTCCTTTTTATATGGTTTACAAGTATAAATAATCTGCATTAACGACCTACCAAATACTTCAACCTCCAATTTTGCTAAGAGTTCATCTGATGTTGGTGGCTGTGGTAGCATCCCATGGATTTTGAACTTTGATTAATAACTTCTCTGATGATGTATTGACGAAAGAATCACGCGTGAGGTTTTAATGAGACATAGTCACATGGACTAGGTGTATTTTATTAAGTATAGTCACATGGCTTAAGTGAACTTTATTAAATATGGTCACATGGGATAAATGTTCAACGCCACTCCATACTTCATAACAGGTTTCAATTTTAGTCACAAAACTGCCTCTTCTGCAGAATGTTGTTTCCATCTAAGTATATGTAAAATAAAAATACAACTTTTAAATACATCTTTTTATATGCCAATTTGCAGGCCTGGCTTATGTGTGTTTGAAGTTGAACATCAAATTTCTTGAAACTTGGAAAGTCTCGCATCTTCAGTTGAAAGCTTTAATGGTACATTGAAATTTGCAGTACACAAGTGAATTTGGTATACAGATGCCATGTGCATAACTGATTGTTGATTGACCACCTTTCTGTTCTTTAGTTGCTTTTGGCTGGAGGCATCTTTGGTGCTCTTTATTGTTGTATTGCTTTATGTTTACTTTTATGTAGCTTGTTGGTTGTTTTTACCGGTTTGCTTTTATTTGTTTTCAGTTGTTTTCTGGGCAGATGTTCATATAATTGAGTAATTACCATGCTTATATTATGCAGTTGATATCATCTCAGCAATTGAGTTTGATAAGACGGGTGAACATCTTGCTACTGGAGATCGTGGTGGCCGTGTTGTACTCTTTGAGAGGACAGATGGAAAAGATGTAAGTTTTTGTCAGGAGCATAGAAAGTGTGCGTATGTATTCTTTTGACTAATTGCAAAATAAATTTGATAGAACTGCTGTATGTATTCTCATAAGCTGTAATAATTTTACATACGAATATTTAACATTCTTTTGTTTGGAAATAATTTAGTTGCATTCTCGAAAAGATCTGGAGAGAATGGATTACCCTGTTACAAGGCATCCTGAATTTCGTTACAAGACAGAATTTCAGAGCCATGAGCCTGAGGTATTTTTCCACATTGTTAAGTTTCTGGTGAATTTATATTAATCCCAAGTTTTGTTCACTAATCTCCTGGTATGCTGAAGTTGAACTTATATTAATTTTAAGTTTTGTTCACAATTGTGGAAGGCATTAAGGATATTCTCTGATTGTTTTTTCTTGTGTTTTTAGTTTGACTATTTAAAGAGTTTGGAAATAGAGGAGAAGATAAATAAGATAAGGTGGTGCCCGCCAGCTAATGGTGCTCTGTTCCTTCTTTCAACTAATGACAAAACTGTCAAGTTCTGGAAGGTAATGGTGAGGTTGTCTTTAATTTATCTGAATTTCTTTTTCTGTTTATTTCCTGGAAAAAGGATTTCAAATGTGCTTAGGTTGTGTACGAGTGGCATGCGTGACTGATTTGGTCTTTGCTCCTAAAATCTTTTACTTTGCTAATACCTTGGTTGTAGTTGAGTATTTTGTTGATGTTCCTAGATTTACATTTTTGCTTTTACCTTTGGCTACCTCTGATTAATGTCATGGTACCGTAGTTTGTCTAGTTGGGATTCAGTTAGGAAGAGAAATCATATTTAGACAGGTTTTTTCTTTCAAAGATGGGCCTAAAGTCTAAACTATAGGCTTATAAAGCTCCCCTCAGAAAAGAACTTTTACCAATGAATAACAATGAACAACAAATATACCTTGTTTCTATACTATCCAAGATTCACTGTTTAAGACTTGCTATAAATTGCTTTGATATTTATTATTAGGACTTTTATGTTAATTTGCCTTGTGGCTGTTCACGAGCTTTGATATTCAATGAGATCTGCTTCCCGTTCTCTTTTGTTTCCTAGTTTTTTTTTTGACCTAAAAGAAAGTCATTTAGTGATTTCCTTTCTTTTTTCACATCTCTCCCTAGCTTTTATTTTATGACTTTACCAATTGTGTCAAAGTTGATTTCTTTCTAAGGCTGGCACTGTCTTGCTTAATTACCAATATGCAGATACCATCAGTTTAATTTTTAGATTATAAATTATAATGTGGTTTCTTAGTTTGCAGATTTTGATTGCTGCTTTGCACCCTTTCTAATGAGGAGAGTCACCTAATGCATGCATTCTTTGTTGTGTTTAAATGGAATCTGCGCACTTGAGGCTTTTGCAGGGTTTATATTCTGTAAAGCTTCTTTGTAATGTAGGATTGAAATCTATAACAGGAGTGACAGACAATCTGGTTAGAAACTAGTTTTCAGTTTTGGTGGATTATTTATGTAGTGGATGAGGAGAGCATCTATGTTTTTCTTGACCATCGTTCAAGATCAATATCCTGAATATGATTATCAATGGTCTGAATATAGGTATTGATAGACTAGAAATGAATATTCAAAACTTTTTATTATTACTCTTTGACTTGACAATAAGAAACTTTTAGTGCCACATCGTGCTTTAAAAATAAGAAACTTTCAATGCCACATTATGCTTTGATAATAAGAAAATTTTGATGCCATCTTAATATGGCTGCCTGTGTTTGTCTTTTTGTTTAAGTTTATCCTACTAAGGGATAAGACATTGTATTGAAGCTCCCTCATTTAGCCTCTTGCTCTTCAGCACTTTTGTTGTCTTAGAAGAACATATTTTGACATTTTTGAGCACAAGGTCTTGTTGATTGGTTGCCTCCTTTCTTGCTTGCTGCTGCTTGAAAGAGTTTTATTTGGTTTGCATCCATCTTGTCCATTCCATGTAATAATTTACAAGAAACAAACTCTGTAATAGCATGCAATTTGTTTATTGTAACAAATTTTGTCATATTTGTTCACCCTTTATGTTGTCATAGGAAAAGAATGTATCACCTTGTAAAGTAAGCTTTGATAGTGTTGAAGATCAATGCCCTAAATATGAAGATGAGTGAACCAGATGGGAAATTTTTACAAGTGTAATTGTTACTTTTTGATTTGACAGTAATTTTACATATATAATCTCTGTTGTGGTTACCCATGTTTTCCTGTTTAGGCTAAGCATTGGATGGATGCTTTTGTTTTGACTTCCGCTCCAAGTTTTCTTTTTGCTTATGAAGTGCTGCTTGGAAGAGTTTTTTTCCGGTTGCCTTTCTCATGTGTGTACTGTTCTATATTCACAAGATGATCTAGCCCAAGCAGCAAACTGTACTCTCCCTCTTGTTTCATACATTTTCTTTTTTTGAGAATATTTAATAAATAAATAAAAAGCTTCATTGCACTTTATGCAGCAGTTATGGTTGGGTCCTATTCAATAGTTATTGAAAGGATGGACACTTATTGTTATTGTAGAATTCTTTTGGCTTACAATGGTTGCATGGCTTATAAACCAGGTTCAGGAAAAGAAGATAAAAAAATTACTGGATATAAATGTAGAATCATCAGGACATCGAGAAAATGGAAGCACGATTGCAGAGAGCTCTGTTATTAGCCCCAAGTCTCATTCAATATGTTCCTCAAATGGGGGTCTGTCAGAGCAGACTAGTAGTTATCCTTGCAATGACTTTGTGTTTCCTCCAGGGGGCATTCCTTCACTTCGTTTGCCTATGGTATGCATAATTTCAGCCTCTTAACTAATGGCTAATATTTGCAGCTTGGCATTTTTGTTGTTGAAAGTATGGATTGAATCCTCAGCCTTTTGCTCTTCTAGCTTACCTTGTTTATAAGAAGCACTTACATAGTCTGCCTAACCAATCATCTTTTACATTTTGCAATTTTTAATTCTTATGGTAGCATGGTTAGAAAAAGTGCATACTCACAAAGGTATGAAATAACTAATATTCTTAATGGATTTTTAAGATACACATGTCTGTTTCTAAGATTATTATGAGCATGACAATCTGATTTTTGTTTGGCCTGCCATTAGGTGACAAGCACTGAAACGAGTCTGGTTGCCAGGTGTCGGAGAGTATATGCCCATGCCCATGATTATCATATAAATTCCATTTCAAACAACAGGTAATGTGAATTCTTTCTTCATTTTAAATTTGTCAGTGATTGTTGATATAAATTTTAAACCTAATCAATCACAAGGACACAAGATTTTTCTGTGCCATTGAGGTTATATTATAAGATGCTAACAACTAGCATAATTTTTAACTGTTCACAGTTTTTTCAACACAAGTAGTTTATCAGAAAGTGTAATATTCTTTTTTTCAACACAAGTAGTTTATCAGAAAGTGTAATATTCTTACTTTCATTTCTTGTTTGCTTGAGGTAAGCAACCTTGGTTTAGATCTAGGGACCACGTTACACACTACACCTTTGGAATTCCAATGTAATAGACCAAAGGTCGTTTACATGAAATCCATAAAGGATTAAAATAAAATATATAAATAATTATGGAAAAGAATGAAGTATGGCATCTACACTAATGGTAAATGGATATTTATAATATCCAAGAGGTATACATCTAAGATTCTGAGATTCATGACCTATTCAACTTACCTTATATCTAAAATATAAGGTAGGTTTTATATATTATCATACATAGTTTTTTTAACAGTTAAATGTACGAGTTTATTGGGGATCCTCACTTGTGAAAAGTGTTCCTACCGGCATGAAGCTTGGGGATGCAGCTAGAGCTGCAATACAAAATCACTTCTAAGCGTGCTAGCAAAAATCAAGATTTTAGAAAATAAAAAAAACTACATTGACAAGACTGCACAAAAGAAAATGAGAAGCCCAAAGAGTGAGGAACTATGGTGAGACAGGGACCTAGGGGGCCATCCCAAGCTCGTGTTGAGCCCAGCTGCCATCTTTTCGCGGAACACTACTGCCTATTGTTTGCCATCTCCAACAAATAACCCTATTGCTCAAAGGATTGTCTCATATCTGCTGCCAACCCAAACACAAACCTTCACCGGCAATTAACAAGCCCACATTGGGAATCTGCCATCCTCTACCCCTGTTCCAACCATCACTACATCAAAATCTGCGAAGCCTTGGCCACGCCCTCTCCCTCATCGCCTGTTCTCATCACCACCTCTAGGAGTTGGCACCCCCATTTGGACAACGAGGAGTTCTTTTTACTTGCAAAGCTGCTAGCAATTTCTGTCGTCTTCAGTTCCATTGTGACATATCATGCTAAAAAGTGAGAAAAAGGGCACTTGCCAGGCAAGGTCTTCATCAAGCTCCAAACGCCTTAGGTGTGATAAGGGCCCTTCATAATATCCACTTTATCCTCCTGTGTAAGGGGGGAGTACCGACTGCACCTAAATTGGGCTTTTGAGGAGGTAGAGCACTACTTGAACTCTGCAAATGTCTTAACACCAGGCATTGGTCATTGCTAACAAGTAGATGGCCACTATTTTGTCCACTTCCACTCACTTGGGTCTATCAAAATCCATGAAAGCCAAATAGTGGCTTTATGTTTGTGAAAGTTTTTAACTTTATTCCAATATTTTTAATCTTTGTGAAAAATCCCTAGGGTTTGCATCTCCTGGCTTAGCAATGGTGGTTGGTGCCAAACCATCTTCTGCTAACATAGTGGTTGACTGCTTGGTTGGGCCTTGTGTGGTCTCCCAAATAGTTGTCAAATCCTCCTAGTTAGGGAGGTGCACCTCCCTCCCTTATAGCAAGGCGTCCTCAACCCAAAGAAATAAATTCTCATCCACAATTTTATTGACCAAATTGAAGAGAAGGGAGTCTACAACATTGGAATTAGTTAACTTGACGCCTTGAGCAGACACCCATTTTTTCTTCTTGAGAATGCCCTTGATTAACTCCCAATTCGATTTTTTAACTGCAGCAAAAATCATCCTTAGCTGCTCAGTAGCGAATGGTCCATAGAAGGAAATTTCACCCTTCCCCCCCTTGTCATTTGCTAGCAACCCCCGTTGTCAACTTTGTGAGTGTAAACATTGAAACTAGGGGACAGTGTGCCTTTGCTTTTGCCTGATTGAGGGTGATCATATAGGGAGAGGAGACAAAACAACAAGGCCACAGGCACTTTTGTAGCCTGTGTCCACAACAACTATGTAGTATATAGAGGCAAAAAATCCCTAGTAAGGACTTTTCTTATTCAATGAATTTAATAATCATTGGGTTGTCTTGCAATGCGGTTTGGTTGTCATCAAAGAGGAGTTGACATAATCTGGGCCAATTTAAAGGCAAAAAATCCCCAGTAAGGACTTTTCTTATTCAATGAATTTAATAATCATTGGGTTGTCTTGCAATGCTGTTTGGTTGTCATCGAAGAGGAGTTGATATAATCTGGGCCATAGTTTTAAATTGGACTCGCAAAAACTTGGCAGTCCAAAATTTTGATTTGGATTTGGGACTCAACAAATAAAAAATGTATATATAATTATATTTATAAAATAAATAGAATTAACATGCAAAATGTTATTAAAAAGCATAAGAAATGAATTTAGAGAATGCATTGCAAAGAAAATTGTTGAAAAATCATCCAAATCCACAAGGGAAATTTTTTGAAAAAAAAATTGAGAAAGAAATCTCTGTTGGCTGACTATTTTTTGGTGAGTATTCACCAATAACTTCAGAAAACTTGGTGCATGTACTCCAAGCAGATTGGCTCACCGTTACTCACTGAGTTTCAAAACTATGGTTTGGGCCAATCCTCCTTGGAAGAGTTGGATAATGATGAGAAGTCACCGTGCCTACTCCTGCATTTGCTAACAATCCACATGTTTATGCTTGTTCGAAGCAATGCTTGAAGCAGATGAAGTCAAAGTTCCCTCTAATCTTCTCACCTGCTTGAGGAGATGCTCTAGCCTTCCAACTAGGCGTCTTCCCCTTCACCATAGCATTAATAACTATGAGGAAATCCCCCTTCACCTCCATTGTCGAGAGCTTTAGGGAGATAGCTAGCTTGAGAGCCTCTATCAAGGTCAAGGTATCTGCCTTGTTTTTGGTTCTTTGAGGAATATGATTTGCAGAAGCCATATGAGGGTGTCTTCTGAATTTTGGATGAGACATTTGGCTCTTGCAACCCTGGGGTTCCCCTTTGATGCTCCATTGAAATTGACTTTCCAAATATTCCTCAAAGGGGGAGACCGTTTGGTAGTTGGTTTCTTACCCCTTTAATGGTAGATTATAATGCATAGTTTTAGTACAAGAAGTTTCTAATATAAAGTAGGAGCTAGGTTTACTATATGTTTCCTGTTCTTGAAGAGCTCTTACCTTGAACTAATGCTAAAATCTTAAACTGGCAATGAAAATCTTCTTTGTTTTTATTAAATCCTTGAAGGCTCCATAGTTACCAAATCCAGCTGGACCCAGATTTTTTGGACTGACTGGATTTGTCTGATTTGGTCTGGAATTTTCAATTCCTATAGAAATTATGCCAATTTTTAAAATTGAAAATTCCAGATTCCCGATTTTTTCGGAGTTCCTGAAAGAAGAGAAATTTTCAAATCCGATAACTGTGCTCAAAGCACATGAAGAAGATAGACTGTTAGATCTTGATATTTTTTCAGAATAATGATGCATCAAATTGAGGTCGATCCATTCTAGATCAATATTGATAGCCATCATATTTGAATGATTTTTTTGAGAAGGATGTTTTCGAACTTCAAACCATATAAACATTCAATAACTTGGAAATTTGGAATATAATAATGTTTTAGGAAAGAATCAAAACCTTGTTGTCTTTCATGATGATGCTTGTGTGATGTGTCAATAAACTGATGGCAATAATGACAAAATTCATGATTAGGATGATAATATGGTTCAACACGACTACTTTATTAGTGGTGACAAACTTGTCTGCATTCTCAATTGCATTTGCAGGTTTTCCTTGATCAGTCAATTGCTTCGTAGTTTTGTGTTGCGACTTATGCCACTTATTCACATTTTCTTAAATTTCCTTTGTTATAATTCTTAAAGTGAGCAATTCTGTGACATGATGCTTTGATGCTTGGGTGCCTCAAGGGTAGGGTGTTGAGGCATATTTAGAGAACCTTTGGGTCTTTACATCCCTTTCACATGAATAGTAATATCCTTTAAAATATCCTACACACATCATGATGATTTACATGATTTTCAACATTCTTGTCAGTTACCCATCAATTTCATAATATTCCTTTCAAAGACTTTGATGGTTACCATGAAATATTTTCTAGTTATTTTTTACAACATTCTGCTGTGGGCATTGTTATTCCTTGGAAGGGGCTGATAGCTTGTGGCATGTTCCATCTATAATTACACTTTATACCAAATTGTACACAATCAATACTGCAATAGAACATATTTTGGGGGTTGACATTTCTACTTTATCCTTAGAGAGCTGCTCTGAACTGCCACTCGGAATATCTTCAGCTTGTTATGATTGACTTTCATATTGGATTCTTATTTATGTCTTCATGTTGGTAGATCCTATTATCATGCAGTATTCATATCTTGTAGGGTATGAGGAAGTTTATTGTGTTTTCTCCCATTATAAGAGTATTCATAAACAATGACCAATCATTGGAGTGTTATCTATTGGATCTTCTTTTGAAATTACTTTTTCTTAACATTCTTCTTGGTAATGTTGTTAACTGCTATCTACCTCATTTCCTTAAGCAAGTGAAGTTGGGCCATCTTGTTCTTGATGGACTCACCTTTGTCCGTTCCTCTCTTTATGATTATCCTCAAGGCTGGAACATCACGTTCGTTAGGGAGAGCATGATCAATACCATACTCTAGCTGGAACAGTGAATACACTATTGCTGTCTTTGTTGTGGCTTGATGTGCCCACACTGCTGTGAATACTCTTGTTCCATATGTGTATTTTCCTTGGCTACAATTTGACACAACACATGATATGTGTACTCCACCTGGACGATGCTGCTTGGCCTATATGTGGTTGTCTTCTTATGGTTGATGGCGAACCTGTTCTCCAAGTCCTCTAACACTCTATCAATGAAGTGGGTGCCTAGGTCTGTTACAATCTCCAAGGGACATGCAAACATGCTCAAAATATGTTCATATATCAACCTTGAGATTTCTTTCATCAAAGTTGGGTCTGGCTTTGACCCATTTGGTGAAGTAATTTGTAGCCACCACGATGTCCTTCTCTAACTCCCATTTCTCAAAAGGACAAAGAGGTCAAATAGGGCATAACAGTGATGATGATGTCCTATGGTTTGCATGTGACTGACAATGTCAGAAGTCTTACAATAGTTGATGCAGTCTTTGAAAAGTCTTGACCAATGGCAACCTACATCCAGAATCTTTCTTCTTGTCATTTGCTCTGAAAAGTGTCCACTACAGATGCTGTTATGAAATTCTTTAATAAACTCATTCCCTTTGTCTTATCCCATGGCTCATCAAACTTTCCATCACCTCCTACATGATATAGGAGTCCTCTTGACTTTAGCTGTGGTGTTATCAGGAAACTTGAACTCACTTCGATAATTGCATATAGCCACATACTCAAATAAGAGTTGCATCAACAACAAGCAAAGTTGCATTGGGAAAATCATAATTAATACAGGAGGATCCCATACCATCATATGCCTGAGAAACTGCATCTGCATTTATGTGCTTCTTTCTGCACCTATCTACAGTATGAAATCCATATTCTTGCAACAATAATAACATCCATGTTGCTATGCTAAGAGATCAGTTAGGCTTGATGACAATAATACTTAAGTGCTTGATCATCCATTATAACAATAAACTTTTACCCTATCAAAAACTTCTTGAATTTTTTACAGCAGAAATAATGGCCGAGTCCTCTTACTTGGTTATACTTGGTTCAGCTTGGATTTCTTAGAACCAGTGAAGTCATTAAAGGCCTACTTAAGTTGCTTGAAAGGTTTGTGTACCTTCTGCTCAGTTCATAGGAAATGACCTCTTTTGAAAGCAATGATCATGCAGATTTTTCAAAATTTCAAGTGAAACTTCTGTAGAAATCCACAAGACCGAAGAATGGCCTTGGTTATTCCTATTCTTAGGGATTGCTAGTTTCTTAATTTTTGCCACCTTTTCTGGGTTAGTTTCAATTCCCATCCCAAAAGCATGTCCCAACAAGTTACAAGACACCTCTTGAACATTTGAATAAACACTTAGCTAGATTTAATGAAGCCTTTGATTTGTCCAACCTTTGAATTGCCTTTTCCATTTGGGACAAATAATTTACCTTTTTCCCATAAATACAAAATCCTTGAAAAATATTCTAATAAAACTGCCAATATGGGGCTCAAAAACTTGATTTTTGAACCTTTGAAATGTTGTAGGTGCATTGTGGGGACCAAAAGACATTACTTAGTAAATGAAAGTACCCCAAGAAGTAGTTAATCTAGTCTTCAATTGATCTTTCTCAACTATACTTACTTGGATGTACTTGTGATATTCTAATTCTACGTCACCCCAAAAGGGATGATGTGGACTCAGAATGACACATTTCACTGCACCTTTGCTTAATGGCCAAAATCCAGTTACTCTTGCTCTCGTGGCAAAAGCCAATTAAGTGACGGAAAGTTGAACTGACTACCCTATTCTTGAGTTTGGGAAGTTTGGCAAGTGATAGCATTATTGTTGATATGAATCACACCACTTGGCTCGTTTACTTCACAAGGAAGTAGGGTCGGATGGCAGATTATTGTGTTGATTTGCTTGGTTGGATGTTGAACTGTTGGGTATGCTTGCATGTTGTCTTGTGGCTCATTGGAGTGCTAATGTTGCGATTTTGGCATCAATGATTTCAATGAGTCCTTCTAAAAGATAGCACTCTGGTGCATGGTGTTCTTCTCTTAACCACCTTTGTTCGTTGTGTTCTTGGATTATCCTAACGATGGGTTTATTCTCTTGGAGTTCATTCAAAACTGCCTCTATCCAATCTTTTTTAATCCCAAGGCACATTTTGTGTGAGAAGCCAAGTGAGAGATAGGAAGGTCGAACAAGAGTGATTTTGGTGAGCTTGTTTGCCTTGTTGAAATTGTGATGTTTGCTTGGTTTGAGTTGCTATGTTAGCTTTGTTTGTTGAATGCTTGGTGATGATATCGAGGGCTTTTCTCTTTCTATTTTGTTTTTTTGAATGATTCTAACTAAATGTGCCATTTTTAAATGCATACAAAAGAGCTTCTATCTACTTCTTCCTTTTTTGTACTTTTCCAATTTGAAATGTGAATTAATTAACCATATGCAAATAACAACTCTCATATGGCTTTTTAGATGCAATCTATGCTATACGCTTTTTTGTATTTTCAATAGAGCTTCACTGAACTTAATCCACTTGAAAGGAAAGCAAAGAAAGTAATCTAAATCTAATCTTCCTAAGGAAATGAATGCTAAACTAACCAAGAAGCAGCATTAGAGCATTATAGTCCTTAGGCAAGAGTGTGTAATGTAATTACTAACAAATGAAGCTTTGCATAAAGAAATTGCCTTTTGAAATAAATGAGCCTGGCAGAAGCTTTAGAGCTTCTTGAAGAATCGTTGTGAGTGTGTCCTCAGAGGGTCAAGGTTTTATCCGTAGTATCTTATTCTCTTCTAGCCTTCGGGTACTCCGCTTGATGGAAAGGGAAGGTTGGGATCGGTGAGAAAGATAGTAGTAGCTTCTTGTACTATGTGGATGAGGATTTGGGATTGGCCTTTGTAGTGAGGTTTGCAATCTTCTAAATGTGATACGATGCTTGGGGAAGGGATATTGAGCTTTTTGCAAAGAGTTGTAGAGGCAGCCTAACAATCCTTTTATCTTATGGTGAGAGAAGCTTCTTCGAATTTGCTCAAAATTTGTGTATGCAAAAATTCTCCTCCCATATGATCGAGAGGGGGGGTTTATGTAGGAAAAGAGGAGAGGCTAACAAAGGAAAAATCAAGCCAAAGAGGGAATGATCCTATGGGGAGAGAAGTTTCTTCGAATTTGCTCAAAGCTTGTCTATGCGAAAATTCTCCTCCCTTATGAATGACGGGGGGTTTATATAGGAAAAGAGGAGAGGCTAACAAAGGGAAAATCCAGCTAAAGAGGGAATGAAAGCTCAGCTTTAAAGCGGGAAAGAAAGAAGGAAAGAAAACATACTATGTCCCATTGAAAAAACTGAGTTTTGGGAAGGAAACCAGAGGAAAACAAGCAAATCCGAATGACTCAAGGCCATGCCAAATGATGATAGGGTTGCCTGTGTCAGGGTATGGGTTGCCCTTCTTACCAGTGTTGGTCGCCTGGGTGACCCTGCAACTCAAGGCAGACTTTAGGACTTTCAGATGGCGAGAAGGTTGGGAAGGCTAGGAAGATGAAAAACAAGGGGAAAGAGCATCTAAAGAAGGGTATTAAAGCACTAGGAGGGCTTCTATCAAGGTAGAAGAGGCAGTGAGGAGAAACGAGCCACCACATGGGTTGTGAGCTGAACTGCCAAATCATCATTGGACGTGTTTATTGACCCATGCAATTTTGGGTACTTATGGTACCCACTGTAATCATAGGTGTCCTGTTACATTCATCTAGAATGTAATTAGAAAAAAGTAGGAGGTTAAGGATCCTGCTTTGTAACATTGTTTAACTTTGTGTGGTTGACACAGAGCCTGAGCTTCCCAATCTTCCTCTCTGCAGCCACAATGGGTGAGACCCAATTTTGAGTTATATGCTAGAAAGATGAATCATGCATCAAGAAGCTTGCCACTCTTTTCTTTTACTGACTTGGTAAACTAGGATTCATATGATATGATATTTGTAGCTGCCTTTGCATCATTCACTAACTCAATAATATTTTTTATGCAAGTACCTTGCTGCAGCTCTTTATGATCAAACATTAAGAGATGAATGAACCTGCGAAAGAGTTGGAGATAGGTCTTCTTTTCTCTCTTTAAAACATCTTCAATTTGTATCTACTGAAGTTGGTGTTCAACCTACTCTATGAACTGTTGGGTGCTTCAACAAGAAGAACATCCATAATTGATACGAACTATCTGTAATTGATACACCCATTGCTCCTTCCTTGTCATCAGTGTCTACATCGCTAGTGCTAGAATAGTCAGAGGACATGCATTCATCACTTCCATCATCTGATTTTGTAGTTCCAACACTTTGACTTTGAGGAACCGCATCGATCTTGACCTTCTTTATGTCATGACTAATTGTCAACTATCACTCATTCAAATGGTTCCTAGCATGTGCTCTTCTCAACCAGGCCTTTGCTAAGAGCATCAGGAATGCCATTGTACCATTCTTCATGACCTAAAAATCAACTTCACAAACTACACCAATGAAGGATCTTGTCACATCCAAAACAACTCCAGTTGGATTGAGTGACTTTAATAACAACTAGAGCTATATGAATCATAACATTGGCTCTTGAACCTCCATCAACTAGAGCTATATGAATCTATTATGTAGCTCACTCTCTCTTTGAGGATAAGGAATGAAGTTGGCTATATGTGATTTTGGTAGTGCACTTGGAGAGGAATTTCAAGATTGAGTATGGAGCTTGCCCCTACAAGTGACATTTGACTCTTAAGATTTCTCACTCAGATAGACAATCTTGTATATATGCCATGCAAGATTAAGCTAACTCTATGAATTGATGTTGTGATAGTTTGATGCTTGGATCCCATTTATAGGGAACTTGGGGTCTTAACATTCCTTTCACATGAATAGTAACATCTTCTAAAATATCCTACACATTTCATGATGATTTACATGATATTTTATACTCTTCACATTTCCCATTGATGGTCCATAATTTCTTCAGATATCTCCTCAGGCCTTTACATTATTCCTACAAATATCCTTGTATTTATATGCCATCCCACATGATCTTTGCATGACTAATTAAATATCTATTGGCTTAGCATGGTACACAATGTCTCACATGCAACATCATGGACTTTAGTGACACCACTTTACGACAAACATTTACTTTTTACTGTTGATGATCACTTTCCTAATATTTCTTTTAAACTTCTTGAACTATAACTACAGTAAATTTGCTAGATACTTTTAAAACATTCTGTTGTAGGCATGGTTGTTCCTTGGTAGGTGTTTATAGATAGTGGCATAGGTGTTTATAGATAGTGGCATACTCCATTTATAAGTACACTTTAGAGCAAATTGTACATGTTTAATGAGAACATAGTTTAAGAGAAAAATTTATGTGTTGACAATCCTAAGTTAAGCTTGTTATAATTTCAGAATCAATGCTAAACCACCACTTTTTTGCAAGATACAGCCATATTAAATTTGGAAGCAATGTATTTTTTCTACATGTTCTACCAAACTTTAGCAGTTTCAATTCTAGAAAAAGGGTATGAGAGTTCTGATTACTATTTGGAGAACTTGCCATTTGTTCTTATGCTTGGTTATGCTTAATAAGTCTTTTCATGTCTCTGACTCCTTACGTTTTTGACGATCTCATAAATTTCTGCATCTCGCCCTGCACCATTTTGTACGTTAGGTCACACCCTTTCATATCTCAGGTTGCACACTTTTGTATCTTGAGTCTTACCCTTTCTTATTTTGGGTCTCATCCTTCTGTATCTCAAGGAGGGCAAATGTCGATTAGGCAGATGGAGTGTGTTGGGTGGCATAGTTCAAATGTTGGTTGAAAGTATCTAGGGGCAATTAAAAAAATATCAACACAAAGCTAAAGAAGAAATAGCTAGAATTTAAAAGGATTTTTGGTCACATACCAAAAGTCAAACCATATTGTTGTTTGTTATTACTACTCGTAATAAGCCAAAGGTCAAGTGCGAAGTCCCTAAAAGATTCAATATAAAACATATTATGCAAAAGGTTGAGGGATGCCATCTACACCAGTGGTAAATGCGTATTATAACATCCAAGGGATGTAATCATAGGAGTCATGCCCTTTCCAACATACCTTTTACTAGATATCCTTATATTATGTTATAATGTAAGATAGATTCATATATAGTAAAATATAGTCTTAAAGATAGATTCATATATAATAAAATATAGTTTTAATAAGTTTAAGTACGTAATATAAGGTAGCAACTAGGGCCACTACATTTGACACTAGGACTCTATGCTCATATGCTTTTGCATTTTGAACTTGGGCCATTTGTATGACAGCACTCTGTCCAAACCACTAGATCATAAACCATTGGACTTTTCGCTCTTGCCTTATCTTTACCTTGCTTTGTTAGATTTTAATTTGCTTTGTAAATGTAGTTGTTGGATAGCTTGTTAAAATATCGATACATGATACGAAGTCATATGCAGACTTTCTTGAATTCAAAAACTTTCATATAGCTATACAATAACTATGCAAAAAATATATATCAAACAAAAAATGCATATGTTTAATAAAGGAAAGTAGTAAAGGGTCACCCATTTTAGGATATCAAATCAAAAGATCCCCATAACTTTTGTGACATGGCCCTAATTGACAAAACATTCTATGGCTGTAAAATATTCTCACAATTAAAGGCAAATCTTGTCTAAAAGTCCCTCTAAATTGAATGGAGGGGATCTTTCTGAAAAGTAGCTTTGCATCTGGTCTGCCATAGGAAATTGATTGCCGTCTTTGACCATCCAAGAATCCCATCGAAGATGTCCTTGTCAAGAGAGAGGGGCAGTAAAAAGAAAATTGAATTTAGCCTTTAACCAAATGCTTTTATACGATGTTGTCAACTGTCTCCTCTCTTCCACACATAATGCAAAAATTGATCTTAATACCCACCTTAGTGAACTGTGTTTTGACAGCTAAAGCTTGGTGCATTAATAACTGTCCAAACACTTTTTGTTTATAGGAGGTTCTTGCTTTCTGAATGGCTTGACAATGTTGTTGCCATCTCACTTTAGGGTTTTTGATTTGAGATGCTTTTTTCAATAGAAGATCAATACTACTAGTCTGGCTCACTTTGCTATATAAGCCCTTTGTATAGTTGAAAAAGGATTTTGTAGAGCTCCACTTCCAATTCCTTTAATACAGGCTTGCATTCTGTGATTTACAATTTGAAACGACAATTTTCAGGGATAATTTTGAAGAGCCTTTTAAAAGCTGGTTTTGGCATCAACAATGGAGACCTGTTTAGGTCCAACTAAGAGTGTTATTGCTGCCTGTCAATGCTCCAAAGATCTCCCCAACAAAACAATCTTTTCCTTGTGACCTTTTTTGTTGGAAAGGAATGACAAAAGCCCTACTTGTCCAAGATGTGAGTTGAATGTCCAAATAGGTAGTGATTTTTAGCATACTGTGGACGCTCAAACTACTGATGTGGTGAATCTGCCAAGCAACTCAATTTCTCTAAAGTGTTGTAGAAGTGAAAATCATAAATGCTTTGGCATCACCAATTATGTCACATATCTGGAAGGTCCCCATGATTTTTTTAGATGGTATGCACGAAGGATTTTGTTGTGAATAAGGATCTGCCAAAGGTCATCACCTTCTACTGCTCTCACAATTCATTTCCCTGCAAGTGCTATTCTTTGTGCTTTTTCCCTGATCAAGGAGTGTAGGTATTCCAAAAAACAAGAGGGAGTTCTTTCCGTCCTCCTTGTTTACTCCATTAACAGATTTTAATGGTCTTTTCAAGTTCTCTAGAAGCTGCTTTGCAGGGGAACACACAAGAGGAGTAAAGCATATGACCTGTTGCCAGAATTTTGTCAACAATTGTAATTCTTCGCAGCAAAGAGAAGATCAAGCTTATTCTTTTCAACCAACATCATTGCTCATGCCTGTGAGCTAAATGCTTAACAGAATCACCCAGATAATGGATACAATTACGGAAGGTGACTATTATGAACCTGGGATTGTAAATTCTAACTGTTCTATTAATTTTTTTTTGTGTTAGCAAATAACAAATTAAAAAACTAATAAAATTTCAAACTGTTACCCATTGCAATGGTTTCTTCTTGATCATGGATCTTTAAAGAAGATTGGACTGTGGTGATGGGTTGCAGTTCTTGTACAATGTAAACACTGAAGACTTCATATTTAATTCCTTTCATACTGTTGACGGCATAGGGTTTATAGAGGGAGGTGTGGTTGGCAAGAACTTTAGTGTCATTTGAAGTGACCGTTGAATAGGTGCCAAAGGGTTTGCAGAGAGTACAATATCAAGGGTGATTAAACAACAATATAGATTTTCATCTCTTTGGCATGGAAGTAACCCTGTAATTTGTGTAGGGTGTTCTTTTCTACGTACTTTCATTGCCTTGTGTCAGTTTTGTAGGTGGGTAATGTGACACTGCAAGGTTTTGTGTGGGGCAGATAGACATCGAATGTGTTTTGCAAATATCTTTCAGAACTGCCATTCCAGGAGACTTGTCTCCCACATGGAGTTAAACCACCTAGTGAGCCATTGACATTTTCAGATACTCGTTGAGTCTTTTTTCAATATTAAGAACAAAACTAGTGTTTTTTGTTTTTCTTCCTGATATTTGAACTCATGACGAGTCATTTTGCAGGGCTTTAATGTACGACCAGAGTATATATACAGAACATTCATAATTATTTGATAGGTATATACATATAAAATGTGTATATATGATTTTAATATACTTTGTTTGAACATGAATAAGAACATTGTTCTTGCAGTTCAAACAATGTGAAACATGGTAATGACATCCCCCTTGGTGCCTTGGTAGGCACAATTTTATTTTATTGTTGACAGGATTGGCTGCAGCTACGAGCAGCCTGTACAGCCTGAAAAAGCAGCTGGCTTCCAAAACACCATTTTCTTTGGTGTTCACCTCAGCGGGCTCTTAGTGACTGTCAAATATGCAAAATATCTTTGCTTTTCTTGTTCTTGAGTTTTTCCTGTAGTTCACTCTTCATTCTTTTCTTCATTCAGGTGAATGGTAGCACTTATTTATATTTATGGCCAGAAATATTTGCAATAGGGAGTATTTCGAAGTTTTGTTTGTTTGAAGGCGATTCATATTAGAGAAATGTTTGTTATTTATTATATCACTTCCAATCACAACACTTGCTGACAAAAATTACACTTACCAATTGGTGAAAAATTTGCTACTGGTGTTGTATCGGCTAGTTTCAGCTGGTTTTTTGCATTTCTATATTTGGTTGAGCCGCATAGTAGGATTGTCTTGCCCAATAAGCAGTGGCGATTATGCAGCAATTATTGAAAATTCTTTCAATTGCTCAAGTCCTTGCCCTGTAATATAGTTCAGTTCTTCAATCTTTTGATTCTGAGGTTCATCTTCTTACCTTGATTGCTTTCTGACAATATTGCATAGATCCAGATCACTTGAAAGAAAGGTTTGTTGAGTTCACTTGATTTTTAGCCTTTCGCCTTGAGGTTTCTTTTTTAAGAAAGGTTTTCTCCAAAGTTGAGATCTACACAAATGTAAGCATTAGCTGTCAACTGCTTTTCTCTAGTTGTGTCTCCTGGTTGACTCTCTTATTGTTTAATGTTTGGAGAGTTTCTCCTGTCAGTGCAAAGATCACATCACTCAGTGCACTAATAACTCAGCACTCCTAGAGAAGCCGAGCTTCAGTGGAAAGACCTTTCACTACGTTCCTGGTTTGTTGTGTTTTGAGATGCTTCAATCCAATAATAATTCTGATTACTATGTCACAAACCCAAAAACCAGCGGATCAGAGCATGTTTCCTCAAATAGCAGTTGGAATAGCCTCCAAAGTGCATTTCCTGCATGAGCATTGTTTCCAGTCCTGTTGTTGCCAGCTCTTGCTCATTTTTATTGGAAATTGTTTAAATATCTCATGAAAGTCCCATCCAAATAATTTCTATCTTGATTTTTGCTTTCTTGTTGAAATTTTGGCAGGCTTGTAAAGAATATATGATGTGTATTTAATAGGTTGACATTCAGCACATGCACATTTTGAAGAATGAATCATATGTATTTATGCAAAGTGGAGACATTGAAAGGAAAAGTGGCCAGAATTATCTAACATTTGAGCATAAGTTTTCATGATAAAAGACCATAGTTGCATGGACATGGATACGGATAAAGATATGGCTATTTTTCAATCTCTCCCAATAAGGATACAACATTCATAAAGCACACATACAGATAACACAACTTGTCAACACACATTCAAGCTATAAGAGGAGATATGCATTACTTGAAAAGTAATGTAGACTCATTGGCAATTTCTACTATATTCCAAAATGTTGATACTTATAGATATAAATTTGTCATCAAAACAAATACATTAACACAATCCCATGTCATCGAAAATTTCACAAACTAGGGATAAAAATAATTAAATCTAAATCAAAAAATTAAAATAGAGTACTAAACTAAATTGAAATAAAAAATATAGTAAAATCTAAATATTAATAAAAAATAATAAATATACCAAAAAATGAAATTAATAAAAAATAATAATGAACTTAATAAATAATAAACTTATTAATTAAAAATAATGAGTATTAAATCTATTAATTTAATTACTAATAATTATGAAATATATTTAAAAAAAATTAATAATATTAAAATTAATAAAAAAATTAAACATAATATTAATAAATAAAAGATAATTATAAAATTAACAATTATTAATAAATATTGTTAAATTAATTAATAAATTAAATTTTAAAATTAAGACCTGACTTAAAAATAAAAAATAAAACATATGAAATTTCTAAAGCTAAAATTTTAAACCCCAAAAAATGAAACTCATTAAAAATTAAAAGTCAATTTTTAAACTTTTGAACCGTAAATTGAAGCTTTGTTCAATGTTGTGGATCTCCCCACTCAACAAGTTAATTATATAATAGTAGGATAGGAAAGATGTCAACACTAGTATGCAAGAACTAGAACATGGAGACATTCATGGAGAGAGGTGGCTTCTTGAACATCGAGAGATATGATTGACACAATTTCTGATTTCAAATTAGGTTTTTGACTTACATGGAAGAAAACAATTAGGGTTTTTTCATGCCGCTCAGCCTGTTAGCCGCTTGTGTTATGTTTTACATGTTAAAGTGACTGTTTATTAAAATAATTGGTTTCTTTTAACGTTTTAGGGTTTATATGTTCAATCTTAAAAAATATCTACTTGGATATGACACAAATGACTAGGTTGCCATATCCATATGCATCCAATGTGGCAAACGAACTATTTTCATTTTGGGTATGAGTAGGTACGATACTTGAGTTGTATTGTACCTGTACCTAGTATTATGGTACATGTATCAGGAGAGAGGGGGTGGTGTATCATGTAAATTTGTATAACATTGACATAAACTATTGCCATACCTTGGAATGCTTCATTGCCATCTCTTAACTTATTTTAATGAGTTTCATCATATGAAATCTCTAGCCTTTGATAGCCTAATGCAATTGTGGCCTGTCTTTTATGTGGCTAGCAAATTGCATGTGGTCAATAGGTTGTAGATATCATTTCTTTGATATCCTAAAGCAATGGTGGCATGCCTCTGATAGGACTAGCAAATTGCATGTGGTCGATAGGTTGCAACTACTACTTTTATATCCTAATGCAATTGGGATATGCCTTTTATGTGATGGAAAGTTGTATCTCATGCAATGAAACTAATAATTGCCTATGTTTGGTGTGGTCAACTATTTACATATATCTAATGTATTTTATTAATTTGTAAAATTATAAGTATTTTGAAAGGCATGATGGGGTTGACAAATTTTATGTCAATATACATCTTGTGATAAATAAATCCAAGTTAAGCAAATCCCACTTCAAGAGAACAAGATTCATGTGGAATTTCGATACTCAAATGGCGATTCGCATTTTTTTTTGTGTTTTTTCTTTGGAATCAAGAGCCATATTATTATCCTTATTGTTGTCTTTGAGATCACTCACTTTGAATATTACCAAAGACACTAGCCAAAAGGTCCTTGAAGGACACTCAAGGAACTTGTACGCTATCCCTCTCACTTTAGGGTTGGATAAGGAATCCAACTTATGGGACGGGGGGAATGGAAGTAGGGGTTAGGGGACAAAGGGACATGTCAAAGGATTCTAAAATTTAACTCAAGATTCATTGAATAGCTTTTTTAAGATTCTTTTAATCTCTCTAGATAAAAAATATTAAAATATTGATGTTTTTAATGAATAAGAATTCAAACTCATCAATTGAATCAATTCATCAGGCACCAATTCAATCCAAGCACTCCTAACAGTTGCAACACCTGGGATGAAATGAAAGGAAGAAGACAGGACTTGTGAGAGATTAAATTATCAAAATCACAAATAACATGGAAAGAAAGTCATCTAGCTTAATAACAGATTCAGTTGATCACCCTAGCATTATCATCATAACATGAAAGCGTAAGAATAAATTTTCTTGAACATGTCCAAAAGGCCAATTGTCATAAGACTTGGCCTCTTCAACTGTTATATTGATATCAGAATTGCAAATGATTACAAAATTCTGACACAAATGAAATGTCATCCAAACTTCCAAATTACATTGTTGATTAATGTGATTTAAATTCATTAAATGACCCCTATTTCAAAGTACAACAGGAAAATGAGAATACATAAATTTTGTAGTTTGGATCCCTTTGTGACCATTGGAAATGTGACACTATAATGTGTTAAATTTTCAGACCATGATAAGCAAATTCTGCACTCAGAAAATTAACCCTAACTGTGAAGTAGCTTAAAATGAAAACTTCAATCAGAACAGCAACTCTGAGTATGGTAATCTACAAACACATACTGCCTGAAAATATGAACAGTAAATACTCACAGATCTGAACTCTTAAAACTGCATTTATCTTTTTGTTAACACTGAAAGATTTTTACTGCACTAATTCAACATGCAAATATGCACTCTCTGTCTTCTCTCTCTATCTCTCCTATTTCAGTTGTGTACTCTAGTTTCGGGTTAACAAATGAAAAGTCTCCATCTCATTGGAGTGCCTAAGCTAGAAGAAAAATACTAAAGCAGAAAAGCAACTAAAGCAAAAAAAAATGCCTTGTTCTAAAATCAGAAGAGTAGCTTCCCCTAGAATATAGAATCCAATCTAAATATAGGAAGAGCAAACATTATGCTTTTACAAAAATAAATAGAAGAGGTCTGTGCCTAGCTAAAGACAGGAAAAGCTAAAACAAAAACTAAAAACTGATTGCTGCGTTGTATTTGGAGAGTGCACCCTGCTGAAGGAGAACAACGGCCAAGCAACAACTACATAAAAACTAACACTCCCTCTTTGTGAGGAAGGTTTTCTCCATCAAACCCAATCTCTCCCTCAGTATCTCAAACTTCGCCTTTGCCAAGGGCTTTGTCAAATATCTGCAACTTGCAAATTTGAGGGATCATACTTAAGAACCACTGCTACCTTTTGAATTTTTTCTCAAAGGAATGGTACCAAATGTCTATATGCTTGGAGTGATTGTGAAATAGTGGGTTCTTAGAGAGCTTGATGCAACTTTGATTGTCATAGTACATAATTGTCGGCTCTAACAACTTGCGAAGCCAGATAGCCTCATAAGTAGCAAAAATGAAAAAAGTTGCCATGTTTTGTGCCTCTGTTGGACTCAATGCCATTGTTGCCTACTTCCTGCTGAACCAAGATATTATTCTTGATCCCAAGTTGAGACAAAATTTTTAAGTGTTATTCCTAACACTAGCATTAGTTACCTAGTTTGTAGTCACAAAGCCATGCAACATGAACTCTCCATCTCCAACATACCTTAACCCATAATGAATTATGCCCTTAAAATATTGAAGCACATGCTTTGCAGCTGTCTGGTGAATCTGCTTCAACTCAACCATGAATTGGATTAATCTATTCACTGTAAAGCAAATATTAGGTCGGGTATTCATCAAATACATGAGGGAACCTATCAATTGGGCTATACACCAAAGGATCCTCCAAATTTTATTTTGAATTTATAGTCAACTTCAGATTTAGAATAATTGGAGTAGCTAGGGGCTTACAATCCATCATCAGAAATCTCTTAGAATCTCTACCATGTACTTCCTATGACCAAGGAAGATTTCATCTATACCCTACCACACCTCAAGACCCATAAAACAGTGCATAAAGCTGATGTCCTTCAAATCAAGATTGGATGCCAACTCCCTTTTGCAGCATGCTATAAGCTTGTCACTGCTACTTGTATGGATTAGGTCATCCACATACATGATCCATACTAATAGATCGATTTTATCAAACATATAGTAAAGGTTAGGATCTACATCAATTTTGGTAAAGCCCAATTTTAATAAGTACTCATCAATTTGTGAGTACCGAGTATGTGATGCTTGCATCAATTTGTATAGGATTTTTTTTCAATCTACATACATGGATCTCTTGCCCATGCACCTCAAACCACTTAGGCTGATTGATATGCACTTATTCATCTATCTTGCTGTTCAAAAAAAAATTGTCTTTACATCCATCTTATATAAAGACCAACTGAAATGAGATGCAAGAGACATAATTACCCTCATAGGAGTATATCTCACAAGTGGAGCAAAGGTCTTGTTATAGTCACCTCCCTCTCTCTATGAGAACCCTCATGCAACGAATGTAGCCTTATACTTCTCTATGCTCCCATCTGTCACATGTTTCAACTTATACAACCTCTTAGAATCAATCATTGACTTCCTTTTGATCTCAACACAATCTCCCAAACATTGTTCTGTATAATGGTGCGATACTCCTCTGCCATGACATATCACCACACTTGCTTTGAATTTGCATAACAGACAAGATAACATGTTCAAGAAGGAGGACAGAGATAACAATCCATACCAGAGAGATGACAGAACTTTCTACCGCAGAGGAAACCCTAGTCCATACCGAAGTGAAGGATATAAGAGAGAAGGAAGAGGACTTGATAGGAGAACATTCAGAGGAACCTATTTTAAATGTGGAGGTGAAGGACATAGAGCATTTGAATGTAATCAAGGGAGTACAAGTAAGAAGACAGAGAACAGTGGAAGAGTAGCCTATGTGGAAGAACTTGTTAGATCACCCAGTTCTGTTGGAAAACCTGAGAAAGGAGAATCACTTGTCATGAGGAGAGCACTATTTCAAGCAGAGACAAATGAGGAACCACCGCAGAGGAACCAGATGCAAAACAGGAGGTAAATGTTGTAAGGTTGTAATTGATAGTGGTAGTTTAGATAAGTTAGTTTTAGAGGAGATGATGACTAAGCTGAAGTTGGAAAGATTGAAACACCCTAAGCCATATCAGATGGCATGGATTTAGGATGATCATAAGGCACTGGTAAGTGAGCAATGTTTGGTGAAATTTCATATTGGATCTTACCATGATGAAGTATTGTGTGATATTATGCCTATGGATGTATGTCATATATTGTTGGGTAGACCATGGCAGTATGATAGAAAAGCTACACGTGATGGGAGAAAGAATACATATACTATAACATAAAATGGAAAGAGAATTATTTTGATTCCTTTGGAAGATGAATCTAAGAATGAAGTATTTGGGAATGCTAGAATCTGTTTGGTAGATGGAAGAAAATTTCTGGATGGTTTGAGACATGAGAATATGTGTTATGCTTTGATCCCTAAGAAGCTTGAAAATCTAAAGATTGAAGAATCACAACCGGAGGAGATAACTGAGTTGCTAACAGAGTATGAAGACATCATATCAGATAATGTACCTGAAGGATTGCCACCAATCAGGAGTATCAGTCATCACATGGATACACAAATTCAAAGCAAGTGTGGTGATATATCAATACAAATGGAACACAAAAATTTCTTAGTGGGATGAAGTCTTCGATGCACCCACTTATTCTTGTGCCTTAAGCAATGTCTAAATAAGCTGTCTAGGGCTATTGGCTGTACTAGAAGCTAATGAGGTATTTGATCCTATACTGAAACTTGGCTGAATTGCATTTGTTACTGCTATACTCTATGGATCAGCATTTGGGACAGCAATCTATGTACCCTCCTCAACCTCCATTGGAGGTTCGCGAGACATGGGGGACCAAGCATCCTCATCAAGCTTCACATCTCGATTCGCTACTATCTTCCCATGTGACAAAATATAGACCTTGTAAGCCTTAGAGGACTCACTATTTCCCACAAACACATGCTTCAAGTTGGAGGGTTCAAACTTCATCCTCTACTCCTTTGGCACATTACGTTTCTTTCTTGTGAGAGCTTCGTTTTGTGAGAGCTTCGTTGGGAGTCTTGTACTGCAACACCCTCTGAGGACACTTGTTCAGAATGTAAATAACACAACTGCATGCCTTTGCCCAAAGAAATATGGGCAAATCTAGGTCATATATCATGGCCTTTGATGTTGCTATAATGGACTTCTTCCTCTTTGCAATGCCATTCTACTTAGGGTTGTAAGGCATAACCAACTCCCTCATGATCCTTGTATCTCTACAAAAGGCATCAAAGTCCTTGGAGGTTTACTTGCTTCTATTTGTGCTCACTACTAGTGAAAGCAATCTTGGCACGCATGTCTTTCCTATTTTGAAGTCCATTAATCCTTACACCATGTCCATCAAGAGAGGCAATGCTCCATAGTGCAAGTGGCCAAGTTTCTTGTGCCAAAGCTCGCATAGTTGGTTATTGTCATGCATTAGGGCTACATGTTTGATTGGATTAGCAAGCAACCTATAAAGGCCACCCTCTCACATGCCTTTGGCCAAAACTCAACCAAGATCTTGGATGTGATATTTGATAATATCTTGTTGATCATCAAGCTCAGCCACACACCTAAGTTTTTTCAAGGTTGAAACTAAAAGCAAGTTCTTAGTTAAACTAGGAACATATAAGACATCACGAAGTTCAAGAACATTGCCTAAAGGCATGCAAAATGAAATAGATCTTGTCCTTGTAATTGGATATGTTGAATCATCACCAAGCTCCATTTGTATACTTCCCTCCCACTCCCAAAGTCTACTGAAAGCCTTCTTATTGGTCATGTGTTTTGATGCTTTGTTGTCCACATACCACCCTACATCAAAAATGATGTTAGTGTAAAGGCACAACAACATGGAGAAGGTTGTCTCAAGCTTGGATGAAAGTTCATCCATTGTCGAAGCTTCTGTACTCCTTGCAAATTGCTTCTGTTGTTGTTTCTTGCCCTTCCCCTTCTTTTCACAACATACAGAAGCATAGTGGCCATTCTTGTGGCATTTAAAACACTTGATATGGCTCAAGTCCTTTTTCCCTTGGGGAGAAGAACTAGAATCCTCCTCCTTTCTTACTACCTTACCTTATCTTCTTGATGAGGGCTAGATTTTGACTCTTCCACTTCGGTTGCAGTAGTCTCTAGTTTGGTTTCCTCTTGGATAAAATCATCCCAAAAGTTCTCAAAAGCGGGAAGCTTCTCATGAGCACAAACACTGCGAACAAATGGGTTTGAGAATGGAGAGAACCCATTTAAAGCTATGGTAACCACCCCATCATCATCCACCTTTACTTCAAAGCTAGTGAGCCGATCTCAAAGCTTAGTGATTTTCATAAGATACTTAGCCATTGTGTTTGTATCGCTCATGCTTGTGGCACTGAGCTTGTTCTTTAGCAGCATCTTGTGGGAAATGTTTACAATATGATATAGAGTGGTCAAGGCATCAACATCTCTTTTGTTGCCTTCTTCTCTGCAATATGAGGGATCAAATTATCCTTCACCGAATTAAGGATGATTCGATTAGCCTTGGCCAATTGAATAGGGTCAGTAGGAGGTGCAACCTTTGTTTTCACAAAACTCCAAAAATCAACCACCTTTAGTAGCGTGTGCAATCTGCACTTTCAAGGTATAAAGTTGAAGCACCCTTTTGATGATCAAACACTCTAAGAATGGGATTGGTCATACTTGCAACTTCTAGAACACTCTAAAACCAAATGGATCATTTGGGAATAACTGAGATTAGCAGCCAAACCACAGCTGCAAATCAACACTCCAATCACTGGAGCACTTAGGGCATCCCACCCTACAACCTCTCAGAGGTTTAGATCACTTCAATCACTAAAGCAAGGGTCTCACACCCATTGAAATCCCTCAACAGCTGCCTCTCACAAGTAGCAGTACACTTCATACACGGATCTTGAAGATTTCAAACATAGTTACGAGCCTCGGACTCACCTCGGACTCGGCAAGCTGATTTTGGACTCGGACTCGGACTCGGCACCTAACACCGGCAAAAACTCGGCAAAGACTCGGCAAATTGAAAAACCCAAGAAATTCAGAGATTTTTAAGGATTTAAAACTTGTTTCATGCACCCTTTAATAAATAAACCTTAAAGACACAATAACATCATCAAATAGAAGCTAATTTGATCACATACACAAGTATACATCGATCACATAAGTATAAATGCAAATTGTAGGTGAAGGAAATAACACACTTAGATATATAAATATTGTCAAATGTATACAAAAGTCATGGAATATGAAATCCATGGCATCAAAAGTTTTAGAATCCAAACAAATATCAAAACAAAAACTAGAAGTCTATGCCACTATGGCTCAGAGGAGCCTGCAAGTGCACCCTTCTTACGAAGGCGTCTAAGATAGGTCCTGGATGATGATGCAGCCATAATATCTACCTCTGTCTCTGTGCCACCCACACCAACATGTAATGTGTCTGCTGACTCTGCTCGTGCTCTAACCTCCTCCTCTGCCATGGCTACAGCCTCAACCTCTCTATCCGCCTAGTCAACCCAATCGAGGTCCTCATCACTAAAGATAGGATCCTTAGCCTTAGTGATCCAATCAGATTGTGGATCAACCTCCTCTAGTATGATGGGGGTGGAGTCAATGCCCAAAATTTGTCTATGGTGAAGACAAAGGTTGTAATGAACAAAGACTAGATCATTCAACCTCTGCATAGACAGTCTATTGCGCTTCTTGGAGTGTATGTGCTCAAACATACTCCAATTGCGCTCACAACCCGAAGCACTACATGGTTGGCTCAATATTCGAATTGCAATCTTCTGAAGATTTGGTACCTTAGCACCAAACATATCCCACCATGCATCTGAGATGAGAAAAAGAAAAAAATCAATCTCATTATCCAACTTTAAGTTTCAACATTTAATAATAATATAAAAAGATGAAAAGTTTATTAGATTTTAAAACTTAAATTATGCTCTTAATATAATTTTACCTGGCTGCAATGTTGACCGATTCTTTTTGCAAATCTCACGAGAAAAGAGATTTCCTTGTGCAAGTCTAAAGGTCTCAAGCTCATGGACTATCTGTATAGAATTAGCTGACATCCGCTCTAACACTGTGTAGAGCCCACTCAAAACCTCCTCATTCGCCTTGAATTCAGGGTGGAATTGAAATGCCGGATTGAGGTAATAAGTGGCTACGTGTAGGGGCTTGTGAAGCTAGTGGTGCCATCTGCTATCAATGATCTTCCAAATGGGACGATACTTACCCTCAACTCCCCCATAGATGGATCTAATGGCCTCCTTGGCCCTATCCATGCCCTCATATATGTAGCCCATTGCGGGCTTCTCCCCATCAGCGACTCGTAGGAGAACTACTAGAGGCTCAGTGACCTGCAATTATTGTGAAAGTGAAACATTAACTTAAGTGTGAACAAAAATAGGCAAATAAAAGAAAAATATGAATAAAAATTAAAACATAATATATAATTAGATTTTCATTTACCTTTACAATCTCCTCAATAGGTGTCCAAAATCTCGCCTCATCAAAGATCCAATTTGTTACTTCAGCCCCTGCATTGGTATGAGCATAGGATGAGGAAGTCCACTCCTCATCAACAAACATGCGCCTCAAAGCTTTTTTTGATTGAAGCAAGGATTGTAATGTGATGAAATTTGTTGCAAATCGGGTTATACCAAGACGAGCCAACTCCTTTTGCTGTGTGAATTGCCTCGTTAGGTTGAGGACCCATGTGTGATTGTATATGAATTTACAAATATTTCTTGCCATCTCCACACATGTTTTGATCCATGGAATCTTGCCAATATCCTCCAATGTGAGGTCAAGGCAATGAGCAGCACATGGAGTCCAAAATAATGATGGGTGCCTCTCCATCAGTAGTCTACCCGCAGTAACATAATTTGCTGCATTATCCGTTAACACTTGCACCACATTCTCCTCACCCACCTCAGCTATGATTTCCTCTATAGCTTCACAAAGGAATGTGGCATTTTTAACATTTCCTGAAGCATCAATAGATTTGATGAATACGGTGCCACCTGAAAAAGAAACAAAATCAATGATTCAATAAAGCATAAATTAAAAATATTAATCACTAAATCAATGCATTGTAGGAAGTAGAATCACTTGAGGAAGAAACAAGAAAATTTAGCAATGTCCTATTTCTCCTATCAGTCCAACCATCGGTCATGATGGTGCAACCCTTCGTCCTCCATATCAACCGTTGCTCCTCTATTGTGGCTTTTACATCGGCCACCTTTTCTGTCAAAATTGGGCCCTTTATGTCATCTTCACTAGGGGCTTTGAACCCCGCCCCACAAACAGTAATGGCATCAACCATGTTTTGCCAATAAGGAGACCTAACACGTCACAAATAAATTAAATTAAATAAGTATTATAAAATGGAGAGTTTAAATTTGAATTCGACATATCTCTAAATATAAAAATTCAAGAGAAAGAATCAAGCTATAAATTTTAAAACAATCAAACAAAAAAGAATTACCTGGCTGCATGGAATGGAATGGTGCAATAGTACCAAAAGTCTCCGATTGCACGTTTAGCTGCATCATGTACGTCCTTGTTCCAACCCATGCTCTCAAGCGACGGTTGGGAACCTGGAGTGGTGCGTGGCAAAATATATGAATCAAGATTCCTAGATTTACGAACTCTAGGCCCAAGAACACTACCGTTGGTAGTGGCACTAGCAGTAGCAGTAGCAGGTGTTCCACGTCCAACACCTGGAGGACGAAATGGAGGCATGGAAGAAGACTCTCCACTACCACCAACACTTGCCATCTCCTCTATTTGCCTCCTTTTCAATTCTTTTTTTTGCTCAAATGTTTCTAGTTGCACTTTCACCTCTCGTATAACCTCAAGAGGCGCTTTTCCGCATGGGTTAGCATCATGGATTGGTATTTGTGCAACATGGTATTTCAATCTATTAATGCCTCCTCCACGAAAAATTGTTTTGCAATAAAAACATTTTACTTCTCCTTTCTTTTGGCCAGGCATAATTTCAGCATGTTTCCAACAAGGGTCCCTTCTAACTAGGTCTTTGGACATTGTGATAAAGATGATTTGAAAATCTCAACACTGCTGCAATAACATATAAAATTTATAAATACAAAAAAAATTAACATTTGTGATTTATAATTATTAAAGTAATAAAAAAAATGTAGGGTTTGCTTACAAAAACACCTAGGGTTTACTAAAAAAAAAATCAAAGCACCTAGGGTTCTTTCTTTGATCTACTAAAATAAAATAGAAAGAAGAAATGAAATGTAAAGAAAAATGCAATTTTTGGTAAAAAAAAACACAAAAAACCTTCGAAATACAAACTTACCTCTAAATCTACCTTGAAATCAATAGAGAGCTCCTTCCAATCCTTTGTAGACACCTCTAGATGCACCAAAAGTAGCTACGAAGCTGCCCCAATGCGATTCAACAATCAATTTTTGCTTTACCTCCTTGCCGGTTTCCCTACAATGCACTCCAAATTTTGCTCACAACTCTCTTTTCTCCTTCCCCTTTGGCTTCAAAATGAAATGATGTTGCTTTTAGGGTGGAGGAGGGTCTATAAGTGAAAAAAAAAACAAAATGAAGCAAGTATTTTTATGTTTTTTTTTCACTTTTTGACGGCCTGCTAAGCGGCCGAGTCTTCCAGTCGGGACTCGCTGAATTTGGCGAGTTTGGCGAGTCTTTGCAAAAAATTCTCTGAGTCCGGGTCTGAGTCCCCCAGACTCGGCCAAGGTGCCTCGCCTCGGACTCGCCGAGTTTTGGCGAGTTTCGTTACTATGAATTTTCAAATAATGTACTCTAGTACCATGTCAAATTTTCAGACCATGTTAAGCAGATTCTGCATTCAGAAAATTAACCTTAATTTCAAAGTAGCTTAAAAAAATAGAACTACAAAGACATATTTTCGAAAATATTAACAACAAATACTTGCAAATCTGAATTCTCAAAATTGCATCTATCTTTTTTATTAAAACTTAAAGAATTACACTTACACTAGTTCAACACTCAAATATGCACTCTCTGTCTGCTCTCTCTATCTTTCTTATTTCAGTGGTTTGTGCTAGGTCTTTCTTATAGAACTAGAGAACTCTAGGATTTACAAATGAAAAATCTCCATCTTAGTGGAGTGCTTAGGCTAGAAGAAAAACACTAAAGAAGAAAAGCAACTAAATAAAAAAATGCTTTGTTGTAAAATAAGAACAGCAGCTTCTCTCAGAATTTAGAATCCAATCTGAATATACGAAAAACAAACAGCATGCTTTTACAGAAAAAAAGGAGATCTGGGCCCAGCTAAAGATAGGAAAAGCTTAAAAAAAAACTAAAATTGATTGCTGTGCTGTATTTGGAGAGCATGTCTTGTTGAAAGTTAACACCACAGCCAAGCAACAGTTACAAAAAAACTAACATAATGACCATGTCAGTGGAGAAGACAGAATTCAAAAGGAATGATCAGATATCAGCAAAATTGCTGAGGGAAGGAAAAGACAATAAATGAATCCAAAGAATAAGAATTACTCCTGATGTAATCCTGAAGGAAAAGACAGATTTACTTGCATTTTTAATAGCTCCTGATATAATCCTCACCATCCAGAGGAAAACACGACATATTTATTGTCTGTTGATTTTCCTCTCACAAATATCCACATCTCTTTATATGCTTAAGATCATGGGTCCTTTGTGATGTATGCAATGACTATCGATCTCTACTCAATTGAATTCTCTTCAAGGGTACATACTTAATCAAAAGCAGTCTTGACAAACTGTTCAGTAAGATCTTTGGCGTCTAGTGCTGGAAACAAAACCCGATCGATATCATCAACACTAGACAATATACATGATGATGTTTCTTCATGACTATTCCATAGTCCTTCAAGCACAACTTTGATATCATCCAGTTTTTCTTCAGTTGATGTGTAGATCTCATTTTACCAAATTAGGAGCGAAGCTTTGGCGATCACATGTTGATAGTTCCAACTCCCTCTTGGTAATTTGGGAAGTACTGCAGTCACTTGATCAACTTGAGTTCTAATTGTGGATTCCACTTTATTGATCTATTGGCAATACTTGGAAATATCTGCTAAGCAAGAATAGATTCACTTATTGCCCACGATTATATTTTCTTCTGTTTGATGTAGAATGTTTGACCTGAATATGCCCTGCTCAAGGTATCTCTATATTTTTCTGGTCATGTATTCTCATCAATCAAACAGATATTAAATCTACATCTCAGGTTTTCAACTCAAGCTAGTGTGTTGGATCCTCCATTTGCTTATCATACTCAGATTTTGCTTCATAGGCCTTTGGATTAAAATTGCTTTTAAAAAAATCAGTTTCTAAATCTAGAATCTGATCTTTCAATTTCTTCATTTTGTTTTTCTTTATTTAAACAATTGTTCAACAACTTTTCAATTGTTATCCTTAGAGTTGATGCCCAGCAACATAAATTTAAATTTTGGCACCGAATGCTTTAGTGAATCTACTTGTGACAAGTGGGACACTGTGACTGGAAAGGATGGAGACTATTGGATGTGTGTGAGTGACACTTTGATAGAGGCGGCACAAGTAAGGGGCAGAACTAAAATTGTCACTTTAGAAACTTGAATGCTCAATGACATTTAATGCAAATTTCATGTTGAAACGATTAAAGATTTTAACTTTCAGAGATGGGTCACAGGATCAAACCCCATGGACCTTTAAGTCAAACAAATTTGGCACCACATTTTTTCTTGAAAACCATTTGTGACCCAACAGTCAATCCTTGGACATTGAAGTAGAGTTTAAAAGTTTGATATGTGTCAAATTTTGAATAATTAAAAGTTGGATAATATTGGTGCCATTGAATTTCCAAAAAATGGTGCAATGGTTAAGTTGTGGGATTTGGAGTTGGAGGTGTCGTCCAGGAGGATTTGGCCTATACTATGTAGTTGTTCTATAGTGTTTCCAAAAAATTACAAATCAGAAACCAAATGGTTGCTTTTCTTGTAACTCTCATAATGGCCCTTAATCTTCCAGACTGGTATATTTATGTAATATAGCTATTCTTGGATGGCAAGGAACATAGTAAAGAAGATCGACATCTTGTGTCATACATCCGATCCTTGGATCTTGTATAGAACAATCACATGATGCAATCTTGCAATTTACAGTTCTGGTATGGTGTTTCGTTGCTCTTGAATTTCTCGTCAAATAATACTCTAATTTGATATTTGCACTGCATCGCTCGCTTGTTCACTTCCATTCATAGCACATTTGGATCCTTTTGTGTGTGTGTTGACACCTGGGCACACAGACTCAGATCAATGGTACCAGAGCAAATTTGACCAGTCAGCATTGGTATTGGAGTTTCTCATCTGAAAATTTCTCTGCATTTTCATTGAATTTATTTGGTGAATAATATTCCAATTAGATATTTGGACTCTATCACTCCCTCGTTCACTAACATTCATAGCACATTTGAATCCTTTTGTTTGTGTTGACCCCTGGGTACACAGCCTCAGATCAGTGGTATCAAAGCAAATTTTTGATCAGTTAGAATTGGTATTGGAGTTTCCTGTCTGAAATTCTCTTGGCTTTTTGTGTGCCCACTCATACAAGGTTTGAGTACAAGAAACTTGGTCTTGAAACTCATGACCATTCATCCTACCTTCCTTAACAATCTCAGCACACAACAAATAGTTCCATGCAAGATATCCTGACTTCATAAATGTTTCGAAGGATGATAGAGAATACTTTGCAGCCACAGGAGGGACGATTTGGAGCAACACTACACACGGGAAAAAAGTGAGATCATTGACCACTTCCTACAACCTTTACAGTGTGTTCTATCCTCTTCATATCCATTGACATGAAAAAACAAAAAGACAGTTTGGATGGCAAACACCATACAAGGTACATGTAAATCTAGATATCCCAATTTTTGAAGGCAAAATAGATGTTAATGCTTTAGTTAACTAGGTTCAACTCTTTTGTTTCTATTAGATGGTCAATAAAATTTCTGATTGGGAAATGATCACTTGTGCCCTTTTGAGAGTTTTCTTGCCTGTTAAGAAATGACGGCATAACTATTGCCTTATGCATGAGAATGACCTTATTCCTGTAGATGCATGAGAATGACCTTGTTTGTCAAAGCTCTGAAAGAAACCTATTACCTTGTCGGAAACTGTGAAGACAATTATATAAATATTTCCATCTTTGTCAAGATTATGACTAGTCCATTCAAAGAGTATATTGACATTTTTCAAACCCTGACTTCATTCAAGAGTTGGAATAAAATCTTATTTTGAAGTATAGGTCAGATTTGAGAGCATTCATCCAGACTAACATGGACTTCCTCCATATTTCTTCCTTAGGAGAAGTCTAAAGGTATGCTTCCAATAAATTCGAAGCAAAAGCCAAGCAGAAGTCTGATATTGAAGATTCTAAGTCTTTGGATAAGTTGCAATATAAGAATTCCATAGCTGTAGCCAAACAAAACTCAAAGCAAGGAGAAGGGCATTTGCATGACCCCCAAGAGAAGAACACATCACCCAAGGAACAAGGAAGCAATCAAAGATTGAGAAGTGGAGTACATTGTGTAATTAGAGTTGGCACTCTACTGAGGAATGCCGTGCTTAGAAAGAATGAAAGAAGAAAGAAAACTTTGCTTGCATAGATGGAAGCATCTAGTTCTACCATAGCAGCAGGAGACAAAGGCAAATAGATCATGGATTGTGGGTCGAGCACCATGGTAATGGGACTGCCAATGTAGTCTCATATTTTAATCTCGATACAGAAGAAGCAGAAAGATTGTTCCATTCTCAAATATGGGTTAATGGACAACATGTACATTTCTTATCGACATTGGTAGCTAGAAGAGTCTGATTTCTCGTGAAGCAGTTTGAAGATTAAAACTGCCAATGACACCTCACCTACAACTATACACCAATGGACGGTTTGTGTCATTAGAGGTATGTGATATTTTACTTGGGTAACCATGTCTTTTTAAGCACCATGAAATTTGTGAAGCAAATCTTTAGAAATGTTATCATTGATATTGGTAAGAGTAGGTATCAAATATTGGAAGTTGTCCCCAAGGTTTCATTCATCAGTACCAAACAATGCAAGGAGTTGATCAATTCTGGTAAGAAATTTGTGCTCCTAATGGTGAGACCTAAATGGGAGGACATCCTTGCTGTATACTCTCTCAATCCCTTTAACCAAATCAATGATAACCAACAAAATATTGGAGGATTTCAAGGATATTTTTCCATCCCCTATTGGAGAGCCTAAGTAGTGCACAATGAATCATTCTATTGATTTGATTCCAAGACTGCCTTGTACTAATACCTCTTTGCACTGCAGTTCGTTCCTAGAGAGTGAAAAATCAAACACTAGATCCATGAACTATTGGAAATGGACACATTGGGCCCAACTCCTTGCCTTGTGACAGCCCCATTGTGCCCATGCTAAAGAAGGTGCCATATGGAGGTTGTGCATCAATTATAGAGCTCTCAACAAGATAAATGTGAAGAACCACTATCCTTGTCACAAGATTGAGGACCTATTGGACCATCTGCATGGTGCCAAATGTGTCATTAAGATAGATCTTATGTCAGGGTACCATAGAATTTTTTTTAAATCCTTAGAGGTTTGGAAGATAGCCTTCAAATTGAGGAAAGGCTTTTTGAAACAGTTGGTTATGGCCTTTGGCTCGACTGCACGCATGCCATTGTGAGGATGATAAATGAAATTCTTTGTTCGTTTGCAACTTCATTCATTGTTTATTTTGATGATATTATCATTTTCAGCAAAATGTGGTAAGAACATTTGTGCATATTCAATAAGTGCTATGTATGCATAGGAATTTATTGCTTATGATAATGATGTTATAACACACATTGGTTATGTCTAATAAGGTAACTTACAGAATGTAAGTTGCAAGCACCAATGTAACTTCCTGGTACTTTAATAAATGCAGCATATGCATTTATTCTTTTAACATTTGGTATTAGAGTGAAGAAGCCTGAGGAGTGGGTACATTTTACCAATCAGTTTGGAAGGAGAAGAATTAAATTGTATTCTGAAGGTTGTGAAGGGTCAACTGTGAAAAGGAAATGCTAATTGTAAAGGCAGACTGTTGCTCCGACTATTGCTGATTGTAAGGGTTGACAGTTGGTGACAGTAAGGGTCAATTGAATCGCTGTAATAAGGTCCATTATAACTGTGGAAGAGCTGACTGCAACTATGAAAATGCTGATTGATGTTGCTGTATAAAGGGCAGATTGGGCTTTCTGTTGGCGTGCCTGTATCTGAACAGAGGTGTGCAGTGTGGGCAAAGGAGGAGGAAAAGGGCAGGTGCTATAGTGAAACCCTAGTGCTACAGAAAAAGGGGCGGCACTCTATTGAAACCTTCGTGCTATAGAAAAAATGAAAATCTAGAATAAGGCAACAAAAAGAATTTGGCAACAGAAATGCTAGCCAAACAGTACAAGGTAGATGGGTACTAAGTTTTTATTCAGTCTGTTGGTGTGCTCATATCTGAACAGAGGTGTGCAGTGTGGGCAAAGAAGAAGAAAGAGGACAGGTGCTATAGTGAAACCCCAACTACAGAAAAAGGGAAGACACTTAAGTGAAACCCTAGCACTATAGAAAAAATCAAGAATCAGGCAACAAAAAGCATTATGCGATAGAAACACTAGCCGAACAGCAGATGGCAGATGGGTACTAAGTTTTTGTTCTTTACATAAACTGAACTTTTGGCAATTTTTCTGTTAAAATCCAAAAAATGAGCCAAATTCTATTAAGGTCTAAAAATTAGCTGTAAACACTAGTTCAAAACCCTAGTAATGACCAATATCAAAATTATGTTTTTTCTTGAACCACAGAAGTTAACTTGTCAGAAGTTTAAGGTTTGAGTCACATAACACTTACCATCGCTGAGTATAGGAACTGTGATAATATAATCCTCAGAACAGATACCAGACTGACTACAAATTTTGCTTATTTTGATAATTGTCACAAGGAAGTCCAGATCAGGCAACATAAACTCTAGCCAAACAACAGAAGACAAATTAGTACTTGTTTTTTATTTTTTACATAATTGAGCTTTTTGCAAATTTTGAGTTAAAATCTAAAAAAGGAGCCCAAAGCCTTGCATTTACTAATCTGAAATTGTTTATTTTCTGCTTATCAAATTCTATCGAGGTCTGAAAATTGGTTTAAACCTTAGGTCGAAACTGTAGTAATGACTAATAACCAAAATCTGGTTTTGCCCAAAGAACAGAAGATAGCTGGTGACAATTTTAATGTTTTGGAGTGACAGAATACTCACCATTGCTGAGTGTAGGAACTGTGATAAAATAATCCTCAAAATGGAATCCAAACCACACTACAAATTTTGCTAATTGACACAAGGATGTCCTTTGGTTGTTTAAATTGTTTGTCTCTGATGATTTAATTCTGAAGGTTCGAAGGTGACTTCTGTTGGTGATCTTTGGGAGAGTCTGAAAAATAAGTATTAAACTGCTAAAATATTAGTCTTGTATTTGAAAACTCTATTGCTTTCCGCAAAGTTGAGTGAGGGTTGGTAACTTTTTGAACATCTTCTTAGGATGAAAGACCTAAGAGATCAACTCACCACTATCAACAAAAAGGTGGATGAAGGTTATATGGTTGCTTTTCATAAATAGTTTGCCACCTTCATTTGAAACTTTTGTGGAGTCCCTCCATCAATTGGTAGAGTCAAACTCTCACTTCTGAAAAAATTAGTTTTTATTTATTACCAAAAGAACAAAGATAAACATAGATGATATTGTCTAGTTCTGGCCAATCTGAAAGAGTACTTTTTGCACATTACAAAGGCAAATCAAAGAAAACCTAGAGTTCTGATAAACATTCCAAACACAAAGTCAAGTGTAACCATTGCCATAAATTCGATCATATAAGAAAAGATGTTGGAAATGTCAATATATCCCACAAGAAGCCATGGGCTGAGGCTACTGTGGCAACAATTAGGGTGTAGCAAGACTCCGGGGAGTATGCTTTTATGGCATCTTTTTTGAGACAACACATCTTTTTTGAGACAACAGTGATGCAACCAGTTGCTATTTCTTTGATTCTAGCGTATCACATCATTTCACCTGTTGTAGAGACTAGTATGTTAGGTTTGTTCCCAAAAAAAAAAAAAATCTTGTTATGAATCAACTTACAGATAACCCCAACATTGTTATGGATTTTTGCGGTAAAAAGTGCATTGTGATGGATATTAAATAGGGGAGAATGGTTGCCCTACAGATTGGGCAAAGTGAGCTATATAGGTTCGTTGATCTTGGTACAATTAATTTGCATGTATTAGTTGTGCAGGACAATGCCAGCATTTTGTGACATGAGAGATATGAATATCTCAACTTTTCGTATTTAGCCAAATTAAGTAGAACTGACATGGTTCATGTTTTGCCATCTTAGGAAAAGCAAGATATATGTGTGATGTTTGGTTGGCAAGAAAAAATGAAAGTCATTTCATATTGAAGGGGCATGGCATGCAAAGGAGGCCTTAGATCTCATTCATGTAAGATTTGTATGAGCCATCTTGGAAATCATCCACATTTCTTGGTGCAAGGTATTTTCTTTTGTTGGTTGATGATTTGTTCAAGAAAATGTGGGTCTACTTTTTGAAGAAGATTTCTGATTGCTTTGGTTCCGTTATCAAATTCAAGGCATTTGTTGAGAATTGGACATGTAGATAGATCTAAACTTGGCAGTCCAATAATGGGAGTAAGTTCACTTCCAAGCAGTTCAAGGACTACTGTGAGAAGGAAGGGTTTTCAAATATAGTTGATAGTATCGTACACCCCTCAATAGAATGGGGGGTTGAGAGGAGAAATATGACAATCATGGAGATAGTTTGGTGCATGACACAGAGTAGAGATGTGGTCTACTTTCTGAAGAAGAATTCTGATTGGTTGGTTCTTTTATCAAATTCAAGGCATTAGTTGAGAATCAGACATTGTCATGTCCCCACCTCCATCCAAATAAATTAACTTTATTTTTAATATTAAAAATAGTGTTTTTTAACACTACCAAATAAAAATATAATATTTTAATTATAATAATATTAATATTAATAAAAAATAAAAATATAAGCCTCAAGCAGGTTTCCGCCAAAGGAAATTCAAAATCAAGCTGGGTTAGCTTATTAGGAATTAATCCAATTTGGTATAAAAGGGCGCTCAAGGTTTGAATTGGAGGATCATCCTTTTGGCATGATAGTTCACTGAAGTTTTAGTGCTAGTGTCTTTTGGGACGGAAACCCTAGAAGACCTGAATAGGACGAATTGAGTGATAAACGATTTCAAACTTGGGTGCCAATTGCATTTAATTTGAAGTTGCGCAGCTACACACACAGCAAGCCAATCTGAGTGCAACAGTCGATAGTGTGAGGAAGGCGATCTGAACTTAGAAAAGGGCGAATCGGAGTTTGAGGCGATTCCATTACACTCAGCGCAAGTGTCAACAACAGGTCATAAAGGATTGCGCCTTTGAGGATATTCGCCAACATTTGCTTTGCAAATCCCATATCGCCATATCATCAGGAGGTCGACATACCTCGTGAGTGCAGAAAAAAGGATCACAAGAGGCGTCTCCCATCCTTCTGCAGCCTACAGGGAAACCAAAGAGGCGTATAATCAGATTTTTCAACACTTAGAGGATGTAATACAAGCGACCATCTCGTGACACCCCTCTAACCAGCACGCATCATTACTAAGTATCTCCAATGTGTGGGTATGCTGAATGCTGTGAGTTAAATACCATAATCATTGTAATTTGCTGGGCTACAGGCCATTCATTGTGATTAGAAGACTGCAAATCTGTTCTGAGTCTACCAATTAAATCTCAAGTTGACAAAACGGTTATGTGTATTGAATTCTGTAAGCATTGATTGATTTCCTGAAGTTCTATCAATGATATCATTAGCTTGTTCAATCTGAGTATACTCATTGCTGTGTGAGTGTGTTGGTTAACTGCTTTACTTCTGAGAGGATAGATTAGCAAAATAAAAACAAATAATTTGTTGGGATATTACAGACATGTAGATGGATCAAAGCTTTGTAATCTGAGAATGGAGCGAGTTCACTTCCAAGTAGGTCAAGGACTACTGCGAGAAGGAATGGCATTCAAAGATAGTTGATAGCGTTGTACACCCCTCAATAGAATCGGGTGGTTGAGAGGAGTAACATGACAATCATGAAGATAGTTTGGTGCAGGAGAGGTGTGGCATACAAATAATGTTGTGAAGCAGTGACACCCCTCAATAGAATCGGGTGGTTGAGAGGAGTAACATGACAATCATGAAGATAGTTTGGTGCAGGAGAGGTGTGCCATACAAATAATGTTGTGAAGCAGTGAACATGATGGTGTATGTCCTAAACAAAGGTCCATGCAAAACCTTGTAGGATGTGACTCTTGAAGAATCTTACATAACCCATTTTTTGTGTTGTTGGTTTAGTTTCATATATTTTAGTTCCTAATAACAAAAGGAGTAAATTAGATTTGAAGAGCTTTGAATATTTCTTTTCTATGCATAAGAAACAATCTAAGGCATATAGACTCGTTGATATTTCCACTAACAAAGTATTGTTAGTTATGATGTTGATGTAAAGGAAACATCTTTCTTTGATTGTAACTCTATTTAGCTTATTTGTTAGTGATAAGTTGCGAACTAGTGTAGTGGTTCCTTTGAAAGATGAGGGTTTTAGTTCTTCTTGTACTCCTTCATAGTTACCAGTGAGTCATCCTTTTGCTGATTTTTTTTAATTCCATTGGTATATTACCAACAAAGACTTGAGTTGTCTTCAACTTAGGATGTGGTTGTTTCACAACAAAAATCCTGAGCCCCATAGTAGTGGAGATAAAAGTGGTATTATTACACTATTTAGGATGTGCAAGAAAAGGATTTGGACAAGAATGGCTACATGGTGCAACTTGAAGGATTTTAGGTACTTGGTAGTGATCATTTGGTTTGTAGACTCCTCAAGTCTCTGTATGGGCTTAAGTAGGGTTCATGAACTTAGTACATATTTATTGATTAGCATTTGCGAGATTCTGTATGTTTGTATTTTTAACTTGATTCATTATGTCAGAAGCAATGGTGATGACATTGTGATTTTTGTTGCCTATGTTAATGATCTTGCTATCACAAGTAGTGGACCCATTGCATTACAATGAGTGAAATTTGATCTCTGTTTTGTTTATAGCATTTTTATGGGTTGGGTCAAGTATGCTTTGAATCTGTTAGAAAGGTTTCACATGATAGATTGTAATCTTTCCACTACACCTATGGAGGTCATGCTGAAGTTGTTAGCCTATGATGATTCATCACCAATTGATGAATTGCCCTGTAGACAATTGGTGTGTTGTCTAATATATTGTAGATCCATATGACCATATCTTTGTTCTGCTGCTAGTTATTTATTCATCACCAATTTATGAATCACTCTATAGACAGTTGGTGGGTACTTTAATATATTTTACATCCATATGATTAGATCTTTGTTTTGCTGCTAGTTATCTCTCTTGGCTTTTGTCCCAATTGAAGCTCATTCATTGGCAAGTAGCAAAACATGTGTTGCGCTATGTCAAAGGTACCCTTGACTTTGGCATTTGCCATTAGAGGACTAAAGGTCACATTGATAAGCTATACAAACCATAGCAACAAAAATCTTTTGGGGAAAAAATCGGCAAATCAAAAGTACAAGATTTTTTCAAAAAATCGGAAAAAAATCGTGAAAAAATCGGATTTCCAAAAAATGTATATATATATCTATATTAGAATATATTAATAATATAAATATTACATTTTAATATTATAATATATAACTATTAATAATATAATGTATAAATATAATAATATTTATAAAAAATATTAATAATATAATATTTATTATAAAAATTATATATATATATAAAATATATATAATATATTAATGTATAAAATATTATAAATATTAATAATATAATAATATATTATATATTAATAATATCATATTATGATATTATTAATAATATAAATATTATATTTTAATAATATAATATATAACTATTAATAATATAATATATAAATATTATAGTATATAAATATAATAATAATAAATATATTTAAAATATTATAAAATATATAATAAATATTATTAATCTAATCCCTAGTAATTCAAACCTAATTTGTGTTGATCTGGAACCCGACTAAAGGGGTAATAAGAGACCCTATATCCATACGTGTCGGAGGAAGAATTGAGGCCGACGAAGGAAGAAGGTAAGGAAAATAAGGTATTTGTATTATAAAATTTTATTCCACATAAACAAAATATGTATTTAAATTTAAAACAAATTTCTAAACTAATTCTTTAAAAATATAAAAAATGTTAAAAATAATTTTATATATTTTAATTCTAATTATAATGTATAATAAAAAAATAATAATAAAGAAACTTTAAAAAATATCATTTAATTTTTTTTAAAAATCATTTAGAAAAACGAATCAAACTTTTCAGTAATCACAATCTTCAACAAAAAATAAAATGAAATGACTGTAATATGTCATACATTGGCGTATTTCTTGCGCTTCTTCTAGGTGGGAGTTATTAGTCAGCCCTGCTACCTGTCAAAATATCTTTTGAAAGTGTTTGTATAGGCAACCAAAAAAAAATTTAAATCACAGTTATATGGCAAGTGATGATTTTTAAAATTTTATCAACATAATTTTTAATCATAGGGGGCTGTGGTGGAGATGTAACTTGTGAAGAATACAAAATCAAAAGCTGTTTTAAAAACGGTAGGAAACCCGAGACGGTTTAAAAAAATCGCGGGCCAAAGTTAAAAATGGTTAAAACCCGTGACTTGACCCGTGATCACACACGATTTCAGCCAAAAAACTGTGATTTTCATGACTGTAGAGGAAAATATGGATAGAACACTGTTGAGCGCGATTTATATAAAAAATCCCGATTTTTTTGGGGGGAAAAATTGCGTAAATTGGCATGTGAAAATTGTGACTTTTTCACGATTTGTGCTTCTATAATACAAACATTGATTGGACTGGTTCGATGGATAATTGAAGATCAAGTACTGGCTACATTTTCTTGCGTCGGGTTCACGAATTGTTTTATGACAAAGTATGCTTCAACAAACCATAGCTTTATGTTCCACTGAAGCTGAATACAAAATAGATGTTAGTGCCAGTTGTGAAGTAGAATGGCTATGTTGAATTTTGTGTGATCTCCAACTTTCTTAGATTACAATGACTCCATTTTTGTGTGGCATTTGGGTGTTTTAAAGTTGGTGAAGCATCCAGTTTATCACGCTTGCACCAAACACATAGATGTTCATTATTACTCGATTTGACAAGTGGTTGATATTGGAGGGATTTCTCTCATCTATTGCACTTCTTAGGATTAGTTTGCTGATCTAATGACTAAATCTCTTGGTTCTATTCTATTTGTCAAAATATCAGAACAAACATGGAGTTGATTCTGGTTTAGTCATTAAGGGGGGTATTAGATATGATATAATGTTCAAACCATAAATGCAAAAATCTTTCTCGAGAATAGCTTGGAAAACTAAAACGTTTTTTTTCCTTCTTTCATTTAATCTGGAAAAACTCAAGAAAAAGCAACAAATTTATAAATGCAGAAAAATTCAAAAAAAATAGAGAAAAAACTGCAGTTTTTTTGACATGTCAAATAAAGACCATATGAGTGTGTACACCATGAACTATGGATTTTGTTCATTATTTGAGGTTGTCTTGCTGGTTACACTACATGGTACATTACTGAATAGTTTAACTTTGAAGTTTGAACCTAAAAGTAGAAATCAATTGCAAAAATTACAAAATACAAAATACATAGTCAACCCACAAGTACAATTTATCAAAAAAGGGAGGGACTCAATGAGGCACTCATACAATCTAAGGGCTGTAGATTATGATGTTAATGCTCTAACATTCATGTTCCCAATTAGATTGAGCTCTCATTGACTAGATACCTCCTTCAAGATAGATAGGTTCTCATCATAAAAAGGTGGCTTCTCATCATTTGCGATCCATTATGAATTTGGATTGATCTCATCAAGTTCAACCGACTAACTATCCTTGATGCCCCTTGATATAGTCAAATGAATGCATAAGTTAGTTACATATATGGAATAAGTACTAAAAATTAGAATTGCAAGTTTTTCTAAGCTCAAATTTTCTTGAGCCAAAGATAGAGGTGGTGGTGAACAAACACCAAATTATTCATCCACTGTTGAGTCAAGTGGTTGCATTTCTTGTCGTGTATGTAATCAAACGCAATCCAAGTATGCTCACAAACAGATGATCTGCATGGCTCGCTCAAAATGTGCATTGCTATTCGTAATGTTGAGATTTAATCACGTACGATTTAGTTAAATCTTATTATCCATAATGTATATATGTACAATATAAAGAAAAAGGCAAAAGCTTTTGCAAGTTTAAGGCCATAATGTATATATGTACACTGGAGAGAAATCCCTTAGCCTACTTGTATAAGGCCAACTTTGCCATAGCTGCCCACCACTCCTTTGACCAAGGGAAAAATCTCTTGATGCATTTTAGGAGGTCCTTTGTCATCTTTGCATCATTTCAAAATGAGTCACTATAGAATGTTGGATTGAGTAGTATCTAGTGACATGGAAGGAGGAATGCATCTTCCGATTCCATATATCATTGACGATCTCTTATATCAGCATGTAATTAGCCTTGTCAATGTCCATCCTGCTCCTAATAGCTTCCTTGGCCCTATTCATGGTCTCATACAAATAGTTATGGGGAATTTTTTCTCTATTGACTAGTCTCAAAACACTGACTAGAGCTTTGGAAATTGTACAATCTACTGTGCCTCTACCCAAAAACTCATCAAAAAAATAGTCTATCGTGGTCTTTCCATCCAATTGACTAGCAAAGCTAGATTCAACCCACTCATTTGAAATGAACATTTGTTTCAAATCCATCTTCTAAGAACAAAGAGTTTGTGACGCTAGAAAGTGGGTAGCAAACATTGTCACCCTTGGCCAAATAAATTCAGTGATGGTGCGGGCCTTTGCCAATACAAATTTAACCCATGTAAATTTGCCAATGTATTCTAGGGTTAAATTGATACAATGTGTTGCATATGGGCTCCAAAATATAGTAGGATACTTTTCCATTAGAAGTCTCCCAACAACAACACAAATGACATTATTTATAGTAAATCGGACCACATATTGTGACCCTACCTTAACAATCACCTCATCAAATAGAGTGAAGAGTGCTTACATTGGCATCCACTGATTTGAAAAACATTATGCCAAGCCCAAATACCATAAGGAAGTTTATGAGAGTATGGTTCCTCCTATTTGTTATGAGAGTGCAACTAGTTTTAGTGCACTCCTTGTGATGTTCGGCAAGGACATCGCTCATATCCTATGCTACATCCCTCAACATGACAGTCTTTAAAGTCTCACATGAGGCGCTTTGAACTCAGGACCCACAACTACAATGGCATCTACCATTGCTTGCCAGAATGGAGACCTATAAACATTGAACAACAAGCTAGAATATTATTGAAAACTACTAATGGATTTTTTGGCTTGCTCACGAATAGTCTTTTTCCACTCCATATTCTTTAAAATTGGATGTGTTTCTACTTATAGTATGAGATGCAAAAAAGGCATTAATGTTTCCAGCCCTTGTGTTAGCGTAGGCTGTTGTGGCTCAGCCTCATCTAAAGGGTCAACTTTGGCCTCATAAGATTTTGATCCCATTGTCGTCCTTGCCTTCTTTGCCACTAAAGCCTAATGTGTGAGGTCTGCAAGACACTGTTTGCAGGTCTTAACATTATGCTTGCCACCTTTGCCAAATGCCATTCGTCTCCATGGCATTCAAGGCTGCAAAAATTGCATTTGACTCTTTGTTAGATTTAGGGAGGACTGTGCCATACGTCCATGCAAAATCCTTTTTTTTGTGGCATGACGGCTTGAAATCTGCAAAACAAAGTAAAAAAAGTTATTAGGGTTAGGGTTAGAATCACAGCACATAGTAATTTAAAAAAAAATCCTAATGTTGACTGCAAAACCTAAAAAATATATTGGAATGTTGACTGATCTCAGCCTAGGTATTGACATTTCTTTTGCTAAAGATATTGGAATGTCAACCTTTGTGCTCATTGGTTGGCTATGAAGAAGTGTAAATGGAAAAATTTGTGATTGATACTTGTAGTTGTTGTGAAGATTGATTGTGGATGAATTGATGATTGGTCTGGACATTATTTTTAGTCTTGTTTGACTACGTCATATCAACTTGTTATTTCAACAATACATCCACTTGGTTTCCAAGGCATGGTATTCAACATTGGATCCCATGATTGTGTTTCATCTCTTCATAGTAGTGTCAACAGCATCTTTTGGTTGCCGCTTCATTTCTATTGTGTTGAGGATTGGGAATGACATGTTGGTGGAAGACCTTGTTGTGTTAATAAGTGCTTGAGGATCAACATGGGAAAGACCTTGGTGGAAGACCTTGTTGAGGATCCACCATCACTCTTGGGCTCTTTTTTGATTGCTAGTTTGTCTATCATTTTGATGGCAACTTTGTTAATGGGTTGCTTTGCTGCTTGTTGGAACACAATTATAGTGGAGACACCCCAATAGTCGTGGGAAGACCATCCATGGATCAAGCCTTGTATGGAGCTCAAGCAACTTGTTTGGAGCATTGATAGTTCATAGTACTAACTTCATTGTCTTTTCAAAGCCTAGTTCCACGGGGACGCGTTCCCCCCTGGAAAACAACCATCCCCAAGACGGGGACGTTTCTGGGACGGGGAGATGTTAGGGAAACGTCCCCCGCCGCCCCCCTGTTTCGCCGCCGCATTTCTTTGAGGCATTCTGTCAAACAGTTCACGTGCCTTGTCTATGCTTCCACATTTTGCATACATGTCTAATAGGGCAGTTGCAACTACAACATCTGACAAAATTCCTCTATCCTTTAAGTTTTGATGGATGTCCATACCCTATTCCAAAGCTCCCATTTTGACACAGGCAGGGAGGATGCTGGTAAAGGTTGTGGAATTTGGCTTTACACCAACCAATTGCATTTGCTTTAAAATTTCTAAAGCCTTTTCAACAAATCCATTTTGTGCATATCCTGCAATCATTGCAGTCCATGAGATAACATTTCTTTGAGGCATTCTGTCAAACAGTTCACGTGCCTTGTCTATGCTGCCACATTTTGCATACATGTCTAACATGGTTTACAACTACAACATCTGACAAAATTCCTCTATCCTTTATGTTTTGACGGATGTCCATACCCTATTCCAAAGCTCCCATTTTGACACAGGCAGAGAGGATGCTGGCAAAGGTTGTATTTCAGCCCAATATGTTTAAACTCTAAACTTTACTTATTAAGTTATTCCTTAGGCTTCTACAGATATACATCTTTTTATAACTAATTTTTCAAGTACTATATGTATTTCAGCGCGCGCGCCCCCCCCCCCCCCCCAAAACTTAGACCCCCCGTCCCCGAAACCCCGCGGAACTATGTTTCAAAGACACTTTCTTAGTAAGAAAATTTTCCCTAAGGCTGGATGTTATGTATTGACTTCTTTGCATTGATAGTACTAACTTCATTGTCTTTTCAAAGACACTTTTTTAGTAAGAAAATTGTCCTTAAGGCTGGATGTTATGTATTGACTTCTTTACATTCCATAGCCCCTTGTCATGTATAGGAGGGGATACTAGTACGACTAGTGATTTCATATGTTCTCTGTGAAGAGCAAGCATTCAATAGGTTCTCTGTGTTGGCAGTGTGAGTGCAAGCCAGTAGGGATATGAAAAGTCAATGTTCAAATGCTCTCATCTCAGCTATGATTGAAAGCTACTAGGGTTAAATATTGATCTATCAAAAGGTATAAATAAATATTCCAAATATTCATTGAAGTGAAAACACGATTGATTATAAAGTCTGAACATTAAATTTGGGTATTGTGTGCCCTATCAAATATGTGTGTGCCTTTCCTTCTTGATGGGTGATATGATTACTAACAGAGATGGATATTATAAGATTTATTCACTGTATGTTGGAGGCATGGAATTAAGAAAGAGTCTAAGTTGTCTACAATCAGAGCAAGTTGTAAGGACCACCCTTAAAACCATTTTTTAAGAGCAAGGAGAAGGCTGACATGATCAACATGGGAAAGATCCAAGCACACCAAAGAGTGCAAGACTGCATCCAGATTGGGTATGGTCTTCACTTGAGCATGTATAGGCTTTAAGGACAAAGCAAGCTCAAAATTAATAAAGATGGTCCATTTTAATAAGAGTGCAGGTTGTGAATACACCCAAGGTAGGTAAGCTTCCATAAAGAATTGGAGGCAGATTGTTTTAAGTAGTTCTCTTTTTTTTCTTAATACATGATAGTTTGAGGTTTGATCAGAAATTGATCAACTACAGGTGTACAAGAAATTCTGATGTCATTTCAACCAGATTGAGATGGAAATAACACAAAGTTGTTAACTCATTGTCTCAATGTCTTTTGGCTGGCTGACCCTCATATGACGTCATGGGACCATGAAAACGGATGTCAAAATTATGGAAAGAATCACTGCAGCTGTATATAGTTATTATCAGCATTCCTACTCGGTTTGGTGCGGTTTGACCATGAACAACCAAGAAGAGACAAGTAATAAACGACAAAGCTGCCAAATAGGGTATCATATGATATCAAAATTATTTGATATTTGATATACAACACAGTGTCCCAAAAAATTCTGCAAAAAACTTGCTCAACAAATTCTTGAGAAGTGGGTCAAAATTTCTTTGTTTGCAGAGAACAGTTTTTTAGCTGGCACCAGATGTTATGCTGTGGACACATCTGCCGGATGCCTTCCTAGCCATGGGAAATTTGTAGGGAGGAACATAGTTTGTGGTAGATAACAGAACAACCATTCTAAAGATTCCTGTCATTTCCAACCTCTCTTCAAGTTGATATCAATCAGCAAACTCGATATCTTTAGTTTGTTTTGGAAGAGTTACAGCAAATCTATAATTGCATCTATAAACTCATTTTATGTACAATATGTTTTGGTGTAAACGATTCCATAAGCATCTTATGTGGTTCTTCATTGTTGCCTTTTGCACAAGAAAATCATTAGGGATGAATATGTCGAGCTTTGCTTGTTAAAATGTGAGCTATCTTTGTAGCTCTTGTTCTATATCTTTTGAGTTAGGCAATTTTTATCATGACTTCTAATTTTTGTTCCAACTTTATTGTTGTTTTTCAGTGACGGCGAAACTTTTATATCAGCAGATGACCTAAGGGTAAACTTATGGAACTTGGAAATAAGTGATCAAAGCTTCAATATTGTTGACGTGAAGCCAGCCAACATGGAAGACCTTACTGGTAACTTCTGCTTTCTTAGTTACAGTTTTGCAATATAGTATGACTGTATAATCAGATTTTGATTTTGTTGCAGTAAATTGTAGTTCTCACCATTGTTTCAAAATAGTTTATGTCTATTTCACTTTTGTAGGGATGAAGTGATTTGTTATTGGAAAATTCAATTTAAGGTTGAATGTTTCTTAGATTTTTTTCTGTGATAGTCCACCCAAGAGATGCAAGATTGACTTTTTATAAATGTTCTTGCTTGGATAGCAAACATTCCACACTGAACCAAATGATCCACATCCCACTTCACCCTATGGCCAATCCTAGAGTTTGACAAGTGGAAATGGGTTTATACATGCATGCCAGATAGATAAAAACACATTTGCTAGCCTCATGAACTTATGAGTTAAGTGATAAATATCACCTAAAAGGGTATATGCAGACCATAATTTCAGTGGGCCTTTTTGGGAATCTATCATAGCAGCAGTCTCTTTTGCGTAGATATAAGAAGTGGTAAAAATAGTGAAAAGAGTGCGATAGTGTTCAGAGGATGCATAATACTTTTGCGGCATTTTGACAAGTAGATCAAACTTCTTCCGAGCTTTACTTGCTGTAATAAATGACTAAAGGATTTAGGAAGATAGAGTAAAAATAAAGTTTATTCTAGCTAAATAAAAAGGAAGCGAGTAAAGGATAGGTCTAATAAAAGAAAATAGAATAAAGCACATAAGCTATGCAAAGGCTAAGTATGGTTTTAGAAGATAGTTTGTATTTCCTTGTGAGGGGTAGGTGACTTTTTTCACTCCATGAGTTTTCTATGGTAGTTGCACTCCTCCACCTTCTTCTTTGTTATCTATAAAGTCCCAGGCTCTCTGCCTTATCTTGCTGCTTGGTATTTTCAAAGTCCTCTTGTTACCTAGCATGCATTTCTTAATCAGCAATTCTTTCCTTATTCAGTCCAGTGAAACTTCAGGCATTGGAGCTCTGCGCCTCCAAAGGGAGATATATTGAAAACTAGATTTCTTTGGAGGCTGGCTCCATTATCTTCACAACCATTGGAGTTAGCAACAAGTTGAAAAAGAAAGCACACCACCAATTGACTGAAAATGGCAAAGAATTCCATGCTGTACAGTGTAGAGAGAACTATGGAGAAAGAGAACAGCAACACAACTCTCATCCCACAATTAATAAAAAGACTTAATGAATGGAAATGCCATGCCTGCCAACAAGGATAAATAGAAGAAATCACTGCCCCATGTTCCATGCAGGAAAGAGAAGGGAAAGAAAACAAAGCACAAACAAGCAAAGCTTCTGAAATGAGCATTGCATGCGAACAGATGAGAAATTCAAAGGAGAGGCAGTGGAGACTCCTGCTTGAAATAAAACAGCCATAGCAACATGCCAAAAGCGCCAACTGTTTGTTTCATTGTGGAATGTTTGCCATTCAAAAATCCATTTGCCTACTTTGAACTGATAATATAAACTTATCTAGTATATCATGTAATGACTCATTTGGTTTTTTGAATTATCAATTATCAGCAGTGTATTTTTTTTTGCTTGTTTATTTTTGTTGACATAACATTGATATCTTGGTTAATTTTGTTTGTATTTTCAATTTCTTGTATGGATGTATCCAAGCTGTAAGGATCACAAGGTCCCAAAAATTCGTCAAACACTTGAACCTGTATCAGCACACTGGGAATTTATCTAATTTGACCTTGTATTTTGGGTGCCTCAAGAAGATATCCAATAACATCCACAACAGCTACACATAAGCGTAAGCTATAGGGTATTCTTGTGTGTTAAAGGTTTGAAGCATACTAGGATTAGAGGGGATTCCATTCACAAAAACTCTTGCCAAAGCATGCGAGAAAAAAATCTCAACTACTGTATGGAAGAAAAAGCCAAATCCCAAAACCAACTAATATGTGGAAGATGCAATATGATTCTGTCCTACTATAGGGCCTGTCAAAGCAAATCTTCAAGAAAAAGGTCTTCTCTCTAGACTTACCAGCCTATTCAAGGCCTTCACATGTTGCAATATAGTTATCAAGAAAAAAATCTGCCTTCCATAAATATGTTATGCTCACTGTGGACAATTGGTGCCACTAATAGACTAATCATTCTAGCAAGAGTTTTGGCCTGAATTAATAGGAGACAGTTTGAAGAGTGATAGAGCGCCATCTTGGTACCATTTCTCTTGTCCCTTTAGTGATGAGTTAAATGATAAAAACCTTGATTAACTAGCCCATTGTTCCTCTTTATATGTATTCCTAGCACATTCTCAAACAGGCTGATCCAACCGCATGCCACCTATATTAGTCAAGTGAAAGGCCACAATGTCATGGAGACTATTGTTCTTCATTTCCTTTATAGGCGGCTCAAACTTTTCCAAATCTGACTCTCTAGGCAAATACACTCTCTCATGACTAGCAGTTATGTGGGTGACCACTTGATTGACTAGATTGAAGCAAGCTTCTTGCAAAGGCTGGTTACCAGTCAAGGTACATATCTTCTGAAAAATTATTGCTAGATTTGGAGTTCATCCTCTTGTTTACTTTGCATTAAAGTCTCGAAGTGTATGAATTCTTTTGATTTATGTTTTGCTTCAAGAAGTGAAAATGGAATTAAGACTGTACATCTCCATTAATGTTCTAATCCATATGTTGACGAATTCTAGCTCCTCTTGCTTTATACCCTTTAAATTTCTGAAGGATTCTAGTCAACTTGCTACAGCTTGCTTTGCCTCATCACATGGTTTTAGTTCCAAATTATATCTTGTTGTAAAATAGGATTATTGGATCTAGTTTCTCAATGGAAATAGTTCTGGGAGACTAAGTGAATGTTTTAATTAGTCTCTCTCACTTTAGATGATGGCAATATTGGGGCAAAAGACTTAAAGACTTAAGGGAGGTTTCCTCATCTAAATTTACAAAAAGGCCATACTCTCAAAATTATTAACCCTTTTAAGATCCCTTTCAAATTATCAAATAGAACTCTAGACCTAACATAAACCATGAAATATTGAATTTAGCACACAATTTGGGAAAAATGCTCACTTTTGATACTCACAAGCACAAATCAAAGGGAAAATATATTCGTTATAAAATAAAACAAGAAATCGAGTAGCAATGTTTTGACATCTGTAGGAATTCCAAATATAATTTAAGTCAAAGGAGCTCATTTTACCTTAAATATCTGGTCCCATTGTCATCTAAATGGAAATAGGATAGTGTTCCAATCTTGTAATAGTAGAGTTAACATCGAATTCTTGCCATGGAAAGAGAATGTGATGACGAGTGAGTTGACATAAAATTAATCAAGCCTAGCATGGATTTTGTCATTTCTAACTTGATGATTGGAACAAGTGCACCAATTGGCTCTATCATGATTCTTTTGTCCCCAAGCCACATTTGTGACTCTAAGGGCTTGTGTACAATCATTTTGCACTTGTTTTTTTGTCAACACTAATGGTTGTTTCACACTTTGCCTCAATTGGATTATGCCAAGCACGAGAGTATGGATTGAGCGAAATCCCAAACATTTTCTAGCTAGCTTTATGGTCATTGAACATTATTGAGAAATAGGGTTTTCTACTTTATCTAGTAGATGCGGAGAAATAGGGTCTTCTCTATTCCAGTTATTTACATGTAATCACAACTTGAATCCAACATCTTTGAGTTTGTGGAGGAAGAGAACATAAGGACATAAGTCGGTTGTGGTTGGTCAAACTCACATTTGATGATTGGTACTGAATCTCCTCTAATGTTCTAGGTTGCAATGCTCAGCTTTATGGGCAACCCCCATCTAGCCCCTACTTGGGGACTAAAAAAGAATTAAAAATGCAACTTCTCCATGGGATTTTCCACACAAGCAATGTTTAAAGTAGTTTTAATTGTGCAAAGCCTTTTAGCGATTGAAATTGGAATTGAGTTGTGCACTTCGGCAAATCTCTAAAGGCATCTCTTGTATATGCTCTTGTGTATTAGTCATAGTTCTCCTTTGAAGTTCCAAGTGTGGTTGTTGAGGACGAGTGTTATACACACCCTTAGAATATGTTGCTCTCTTGTGGGGGTACTCATACTTTATGAAGCTCGCCTATTTTCTTCTTTTTATCAGTTTTAGTTTGCTGCTCCTGAGACTTATCCCCACGTTTGGAGTATTTATTGGGTTTTCTGAATCCATAGAACATAAAACTAAAGCTGAGGTGGTAGATTCTTGTTTTTCTAATCAACAATCTTTAATCAACTGAGAAGTAGAGTAACAAGGAAACCAACAATTGGGCAAGTTAGGGTACAACACATTCACTATGAACATCGCTATTGTATTGAAGTCTGAACTTTGAAGGAAACAACGATGACATATCCATCTCAATGTAACTTTAGCATTTAGGTGCAAGGAATATGCGCCATGCTCATCTTCAACTAGCAATTGTCCAAATGTGGAAATTTAGTCTCTGCTTGGAAATTTTATTTTATAATGGTACTTACCCATTTGTTAGTTTCAGAGGAGAAAGGGGCTTGCTTTAGGTATGCAATTGTAGTCCTATTTTTTTAACTTATGCATAGAAACATTTTATGCCTATAAAACTTTTATATACACTGGCTTTAGTTTCCTAAATCAAGATCCTTGAATTGTTATGTTGTGCTCTGCTAAATTCACAGTTTTCTCATGATGTTCAGTTATAAATTTAAATTTTACTGTTTGTCTACAGAGGTGATAACATCAGCAGAATTTCATCCTAGTCACTGCAATATGTTAGCATACAGTAGCTCTAAGGGAACGATTCGCCTAATTGACATGAGGCAGTCAGCTTTGTGTGACAATCATGCAAAATTGTAAGACTCCTGTAAAAGTATTTTGCGCCAAGCACTGTTTTAGGACTGTAAATTTACCCCAATCTGACTTGTGCAATCTAGAGGCTTACGATTTTTGTTTTAAATGTAACTATGGTTTGATTCAATGGATAATTTATTTTATTCCCATCTTTTTTATAGATTTGAGGAGCAGGAAGCACCTGGCACAAGATCATTTTTTACAGAGATAATAGCTTCAATCTCTGACATTAAGTTTGGAAAGGATGGCAGATATATCCTATGTCGTGATTATATGACTCTCAAGGTCTACGCTTTCTCTTTCTCTGTTTTATGGATGTGTGTTTTCACAGACAATTGTTGGGGTTGTGACAATATATATCTTCTTCTGCAAATTTTATATCCTGTATTTACATAGACAGGTGTTGAGGTTGTGACAATATGATGATTTAATGTTATTCTAGTTATTTAGGGTTACCATTACCTCTGCACAAATGATGCTAGTTTGTTTGGAGATTATACTCAACTTTTTAAAAGTAGCAAGTATTGAAATGGTGAGCATACAGAAAACAATTGAACTCTACCATTATTGCACAAATGAAGATAGTATATTATTCGGGATGATAAAGGATTCATTTTACATTGATTACAATATGGCTTTTATATAGCATACCTGACAATATAACATACTAACTACTAACATATTTATTTATTTATGTAACTTGAAACACTAACCATTATGTAATATTCCAACATTCCCTCCTTTATTACATCACTCAAACAAAGGTAGGAACATTGATACTAGACTGGTACACCAACCCAAATAAACACCCGATGAACTGGGACATACACATAACTCAACAAGTATCAGAAACCAACTGGAGCACACCAAACCGAACATCCCAAATCTCATGTACAACATGAGAGAACACATACCAACTTGAGAGGACAAATCCCTTCTTTGAGAGAACATCTCTCCTTTGAGAGTTCAAATCCCTCCTCCAGTGTGCAATGGGAACAAATCCCTCTTCGTTGTTCAAGTATCAATAGGAACAACTGCCTCCATGTCCAAAAACCACAAAACCCCCATTGATCCAAAAAAGGGGACAGAATATGAAGATCTTGAAGCTAACTCAAGATAGAAATAAGCCTATGTTACTAGATTCTTGGGGTTTGGGTGCTGTTGCAAGACCAAAGGGGACTAGGTTCAGGAGTGAGGTTTGGTTCATGGATAGAACGGCCAGGGCTCGATCTTGCCATCTTGAGTACCCTATGGGTGTGTCTTGGTCATCTTGTCAGTGCTTGAATGTACCCATAGGGTACCTAGGGCGGCTAGGCCATGCTTGGCTGTCCTGTTAGTGCTCCTTGTGGGATTTAAAGAAAACGACAAAATATTTGATAACAAATATATTGTGATCTTTTTAGGGCTGTGCGCTTTTTTCTTCTTTGGTTCTGTTCTTCTTTCTCAGATGAAAGTTTTTAGCATTTGTTGTCTATTGGAAGTGGAGGTTCTTGGTTCATAATGGCTTATTTTAAATTTGTATGTATGGTCTCTCTATACATGTTCTTCAAGCAACTTGGTTGACTTTTCTGTTCGGGTTGTTTCCAGTTCACTTTGATCTAGCTAATTAATATTTGTACACTATGAATCCAAACAGGAAAACATCTGTTTTGGGTTGTTTCTAGTTCACTTTGATCTAGCTAATTAATATTTGTACACTCTGAATCCAAATCAGAAAAACATAATTTGCAAATTGAGAGAGAGAGGGAGGGAGGGAGGGAGTACAGTTAATGCAACCTTTTTATATTTCAGGCTTTCATTCATTGACATGAACCGTAAATCATCGCGGAGGGAGCAAAGGAGGATTTCAGGCTTTATGGAGATGTGGGAGTACAATTAATGCAACCTTTTTATACAGGCTTTCATTCATTGACACGGACCATAAGTCACCGGAACATGCTTCTGCACAATCAGTTGAATTTGTTTTAGGATCAGTGGGGCAACCATTGAAAGGGAATAAGGTTGTCTGAAGGGATATGAGTAGTAAGTTGCATTTAAACTTGAGGTTGGGTGGTGTGGCTAAAAGTGCTCCTACGACTGTCCCTAACTCGCTAAGTATCTCCTTAACTCACTAAGAATAAAACCACTTTTTTGAGGAAGTGGGTGGTTGGAGTTAAACAGAGGATATTGATATAAATTATGAGGTTTTTGGTAACATTTGGTATTGAAATGTCCTAAAGCAGAGAAATCTAGACCCTTGTAGAAGACAATGTCCAAAATGTTAACCTTAGAAATTGAAACACATGTAGTGATCTTGATCTCCGGATAGGCAGAAGACGGATTGTCGAAGAAGAATTGTAAACTGCTAGAAGAACCATGCCAAATACTGAAGGAATCATCTATAAAATGCAAGGCTGATAATTAAATTTACCTTGCTAGGAGGAAAAACATCATTGGTGAAAACTCGAGAGCTTGAAGACCCACATCAGTGGGGATGTAGGGCTAAAGACTTTGAACATCAAAGGCGAAGAGAAAAACTTGAGAAGCAAACTGAAGTGTGCTGAGATCATGAATGAGGGAATTTGAATCCATCAAGGGATTGGGCCGCTTCTTCAAGATAGGAAACAACTAAATGTGGAGCCAGTTGGAGGTTGGTTCCAACAAATAACCACAATAGGTACAGATTGGTCTACCAGGGAATGAAAGCTTGTGAATCTTCAATAGAAGGTAGAACACACAAACTTCAGCAATGTCAGGCTTGACCTAAAGGAGGAAGCAAAACTCATCTTTACCAATTAAGTTATCCTTCTGAGCTTTAAGGCAAAGAGATTTCACATTAAGGAAGGGACATTCCCAGGAAACTAAAGAGACCTCAACATAAACACTAGAATAAGAGTGATGTTGAGGTTCTTGTCAGTAGAATGGATAACAATTGATAGATCATCCCTAAGAGAATGGATGGTTTGTTGCTAGTGTCGATGGAAGGTCTTGGTCTTCTAAACATTCACTAAAGAGAGATGGGAGTTCAGAGAGAATCTTGCGTCACCAATAATATCTTCTAGGGGAGGATATAATTATTTAGGGTTCCAAGTAGGATTAGGAACCTTAAAGAGGGGAATGTGATCGTCGTCATCATTGGTAAGTTGAGATGAAAGGCCACCAGATTGATTCTAGGTATGAAAGAACTGCTTGAGCCTAAGAAGACGAGCAAAAGCATTAAATTTTTTAACATCTTCAAGAGGCATGGTAGGTGGATTCAAAATTAACTTAGGACTGAAACCTAACATTTCCTTTTCCGCAATAGAAGGAGATCTATTGTGTTAGTAAAGCTGCGAAGAAGAGAGATGAGAGAAATTTGCAAGAAGGCTTGCTTCGCAATGAGTGAAGCAACATTTATAATGTTATAAAAGTTACTATTACAACTACCATGATTAATGGTACAACCTATTACACTTTATTACATTAATATACTAATACCCCCCCGCCTCCTTAATGACTAAACTAGAAACAACACCAAGCTTGTCTCGAAATTTGACAAAGTAACCAGGACCAAGCGGTTTAGTCATTAAATCAGCAATCTGTTCCTGAGAAGAACAAAAGTGTAGGGAGGGGAAATGTCTTCACAGTCCACCAGTTACCGAAACTTAAAATCTGACCCAAAAATATTTTCCCTAGAAGTTTTAAATGGACCCCGCAAATTTAGACATCCCGGATATTTCCCCCCCCCCCGCGTCAAACTAATATTTTAAAAACTTGGAAAAATAACTGAGGGAGAATTAAAGAAAATGGAAACTTGGAAATTTTTGTTAAACGCCGTGCCCTAGTAGTCGCTGAATCTTGCCTTGCTTGTTGAAAAAGAGGGTAAAAACTCTAGGTTGCGGGTTCACCTGAGCATAAAACCCTAGCCACATGTGCGAAAGTAGGTGCAATTTTTGCTGTTTGGCACAAAATCGCTTGAAATAAGCGGTGCTTTTTTGCATGAAAAAGATCGTGCAATTTTTACCAGCAAATGACACTCGTTGTTCCTTCCAAAATGGTGCAATTTTTACTCATGCAGGCCGCCATGATTTTCCTTCCTATTTCGCTGCGATTTTTACCAAAAAATGGCGTGCCATTTATGCAGAAATTTCTGGCGGATTTTAGCAATTAACAAGCCACAATTTTTATCCTTAAAAAGTTGCAATTTTACCCTGTTGACTTGAAACCCTATGGGATGTTTTTGCAGGCAGAAATGGTGGGATTTTGAACACCCTTGCATGACTTCTTCCCGACCTCCTTTGGGCTTTGATACCAATGTTAGTAAAGGTGCAAAGAAGAGATATGAGAGAAATTTGCAAGAAGGCTTGCTTCACAATGAGTGGAAGCAACATCTTATAAAGTTATAAAAGTTACTATTACAACTACCATTATTAATGGTACAACCTGTAACACTTTATTACATTAATATACTAATATATTGGAAAGATTGTGAATAACAAAATTTGTGATGCAGCTATCTGGCTTTCCCATGGAATAATGACTGAACCATAAGAAGGCACCAATCATCAAGAGCAAGGAGGGCAGCCCACTCACTAATTTTTGGGCGACAACGGTTAGATCTCTAATGTTTCAAGCATGCCCTTGCTGTTTCTGAACAAATGGAGCAGATTTCCTTTTCTGCCATGCTGAACCACCATTTTGGATCTGACCTCCGTCTCCTCATAACCACCCCTGTGGTCCAACGAGAATGAAGTTGGGTGGTCGGATTACACCTTAATGCAATTTTATCTCTCTGATTACAAATAGTCTTCGTGATAATTTGATAAACAAAAAGTAATTGTATGAGATTTGAAACCATGACCTCTAGCTTAAAAGTTCTAAGTGGATTTGAACCTTAAACTTCTTTGACAATGCTTTGAGTGACTTAACAAAATTTCACCTACCAACTCTACTATCTTTTGGTTTGAATAAATACCATTTTTGTTTTAATAAGAATCTTGTCCGCCACTCAGTTTATTTCCACTTAAAGTTTGAAAACCAAAGAATTATTTCTACCGCTTGAAGTTAATGGATTGAAATGCAACAATAAGAGTTGCCTAAAAATTCCTTCGTGCATGCCATAAAATTTCCTCTTTTTATGCACTTGTCATAAAGTTCCATTCCTTTCTAAATGTATATGTGCATACTAAAATCTCTTTTCCTCATGCTTTTTATTTAACCTCCTTTCACTAATACATGTTCCCAGCAACTAAGGTTTTTAAGTTTGGTGTTTTGTTGATCCGATTTCAAGCTGTTCACCAATGAATACAAGTAAGAAAAAACACGGACTATCGGACGAGATATTACATTTTATTTCCCCTCACATGTTTTATCTCCCCGGCTTCACTTCAAATTAAAAAAATAAAGTACAGTTTCGTTGTTTCTTGTTTTTCTAAAGCAGGTTTCTTTCACCCACACGCCATATGTTGTACGGGCAATTTGTAAGTGAACAAATTCAGCAGCCAGAGAAACAACATTTCAGTAAATTTAAATCAATGAGAAGGAAATTAAAATCGGCTAGTCATTTTGATCTACCAACAATGAATGGAAATGATACTAACAGAACACTGGCACCAACAAGTGGGTCCCCATGGCAACATGTACTCCATTGCAGCACATACATACCAGCAATATGAAAGGCTATTCTTCTAGTTCACCTTCATGAATCAAAAGAAAAGATCTCGATGCTGATACTTTAAAAAAGAAGATCTATTATTACTCCTATCAACTGCTCATGACTGCCTCATTCATCCCCCTTTCATTTTTATTGCTCTGATACCATGTTGAAATGGTGTGACTGTGCATACATAGAACAATTGAACTATACCATTATTGCAAAAATGAAGATAGTATATTATTCAAGATGATAAAAGATTCATTTTACATTGATTACAACATGGCTTTTATAAAAGCTTTGCAATTTTAACTACCCAAACAACCTGACAACTAACACAAAATTAACATACCCAACAATATAACATGCTAGCTACCAACATGTTTATTTATTAACTAACCTAAAACACTAACCTATGATGTAATATTCCAACGGGAAGTCAGTAGTTCCACTTTACAAACGTGTGGAGATGATATATTTTTTATTTTGGCGATATCATCACCCCTAGCTTAAACTTTTTTTTGGGAACTCAGCTTCACATATTTTCATAAGATGAGTGCCTCAAATCATTGATCTATTTTGAAAGGTGCATATCATTAGGCACTTACTATAAACTGAAGGCTGCCAATGTATTGTTCATGGATGAGGTTGGCATATGACGAAGACTTTACTGTAAATTTTGAACCATCTGTCACAAAGCCTTAGCGGATGAAGGTAAAATAACTAGATTTACAAATAAAGACCAGAAGTCTTTTAGCTGGACGAAATGTCAAACCTCATTGTATTTTCCAGGTCAGTTGTCTCAAGATTCCAAAGAGCCATTGATCTAGCATGTCATTTGAAAGTGACAGGTATCTGTGCTGATGTTGCAGGTAGTGACAAGGCTGGAGTCTGTACTGTAACTAATAACATTGATGTAGCTGCACACTGTACACAGATCAGTTGCTTTTAAGGAATGAAGATATCCTGCTAATGTTGAATTCCTGCAATTTGTTTATCCATCTGCATCTCCTTCCAGTTACCTCCTGCTGAGTGAAGATATCCTTGACTGCTGCATGAGGCACATATGCAATTACTTGAGAGCCGACCAAATATGGTCTGAAACTCTTGACTGCTCTGACCAGTGCATATGCCTGCTTCTCCATTATATCATACTTTAATTCAGCAGCTTGCAATGACGTACTAAAGAAAGCTATAGGTTGTTCAAAACCTTCTGCATTTTTTTGCAATAAGCATGCAACAATAGTGTGGAAAGAAGCAAATGAAAATAATTGAAATGGCTTAGAAAAATCAGGAGATTTTAGTACAGGAGCCATCTTTATAGCTTCTTTTATGTTCTGAAATGATTTGGTTGCTTCATCTTCCCATTTGATAGTTGCACCCTTCTTCAACATCTTGGAGACATCTTTGGTGGTCTCTGCAAAGTTAGGAACAAATCTCCTAACAAAATTAATTTGTCCAAAGAAGGACTGAACACCTTTTATTGTCTTAGGGATCCGAATTTTGTCAATTGCAGCCACTCTTTCAGGATCAATCCCGACCCCATCCTTGGAAACAATGTGTCCAAGCAATTTTCCTTCCACTACCCCAAAAACACACTTCTTTGGGTTAAGTGAGATGCCATACTCTAATGCTCTAATAAAAATTTGCTCCAAATGCATACAGTGCTGCTCTTCCTTTTTTGAATAAGCTGTGAAGTCATCTTGATACACAGCCAAGATTGAATCAATCAATCCTGCAAAAGCAACATCCATTGCCCTTTGAAGTGTGGCAACTGCATTTGTTAGTCGAAATGGCATCCTCACATATACATATGTTCCCCATGGAGTAGTGAAAGCAGTCTTGAATTGTTCCGATTCTTTCACTTTCACCTGATTGTACCCTGAAAATCCATCCATCATGGATAGAAGTTCACAACCCGTCACCTTCTGCAACATGGCCTCCATGTTAGGCAATGGATAATTGTCCTTCAAAGAAGACATATTTAGATTTCTAAAGTCCACACACAACCTTATATCACCATTCCTTTTTCTGACTGGGACACGGCTAGACACCCAAGTTGAGTGTCTGATAGGCATGATTATTCCAGCTTCCCTAAGTTTCACAAGTTCTTCTTGCATTTTAGGAGCTAAAGTAGGGTTTATAGGCCTCTGTTTTTGTCTAAATGGTTTAGCTCCAGGGTTCAAAGGGATTTCATGCTGAAATAAATCCTCTCTATAAGCTTTCAGGTCCTCATATGACCAAGCAAAAACATGTTTATATTTCTTTAGTAATGCAATCAGCATACTTCTGATATGTGGTTTGAGCTGTTTGCCAATGTACACCCTTTTGGGGGCATGAAATGTACCCAAGTTTATCTCCTCCAAATCATTCTTGTTTGTTGGAGATGACTTTGTAACAAGTTGGTCCCTATTGTCAAAAGCTCTCTCTAAAGCGACCAGCCCTCTAGGGATTTTGTTTGTCTTGAGTTGAATTATTTCTTTACCTAAGAGAGTTTCTTTCCATCTACAACTTCTACAAAGTTCTGGAAATCTATTTCTTGGTTCTCATATTCATCAATACAATGTAGAAATCTCAGTAAAATAGCTGTAAGTGTTTTGTATTATGCCTTGTATAGTCGGTCGTGTTTTGGGTGGGTTTTGTGTTTTGTCTGGTCTGCCTCGGAGTATTTTGATCCTCGCTGCAGTCTTGCGCCTGCACATCCCCAATCGGAGCTTGTTGGTAATCATTTATGTTTGGGGTTTTAAGCTTGGGCTTTTGTAGGTTTTCTCATTCGAACCCTGAGGTTTCTGTCTTCCTCGGTCTGTTGCATTGTTTTGTCTGTTCTGATGTTGGCCTCCTGTAACGGGTTCCCTGCTACTATGTTTCATCTCCATGCCTTAGTGTGCGTGGTTTGACCAGCCCAGTGCAATGTTTTACTGTCTTTTCCCATCGCACATGAGAGAAGTGTCAAGTTTCTGTATATGCAAGTGATCAAATCTATTGGCGGGCTTGTGAAATTTCCATCGCCCTTTAAAAAATTGAATTATATGCATTTTATATATATATCGGGCTCTAAAGGGTGCATGTACAAAGGGGGAATCTTTCGCAGATTCCTGGGAATATCCCCGCTTTGTATATTGGGTTATATACAAAGCAAAATATACAAGGAGGTGCTGAGATACAATTGCTACAGAAATGTACAGGGGTGCAAAACACATTCCTCTTAGCAACAGTCTTATCGCAGTACCTTCAAAATCTTAATCATTGATATTTTATCATATGTTGATGATAATGGATGTTCTGAATCGTCATTTTATGCAATTATGCACCCCAAAGAAAGGGTTCCTATGTTAATGTACATGCTTCATAAAAGCATGAAAACTTTCAGTCATGCCCTGTGAATCAGCATCAATGACAAGACATTGTACTTGAAAGAATCAGACTACCTCCAAACAACTAACTGATCAGAATAGTCAATACCGTCTGCTAACTTCAACAAGATGCATCAGCATGATGGTATTTTAAGCTTATCTTATTTATTTTCAACTTAAGCTGGTAATGGTTTTGCCTGTTTTGGTTTGGAATTCAGGTATGTGGGTTTGCCGATTTCTTTTGGGCCCTAGGTTTGGTATGGCTTGGGTATGGCCATACAAAACAAATTTTTAAATATGAAATGTATAGCTAAATAAAAAAATCAACTATAATATCCATACAATAAACAAAACTAAACCACAAAATACCATTAGTAGTGATGATCATTCAAGAATCAATGTCAAATGTTAAATGATAATCAAAATAGTGCACAGAAAATCTCAAACAATCTTATTTTGCTCTTCATCAATAGCGTCAAAACAGCTTGCCAAGTCTGAATCTCAACACTATGCCATCAATGGCCATAAAACCACTGCTCCTTTAGAGCATACTACAATGACATTTATTAAGGGCCTATTTTTGTAATCTGTCCATCCCTCAGAAATGATGGACAACTCTGTTTCAGCCTTGTAATCCTTATGAGCTGCAGAGAGTTATCAACATGTCATTTTTCATTGTCCAATAATATTGTGTGCCTTTTCATAATCAGGCTCTGTGAATCTTTTAGGGGCTGCATTGAAGCCCTTCACCATTTCCCTTTAGTAGGGCAACATCACAAGGTTAAATGGAAGCCCATTCACATAAATACATTGCCTAATGAGCTCACCAGCAACATCCCTAGACTTTTTATAAAAGTTTCTTTCCAATGCGTCGGCATGTTTTGTTCTTTTATAGGCTAGAGGAGTATCTTTTTTGTCTATTTCCGAAAAAGAATGTGATGGGGGGCCACAATTGGAGTAGGAATTGAACTTGTAGGGGGCTTGCTTGATCGGGATCCTTCCTTTAACAAAGGATGAGACATTGATCAAGATCTTTCATCCCCTTTGTCTGCCTTGTCTTTCTCTTTTATAAATCCAAGACAATTTCACTAGTTGGAAACCCTTTTTTGGAATGTTCCATGCTAGCTTTGATTTGAATGCTCAAAATTGCACCTACCTGTCCCCACTCCGCTAAATGTCCCTTATAGGGGACAGGGTCTATTTAGGCAGGGGAAGTGTCCTCGTGGAGCATTGCGAGTTTTTGCAAAAATTTTGGGGACGGGGAGGGGACGGCTATATATATATATAAATACAAAATGTTTAAAATATTGTGTTAGAAACTTAGATATTGAAGTTTTCTATTACCAAAGTTCATTTGAGATACCAACCCATTTAATGGATAATATAATCTATTATACCTATACAATTTAACCCTAGAATAATTTAATATTAAATAGTATAAATTTTACAAGCTTTAAAAAATGTTAATATAATATTATAATGTCTTGTGTAAACGATTTTTGGTCGAATAGTTGTCACAAATAGTTTTACTGCGAACTGCAAACTGATACAAATAGAGTTCACAGGCGACAACACAGTTGACACAAGTAGTTTGCAAACTGCTGTAAAGGATCTTTCTTGTGGTGTCACTCTAAGTGGCCTGCTGTAGACTGTGCTGTTGCCTGTCTGAGTTGTGTCTGAAGTTGAAGTTGAACTGTTGAACCAGTGTTATGAAATCAGAAAAACAAAAAAACTGTGCTGTTGCCTGTCAGGGTCGTCTCTGAAGTTGAAGTTGAACTGTTGAACCAGAATTATGAAATCAGAAAAACAAAAAAAGACAAGGCATACATGGTAGAAACAAAAACCTAATGTGTTGAGACGACTTGTAGGGACAAGAAGATGCCTTAGGGTTTTTCATTAATTAAACAAAGTCAGCATTTCAAATTCCTTTGACTGCAGTATTTTTTTTGCTGCAAGGGAGGTCAGGGTATCCCTGGGACAGCTGGGCTCCCGAAATGTGGGACGTTTCCAGGGTACGTTCCCCTTGCAAAGTAGGCATCCCTGGGACATCCCCATTTTTCTAAAAAAATCTGGGACGGTGTGGGGATGTTCTGTCCCTGTCCCCTCGTCCCCAAGGCATCCCCATTTTGGGAAATGACCGAAATACAGGGGGGACGTGTCCCCTGGATTCACTGGAAATGTTGAAAGGCAAGTGTGAAGTGATGTGATTTTTGTGTTTCCTTTTTGTTTTTGCCCACAATTTCTTTTGGGTTTTAGAAATGTTGGCTCAGGTTTTAGCAGAGGTACCAGATACGGCATCCCCATCTCTGCTGGTACGCGTACCAGCGTACCAGGTATGGATACTGGTACGGTACGGCCCAAATACGGCTTGTGTACCGTGCCCGCCCATACCCAAAATGACAGCCAGATACCGTATCTGAGTCAAAAAAAATTTAAAATAAAAATTTTAAACCCTAAAATGCTTAAAAACCCCTTTCTTTTACAAGAATCTAGTTGCACGCAGAGGCAAGCTCTGATTTCTTTTCCGTTTATTTTATATTCGTTTTCTGTGGCCCACACTCGTAAGTGCAAAAAATTCTAAATGCTGGGTTATCACCGAGCTGTTAATTACTTCCGGAATGGTGTTTAACCTCCCGTGACTGGTTTGCGACTGCATTAAATTTGTTTAAAGTTATTAGCCGATAGGCTTTTAGAAACTAATAAAAGTAGTTTAAATTTAACAACAATCATAAGGAAGCATCAACCAAATTTATTGGCCGATAGGCTTTTATATGTGAGCATTATAGTGCTCAGAATTATCTCATGCCGTAAAAAAAAATCACGCTGACAAATTTTCTAGCTCGTCCGTTGTTCCTATGCGTGCAAGTGCTAGTAAATCTTAGCCATTGCATTTAGTTTTTTTAAGTTATAAATATTAATATATTAATTTTATCGATTTTATTAAATTGTAAGTCTTTAAGTTTTTAAGTTTATTTACAATCTTTATTTATATATTAATTTTATTAATAGGTAATTTATAATTTTATTAATCTTGATATATCTAATAAGTTCATTAATATTAATATTACTATTATTTGTATTTAAATTTAATAAGTTTAATAATTCATATTAATAAAATTATAATATTTAAGTATTAAAATAATAAATTATATTTTAATTTGTTATATATATATATATAATTTATATATTAATTTTATTAATATTAATATATCTAATAAGTTTGTTATTTATTAAATTTATTATCAACTATCATTTATCATTAATATTAATTTTATTTGTATTTAAATTTAATAAGTTTAATATTCATATTAATAAAATTAAAACATTTAAGTATTAAAATAATAAATTATATTTTAATATAATAATATATTTTTAATTTGTTATTTATATATACACACATACCGTATCCAGCCGTATCCATATTAGGGGGTCTTGAAAAATAGCCGTATCCATACCAGATACCGTATCCGTATCGGATACCGTATCCGTGTCCATGCAACTTTGGGTTTTAGGTTTTAAATTATCACCTTTTTTGCATTTTTGATAAAAAAAATTGACTTGGAAAAAAAGGAATGAACTTAGATTTTTCCATAGATACAGATGGATTGTTGGAGTGCCCAGGTGGGCCCCCCTGTTAGTGGTGAATTGGGGCCGTTTTTGATGAGTACTTGTCCCAAGATTAGAAGCTGGCTCTAACCTGGTACGGGTATGGGTGGCTGCAGGTAGAACTTGGTAATGTAGAGAATTTGGTAAGCTGAAATGGAAACACAAAAGATTGTAGAATGTATAGACTGTAATGTTAGACTCACCGAAATTAAGCATTTCATTAAGAAAGAATCCGACATTTGGAATTATTAATTCATGGATGTAAGTTGTAAGTTCTTAATTAGAGGATTTTACAAATCAAGTGGCATGTCCCACTAGTTGAGGATTTTTTTCCAATATAAGACCCCATCTTCTATGTGAATAACCTAGTTTCATATGTGGGACATTGTGAAATTCGATATGTATAAGCAATTAAAAGTCCTTAATAAAACTTCTGTTTAAATGATAGTAGCATTCCATTTACACAGCATTGACATGGCTGGGCAAAAGTGTAAATGGAATTCAATTACCTGGGTTTAATATGGTAAAAACTCGGCAAAAACTTGGGCGCTAAAAACTAAGTGGTTGTAAAATAGAGAAAAAATAATTTTACTAGTTCTTGTCAAATATAGTGTGTAGACATCATATTAGACATAAGGGCTTATAAAAATTGTAATTATAAAAAAATGCATAGGAATAAGGCTATGGTCCCATGGAGGGGGGGCTAACTAAAATTTCTCAGTGGATGCTATTGAGAAAAACTAGGAGCTTTTTTCAACCAAGTGGTCCCATGGTTTTTTTAATTTTTGTCTGTGAAGAAATTTTTAGTGGAAGTGAGGATTTTAGATGAAAAATTATAGAAATTATCAACAAATAGATGGTCCATATTTTTTTAATCAAAAATTATAATTTAGAAAAACGATGTCATGCAAGTTGTCACATAGGCATAAAAATCCCTAAGTTGATGTGGGAAAGTTTCAGTCCTTCCTCCCCAACACCAGCTTAAAGCTTATTTATGGGGCTACCATATTACCGAGAAAGATGAATTTTAATCGTGTAGCTGCTTTTTCTAAAAAAAATTCTATGGGACTGTTCTCAGAGTAAAGGCAGGAGCCTAAGCCCTTTCCATGGGACTGCATCCTAAATGAACTATTTTATTCACCTAAGAGGGTTTACGTAAAAAACAGTTGGTCCTAAAATAGTAGGACATTCTGTTGCTGGATATGCTAACCATTTTAGGGGCAGCCCTATGTTATTTAACTAATCCATTTTTAGAGTATAAATTATAAGGAAAACATTCACTATGGTTTAAATTTAACATGTAAAAAAATCTACTCGAAGTAAAACTCAGAAATTTTGAAATACCCTAATGCTAAAGAATTGTTCAATCTATGTATGCTCTGTATTTTTCTGCCTCTTAAGTGTAAATATGAACCCCAAAAAAGATAGGTATGTATAAAAGAATATCAGAATCCCTCTCTGAAAAACTCAGAAAAAACTCAGGAAATGGCACAACAAATGTGGCGGGTCATGATTTCTTGCTAGTTTTTGAGGTGTTCTGATACTATGGTTTAAATACTCAAATGCAGTAAATGTGCATAAAGTAGATGTTGGTGGTCAAGTTAAAGGATGACATTAGCTCAAAAATTCATTTAGTGATTGCAATTATGAGAGAGGTGAAGATGGAATGCTTTGAATAAGATTTTCTGCACTAATTAAACCTAGAAAGATTTTGGCTGAATGATAAAATGGAGGAAATTTGTCATCTCGTAATCTTATATGATAAAATTTCCTGGGATGGAAACAACTCATCAGGAATCAAAAAAAGCTCATCAACAATGCAGAGAACGATGAAGCAACATGTTAGATCCTGTGATATGGGGGAAAGCAATCTCCAACCTTAAACTTCAAAGCATAATCAATTACCAATACCAAATCTTTGAAGGAGATTACAAAAATTGGAATGGAGACTTCCTAGCTAATATACAAGACATCCCTGAACTCAATATTGAATCAAAAGAATACCTTTGAAAAGATAAGAAGATTGCTAAGCAAGTTACAATGTCTATCTCAGGTTATAACAAAGTCATTGTTTAGCAAGTTACCATGCTGTAACAAGCTCCCAGAATATAACAAAAAAGAAAGAAGGGTGGATGTGTTAGTTTTATAGATCAGAAATGAAATAAGCAGAAATACAACACCACATAGAGCAATATACACATTAGATACCCTGGGAAAACCCTCCTACTCGAGGGAGAAAAACCCAGCAAGAATATAATCTTTCTTATATAAACAAATGAATAAGAGCAGAGTTCTGTATACAAAATTATCAGGCCCTAAGCATGGCTGATTCTCATACAAGAAATAGTAACACCTCTCCTTGGTGCGAATCACAACTGAAATCACTTCTTCAGTAATTTGGTCTGCTGCTAAAAGATGATCTGCTGCTCCTTCTTGAAAGAATGTGAAATGAGAATGACTTGATATCTCTGAATGAATGGACTCCACCTTGTATAAACAATAAGATACTTCTTCTTGGATCTGCTACTTCAGATGGCGAACCTGCTGCTGAATAAGTCTTCTTAGAATTGAATCGAATGTCCAAAAGAAGAGATTCAATCTCTTATAAATATCAAACTGGGCGAATATCTTCCTGGCCGACCAGCAGAAGGTTATCTTCCTTTTAGAAAAAATACTCACGCAGCTATAAAACACTAGCAGGATGTATTTCGAGTTTTAACAGAGGAATGGGATGTCTTGTATGAAAGTCCATTGAAAATGGGTATCGTAGAAAAATCCAACACCATATGATCCAAGTTAAATATGCTGTTGCTGGGAGATTATTGAAATTTCAGTTCATAGACTTAAACTAATTGGTAGAGGAGGATGCTACACTCATTAACTGTAAACTGCATTTTCATGATACGGGCATTCTTTGCTTAACCAGTTGAGAAAGGTGTTTGGCAATAAAACAAAGGAAAACAATGTATTTGTCACCCTAACAATAAATTAGCCAATGATTACATGATGCAAGGCAACATGAGATCATTTTGATTACATGCTATCTCTTGCGCAGTGATTTGTTCCGCAAAGGGAGTTTACAGGTAATCTTTCTTTTATGCTGATAGCTACATGGTTTGCACTCAGTGAAGCCAGTCACTTCAATTCGACAAGACGTGCCAAAAAAGGAATTTACGGAGTATGAAAGTTTCAAAAGAAAGGGGTTGTTTTTCATCTGATGAAAAAAATCTTCTAGAAAGATCAAATAGACATAAATACACATCAAATTAAGCAGTAAATACGCCAGCACATGAAATTCTAAGACCGAGCCATAAGCTTAAAAATAGAAGTGCCTGGAATATTTCATGAAAAAATGAGTGATTTTTCATTCCATGATTAATTAACTTCATTGACTTAAACATAGACATAAATGTGTCCTAGATAAACATTAAGCAGTCAAATGTATAATATTATAGTTTACTTTTTAAATATATTTTTTGTTACTGTTGTTGGGGTGAGTGTCAGTGGGAAAGACTTGGTGAGAATAGTATCAGTGGGCCAGATTTGGAGAACTTGACTTGGAGTACTGAGTAAGAGTAGTCATGTAACTCTAGTTGTACTCCCTAGAGTCGCTTGCCTTTTGAGGAGATAGAATTGTGAGCAGTAATGCTTGAGATATTAAAAATTTGACATTTTCTCTGAAATCCTTTTCAGGAACGATTCCAAATTTAACCATCAATGAACTTTAGGATGATAACTCAAGCACTAGGGGGGGAATGGATCTTTTTTATGAAAAAAAACGAATTACTTAATAATCAAATCAAATTTCATGTCTTGGTAAGCCTTTTGTTATAAAAATATCAACTTGTTAAATTTGACTATATTGGTCCTTGCCTGGAGCTATCCAAAAATAAAATGTAGTGGTTTAAAGTCGAAATTATTTTTGTTTTTCATTGTAATGATGCATCTTCTGATTGCGGGAATTTAGTTTCAGGCAGAACAGGTGTTTAACCTGGCCTCATCTTTAATATGATGTGTTCTTTTTTTAAATATTGAATCTGAACCTTCTTATATTTGGATGCAGCTCTGGGATATAAACATGGAATCTCGTCCAGTTGCAACATTTAAAGTCCATGAGCACCTACGGCCCAAGGTCAGTGCTTTTATCATAATGGTTTATAGTTTGTAATAGTTCAATTGACTGAACAATTTATGGGCTTTGATATTTTTCCCAAGCTTGAGAGACATCTTTGATAAGCTGTTCATAGAGTTTGTGGCCATTTTTATGTTAGATGCATATTTGGGTTCTAGCCTTCTAGGGCAAACAAATTCTAAAGCAACTAAAAACTTTTAAATAAAAAATTAAAAGACATAAAGCAACTCGAAACTTATAAATAAAAAATGGAAAGACAATTGATGTTAATAACCACAAACTCTCTCCATCCTGTTGGAGGCCAACTTCTTGAAGTAAAGGTGTCAAGGGACCTTCCAAGGAAGATGACATTTGGAAGTGCATATTCACCGTGACACATGTACAAGAGTTATGCATCGTATGACCCTTTCCCTAAATTAAAAGACTGCACGGACCATAGCAAATATACTTAAGTTTTGCAAGTATAACCTAAAATCAGAACATGATATTACTATATTGGCTTCTTCACCTATCGGACAGATGGAAAGGCAATGGTAGTGTAAGTGATGATCTAAAATAGTTCCTCAGGATTTATAAGAAGACATGACCCACCAAACAATGGAGAAACAATAAAAAGAATATGCTTGTATTCCAAAACTCAAAAGCAGATTGGTTTTTGCTTTTGAAATTCAATTTTTGTGCAGCTGCACAGGTAGCCTTTCTTCTGTGGTGAAAAATGTTTTCTATGTAAAGGTCATGATGAGTATGCCAAGTCCATGTACTCAAGCAAAGGTAGGATCTTATCTTTTTCTCCCAACTTTTTCTGGTACTATAGCAGGTTGTTTGCAGGACTTAAATTTATATTTCTTTTAAAAACAGCCATGCGAGTATGTGCAGCCTCAATAACAATTCTAGTGGATATACTCTGGCAAGAATAGCGTCATATCTGACTCTCCAAAAACATTTTTTGGTAACACAGCTGGTGGAATTACACATGGAATAAATTTAGAAATTCTTTATACTGACATGTGAGTATATGCAGCCTCCTAACACATGTAATCTTCATAGTAGATTGTCATTATCAGAAGTCTGAAGAACTCATTATCTCCAAATTCATATGATATTAACTTTTACAATTTAGCACTTTAGGTTATATCTTTTCGTTCCAATGTTGGAGCATTTTCTTCTCTATTTCTATGACCCTAGAAACCTATATTCTGTTCAAGGCACTTCTCTCCCGTGGGGAAATACAAGACAAACATTAACTAAAAAAGAATGCTACCAAACAAATATTGTAGGCCTTCTGTTCACATGAAACACCCACCATATCTGTTTTCATTTTCTCATCATTATATGCTAACACCCACATGCTTACATAGATACATAGATACATACACAAATATTTGAAGAATAAATAAACAGGAAATCGCTCTTTTGTAGTAAATTCTCCTTGCCCTTGTTTCAACTGACTGTAGACGAGTTTATGTTTTTTGGCTGAGATTTACTATCAGAGATCTTCAGCAGTTTCTTTTCACCCATCATTTGAACTTCTGTGCTAGTTACAATCGTCTGGTTCTGTGAGGAGTTTACTTTTTGTGGAACCTTGGCATACTTTTTAAAATGATTTTTTTCCATTTACTTATTGATCCATTTTTCATGCAACTCCAAAAACTACATTCCATGGCAGATTATTCTCATGCCTTTGTTTGCCAAAAACTATTGAAATTTTTGGTCTTCCCAGGTTGCTGTACTGTATACATTTTAGCATACTTGCCATGGTTCACATTGGTGCTTATCTGATAAATCTGCAATTTTACCCAAGGCTTCTGTATCGAGATGAATGAAGTAATAAATGTCTAGGTTCAACACTAAACATCTGGGGAGTAATATATGTCTCTGACTATTTAGTTTTGTTTTTAACTTTGCAAGGCAAACATTGTTGTTGCCTCTTAAGTTTGTGGAGTATAAAGGTTGCTTTATGTCTCGCCCAGTTTCTGCCTCAGTTTACACTCTAAAATTTACTTCTTGTCATATGCAGTTATGTGATTTATATGAGAATGACTCAATTTTTGACAAATTTGAGTGCTGTCTAAGCGGGGATGGACTTCGTGTGGCGACTGGCTCATACAGGTGTGTATTTCCAACACTTCCATTATAGAAATCTCTCGCTTTTTATAGGTCAATGATATTTGAGTTCTGTAGGCTCTTGTATTATCATTTTATCCCTGGATATCTAATCTGACAGTGGATTAATTTGCATGCAATTAAAGTTTTTGTAACATATATTTTACTGCAACTTGCTGAATCTTGCACTCTAGTGGTCGGGGGCAGAGTCTTTCTGTGATGTAATTAGTACAACCCCATTATGCAATTCTGCACTGTTTTTTTTCGTCTGGATAGAATTATAACTTCTCTTTCAGTGGAAGTAATGAATTGGAGTGTATCATTCAATATTATTAGCTGAATGGTTTAACCTGTTTTAGTAAATGGTTTCCTGAATCTTGTTACAGCAATCTGTTTCGAGTTTTTGGCTGTGTTCCTGGCAGTGATGAGGCAACCATGTTGGAAGCTAGCAAAAGTCCCAACAGGTACACCTATTATGGTCCTTGAAAATTTAATTCCTCCAATGAACATCATAGTTCATTTTCTTTGTGGTTTAACTCTATCCGTCTCTCAGATACAAATGTCAGTGTACTGTTTGTTGAAATTGAAAAGATGCAGGGATCCTTCTTTTAAATAACTGTGTTGCCAATGTCTTCTGTTTTGTGTTTTTTTTTCTCGTTTTGTATCAGAAGGCGGAATATGCAGGCCTCTTCTAAGCCTTCAAGATCTCTTACCAGTCTCACCCGTGTCCGTACAAGACGAGGTTGTTACATAAAACTTTATCTCCCATTTGTAAATTTTGCGTCATATATTGTCTCCTAGATTTGCATTAAAATCGTTGATAATTTATTGAAGTTATTGATGATATAAGTGTCCTGGCATTTTATCAATCTGCATTCATATGTTCCTTATTTTCTACATCTAATTCTTAATAAACGAACTGTCATATTGACTTTGAATAATGCGGCTGTTGCTGTGGTAATTTTCGATTCTCTAATCATTCTTCCTGGTTACATTACTCTATCAGGTAATGAGAGCCCAGGTAGCGAGATGAACGGAGGTGCTTATGACTTTAGTACTAAGCTGCTTCATTTGGCATGGCATCCAACTGCAAATGTTATTGCCTGTGCTGCTTCAAATAGCTTGTACATGTACTATGCCTAAGGTTAAACAATCATTTCAAAGTTTTTAAAGAAAAAGGTAATTTTTTTCCTTCTCCACTATTTGTGGAGCAGCTCCAGCAAAACTCCAGGGTCGATGCAACATGTTATGTGCAGGTACTTTGTTACTTGAGCCAGTGGACATAGCTGATAAGCTGATAGCTCATAGGTTGTTCATATACTGATTCCCAAGCTATATTGGCTGTCAGAGCCCTCTTATCAAGAAGTGCATGTCTTCTCTGTCACGGCAAGAGGCATATATCTGATAATCAGTTTCAATGTAGCTTCTTTCAGAATGGGTGCAATTTTAATATTTAATAGCATTTCGAACATGAGCTGAGAATGTATCTTGCTAAGTATCAATATGTATATCAGTAGTAGCTTGAGCAGATGATGTCCAAATTACCTTGCTGTCATAGAGAGGAATAACCAGCTGGTCTGACAACATTTGAAATCTCTGAGCCCTACCAAGTATACTGGTCACCATGCTCACAGGTTTGAGGATGGGTTTTAAGTTTTCACTTGGGGTTTTCAAAGGATTGACAGGTCTCAATGGCACACTTTGAGCAGCTTTTCCAAATGTTGCAACTTTTAGCTAAGATCCTTGCAGAATTATGTCATCCAAATTTTTTAATTGATTTTTAACAAAGCGATCAATTCCTGTAACTGAAACACTGAAGTTACTCCTCTTCGAGAGGAATGCGTTCCTAAATTTATGTCTTTTTTTGTTTTTTTCTTCCATTTAATTCATTTAATGTTATTGAAGTTCATATGTATCAGATACTATTTATTGTCGAAATGTTTTCCTCAAAGGATCCGTGTTAATCTGATATGGCTGCCGTAATGAGAGTGATAAGAGCTTTGTTAGCACCATTGAAAATGTCTCAAAGCATTTCAACCAAATCATAGTGATATTTATAGAAAATATTGATTCTCTTGAAAGTTTTGTTAATTTACATTCTGACATTGACCGGATTGCCTTGGCTTTCTTTCTAAAGTGGAAACATTGTTATTGGAGTTTCAGTGTTCAGGCGTGTAAACCTTGCTGGTAGTGTATGTCATTCAGACATTGAGTTGAGATATTTATAATGTATGGATCTGAGTTTGGCACCATGCCCATTAAAATGTTAACCCGTTTGATTTGACGAGTTGCCATCTATGAAGGGGTTCTCCTAAATCTGCAACTTCTAATTTGTAGTGTATATATATGTGTTACCTTATACTTAACGGTCTATTACAAAATACACGTTTGAGATGAATTTAAGACATTCAAAAAGCACTTGTAAAATGTAAATTCTCTATCCTTTCGGGAGAAATATATGTAGAATTTTATATCAGAGTCTACTACAAAATACGCGTTTGAGATGAATGAAGATATTCAAAATGCACTTGTAAAATGTAATTTCTCTATCCGTTCGAGAGAAAGAAGTATCAAGGAGTGATCGGTAGCTATTATATTGTAGATGGTATCTATCTTCATAGATGCAATCAATTTTTTTGGTTGTATAAATTATAATTTTAGTGAACGGTAACCTTAATATAATTACACACATTTGAAAGTCTAGTTACATTTATATTTGTTCATGTCTCACTTTTGTACATATCTATGGCTAGAAAACAAGTTCAAGGGATTCATAAATTAAGAAATGTTTCTAGAAATCTACATAAGCTCACCTTTTCTAGATGTTTTGTACCTCGACACAACATATAATGACCTGTGTTTATGTGTACCTTGATACAACATATTATGAACTATATGTTTATTGGATGTTGTCCCCAAGTCCATATTCTGCATAATTATCAAGTTATATTTTTAGTACTAAAGATTGATTTTTGTTTACTCTTGTATTATTGGGGTTTCCTTTTCCATTGGATGTAAATGAAGAAAAACTACATAATATCCTTTGCGCCTCTCATTTTTTTAATGCAATATAATCTCATCATTGGGAAAAACTCTTGGTTGCAGTAAGGTTTGTTGGTGCAATCTATCTTGGATGAGTAGGAGTTGCCATTTACACCTCTTATTAGAAATGTTCTATATGTTGCAGTTTACTTTTGTTGGTGGTTAAGAATGTCGCAAGTGGTATTCAAATGTCAAACCCTTGGGGGATCCTTGATCCTACTACCGTCGGTGAGGAGGAAGATGGAAAAAGGTTTTAGGGGTCATTGTTAACTTGTAGCTGGAAATTCCACAATACGATTCTAACAAAGATGGGGAAACGTCTGTTGAAAATTTAGAGGTTTATCTAGTTTTCTATGTGCTTTGATAGGGCAGATAGAAATTGGGATTAGTTGTACCGCACGTATTCTAGGGCAATGCAAGAGTATACTAAAAAAATGTAGTTTTAAAGTCGAATTCCAAACATACAAAGAACATGGTGCTCATCTTCAATGTGGCCCAAAATTTAAACTATGGTAAGAATGTTTAATAAAAAAAGTTTTAGAAGATCCTATGTTTGGCTAGGAAAATTGAGGTCCATGCAGAAGCTATTAGAAGGAAGATCTAAAGTAATGGGAAAGGGGAATACATTTGATAGGAAACCCCAATAAAATAGGGAGGATATGTGAAACCTTATAGTTCAAAAACTCGAGCTGTCCATCCAAAACCCAACCCATCATTTGTGAGTCTACATCTTTATTGCTTCCATCCATGATGGAGCAAGGGCCTTATATGTAACCTAAACACGATATAGAAGGTGTTGGTCTCACCTAGAGGCAAAGCTTGATGATGAACACACCATCGAGCAACTTATTGTTGAATGCAAATTAGAAATCAATCCTCATCATAAAATCAAGGGAAGTTCCAATGTTTGTATCAACGAGGTTTGATAGTTGTGATTTTTGAGTTTTTATCATACGTTAAAAAGATGAGTTTTAGTTGTGGTTAACCTTGATCACACACTCAACATTTTGGATTAGAAACAATAATGTAGGATGGGTCTACATTTGAAACTTTATGAGAGTTTTCTTGTTCTTGTCTTAGGCAACTAAAGCATTGAATGCTTAGGAGTTGTAAATAATGTGATGCTTATAACGGTCGAGTATATCCACAAAGGACATATTCTATATTGTTGATATGGGGGGATTGGATGGTAGTTTGGGTGTCAAATTTTTGTATTCACTAGGAAAATGTGCCATAGTCACCAAAGAGGTTTATGCCATTCAAACAAGGGGATTTCAAGTATACTGTCAAATCATAATCTTCAAGTGCAATTGAGACAATTAAGTCCAACAAAATAATCAAATATTGTATAGGGATATTTTGAAATTTTGGCTTAATTATATAGTATGGATATGGATCAGTTGTGTCCACATGGTCAAGCTAAAAGGATTTAATGGTTGGTTTGTAAGTACAAATAGTCTTCTAAGCCCTACGAAGAGCTTGACACTAGAGAGATAATTGGAACATATTGGAGCTTGATCCTTATGTGGGTCCAATTGGGCATGTCTTTAGAGATCTCACACTTATAAAAGTTAGAGATTGAAAGGCCTAAACAAGAGGCTAGGTAGAAGGATGGATCATATTATCTTTATATTGATTACAGAGTGTTCCATTAGACCACATTAAAAAATAAGTTTCCCATGTTGACGGTTGATGATATGTTGATAGGTTTTATGGGGTGATTATCTATCATAGATAGATCTTAGATCTAGTTACAATTAGATACCAATCTTAATACACAATAAAAAAAACTCTGCTTAACACTCTTAGATCAACACCATTTTATGTCATGTGTAATGTCCAAAAAAGAACTATAGAAAAACTTGGAGAAAACCTAACATTTTTTTTATGATTGTCATATCTTCAAGTGCAACAAGTGCATGTATGTGACGTCACCACAAGCAACTCCACATGAGAACAACATACATGGATGTTACATGATGACCATGTGCAAAGGATAAGGAGAGAGAAACCACAAGCCATTTTAGAAATCTGACATCTAGACAGTGTGAAGTCGATAGGCTTGGTTAGGGTTTTCTTAAAAAGGATTCAAGATACCCTAGTTGAGGTATTCCAATGAGAGTTAACAAACGAAAAAAAACATCACTTAACTAGAAATTGAATATTAATGTCAATGGTCACATAAATAATTGAATTATTAAATATTAACATTTGGTAGAGGTATTAAGAATAACAAGGCATTATGTGGTTGACCAAATTTAATAACTCATTATTGTTATTATATTTATCATTAATACACTCAAAATTATAAGCTAATAATATGTACTATACCATAATATAATCAAATATTTCCATTATCAACTTATCAAATATCAATATATATTTAAATGTGATTTTAAATCAATTACTATTGTATAGATAGGATTATCAAATTTAATTAAGTTACCATTATCATCAAGTAAATTATAAGATTAAATTCACTTTAAAAAAAAAAAAAAAAAAAAAAAAAAACTATTTTCCCAAAAATAACTTAAGTTATAGGTCCTAAGTTTCATGGTTCCCCACCATGACTTAATTCAAAGTTAAGATTAATTAACTAAAAAGTGTTTTTAATTTAGATAATTAGGTTTCCAATGGGGTGAGCATCAAAGCTCATCTCACCCTTAAATCTAGGGGAACTCTTTATGTTGCTTTTAGTCTAAGAAACAAATGTAAAATAGTTTTCCTTTTTTGGCTTCATGTTTCAAAAGAGTAAGATTAAGCAAGGGGAGAGAGTTTGAAGACCAAATTCAACTAAAAGAAGGATGAAGATTATTTTTTAGTATATTTATTTATTTGTTTACCAAAACAAATATTTGGAAGAAAATAAACCTAAGATATATACATATAACCACAAACTTAAATAAATATACATATATATTTTTATGTATTTATTTTGAATATATATACTTATTTCTCTTTATGCACACATTTATGTTATATATTTAATACACCAAAATAAATATAAATACATTATATTCTTTTATTTATTTTAAGAAAAGAGAGCAATAAGATAATTTTTTTTTAACAATGGAGGGGTTTAACCCCAAATTGGGGGCTTGCGGCTACCCCATAGTCATATCCCCATGTGGGACGAGACCTATGGAGGGTTGTAGTCCCTTTGGGCTTACGCCCACCCTAAAATATATATATTTGTTTTGTAAGTTTCAATCAAGGTTTTTTTACATATAACTATATATTTATATATACATTCTATACACTTAAAAATTGTTACACACATATGTGCTTAAAATATATATTTCACATATTTTTATGTGTATGATATACATGTATATATTATATGCCCATATTTTATTTTGTTAATGAATTTTATTTATTTTAAATATAAATGTATTCAATTGAGTATATATAATATTTTAGGATTTTATATACACATGTACACTTGTTTTTTTTATGTTAATCATTTAAATATATATGGATATTTTTCTATATACATATGAAATTTTAAAACAAATAAAATGTATATTTTATTTATGCATTCAACAACCATGACTTTAAATTAAATGTATGAGGAACATTTTAAATCAATATGTGCATTATTATTTTTTTGGCAATGTATTGTTTACATTGATTCAAGTATTCGAAAGGATTTATCTTTTTTCAACAATAATGATATTTACCCAAACTCCTATTGTGTTTATTACACTTCATGTGGAGAATTTTTACTCTACAACAATATACTCCAAGATACCTCTTGAATACACAAGAATATTACAATAATAGATAATATTTCATTTGTAACCAATACATTTGTACAAATCTTCAAAACTATTTTCGTCTTTGTTCCATGAACTCTATTGAAGCTCCAAGCACCAACAAGAATAATCCATTGGGAGGAGAAAACTCTCCACCCGACCAATATGGCATCATTAAGCCTTGCTAGGCTCTTACCATCCCATGAGCTAGGAGAACAATCAAGAACCCAGTTAAAAATAAAAAATATGCAAGCACAAAAAAAGATGAACAAGAACGATAGGGATGCAAGTTCACACAAAACATAATATAAACATATTGACCTCAACAAATCCAAACCCAAGAAATTTTAGAAATGTTGTTCCCGCTCGCTATTGGAACACTACCTCTACAATCAAATGATGTTTTTCTACTACTCTTTGCGGCCCCTGGCGGTGGCATTGCTGTCGGTGACGGAGGTTTCTCTTGCATAGCTCCTGGCAATGTCTCAGATATTTCCTTTAAGGCTATTGTTGGGGGCTCTCCTACCTACCATGGTAGTGATGAGGATGGTTGTGATGTGGGTTTCCCTAAGTTAAAAGTGCCTATTACTGTGACTTTTGTTGCTCATGATTTTGTGGATCATGGTGGTGTGAAGGTGCTGAATGGTGGGCCAATGTCCTTTATGGTTGTGGTTGGGTTGGGAGATCCTTCTTGTTCTTCTTGCCCTCCTTCATGCAATAAACTTTGGCACTTAGTGTGTTCTCCATCCTCCCCAATCGTGATTTGTGGACAAGATGTAATAAACAACAAAATATATTACACTCATCGTGCTCTGATCTACAAATTTAATTGCTTGTGGCCTTCTCTTCCTAACTTGCACAAGTGGGTTTTGGAGTCTTGGAAGCCTCTCACCGAGAGCAAAAATTGAGCCCTTTCCTTGTGTTAGGGGAATTTTTTATTGCGACCTTCTTGTCTTATGATGATAGGGAGTTGGTGTTGGATGGTAGGTTATGGATGTGGGGTGAACATTCCATCTCGCTTAAGCCATGGTTTCCTTCTTTCAATCCTCTTACAGAATGTCTCCATATCATGCTAGTTTGGCTCAAACTACCCAATCTCCCTCTCCACTTTTGGGATAACTCTTGTTTTGCGTTGGAAGGAAAATTGAGTGCTAAGTGGGAAAACACAAGTTTGAATGGCGGAAGGAAGGAAAACCATTAGCTCGTCGTCGCTCAGGCCAAACTCAGTGGGTGACCGACTTGGTTTTTGTCCTGGCTCTGGTGTGTTGGGTGTAGCCGCTCTGGGTTTACCTGAGTGCGGTTGGGCAGGGGATAGGTTCTGTGAACGCCGATCTTGGGGTACAGTCTCATGCGAAGTTGGCTTCTGGCGGTAATTTGGGTGTCGGCGACCTTTCTGGTGATGTCGATGCTGTTGGTGGGTATGCTGTGGGGCTTCAGGTTCCTGACGACCCTAAAAAATCTCTCTGCCGTTGTTGCTGGTACTGGTGCTCAGACCCACTCACCATGGCTCGGTTCTCGACCTATCCCTTGTGCGTGGGAGTCCCCTGTTGTGGTGTGTGGATCAGAGGTCACTGAAAATGAAGAATTCTATCGTAATACAAGGGTGGTCTGTAGATTTAATAGATTTTGGTCCTCTCTGCCCAATCTCCACACTTGGGTCATGGAGCCTTGGAAGCCACTTGTTGAAGGTAAGATTGAGTTGTTTCCTTGTGCAAGAGGATTCTTTAATGTGACATTTGCTTCTTCAGAGCAGCGAGACTTAGTTCTCGATGGCAAAGTTTGGTTGTGGGGGGAGCATTCCCTCTTCATCAAACCCTGGACTCTCTCCTTCAATCCCCTGACTAAGCCGCTCAACATCAGACCTATTTGGGTCCGTCTCCCAAATCTCCCTCTCCAGTTTTGGGAGGATTCTTGCTATGAGAGCATAGGCAATGCTATTGGTCGGTTCCTTAAGGTTGATTCCACAACCTCCTTCATGGGGCATTCCACAGTTGCCCGCATCCTTGTGGACATTGACTTGTCTAGACCTCTTCATGGGGATGTGGTCTTGATGGTTGGGGAAAGGCCATGGAAACAGCTAATCGATTATGAGGGTATCCCTTTTAGGTGCAGAAGGTGCTTTGCTACTGGTCATTTGGCCTCTGGTTGCCCTCTCTTACGTCACAAGGGAGCTGCAACTTGGTGGAAGGATGCTCTTCTAGATCACCTGACGATAGATGCTTCTTAGGAAGATGATTCATCTTGGGGGGTGATTCCTCTGAGGAGGCTGAGGTCCCTTCTGGGACTGCTACTGAGGGGGTGGTGTCGGCTGCTACTGTGGATCCCTTGCTTTCTCTGGACCCTCCTGAACACTTATCTGCTCACTTGACGACTCCTATTTCAGGTAGGCCCAATGCATCCATTCCGGCTTCCTCTTCTTCAGTTTTGCCTTCCTTGGGCTTAGCATCCCTATTTGCAGATTCTTTGGCATCTGGTGGGGTTTTCCTTGAGCCCTTGTTGTTTGTGCCTTCGGGAGAGGCTTCCCTCTCTCATGCTACTGTTGACCTTGGTTCTGAACCCTCCTAGACAATGGTTCAACGTAGGAAGTGTGGTCCTTTTCTACTTGGTGGAAAGGGAGTTAGATTTGCTAGGACAGGATCTGGTGTGGTGTAGATCCTTCTTGTTTGTTCTCCAGCTAGGTTGCTGTGCCTGTGCTGTTGGTCTGATGTTCCTGGTCTGCTGTTTCTGGTTCTTTTGGTTATTGGTTTCCTACAGCTTGGCTGCAGTTGTTTTGTTCGGTCCCTTATTTTTTTGCCCTTGTGGCCTTGTTTGTAAAGGGTTCAGCCCCTTGTTAAGTTGCTTATCTTTATCAAAAACTCTTGTTTTGAGGCTATTGGCAATATTATTGGGTGTTTTTTGAAGGTTGATTCAGTTACTTCTAAAATTGACTACACTACCTATACTTGTATTTTGGTGGACATTGATATCTCCAATGCTCTTTCAAATGATGTTGTCCTAATGGTGAAGGATAGGCCTTGGACTTAGCTGCTTGATTACGAGGGTCTCCCCTTTTGTTGCAAGTGATGCTTCACTATCAAACACCTTGCTTCTAATGGCCCCCATCCTTGTCACAAGAATGCAAGATTGACTATGTGGTATAATGCCCTCCTCGATCATTTAAAAATTGATGACTCTGATGGTTCTAACTCTTAGGATGATGGATCTTCTCCTCCCATTTCCCCAATAGTGGGCCATGATGAGGCCCTAGTGGTGCCTTCTATGGTGGATCCCCTTGGTGTTGGTGTAGCTCTAGCAATTTCAATGATTCTTGGGCAATTTCAATGATTCTTGGGACTTCTTCAGACCATGTTATGGCAACTTCTTCGTCAGATCCCATTCCCCCACTGTGGGTTGTGGTTAGATCGTCACTCCTACTCTATTTGCAAGCTTTGTGCACCATCCAACATCTTCGGTTAGACATTCCCCCTCATCATGTGAAGTGACTTTGGCTGAGGCAAAGGTTGAGGAAATCCCTCTCCTTTTTCCTAGATCTAAGGATTTAGGTAATGGTTTGACTTGGATGATTGTTCAAAGAAGGAACACAGGTCTTCTTAAATCTGTATTGAAATCCCATATCGAAGCCAAGGGTGTGCAAATTGCTAGGACATGATTAGGTGTTGTGTAGGAATTTGACCCTTTGGTTTTGTGGATCATTGTTCTTTGCGACAACTTGGCTATAATTGTGTTGTTATTCGACTTATATGGTAGCCACTGCCTTACCTTTGTAAAAGGTTTCAGGTCCTTTCAAAACTTGCTTTACCCCTTAATCAAAAACATATTGACCTTAACCCATCCCTTATCTAGGATGAGGCACTCTTTACCTTCAACACACACTTACATCAAGCATAAATAAAATCACATATCATAAACTCATCTTCTATTCCAAATCTAAACACAAAACAATAATGAAGTAAAACAAGGAGGATGACTTATATCTTCCATTAAAGCACTATTGGAGATGAAAACTTCACGACCTTCTAACTTCCAAGCTCCATATTGCTCTCCACAAGGAATTTTTGTTCCATAATGCAAGAATCCCCCCAAAAAGGCTTAAAATGAGGGTTTATATGAGAGTGTCATGTCCCTACTCTTCATACAATGAGACGAAGACACATGGCATCTCTCCATCCTTTACAACCACCTTCCCTCCCATCACACCCAAGTTGACATGTCTACTCATATGAATTCACATGGTTCTCAAATGGATATGATCTCTAATGTGAGTTCACATGAGCCTCAAATGGACAAGACCACTCATGTGAGTTCACATGGGTCTCCTTCCAAAAGTATGGGATTCACTTCCCCATTCAACACCTTAGAAAGATCATGGGATCACTTGGTGTACTTGTAACCAAGCACCCATGCCTGCATAAAGTGGATTTTTTTTAAAAGCTAAAAAAGTACCTTTCCAAACTCCCAAAACACATCCTACACCTTTTCCCAAGTACCCTACCCATAGGTATTTGGGTTGGCCCCCCCAAGAAAATATGTCCACACTAACACTTTTATACTCATGAAAAATGGCCTTAAAATTTTTATATGGGTTTGCAATCTTATCCACACATTTTGACACATGGAATGCATCTAACTACTATCATATTGAATTGGGGCTCCAAAAAGAAAATTTAGACACTTAAAAAAGGTTTAAACTTTTGTTTCACAGTGTGAAGCAAGTAAACATTAGGGTATTGATGATTCTCCCATTCTCCCCTTGGTGATTACACTTGCACACTCATTACAAACATCAATACACTCATGGTATATATAGTTGAAGCAACATGATTAAAATCACACTATTCAACTATAATAATTAAAGTAAACCACATATATAATAATTACGAATTGTCATAATAGTTGGCACCAAAATCACATTTCAATCAAGGTTAATTCCCATTTATTACACCCAATTTAATTCATAATAGCAATTAAATTATTAATTAAGCAATGATATAAAAACTAGAGTTAGAAATAATGTCTCATCACATCATTCGATTTATCCTATGATAATTGTTATGCAAGAAAGTTACAACTATCAAGATGCAATGCATTCACAATTTACTCAAATCTACTTACTAGAAATCTTACCTTCATAGGGTTAGCAATGCCATCACTTGGAGTTGTTTGACTTATTTAGTTGCTAATCCTTAATAGTTACCTTGAAGATCCCATTGGTCACGATCATTCTACTAAGAAATTCCATTGTGGAATAATGTAACCACATTGGCATAGGAAATGATTGATTAGAAAATAATATTAGTATACATACTATATCGAAACTAACTCCTACTACTAGAGTTAGGTAACTTTATCAATCTTAATTCAATAATTGATAAACCACTAAACGAATATCAACCAAGTTAAATAGTCACATTCTAAGATCTAATAATGAAAGACAACCAATGTGACACCTACAAATCAAAGGTTAGAAGATCACATGTAAATTCCACAATTTAACTAAAGATAATAAGATCATTCACATGTAAAGAGTGTGACTAGTTTTACAATAGTAGTGAATCTCACACCTCGTGTGAATCAAGAGACAACATTGAAAACTTTATAATGATGTACAATTACAACATGATATGTCCAGTCGAGGAGTCATCCATGATGTACACTTGGGAGATCGATATTACCAAAAGTACACTAGAACAAGGTTAACTAGGTTCACTAAAATATTCAACTAGTTAGTAACCTTAGAGTCAACTAGGGTGCTACACGAATCAGAAGGTCAACGCTTACACCCCCCTCCCCTTAGGTTAGAATTCCTCCTATAATTCTCTAAGATTTGAGGAGAGTAAAATCCAACATTGTGCCAACACATATAGGTGACGAGGCCAACAAGTCTCCTTAACTCTAGTTGTCAAAATAAAGAAATCATAAAATAACAAGCTTCCTAGATACAACTATCTTCAAGAAGTGTGCAACAATAATATTAACAATGCCAATTAATACAATATAAGAACAATACATGCATTGAAATTTATAAGACAAGGGTACAAGATCCATTAACAAAAGTTCAAGGGTTGCTACTAAGGCTATGAAGGATAGATCCATACAATTGTATGCCAATAGATGCTAAAATTTTATTTCTACCTATTGGTGAGATTATCCATACTATATAGCATTAATAAGGTATCTAAATAACAACATTAACCATTATGTGATTATTTCAAAATTAAATCCACACACTAATGAAGAACTATCTAAATCATTGCGACATGATAACATCTTGCTCAATCATACCCATTGTAAACATTTAGTTCATGTTCCAACTTAATCTTTTAACACTTAGTACACAATGTAATCCACACTATACTCACATGTCTCAACAACACACATTCCAATAATGACATTACACTACTCACATTACGTAGCTTACAAAATTGGTTTTATGAGGATGCCAAATGACACAATATCCATAGGACCATAAAGCCATAGAACCATAGAGTTGAAAAACCATAGATCTAGAATTTGAATAACCATGTAGTTGTAAAATTGTAGAGCCAATATCAATGGAATCATATAATCATATAATCTTATATCCAATATCTGAATAACCATATAACTATAGAATCGACATATCAAAAATATTTGAATAAGAGAACTGCAAAATAAGTATCCCAAGCATCATAAAACCATACAATCAATAGGAAAGATGGTCTCAGGGCCCTCTTCAAGGAACCCTCCATATATTTCCTAATACCTTTCTCTTGTTTCTTTAAGAGGGTTAGCCTCCAAGAGAGAAGTACAAAGAGATCCTACATATATAGGGGGAATGAATTATGACCATCCCATACTAGTTTCATTTGCAACCCCCATCCTCACAATAAAAATTCCCTAGGCCATCTACTCCCCCATACAACTCGCTAGGGACCCCTCCTAGCTATGATAGTTTTACACATGTCCCATTACTCCACACAAACCAACAATTGCAAACACTAAGAAAGATTCAAACTAAGAATTTTTAATAAAGTAAAATGTCAAAGTTAATCCTCCAATAAAATTCATAAAAGACAATGAAAATCATATGTAACAATCAATAGAACATCTCAAATTTGAAAACAAAAGTCAAATTAACTAAGTCCTTGACGTAAAAGGACCATATCAAATTCCAAATGGCTAAGTAGCCCAAAGAAGTATAATATTAACACTACTGTCTTTACAAATAAAAAGAAAAGTCACCAATACATGAATAATTAACCAACAATCTCATAATAATTTGCACATCACGATCACCATGCAACTTCAACAAGGCCGCCTGAGGGGAGGAGGGGAATGGTGGTATCAAACCACAGAAAGGTTATATATAAACGGTGGTCTCAGTACCACATAAATCATAGAATATAACATCATGTCATACAATCACATGTTCTATACAACCAAGATCATGTCCTGTAGCAAATACCAAATGTCAATTGTTTGAAGTATCACATCTATAAGAGCATCCATAGCTCCTCAAGATAAGAACAATATAACCAAAGTTTCATACTATAGAATATCAACCATCACCTCATAATCCTAAGTCACCAATACATCATAATGTTGAAACCACTGCTATCTCATCGTGCACATCCTATCATACTATCAATGTTATCACAATGGAAATACTATCCTAATAGTAGCACCATCATAATACTAATTATCTTGACAAACTATCACGCACCAACATTGAAAGTTATCATCCAATGCCTTCTTAACTTGCTCAACTGAAACAACAAGCTAATACCAACTACCAATGATTAATGTGTATATTAGGTGCTAATAATCCAGTAGCAATGCAAATAATTTGTATCTAATAGTAGTTCCAATGCTAGTAAGAGATGATGACATTGAGTGCCAATATCTAGTAGTTATAACTAGTGCTTATAACCAATGGAAATAATAAACACCAATAACCAGTGGTAGTAATGGGCTCTAGGTTCATTGACAACATCATGGTCCATTCCCAACTAACACAAACATAAATAATATGTAGGAGTAGGACTACACTATGGACTGACTTATGTGGTTTTAATCATGGGGGAGTCAATCAGGGAATATAACATCCATGTAGAAGTACAACTTTCTAATGGAGGTCCCATCTCTCTCAACCCCTAGTTACACTAGTGTGCTCTCAATCAAGTGGGAGAGTAGAAGCTAAGGTAGACACAAAAAAATCTAATAAGAACATAGAAGCATGGAGGAAGATTCACAACATTTCCCTACCCAATTGGGAAAACATTTACACACTTTCAAATAACTCCATGCTCAAACTGAACCCAAATATAATCATTTGCACATACACAACTATCATAAGATGGTGCACAAATGTGGATTGTATGTAATGTTATCCTCTTTCTCAAGATAGATACCTTGTATCACATACTTGAGATATGACCACAAGATTTATTAGGTGTTCACATATCAGACTTTATATCTGACCACATGAGAAGTGCACACACATATTTCATTTTATCCTACTAGGTTCATGCTTCTTATTGATTAATTAAAACTAACTTTTTCTTATATCATTTTTTACACTTTAATTGCTAACTCATTTCAATCTCATTCAAAACATAGCTTGATGTTCATTGTGTTTCATACTACAATAACCATATTCTAATTCTTCCACATCACATTATGTTTTAATCCTTCATTTATGTTATGCTAAATTTCACTCACCAACACAATATTAATTCTATTTTTGTTGAGGATTACACAACATAAAAGACAGGTTGTACATTGTAACCTATTTTTCTCCCTTCCATAACATAACTAAGTTTATCTTTCTTTTCATATTTCAATTATATCCTTTACAATGCCTAATTTTGGAGACAAATTTGTAAGAGAATCTAACTTTAAGGTGCATTGCCAAGGATTCATAAATGAATATTGACATAATATGGTTGATAAAACATAAAAAAGTACATACATTGAATGATAGTAATGTACAAAAAGTAACATTTGGTACTCTTCTACATATTATATCATTTCTTATGTGCATATAAAAGTATTAAAATTTCTTACCCTACATGTATGCCATCAAGCACACATTACAATAATTTTCTATATATAAGCTTCATTATTACCCTTAGAACACAAGGAAAACACACACAAGAAGTAGAATGACATAATTAGGATTCAAATTCTAATTAGAACTTGACTCACATAATGACCATCCACAAGAAGTTTTCAATTCTAAACACTAACAAGTAAATAAATCATAACATAATTTAAATCAATTTTTTTTTTTGATTCGTAATCGTGGAGGTCACAAGGGGGACCTCCTCCCCATCAACATATCCAGCATAGAAACTACATAATCCACTTAGAAGCCACATAAGTCACATAAGCCACATAAGCCACATATGTTACCTGGGGGATTCTAACTTGGATCTCCATTGTGAGAACCTTATGGCCTTTGCCATTCAAGCACAACCCCGTTCACTATAATTTAAATCAAATTTTAAACAAACATCTTTTAACTATTTTCCACTACTTATTCTATCCAGATTTAGTTTTGAACTCAAATTGTTACTTTCAACATAATTCATTGTTCAATTTCATTTTCTAAATCCTTTAAAAACTTCCACAATCTAGCTAGATAACAACTACTCATTAGTTAAAAGTTAAATCAATCATATATTTACTATTTTTTTAAAACAATTCGAGCAACGTCTAGTTTATTTAAGTTTAAGTCTCACATGGTTATAGTTTAAAGAAGTAAAAATTAATTCAAGTTCACTATTTAAGAAACAACACAAACAAACACTAATAAGGTCAACTATGTAGAACACATGTTTAGAAGGTCACAAGGAGAAACTATATTTAATCACAATATTAAGATCCAATGGAAGGGCGGTATGACTCAAGTTTTAAGATGTGATCCCAAATTTTAAATACAAGAATGATTTAGTTATACCACCTAAAGCAAAGTTTGTTCTTATCAACAAGGTCATTTAAACTACATATTTAAAAGGATGGTTCCATTTTATAACAAATTCATATCTAAGGTATATACCATAAAATGTATTGTGCTTATCAATAAAATAATGATAAACTCTAATTAATTTTTCTACAATGTAATCCTCTAGTCATCACATTCCAAAAATTTAAAATATCTAAATGTGTTAAGGTGATTGTTTCAACACAACCAACACATCCTTACAAAGTTAACTTTAACTCTTGTCAATAATCATAATTAAATAATTATGAAGATGTTCACACACACTACATTTATTAAACTACACTAACACTTCATTAGTCATATTTATTTTATTGTCATATTTTTTACTCTAGTAATCATTCAAGTTTATCAACAATGAGCAAAGTAAGCAAGCTAGCAACTATGTATCGATACACCTAAAACTAAATTTAACACTTACTGTAAATAATTTATTCAATTAATTTACTTAAGTATTTCACTAAGGGTGGTAGTAAGATGCAATTAGAATTCAATTTTAATAATTAGAACTACTCAATGGAACAATAATCTATTTGTATGCAATTAACAACCAAAACTATTACATTGTAACACAAACATAATATGCACACACAACGATAAGAGCCAAAATAACTCATAGAGCTCTCAATGTTGTAATGGGATCTAATACCATATGTAATGCCCAAAAAAACTACAAAAAAAACTTAGACAAAACCCAACAATTTTTTTGATGACAAGAATTATCACATCTTCAAGTGCAACAAGCACATGCATGCACTTCAAGCGGAATAGTATACGTGGAGGTTACATCATGACCATGTGTGAAGGATAAGGAGAGATAAACATATTTACATGAACAATCCTTATAAATCTGACATCTAGACAACACGAAGTTGATAGGTGATGAGGGTCATTGTTGTGCCTTCACTTTAAATTCAAATAATGCCAATAGTTATCATATCAGGGCGGTGCCCATGGGTGTTTGCAATAGGGGAGAAGAGTGGTTGGACTAGTAGTTCTTGTTATTTAAAATTAAACCAAATACAAACTCAAACCACATGTCTTATTCTAATTGCTGCAAGTGAAAATAAATCTGGTTGAATACTGATATCAAATCAAATCTCTAACTATGACAATAATCTTAAAAATAACAACTGAAATTACATAGTAGGAATAGAAATATCATGAGAATAGAGTGAACAACTCATTACAATGAATAGAGTAATAGCTTAAGACACAATATATGTATATTATGCATGTAGGTTACTTGAAGATATTTAATAGAATGGAAAAGCATTGCATAAATAAAGACTAGATATTTTAAATAATGCAGAGATAGTCTAATCTAGAAAGTACCATACACTATCCATTCTCCTCAATAGGAGTGGGCCCTTGTTCTCCCTTTTGACTAGGACCAAATTGATCATGAAATTACTTTCAAATGGCTTATAACTCAATTCTTCATTGATGAAAAAGGTATTTACATAAAAATTGAAACATGCTCCCTTTTTTTGCTTAGTAAAATAAATAACTATTAACTATGCATTATTAACTATCAATGATTCTTCTTCTTCAGAGTTGGTTGATTGTATTTATACCTGCAGATTCACCAACCTTTAAAGATCAAAACTTCTAAAATAATTTTGTCCATTGTGCCTATCCTTATGCTAATGCATGATGGCCTTTATTCCTACAAAGACTCCTAATCAGATGCAATGTTTAATCTAAAGATGATTTTATTACAACAAATACACTTATTGAAACGATACTATCCATCCCATTAAAAATGGGAGAACACTACACATATTTACAATTATGCCTTTGAATGTTCATAGTTATTTCCTTTTTACTAATTGAAATTTTTGCATAGTTGAATATACTTTGAAGATGAAGTATTATGAATATCTTGTACCTTTGTAATCTTGCTCCACCCCAAAAATGTTAAAAAATTAGCTTGCCAATAACTTTAATGCTACTTGCGAAACAATTGAGAGCTTCCTAAAACACTCTAGAGCTAGCCTTGTATGGCTTCTCCAAAGCAAAAATACTCTGGAATTAGGAACTTCAGAACCATAATTCTAGAGCTATAACCTTAGAAAGTGCCGCTATAACCTCAGAGCTATAACTTCAAAGCCATGTCTTCGGAGTTATATCTTTAGTGCTATATCACTTAGGAGCTTAAATTGTATCAACATCCAAAGATTCAAAATGCTCACGAGTATACAAAATTCATATCTTTTGACCAAGGAAAATATTATAACATATCAACATTCAAGAACCAATGAGTCCTAAAAATAAACCAATATATATATATATATATATATATATATATATATATATATATCCTCTATTTTATCCTAAATTCACTTTAAAGACAAGGAGAAAAATGAAGTTACTTTTAGAATCTAGATGGCACAATCTATGGCCCCATCATGCCACCATGCCTACAGTTTTCTAGGTCCTCCTATAGTTTTTTTCTCTTTCTATGAGTTCAATACTTCATACCATTGGCTGTAAACATACTTTCTTGGGAAGGTACTCTAGTGGAACTATCCTGACTCCCCATGTCCTTTGTATTGTTTTACCTAGGTCCTCCATGCTTGAAAATATTCAAAGGTCTTCTATGTAATAGTTGTATAATGGGGCACTAAAATAAGGATCAAGGGATGTTTGAACCTCATCCCCCTCAACTCATGTTTATACCGATCCATCATTCTGGCAACTAATTTAGCCCTATGGAGTGACCATTCTAAGTTAACTAGAGAGAATCTCCCTTTGCTTCAAGGTGTTTGGAAGTCCTTCCTATCTCTCTCTAAAATTTGAACAAGATGAACCGAAATGTTTCTATGTGTATGTGTGGAAGTCATTGTGGTATGCTTTTAGATTTTCAATGTATTGGTTTTTTATTTTAGGGGTGTGAGAATATTGTTTTAAAGTCCTCACAAAAGAACTAGTTTCGAGATATTCATGCCTCACGAGGAGGCCTACAATTTTCTCTTGGATATTGTATTCATGTGTCCTTCCTCTCCATGCTGCTTTGGTTTGGAGGAGGGAAATAAAAGCCATTATTTTTACTTCTACAAATAGGTCAATCATAAAAATTGTTTGGTGTCCAAAAAAGGATCTATGTACAAAAAATTTGATACAAAGAATTTTTCTATTCTAGGGAACTTTCCAATTAGGCCACCATGAACTCTTTCTCATTTGCAAAATCAAAAGACAATCGACAAAAGGTCCTTAATAATTTCTAATTTGCTAGTGGAGGAATTGGTCCCTCAAAAAGAAGCTATATACACTTGAGGGTTTCCTACATGCTAGCAAGGCATCCCCTATTTTACAAGATGTTCACTCTAGATTCTAGAACTTGATTCTTCTTCTAGAGATCTTCCAGTTGTTCTTTCAACTATAGGTTTTCACTGCTTGCTTGCCTTGAGAAATGACATCATGCAATCCATGACTGGAGGGTTCTGGGAATACTAACATGGAAAGTTTTAAAAGTTAAAAGGACAATATGAATTATTTTGTTTTCTTTCATAGGTGGGACGCTTATCTCTTGTAGTTCCTCCTCCTAATCCACTATAATATTTTTTGCTCATCATTTTAATTTGTTCTTCACTACTCTTTTCTTGAAAGACAGAAATGACATTCATGAGATTTTCTGTTAGGGATTCAATTTTATCCTTTGATTTGGAGAGCTTCCTCTAGAGATTCAATTATTTCCTTTGTTTGATTTATATTCTCATTCTTTAATCGAATCTCTGACTATTCTTCAATTTATTTTGTAATGAAAGAATAAAATTATCCCTATTTAACAATGCTTGCTTCAAAATTTCAATTTCTTGTTGCTATTGCTTTATTATAAATTTAGATTTAGATAAATCTTTACCTGGAGGGTCTATTGTTCCTCTATTGTAGTGAATGGTTGTTCTCCTTCATCCTCTTCTAGTTGAATTAGGGATTTCCCTTTATCCAAGCTTGTGTGGATAGGAAGAGAGGACTCAGGATCTTCTACAGTTGTGTGGATAGGAGGAGAGGTCTGAGGAGCTTATATAGTTTTATCTCCAAGCCCTTCTTATACTTCCATGGTAGGGGTTTCTTAATAAAGGCATTCAAATGGTTGTTCTTGCGTTAGACTCCTCATGATATTAGCCATTTTGTACTCTTCATCAGAGCTAGTGTGAGGTGATACTTCCACCCAATGCCTTCTACTTCTCTAGAGTGGAGGAGATTTTTCCTTTTCTACCTATGTTGCCCTTGTTTCGTTCTCTTCTTTAGAGTTGAGATAATTATTTATGGAGGTGGTGTTCTATCTCTATAGAGGGATCTTGAGTTGGGGGTTGCTTCTTATTTTTATCCTCTCGAGTCGACTTGCTCTTCTTATTTCTTTAAGCTTGTTCCATTGGAGATGTGTTGGTGGTGCCTGTTGAAGGTCTAGAGGTTTGCCCCTATTTTTTTGTTTGTTTTCCAAAAACTTCTGCCACTTTGTTTCCCCTATTGATTTTTTGAGGAAATGGTGTTTTTAGATAGATGAGTTAGGCCATGATCGTTTAATGCCCCTAATCCCCTGTTGTACTTCCATTCCATAGACTAGATGGAAACATGCAGATAACTAGGAAGGTTCACTTTTAGTTCTTCATTATCTGCTCCGTATCTTAAGTGATTTAGTATTTTCATCTCAAGCCCTTTAATAGTGTTGTACTAGCTATCACACATGATAAAAATTCATCAACCACATGGAAACAATCTTCTAGGGTTCATGGAGACTATCTCTACTAATGCCCTTATAGTCCCCTTTATTTCCATGAACCAATTCAGGCATTGATTCATTTCCTTTATGGAATATGTTAATTAATTCATTATATGAAGTTCTATGATTAAAGAAATCCTCACTCTTAGTCCAAAGACTAGAAAGACTATTTAAGATCGTAGGGCTTACCTTAATTTTTATTCCACAAATTGTAGTATGGGCCCCTTGAAGATTTTGGATGAATTCCTCCACAATGTTGTCATATCTTTCAAATTTCTCCAAGAAACCCAACCAACCTATAACTTTGAACATTTCTACCACTTCTTCATTTTGAGTAGCTTTTGGATGGAGTTAGGCTCTATTTTTCTTTTCTACCCCATTGTGTTAGTGGCTAGGAATGTGAAATTCATAGGAAATAGAACATGAGGCAATTGCAGGGTGAGGGTTGGATGTAAAATTTGTAGGCAATGGAATAGAAGACAGTTGCAGGGCGAGGGATGCAAGCTTGGAGTTTGCATAATGAAAAGGGAAACAATGCAAGTTTGTTGAGGAAGTGATTGATGTTTGAAATTAATTTGGAGTGTGGGAGTTTAATTGCATTCATTGCCACATCATTACCATGCAAAGCTCTAGAGTCTAGATTATATGTGTCTTGCCATATCCTTCACATGTATGATAGGGAGTATAATTTGTTCATAATTTATTGCATGTACCTATTTATGCTTCCTCATACTTGCTTATAAGGCATTGCCAAATCAAGTGTATTTCCCTTTTCCAAATATTTCTATTTAATGGACGCATGTCTAGTTTAGGAGGTTCATAATATAATAAAGTGGACTTATTTGTAATTAAAAGAGACTACAATAATTCTTAAAGATAAAATAATAGGATACATAACTGGCTATATTTTTAGTTGTATTTGACTCTTATTGTGTTGATACTCGTGCCAAGAACATAATGTAACCTCCAAGGTCTTGTAGCAAGATGTGGCTCCAAAGTATCAAAATGGAAAGTGAGCTACAAAGTGATGGAACATAATCAAAGATCCAAAGTGATGGAATAGAAAGTGAGCTTTAGAGTGTTGGAATGGAAAGTGAGCTTTAGAGTGCTAGAATAGAATGCAAGCTCTAGAGTGATGGAACAAAAAGTGAGCTCTAGAGTGGCAGAACAGAAAGTAAGATCTAGAGTGTTGGAATAAAGAATGAGGTCTAGAGTGATGGAATATAAAGTGAGTTCCAAATTGATGGAATAGAAAGTGAGATTTGAAGTGCTGGAACAAAACATGAGCTCTAGAGTGTTGGAACAAAAAGTGAGCTCTAAAGTGATGGAATAGAAAGTCAACTTTGGAGTGCTAGAATAGAATGTGATCTTTGGAATGATGGAATAGAAAGTGAGATCCAAAGTGATGTAATATAATGGAGAAAAGGGTCACCATCTGTTAGTTTTCAACCCTATTTAGTTTTTTGAAAGCAAAACTACCATTTCTAGTTTTCAACTCTCCTCCTTTATTAAAGACCTTCAACACATGGTTAGAAGTTCATTGTAATGGGAGGGAATATCCCTCACATAACAAAATTCTAGTTGTGACAAAATTTAGTTGGTGAATTCCTCTTTGGTGGCTGGGTGTTGGTACAAGCATAGCCTATTCCCATTCACCAACAATATTATTTTGTCTCCATCAATGGGTGATAGTTGAACAACTCTATTTTTGAACATTTATTTTACTTCATATGGTCCTAATGCATGATTTTGTATCTTCCCTTTTAAATCCTTATATTTGGAATCAAACAATAAGGCCCAATCGCTAGCTTTGAACTTTCTCTCCTAGATGTGATGATCATGCCACATCTTTTTCTACTATTAGATGAGTTGTGTATGATAAAGTGCATCCAATCTCATTCCATCCAACTCATTAAATTGTAGAACCCATTCATGTTGTGCTTGTGTAATATCAAGTCCCACCTCCATTGTTGTTCTTAAGGTTTGTATCTCAAAGTCAACATGAAGTATTGGTTTCTTCCCATAAACCAACTCATAGGGAGTCAATCTTGTAGTTGATTACCACATAGTATTGTATGCCCATACTATATTGGTAACTTTATTTCCCAATATTTTCTGCTCATAGTTGATATCTTTGTTAGGATGTTCTCTAGTTCCCTGTTTGTGACTTCCACTTGACCATTTGTCTATGGGTGGTAGAGAAGACTTCCCATGTCTAATTTGATACTACTCAGTGAATTCTTGGATGAAATTAGACACAAACTATGATCCTTGATATGAAATGATAGATTTAGGAATTTCAAATCATAGAAAGATTTTGTCATACAAGAAGTCAACAAACTTTTCCTCTCTAGTAAATTTCAAGGTTTGTGCTTTTGCCCACTTAGTGACATAATTGGTACATACTAGGATGTACTCCTTTCCTCGAGATGTTGGATCAATAGGTCTTATGAAATCTAATTGCCATTTCTCAAACGGTTCTAGAATCACTTGAGGATGGAGAGGCATTTCAGTGAGAATATCAGTGCCAACAGGTCTTATGTAATCTAATTTCCATTTCTCAAAAGGTTCTAGAATCACCGATCCTTTAGCATTGGTAACACTACCTCACATACTTCTTCACATCTTTGTGTAGATAAGGCTAGTAATATCCAACACCTAGAACCTTCTAGATGGTTCTTGGGATGAATAATGTCTTACTAGTTCATCATGATATTCTTTGATGATGTCATAAACTTCGTCAACACATACACACCTATGTAAAATAAAATTAGGCCCACATTTAAATAGAATCCAATTCAACTATTTAAATGTTGAACCGTCTTTAAGAAATTATTTTTTTTGTTTATTCATGAAATCACATGGAAACTTCCTTGTGGCTAAATAATTAGCCATATTAGTAAACCAGGGTGTGTACGTTGAGACTACAAACAATTGTTCATCTAGGAAGTCATCTTCTATAGGTTCATTTTATCCTAAAACATTTATTCTAAATAAAAAGTTAGCAACCACGTTAGCTTTTGCAGGGTTTTCCATCACTGTTATGTTGAATTCCTGCAAGAGTAACAACCATATGACAATTCAACCACTTACTACTAGTTTGTTCATTAAATATTTAATTTCTAAATGATTAGTATAAATGATTATCTTGTATATGTAATGGCAAAATTTGTTGATGGCATATACAACAACAAGAAACTCTTTTTAGTGGTTGTATAGTTCTTTTCTGTTGGAGTTAAGTTTTTGTTGACATAATAAATAGCGTACATCCCACTTCATTCATCTTTCTATCCCAGGACTGCTCTTATGGCATCATTAGAAGCATTAGTTTGAATATAGAAAGGGAGTTTCTAGTTAGGACCTCTCAATAATGGGGCAATAGCTAATTTTTATTTTATTACGTCAAAGGATTGGTGGCATTCATCTGTTGACAAAAACTCATTGTCTTTCACAAGTAGGGAAAACATGGGTGTTGCTAGCCTACTAAAATTTTCAATGAAGCACTTATAATATCCTGTGTGTCCCAAGAAATTCCTAATGTCAATCTAATTTTTAGGAGGTAGTTGTGTAATGATTTTATTTTTCTCAAAGTTGACATTTATCCCTTTAGACAAAATTTGGTGGCCCAAGTCAATGCCTTGGTCAACCATTATTAGAAGGTGGTAGGTGCATTGTACAGTTTGAAATGTAAGCCCTATAGGCAAACATCTCCCATGGGCAGCTAAAAGTGGGTTATCTTAGTCTTCAAGAGCTACCTATGTTTGGTTTTACCTACTAAATCCATCCAAAAAGGAAAAGTATTTATTCCTAATGGGATTGTATATAACTTGACCAATGAATGGTAAGTGAAACTAAGTGGCTTTATTTAGCTCTTTGTAGTCTACACAAATTTGCCACTTACCATTTTTCTTTGGGACAATAACTAATGGAGAAACTAATTGGTTGTTTGAAATTGGGTATGTGAATCCTACTTGTAATAGTTTCTCATTTTTTACTATGTCTCTAAGCGTTGGGTTTAACCTTCATTGGGGTTGTCTCACAGGTCTCACATTTCTATATAAATATGGTGAGTATAGATATCAAGGTGGATTCCCTTCATATTGTTGTACTCCTAAGAAAATGCTTTCTAATGTGCATGTAAAACATCATACAATTTGAATTCCTCTTCATCCAATAACCAACTATTTATATTTAGAGGTTTACCTGCAGGTTGAATTATGATTTGTTTAATGCCAAGGTGGATTGAGCCTAGCATTTTAAATTCACTCATCAATGTGTTTAATGGACAATGGTGATGTTGTAGCATGTGAAAAGTTGTAATTTCCTTATAAAATGCCTCGCCAATGGGAATAACATTTGCTAAAGTACAATGCAATGTTGTGAGAAATTTTTACTGGTTAGTTTGAGCAAAGTCAACAAGACTTTGTTGGATGGTTTTTTGGGTATTGTCTTCTTCGTCATATGCATCAAAACCATCTTCAACTTATTCTACATGTTTTATTGTAACAACTGCTAAGGAAGAAATGCTCTCTATTTCCTCATTCTCATATGATTCATGTATTCACAAGCGGTCAAAAAATTGAGTGCAGGTCTTGCAGGCGGGTACAGAGAAATTTTCTTAGCAGTGAGTCCCTTGGAGATGGTCATATCCACCCATTTATAGTCAATGAAAGTAGCTACTTGTTTTGCCAAACTTTGACCCGATCCCTTTTAAAAATTTATGTCAATTTTGTTTTGGGTCGATTGAATTCTTTGGAGTTGAAAAGCCTTAATTTTTCTTGGTCTAAATCACTTGTGAAGCTTCTATTCTTGGTCTTGTTTTAGCTATGGCAAGAATTTTTCTAAGTCTTTCTTTGCTTTTCGGTAAAAATTCACTTTGGTGAACCCTTTCGGAAGGTTCGTTAGTTCATGAACCCCTTGAAAGCCAAAAAGTTCCTTTTATTTCCATGTTTTTAGGTGTTTTCAAGGTTTGTAAACCTTTCAAATGAGCAAACAAGTTGTCTTCTTTGTCTTTCGAGCATTTTGTAGGTTTGTAAACTTTTATTTTCGATGAAACAAGTGTTTTTCTTCACCTTTCAGAAGGTTTGTAAGTTTGGGACCCTCCCAAAAGTTTGAAATTAGTGAGATTCAAGACTTTTGAAAGTTTCCTAACCATTGAAGAAGCTGGAGGAAAGAAGGAATTCAATGGAGTACAAAGAAGAAAGGAAAGTTTTTTGGCAAATTTCAAGGTTCATGAACCTTCAAGAAAGATGATAGAGTTCTAAGGTTCGTGAGTTCGCTGAATCACCAAAATGTCAAAGAAGAAAGAGTTTTCAAAGTTAGAAGAAGACATGGTTCGTTAGTTTAGGATTTCCCTATAATGCTGAACAAGACTTGAAGATTTTTTAGAGCTCAAAGATAAAATAGTTTGGAAGTGAACAAACTTCCTAATTTGTCGAAAGAAAGGTTCTAAGGTTTAGGAAAGTGCTAAAAGGCTGAAAATGCTTGCAAAATTCAAATTTTGGCATTTTAGAAAGTTTTGAGACCTTTTAACCTTCCAAAAAGTTAGAAATAACCTAATTTTTAGTTATTTAAGATGATTATTAGGCTCATTTCTATCACTTTCATTTTTCAAGCATGAATACTCCACTGCTACCGCTGCTTCAAACTTTCTCCTATGCATTTTCAAAATTCCCAGCCTCGCGAAGAAAGGTAAGCTCATTGTTCATTGTTTTACACTTCCTGATGCTTTTCTTACATCTAGTGAAATTCTATCTAACTCCTCTTAAAAATTTCATGAACTTTGTCCATCCTGGCCATTTTCTCCCCCAATATAAAATTATTCTCCTAGCTGCATACCAGAATTTGCTTGAATCTTTAGCCTGTTTAAATTAGTTGTTGTCCAAACCTCTCAAGATGAAGTACAAGTATCAAGGATATGATCATTCTTTCGTCATTCATAATTTGTGAGTAGAGGTAAAAGATAGTGATTTATGGCACATCAATTTAGATGGTTTCTAGCAAAGAATGGGGGAAAATCCAAGGTCTTCAATGATAGAGGTAACTTTTCCAAGTGTTGGCTCATGCAGGTAGATTCTTAGTCACTATTTAGTGCCCTGATCCAGTTTTGGATTGTGGGAGAAATTACCATCTAGAATCTCATGAGGTGAGAACTTCTAAGGGAAGAGTAATTGCAAGGATGGATGCCCCTTCACTTGGTATCACCCTCGGATTACTAGTGAGGGATGAATACATAGATATGTATGTCTAGGTAGGGTGGAATTATTATAAACAAAAAAAGACTTATGTCTTACTAACATTGCTAAACATTAGCTGAAAAACCCCAAGAAAGGTAAATCCCAAATTCCAAAGGGTTTACAAAGGGCTCACTTCAAGGAAGATGTCTTTGATATAATTAGCTTATTACATAGAGTGGTGGGAGATAAAGATACAAGCACATTTGAACACTGGATGTGCCAATTCATCATTATAATTGGGTATGCTTACCAATTTGTAGAGTGGGCCAATATGATAAGAGATCACTTGCATAATTAGTTGGTTAACTTTCAAACTAATAAATGTTTCTATATGTCATCTTATCTAGTCTATGTTATAGCCAGCATGAATGTGCAACCAAGGTTGCAGATTGTTTGGGTATTTGATAAGTCAACACAAATATATGATTTCTACCTACAACTTCAAATGGAGGTAGGAAATAAGGATTATAGGAGAGTAAATGATTCCTTTTGCATGTTGAATGTGAGAATACTAAAAGGAGACTTAGGATTGAGAATCTCTCTCAAAACAACTCAATTGATTGTGCAATACGAAAGCTACTTCATTCAGTACAATATGTTCACATACCTAAGGTTAGGTGGGTTTGAGGGTACTCCTTATAAGTTTCCATCCCATGCCAGTGATTACCTCATCTTCCTTAAGGTCTATAGATAGATGGGAGAGGTGAGCAAGAACAAAGTCTCCAACTAATGAGGCAATCAACAAACAAGATTTTGGAAAAGATAAAAGAAAGAAAAGTAAATTCAAAATTAATACATTTCTTTTTATCTTTATTTAAAAAGTGAATTTTTAAAGTCATATTGTAATTATAAACTAAACTTTATTCTTATAATGAAAATAAAGAAAAAGAATAAAGTTTATTTTAATTATTTTCCTTTTTCAAGAAACAATTACAAATTAAGAAATTGTTTCATTTGTAAAGTTATATAAGGTAGAGGAAAGAAAGGAAAATGATATTTTGGCCAACCATTGTACTCTAGTTTCAAACTTTCTACGAGGATTATCCCTTTCTGTTCTTCCATTGCTAGGAAATATTTTGAACAAACATTTTTGTAAAGAAATCTGAGAAGAGACTTTGGGCTCTCAAGTTTTGAATACCAAAAATTTTAATGAACTTTGAGTCATTTGATTCTACATTGTTGTGAATTTTCTTATGTAAAGTTTGCAACAGTATTTTATAAGTTTCTTTCATAAATTTTATGTGGAATACGAATAGTATTTTGCAGATCTTGAATTAAATTCTTCATTTAGACATCCTTATTCTTATGTTTAAGTAATATTTGATGAAAGTCCTTAAGATCTTCACCATTCTTTTCACTCATAATCATTAGTATTACTTGTGAGACTTTGCGCTCATATTTTTTTATAATTTCCCCCATCCTCTAGGATACTTTATAGACCTTTCCTACTTTTTGGTCAAAAGCATACCCAAAAATCCATCATACAAGTGAGATGTCTTTTAAACGTAGAGGAATATTGTTAAATCCATAACAATATCTCCAATTGTGGTAGACTTTGTCACTGCCCATTGGGTAAGTCAGGAAAATAATTATAGTGAAAAGAATTATTTACCAACACTATTGTAGCCAGATAATGTCTTCCTAGGATTATTAGGTATCCATTCTTTAGGGTTTATTATTGGAGTATCATGAAATCTATATGATATTCCTAGGATCTAATTGTAACTAGAATATCCTCGATGATACCCACCGACTTGGTAATTGACTAGTCAACTATTTGTAAAATGGTGGAAGTTGGTTGCATGTTATTTAAGGATAGAGCTTTTAGCATATTAGTTGTCATGACATTGATGGTAGCACCCATGTATGCCAGAATATTTAGTATTTTTATGTTGCCAATTGATATGATGATCACACTTGACTCCCTAGGTCATCATAATTTAGGGGAAGAAGTTTACTTTCTATGAGGTCAACTAACTTGCCTTCCACTTGGATGGTTTTAGGATATTGCTTCTTCCTCCCTTGAGTTTTGATACACATCTGTTTGATGATTTTGTTGAGCTCAAGAACATCCATGATGGCCTGTAGCAATGTGATCTCAATATTTAACTATTTGAGCTCTTGTACTAGTTCAAATTCATACATAGGTGAGGGTTTTGGAGGTGAAACTGGCTACTTTATACATTCTAGAAATGGTGCAAATGGATAGACATTAGGAATGTTCTCCCAAATAATTTCATTTTCTTGCTTTGGTTTTCAGAAGAAACTTGTTTCTCCTTCTCATTAGGGATCAATAATAGTTGGATAGGAGGGTTTTGATAAGGTTTTTCTTGAGCATAGATAAATGTTGTCATAGATTATGGTATTAATCCTAGTTGTGTTCTCTTGATCTATGCTATAGATAGGTGCAACCTATCTATTATTTTTTGGATTTGCCATAGGTTGGGTAGCTAGTTATGGTTGACTTACCTGCTTAGGCTGGGGTTGTTGTTGCATGTGTGAGGGACTAGGTAGCAAGGCTTATTGCTAGTTTTGAAAGCATCTCTACCCTGGGAATTGGTTGGTTATATTTTTATTGGGGCATCCATTTCTATTGAGTTGGTTGGGGCACCCATTGATGTTAGAATGGGTTAGTCCACTATTGATTGGACCAATATTGATTAGTCCATTTTGAGGAGTCCATGCATATGGTCCCCAATGTTGTGGAGGATGTGGGATAGACCATGACACAACCCATTGATTGACAAACAAATTTATGGGGTGTGTAGGGAAAACTAATTTGAATATTGATGATAAGGGAAGATATTTCCTTGTCTCTACCCTAAGTAATTTAGTTTTTCCTTAGATTGGGCACTCTTTTTCATACGTTTCTTGATTACAGGGATTAACTTGCACCAGATGATAACATGATTTTTATTAAAAATATTGTAAATGTATATTTTATCGAGGGGAAATCATGAAGTGCATGCTTGTTCCTACACCTAGGGTAGTAGATGGAAAGAGGTTTTCTAGTTTTGGCCTTTTCTTGAATTCCATCTAGTGTTGTCTTCAGGTGTACCAAAATGTTTGCATTTAAGTTTGTGAACTCCTCCATTAGTTGGCCTATCTCATTGTGTCCTTTAAATTGTCCAAGTTTCCTAGTTCCAATTCTAGATTGCAAGTAATTTTCCAAAGTTCAACAATGTATGAGTCCAAGTGTGGTCACATCCCCTTTTTCCATAAGGCATAAAGCTTCTTAGGAATCCTCCTCTAGGCCTCCAAGGAATATTGTTTTACTCAATTCTTGGTCTAATATATTTCCACAATGATGATAAACAAAGAGGAACTGATTAAGATAATCCTCTATGCTCTCATCTTCCTTCTGTTTCATTCTAAAGAGTTCTTCTTTTTAGTCTCTCACCTTGTAGTAGTCTTGATATTTTTCCAAGAATATAGTTTCCATAGCTCTTCATTTGTGGAAAGAGTTTGGATGTAATCCCATAAACCATTACATGGTGGAGTCTTTAAGTGTGGAATGAAATAGTATTAGTTTTTGGTTGTTAGTCCCATAGTCATAGGTTTGACACAACACCTTAAATTCAAACATGAATTAGTCTAGGTCTTCTTAGGCTATACCCCTGAAAGTAGTAAATATGGATGGAGATACAATCTTTATAGGAGACTTTTCATCTAGGTTCATAGCTATGGGGTATGTGAAGGCTCTTTTATTCTCCCTCTCTTCTACATCATTATCCCTATCATCCATGTTTTCCCAATGGAAAGTTTCCCTTGATTCTAGGAATTGAGGTGATGTAAGTAATGGTTCTCTCCTATAGTTTCTTCTAGTTCAACCTCGTCTCCTATGGTGTGTTTTGGAGGGTTTTCTTAGACAAATCTACCTCTACAATCTCTTAATATAACCATGCATTAAAAGACTTTATTTTTGTTATTTCTACTATTCCTAAAAGAGTTAATTGATGCTCACTTTCAACTGATGTCTCATGATATAGTTCTTATCACTTGAGATTCATTTACTCAATTGTTTCAAATAAATTTATTTTCCATAACTTCAGATACCTTTTTTCTTTTGCAAAGTAAAGTGTGACCTTTAATGAAGACTTACTAAGGGTTCTATCACAAAATTCTATTTCAACAATGGTCCCCTAATAACACCTAAACTATTCCCCAACAGCAATACCAAAAAATAATGAGGGTCATTGTTGTGCCTCCACTTTAAATTCAAATAATGTCAATAGTTGTCATACAAGGACAATGTCTATGGTTGTTTGCAATAGGGGAGAAGAGTGGTTAGACTAACAATTCTTTTTATTTAAAATTAAAAATAAATACAAGCTCAAACCACATGTCTTATTCTAACTATTGCAAGTGAAAATAAATATGGCTAAATACTGATATTAAAGCAAATCTCTAAATATGACAATAATCTTACAAAAATAGCAACTAAAATTAAATAGCAAGAATGGAAATATCATAAAAATAGAATGAACAAAGTAACAATTTACCACATAATATATATGCACATTACACATGCAAGTTATATGAAGTTATTTAATAGAATGGAAAAGCGCTGTATAAATAAAGACAAGCTATTTTAAATAATGTAGAGATAGTCTAATCCTGAAAGTACCATACATCATCCGTCCTCCTCAACAGAAGTGGGCCCTTGCTCCACCTTTGGACTAGGACTAGATTCATCACAAAATTACTATCAAATGACTCAAAACTCAATTCTTCATTGATGAAAAAAGAATTTACATAAAAACTAAAACATGCTCTATTTTTTTGCTCAATAAAACAACTAATTGCTATGAACTTTGCATTATTAACTATTGACAATTATTCTTCTTTAGAGTTGGTTGATTATATTTATACTTATAGACTCGCTAACCTTCAAAGATCAAAATTCCTAACAAAATACAAATTCTTTTATGACAATCTCTTAAGATTCTGGTCATTGTGCCTATCCTTATGCTAATGCATGACATAATTTATTCCTACAAGGACTCTGTTGATGGTGTTTTTAGCATGCAACAACGCAGGTAAGATATGAGGGTATCTCACCTCTCTTCAAAGGTATCCTACCCTAGATAGGACTGCCCCAAGGTTTATACAGCTAGGTCTTAGCTTGCAGGAATAACTTCAGTGGAATGTATCAGCTATACCAACTAAGGGGACTTACATGTAATGATAGGGTTTGATGAAATTATGACAGCAATGTGAATGTAGAAACCCTAGGTGATGCAGACTGTGAAGTCTAAAATTTATCAGCAGATAATCAATGTAATGTTGCTCAAACCCTAAATCTACCAAACTTTATGTAAATAATTTGCAAAAGGAAAGGGAAGAGAAAGAAGGGATAAGAGATTCTATAGACAATTGTAGAAATGATCAACACACAGATAGACAGATTCCCAACAATAAACAAATCTTTGCTTAACCAAGCAGCCCACAATGCTACAAAGATTGTGCGATCTTATGAGGAAACGTAATGATTTTCAAACTATGGAGGATTCATTCAACACCTAATTCCTAGTGCAGCTCAATGAAGTTACACAATCAAACTTATCTCATAAAATATGCCTAGACTAACCATGCACAATGACATACAATCAACAAGCCATTAATGGTATGAACATGAAATCCATCAAATATCTGAAGAATTAACCACGACAACAACTAAATAACTAATTGGAAAGATGAAGAGGAACCATGATAACCATATCCAACCAATAAAATGAACTCATATGGTAGAGGCAAATGAAATTCTATTTGTATTGATTCAGAAAAAATGGTAGAGTTTCAACAATCCTTTCTTTAGTGCTTTCTCATAACCTTTACAATGAGAGATGCTGCCTTTATATAGAGAGGCAAGCATACCGAGTTTTTCAATGGACGGTGAGGATCAATCCAACACCAATGGTCTAGATTACATGGCATTTAATTTGGTCGGTGGGTAGTTATAATCTCAAATTTGCATTTGTCTTGTAGGAAAAAGATAAAATTACAACTTTTTAGCTCATGAGAACAAGACAAAATAGCAACTTTTTGAGTTGTCTAATGGGACAAATGAATTTTCCAATGTGTTGACAAGTCAAGAAGAGTATGTGGCACATTTTTGATGAAGATATATCCAACTAGATGCTAGCTAGATCAACATTGCATGACTAGATGACTAGGACAGTTGTAGACAGCTAGGAACAAGTCCTGGACATTCAACATGATCTGCATGAACAACAGTGATGTGGGCATGATTTTTAGTGTCTTCAAGCTCCTGGGACTTATTTCCATCATCTTGGACATCATACTGACTTCCTCTTGCATGTGCAACATCAATTTGGTTGATAAAATGAAGATTCTACATATTCAGGTCAACACTGCACCTTTGACTTTGCATCCCTCCAAAATAGCCCCAGTTAGCTCATTTGTCCTCTTAGACCTGCAATTCACAATGTCAAGCATCAATTTCATCATAAAAAATCATTTTCCATCAATTTAAATCAAGATATGTCCATTTGCATCCATGAATCAGTCCGGAACAACTCAATGTCAATGTTGTCTCCTTATGAACAACTCCACAAATCCAGTGATTTTCACATGATTTTTTGAGTTTTTTACCATTTTCAAGTACCCATTTGGCCAATATAACAATAAGGGAGGTTTTTGTGGCCATTAGGATCCATTTGGAGACATTTGTTTCATGTTTTTATAGCCTTTTTTACAAAAAAGTGGGATTTTGGGGGGTACTGGACATTCAGGTGCAGTGGCATTAATTGATGCAAAACATGCTCAAAATCCAACCTAAAATGCTAAAAATGCTCATCATGATGTAACAAATGTATGTGCAATTCAAATCCACCATTAAAATCCAGTTTGCACCTTGAAAAAATTAGTTTTTTAGGCCAAATTGGCAAAAAGCGAGGATTTTGAGGGTCATTGGACATATCCCGTAGAGGTCATTTTCAACGCTAAGTTCACTTGAATGCCTTGGCGGAGATTTCATAGGTTACTGGACAAGCGGGGTTTTAAGGCTCTACCGGATAAATCATGTTGCAATTAATTTTAGTGCAAACCCCTTTCAATATCTCTGGCGGAACTTTTGCATTCAACCGGATCGGCGCAGAAATTGACCTCTGCCAGACATATCCGGTTGAGGTCCTTTTTAGCGCAAATCTTGTGCAATGTATTTTTAGCGCTAACTTCATTGACGAAGATTTTTGCCTCAAGTGGATTGCAGGGGTTTTGGGTGCCGATGGACATGTCCTGTGAGTGCAATTTTTAGCGCTATCTTGTTGGAGTGATTTTTAGCGCTAAGTGTGCAAAAGGGGGCCCAACGTTGATATCCAGTGACACTGGATATTAGCGCAATATGCAGTAAGAGTCATTTTTTTTGCCAGATTTTGGAAAAGCCTTGATGACAGTATATTTAAAAATATATTTAAGTATATACTTTAAATATTTTGAAATATACTGTCAGGAAGTTTGAGATAGGTCCCAGATCCATGTGATTTAACATGTAGATTCTAGATTTTTGAGGAAACACCAGATTTCAGACTTACTCAAAATTTTAGGGTTTCAGGACATCATACTTAGCCAATTTCAGGGTATCAGGAGCATGTGTCAGGGTGAAGGCTTATGGACCCCTTAGTGGACTTTTGTAAAATTTGACATGTTTTTGCAACTCTAAGACATGAAAACTAGGAATTTTGACATGACACAACCTGCAGAAGCAGTTTCAAAGACAATATCTAGTGACACTAGATTTTGACACAAAATGCAGTAACACCCAAATTTCAGCACAAAAGGCAACAAATAGCTACAAACCTAATCAAGACTCCTCCAAATCAATCATGAAAGGCATCAAATGACTCCAAACATACCAGATACTCATATTTGATGAAAATCCTTCATTCTAAGCACAATTTCACTCTCATCATCATAAGGAAGAAAGGTTGAGACTCTAAGCCAAAGCCAAAAAGGGGGGGGGCTCCATTTGATAAAATGGGGTGTGCAAGGCACAACAAATGATGACTCTACTGGGAAAATGCTTCAGAGCATTTCTAAGATAAACGACAGTTTCGAACCCAGAATCTCTGTGTTTCCTACTTATCAAACTAGACAACATGATACAATATCACAGAAGTAGAGATCACTAACTCAGTACAACTATCCATATCCCAAAAGTCTAAGTGTGTGCAGTTGCATTCATTTCCATCCTTCTTCATCCAAGATCATGAAGGCTTACTTGCATTAAGCTACGTAAAGATACACACCTTTTGGACTACCTTGGACATTGCCCTGCTGCCAACAAGCATCTATAGCCCTAATAGAGTTGTCTCTATGATTCCCTCAAGCATTGCTCTACTACCCATTAGGCGTCCATAGCCCCTGATAGAGTTACTTGAATCCTCCAGCTGATTAAACATTTTATAAGGAAATTAGGAAGTATTGATTTAGCAGAGTATCATTTGATAATGCATTGAGCCTAGCTCTTGATATGAGTACTAAAAGCACCGCATACCCTTGCAGCACATGATAAATATCACATGGGCTACGAATTGGTTCAACTTCGTTGGGCTAGGAATCATAGTGGCGGCAAAGATGAGCCTATAGATTTTTTACTTAACCTAAGATCACCATGAATCCCTTGGAAGCTTCAGAATTATTTAAAGATGTGAGAGATATATGACTAGAAAATACTTCAAGTGACCCAAACTAATGACTCTTTTCCTGTGAATAAGCATCATACCATCTAAGAGTAACAATAGAACCCACAGGAAGACCTGCGTGAAAAAATAAGGTTTCTCAAAGAAACCTCTAGATTACTTACCCAAAGAGAACCCTTTGCAGGATGGCACAACTGCCACCATGTTTGAGAAATGGAGATGTAGGAGTACAATTAACACTGAGAGGGGGGTGAATCAGTGTTAATATAATAATTCAATTTTCCCACCTTTTACAAATTGTCAATGAACTTTATTATGAACTGAGATCAAAAATTAACTTCACAATCGTCAAATTGTTAAACACCAATTATTAATGCAGAGAAACAACACAAGAAGTTTAACTCAAAGATATATCGAGTGGAAAACCCTCCAGGGGTAGAAAAGCCACTCAAACTACCTCACTGGCTTAAATGAAAAACTTCAAGTTTACACATGTCTCACTGACATATATAGAGGTCTCACTGACCACAAGCCTCATTGGCATAGGAAGGTCTCACTAGGGTAAGTGCAAGAAGTTGGGTCCACATAGAGGGGAAGTCGCGGACAAAAAAAGAATCCCGACAGAAACGGGTACCCGTTTTAAAAGAAACGGGTGCTCGAGCCTAAATGGGTACACGCTTAGGAATGGGTACCCATTTAGGAACGGGTACCCGTTTCTATATAGATATTTAAATTTGAAAAAAATTGTGCGTGCTTTTTTGTTCCACACAAAAGGAACAAGTACCCATTTTAGAATGGCTACCCATTCCTAAAAGCTTAGGCTTGGGAAAGGCATGGTAAGCTAGCCCCTTGCCTTGGACCTACAAGTTTTTTCTAAGTATAGAACAAGAGAAAAGACTGAGTTTACCTATATGACTGATGATATTTTTTTCTAAATTTTTTAATGAAATTAAAACCCATTACAGATAATAGTGTAAATTTTTTAAATATGTAATTTTTTTTTATTGGACTTATTTTTCTATTTATTATTTAATTTATGAGCAAACTGGTCCAAAAACGTGAAATGACAGGTGTTTGTATTTTTTTAATAACTTTTATTTTTTAATATTTTTTTGAAAAAAAAATTATGTCATCAATCTACACATTATTCTTTACACAATGAAAAAAAAAATCATTTTATGACTAGTTTTGCTCAAATTATATTGGCCATACATGAGGGTTTTTGAAAACAATAATTAGGGCCAATAAAAAAATTAATAAAAAAAAATATTTGGAAAAAAATTATAAAAAAATATCCTCATCAAACTTTACTGTACTACACATCTTTCCCCAAAAGGATTTAGAAAAATACTTTTATTTAGGTCAAATTATGTTGGTCGTACATGTGCGTGGTATGGTAAAAAAAATGACTTTTAAACAATAGTTTTTAAAAATACCTATTGAAAATCAATTTGTGTCATCTGGGTATTAAAATAAATTACATATTTGGAAACTAGACTCCGAGTACTACATTTCATATTACTAACTTTTTTTAAGATTTAATCTTTAAGTGCCTCAAATATTCAGGTCAAATGTGACGAATTCTAAAAATCAGGGAAAACACTTCCACTTTTTGGCCAAAAAGTGGACCCAACTTCTTGCACTAACCCACTAACCAATTCAATTGTCCTCATCAAAATAATGTGCAAGACATGATTGCTTCTCAATCTGATTTGCACTATTCAAGATCTGTCATCTCTAAGCACACTCAAACCAATCTGCATACTAGTCTCATTATCTTTGTTCAATCAATTCACAATTCATTCATCTGATTATATCTACATAACAATTCACCTGATACACCATCATTGTCTTCAAAGTTCAATCTAAAAATATGTTGCTACAAGGAGATTATCATTTCTGCATTATGGTCCTCACATCAACTCTCTTCAGCTCAATTTTCACTCTCCAATAAACATCTGATGATCTTGTCATTCTCTATATTTACCCCTGCAAAACATGATCTCATACATACAAAAATCATCTATATCTTCTCAAGGATGTCTTCAATTCACTCACAATTTTTTTCTTCAATTCTGCATTTTGTCCACACAAAAAATCACACCCACAATGCACCTGCAAAACCAATATATAAAAAATACAAAATGCCTTTTCACTTTCTTCTTCTTCTTCATAAATTCAATATGCAATAATAATATCTTCAAGAATTAAATCAGATTGATATGAAATAATTTATTTCATCTTCAAATTCCCTTTTTCTCTTATCCATTCATCTTCACTTGCAAAAAACATTTTCATCTTTTCTATAAAAATATTTCTCTCTCCAACTCTTCAATCACAATCAATCTGCCCTTGCAAAAATATCATATGCAAAATAAAGACTTCAAAGATTTGCCCCTGTGAGAAAAAAATCTCTCTAGAAATCTTTAATCTATTCATCTCTTCATATTCCTGCAGGAATAAAAAATATGCAAATATATTTTCCTTCTTAAACATGTCATTTTTGTCTTTTAAAAAAACTCCTCAATTTCTTCTCTACATATTCCTGCAACCTTATATTATCTTCAATAAAATCATAAAATCAATTCATCCTCATTTAACTTCATTTTCCACCAGAGAGGATTATTTTATCTTCAATAAAATCATAAAATCAATTCATCCTCATTTAACTTCATTTTCCACTAGAGAGGATTTGAAGAAAGGAATAAAATCTTCCTTAAAAAGAAAATCATCTTTTTGTGCCAAAATAATCTCCATAAAAATTTGCCTTGAAAAAACTCACACATATTCCTAAAAAATCTTATAAAAAAACACTTAACTTGATGTCATCTCTTGGGGTCGTTAAATTAGAAGGTAAAAACAATTTCTAATTTAAAAAAGACTTATCACCACAAAAGTCATTTAAATAAGGCTTTTAGAGACCGATGACTACAAAAAGGCCTATCAAAAAAGGTAAAGAGGCCGATCAAAAGTTTCTAATATAAAAAAAATAACTAAAGCTTTCTCCCCTTAAATATGCATCGACCTCAGTATTTAATGCTTTTTTTTCTAAGCCAAAAAAAAAACTTTCCATTTAAAATTTGTGCCCAAGCACATCATGTGGAGACCGCTTCTAATGATAATATTTAGACAAGAGGGCCGGTGGGAGAATGTCTTGAAGACACTTAAGCAAGTCAACTTAAGTGATTTTACCCAATACCACAGGTCAAATGAAAAATTTAACAAAAAGGTAATAACTAATATGGCGGGCATATTAGAGCTTTAAATGATATGCAATATATGATGTGACTTAAGGTTTTATTGATTTAAACCTTATAATATAAACCCCAACTCTGTGATAACCAACAGTGATAACTCTGCATCACAAAAGACACCAGCAACCTCTTGTATCTGCCATTAATAAACATTAATGTCTTTGTCATAAACAATAACCAGATGAAGATCATTAACTACTACCTCCTGTGGACATTAACAACCAAAATGATCATCAACTGATCAATGAACATGAATGACTCCTTCTATGCACCTACAACTGAACAAGATGAAGACATACATCCATACAACATTACTCCTCCAAAGTAGCATATGACTTGAGATCCTGAAGCTCCATATGATCATAACACAATCCCTTAATGAACTGAGGTCCTTTAAATGCTGAGCATAAAAGAACCAAACCAATACCAACTGAGATCTTCTTTGAGGTCTTCTTGAACCAACATTGAACAACATCCTGATACTGATCTAAACAAGAAGACACTATCCCTTTTTGACATCAATGACAACTTGACACCATCAGGAGAACCCTGGCAAGGCAAGCGTAGAAAGCAAAAGCAAATCAAGCAAAGCAACTAACCTAAGAAAAGAAAACTAACAACCAAAGCAAAGAAATCAGAAAGCAACAACTAACAATTAACAACTAACAACTAAAGAAAACAAAAAAGATAGAAAGCAGAAACTAAACTAAAACAACAAACTACTGACTAGAACCTAACTAAAAACAAGCAGAACTATGTACAAAAACTTTGGACATCAAGTATTTACACTTCCCCGTGATTTATTTCTCAGGACATGCAGGAGTAACAAGGTACAGGTGAATGTCCTAAGTCTGGCAAATTCATCTTTATACTCTGAAAAGTAAGGTATGGGCAGGTTGGGTTCATGTTCAGGGTACTAGTCACATAAGATCAGCAATTGGGGTAATTCATTAGGGTCATGATCAATCCAGATGCAAGTTGTCTTACCTAAATCACCATAATCAAATTGATAATTGTTGAAATTGAGTGAAGAGAGGAGAGATACAACCTGATTTGCTCGACCATTAGGCAGAAGTGTAAACTCATCACCTTGTTGCGTCATACTATCAACTTTCTCATCTTTAGGAGGTCTCAGTTCATGGTGAATCATGTCTTGTACATCAGATACCTCTAGATCACTGAATGCTACAACAATCTCCTAGGCAAACAGAAAGTCTCGACAGCTCTGTTCAGGATGTGGATGAATTTTACATGAATTAGCCAAAGCAAACTCTAACGTGCGTGGTGAATTCCCATGCAATATCATATCCTTTCTCATTGTTGATACTAATTCAATGATGTGCTCAAGTGATTGGCATGAAAAAACTTCCAAGCCATCGCTTTGCATGACTGTTTGATTTTTATTCTCAGATTGTATACTTATGTTCCCCTTTTTTGTTAGTAGGTTAGCATCATCCAAGCAAGAATCTTCTTTATTGCAGGTGTGAACAGGATCAACAATTGGGACATATGCCATACTTGAATCTAGCTCATCAACATCAATCACATGTTCTAAAAAAACTTCCTCTGCATCGATTGACAACCTTCCTGTCTAGACTGTCCATCCTTTGTCTGCAGCAACAACAAGGTTTATTTCTTCTTTGACTGGATCCTTAATGTCAATGTCCCTTGAAATGATGTATCATCTTGTTCTTCTTCATTTGACTCATCTGGAGACTCTTCTGTAGCAATTGTATCATCTTGATATGACTGATCATGTTGATATACTGGGTTGATCCAGTTAAGAACTTAATCACTTTTCTCTAGATAATCTGACCGTGGCTCAGTTATGTCAGCTGAAACAACTTCCTGCATCTCTGTCAATGATTTTTCTTCATTAGGAGGATTGATCTCTTCTTGTTCTTGCACATTTCTGATCTAATCAAGCTGTTGTTCACACTCAAAACTATCCACCAATTGAAATGGATTGTTGTTCTCTACCTCTGCATCAACAAAATTAGGTTTAGAACTTGATGTCTGTGAAGCATTTGGTTGCTGATTTGCATCCTCAACATGACTATTCACCCAATCTGATTCATTAATCCTCTTATCGACATCCTCAGTAGCAGGAATGTGGTCTTGTACATTGCTCCTTTCATTGTCCTGTGACTGAAAATTAGATTTTAACCAAGCTGAGACAACATATTCTGTGACCGATTGAACTTGCTGGTTTTGGTTGGAGAAGAACTAATGAGGAAGCATGCTTTCCTTTGTGTGTGCATGAGACAGTTCAACAAGTGGGCCTTCAATGTCTTCCATCCAATGCTTCTTTTCAGTCTTATATACTTCTGAGTAAGGGAATTCCCCATGTAGAGCCCTATCCAGCCTTCGAATGAAGGTCTGACAATCAATCTCAGTATGTCGGTCTGTGGCATGGATCCTGCATTCCTTAGATGAAGCTATATCACACAATGTCAATGGAGACCAATGCTTTGCTATGTTTTTGTCCATTGCCTCCTTCCAAAGTGATAAATATTCATGACTAGGAAGCTCAAACAACTTAAAGAGAGACCTCCAAGGTAGGTATGACAGACTACCCATTCTTTTGACACTCAAACCTTTGAAAGCTTACATTGAAAAGTTCTTGCCCTCCTAGCACCAATTTTGTTGATGGTGTTTTTAGCACGCAGCAACGCAGGTAAGATATGAGGGTATCTCACCTCTCTTCAAAGGTATCCTATCTTAGATAGGACTGCCCCAAGGTTTATACAGCTAGGTCTTAGCTTGCAGGAATAACTTCAGTGGAATGTATCAGCTATACCAACTAAGGGGACTTACATGTAATGATAGGGTTTGATGAAATTATGACAGAAATGTGAATGCAGAAACCCTAGGTGATGCAGACTGTGAAGTCTGAAATTTATTAGCAGATAATCAATGTAATGTTGCTCAAACCCTAAATCTACCAAATTTTATGTAAATAAAATGCAAAAGGAAAGGGAAGAGATAGAAGGGATAAGAGATCTTATAGAAAATTACAGAAATGATCAACACACAGATAGACAAATTCCCAACAATAAACAAATCTCTGCTTAACCAGGCAGCCCACAATGCTACAGAGACTGTGCAATCTTCTGAGGAAATGTAATGATTTTCAAACTGTGGAGGGTTCATTCAACACCCAATTCCTGGCGCAGCTCAATGAAATCACACAATAAAACTTATCTCATAAAATATGCCCATACTAACGATGTACAATGACATACAATCAGCAAGCCATTAATGGTATGGATAGGAAATCCATCAAATATCTAAAGAATTAACCACAACTACAACTGAATAACTAATTGGAAAGATGAAGAGGAACCATGATAACCATATCCAACCAATAAAATGAACTCATATGGCAGAGGCAAATGAAATTGTGTTTGTATTGATTCAAAAAAGTGGCAGAGTTTCAACAATCCTTTCTTTAGTGCTTCCTCATAACCTTTACAATGAGAGATGCTGCCTTTATATAGAGAGGCAAGCATACTGAGTTTTTCAATGGATGGTGAGGATCAAACCAACACCAATGGTCTAGATTACATGGCATTTAATTTAGTTGGTGGTAGTTACAATCTTGGATTTGCTTTTGTCTTGTAGGAAAACGACAAAATTACAATTTTTTAGCTCATTGGAACAAGACAAAATAGCAACTTTTTGAGTTGTCTAATGGGACAAATGACTTTTCCAATGTGTTGACAAGTCAAGAAGAGTATGTGGCATGTTTTTGACGAAGATATATCCAACTGGATGCTAGCTAGATCAACATTGCATGACTAGATGACTGGGACAGTTGTAGACAATTATGAACAAGTCCTGGACATTCAACAGGATCTGCAGGAACAACAGTGATGTGGGCATGATTTTTAGTGTCTTCAAGCTCCTGGGACTTATTTCCATCATCTTGGACATCATACTGACTTCCTCTTGCATCTGCAGTAGCAATTTGGTTGAGAAAATGAAGATTCTACATATTTAGGTCAGCACTGCACCTTTGAGTTTGCATCCCTCCAAAATAGCCCCAGTTAGCTCATTTGTCCTCTCAGACCTACAATTCACAATGCCAAGCATCAATTTCATCATAAAAAATTATTTTCCATCAATTTAAATCAAGATATATCCATTTGCAGCCACAGATTAGTCTGGAACAACTCAATGTCAATGTTGTTTCCTTATGAATGACTCCACAAATCCAGTGATTTTCACATGATTTTCTGAGTTTTTTACCATTTTCAAGTACCCATTTGTCCAATATAATGATTTGGGAGGTTTTTGTGGCCATTAGGATCCATTTGGAGACATTTGTTTCATGTTTTTATAGCCTTTTTACAAAAAGCGGGATTTTGAGGGGGTACTGGACATTCAGGTGCAGTGGCATTAATTGATGTAAAACATGCTCAAAATCCACCCTAAAATGCTAAAAATGCTCATCATGATGTAATAAATGGATGTGCAATTCAAATCCACCATTAAAATCCAATTTGCACCTTGAAAAAATCTGTTTTAGGCCAAATTGGCAAAAAGCGGGGATTTTGAGGGTCACTGGACATATCCCGTAGAGGTCATTTTCAGTGCTAAGTTCACTTGAATGCCTTGGCGGGGATTTTATGGGTTACTGGACAAGCGGGGTTTTAAGGCTCTACCGGATAAATCATGTTGCAGTTAATTTTAGTGCAGACCCCTTTCAATACCTCTGGCAGAACTTTTGCCTTCAACCGGATCGACGCGGAAATTAACCTCTACTGGACATATCCGGTTGAGGCCCTTTTTAGCGCAAATCCTGTGCAATGTATTTTTAGCACTAACTTTATCTGTGGGGATTTTTGCTTCAAGTGGATTGTGGGGGTTTTGGGTGTCGATGGACATGTCCTATGAGCGCGATTTTTAGCGCTATCCTGTTGGAGTGATTTTTAGCACTAAGTGTGCAAAAGGGGGTCCAATGTTGATATCTAGTGACACTGGATATTAGCACAATATGCCGTAAGAGTCATTTTTCTGCCAGATTTTGGAAAACCATGGCTGACAATATATTTAAAAATATATTTAAGTATATACTTTAAATATTTTGAAATATACTGTCAAGATGTTTGAGATAGGTCCCGGATCCATGTGATTTAACATGCAGATTCTAGATTTTTGAGGATCCACCAGATTTCAGACTTAGTCAAATTTTCAGGGTTTCAAGACATTAGACTTAGCGAATTTCAAGGTATCAGGAGCATGTGTCAAGGTGAAGGCTTATGGACCCCTTAGTGGACTATTGTGAAATTTGACATGTTTTTGCAACTCTAAGACATGAAAACTAGGAATTTTGACATGACACACCCTGCAAAAGCAGTTTCAAAGACAATATCCAGTGAGACTGGATTTTGACAAAAAATGCAATAACACCCAAATTTCAGCACAAAAGGCAACAAATGGCTACAAACCTAATCAAGACTCCTCCAAATCAATCATGAAAGGCATCAAATGACTCCAAACATACCAGATGCTCATATTTGAAGCAAATCCTTCATTCTAAGCACAATTTCACTCTCATCATCATAAGGAAGAAAGGTTGAGACTCTAAGCCAAAGCAAAAAAAGGGGGTCTCCATTTGATAAAATGGGGCGTGTGTGCAAGGCACAACAAACTCCTAATTAGATACAATAATTCATCCAAAGATGATTTTATTACAACAAGGATTCTTATTGAAACACTATTGTGCATCCCATCAAACATAGGAGGACACTACACACATATTTACAATTTTACATTCACATGTTCATAATTATTTTATGTTTCCTATCTGAAACTTTTACATGCTAAATATACTCTAAAGATGAAGTATTATGACAATCTTGTACCTATGGAATCTTGCTTCACCCAAAAAATGTTGAAAAATTGGCTTGCTAAAAACTCTGACATTGCTTGCAGAATAATCAAGAGCTTCCTAAAATAATCTGGAGCTAGCCTTGTATGGTTGCTTTAGAGCTAGGAAATTTAGAGCTATAACCTTAGATTTATAGCTTTAGATCTATAATATCTGAACTATAACTTTGGAGCCATGTCTTCAGAGTTATATCTTTGGAGCTATATCATTCAAGAGCCTAACTTGTATCAACATCCAAATATTTAAAATGCTCTTAAGTATACGAAATTCATTTCTTTTGAACAAAGAAAATGTTAGAACATATTAGCATTCAAGAACTAATGACTCCCAAAAAACCAAATATATATCCTAAGCAAGTTATAAATCCTTAAATTATTCCTAAATCCACTTTAAAGCTCAAGATAGAGAGAAAAACTAAGTTACTTTTAGACTCTAGATGGGACAATTTGTGGCCCCATCAATATGTTGGTTAAGGTTGAGTCTTCAAAAAAGGATTCAAAGATATCCTAGGTGAGGTACTCCAATGGGAGTGGGTCGATGAAAAAAATAAGTCATTTAACTAGAAACCAAATATTAATGTCGATGTTAACATGAGTCATTAAATTATCTTTTCTCTCTATCTTAAGCAAGTTATAAATCTTTAAATTACTCCTAAATCCACTTTAAAGCTTAAGATAGAGAGAAAAAATAAGTTACTTTTAGACTCTAGATGGGACAATTTGTGGCCTCATAAATATGTTGCTTAGGGTTGAGTCTTCAAAAAGGGGGTTTGAAGATACCCTAGGTGAGGTACTCCAATGGGAGTCGGCCGATGAAAAAATAAGTTGTTTAACTAGAGACCAAATGATAATGTCGATGTTAACATGAATCATTGAATTATTAAATATATACATTTGACACATTTCGTTTAGAGGTATTAAGAATAACAAGGCATTATGTGGTCTACCAAATTTAATAACTCATTTCTATTATAATATTTATCATTAATACACTAAAAATTATTATCATATTTGGATCCCTTCTAATTCGGCTAAAGAAATGGACTATTTAAAGTCGGAAAGTGGATTTTGTGTGGAGGAACCGCGGTTGTTTTTTTGGCTGAACAATCAAAAGTTTTGAACAACTTTTCACATGCTCTATCAAAGGAGTTTTTGGGGATTCGGCAGTTTCGATTGAGGTTTCTTCCTTTTCTATCGGAGAAGGAGATGATCAGTTTGGCTCACAGAGTCCGAGGGACTGTGTAGTGGAGAAAATAGTTGATTTGGGTTTGCCTTCAAAGCTGATTCTCAGTTATCGGATAAAGAGGTTTTGGCGCTTCAGATTAGAAGTAGAGGAAGATGAATAATTGTCCACAGAAATTTTAACCATCCTGGATTAGAGAAAATGGAAGCAATTTATTCTGGTAAACAATTTCTTATTGGTAAGCTTTTGTAAAGGTGCAGCACATGGGACTAAGCACATGGGACTAAGGAAGGGGTTTTATGGAAGGGAATAAATTAGAAATTTTCCTCTAAATTAGGAGTAGTTATTTTTTAGGTGGTTGATTTTGCGTGGGGAAATTTTTTGGAGGGAAAATTTTTTATTTGATGATTTTTAATCTTTTTATTTGTAGGTCTTAAAAAATCTCTGCTAAATCAATTAGCATTAAATTAAAAACCTCATGAGACCACCAGCTTCCATAAATTTCCTAGCTTAAAGTTTTGAGCCTACTTGCAACTATAAAATTCATGGAACCGCTTGGTCTAAAATGCTCCTAAAAAATTTCAGCAACACTGCTGAGATAATTTGGGAAGCCCCCCTCCTGGGACCGCAGTCTAAGACACCTATTTTAAATTTGTTGTGGGTATGTATTGATCAAGGTGTAAAATGAAGCAATTTTCAATCACAATTTCAAAGTAATTGTGGAATTGGAAGTTGTCAACCATATCATTATAATTTTCATGTGATATTGTGATGTTGAGGCATCTCTAAGGACTCCTAAGTAACTTGCATTGTTTTTAAATTTGTTGTAGGTAAGTGTATTGATGGAGGTGTAAAATGAGGCAATTTTGTTGTCAACAGTATCATTATAATTTCCATGCCATATTGTGATGTTGAAGGACAATTTTCTATCACAATTTCAAAGTAATCACAATAAAATTAGAAGTTATCAACCATATCATTATAATTTTCCATGTGATATTGTGTTGAGTGTCCTAATTAACCTGCATTGTTTTTAAGTGAAAAGTCATTTTTAAGGTTTGAAGTTCCACTAAAGTGTATTTACCCATGTACCACTGGTTGTTAGCAATGACCTGTTTGGTCATCCTATATACCCCCATACCCGGAGGATATATTGGACATCCATAAAAAAGGAATTTAATTAACTCTTAATTATCTTAATGATATGATTAATTAATGTTTAGGATGACCACTGATTAGCTACTTATAAGGATAATTGTGTAAATATTGTTAACGCATGATAAGCCAGTTATTAATATAAACAAGTTAGTGAAATGTGAAGTCATAAATTAATATTGTGTGGAATCGAAGGCAATAACATAATACATTTCATTAATAAGCCATGGGCTTGCATGGATAAGAAAGGAAAGGTAGAATGTTGGGAAGAGACAATTTTTTTTCAAAACCCATTAAAGACGGTATGGCCTGCATTTGCTACCATTAAAATGGGCAAGACGGGTAATTTGGGCCGGGAAGGATCGAGGTGGAGAAGGGAAGACAGTCGCGTGGAGAGGGCAGAATTTTTTTATGGCTGCTTAAACATGGTACATGAAAGGAGGCAGGGGTTACATGAGAAAAGAGGGGATTTTTTTGTTAGTCCTCCCATGTTTTTGAATGGGGATGGGTAATGACATTCAGTCTACTTGAATGGGACCCCAAAATTGCTACATCTCATCTTCTAGGGCACTACCACTGTGTTTTTACCTCTCATTGTTCAACATATTTGGGGGATTGTCCTTCATTTTGAAGCGGTATTATGTAGCATATCTTTTCTGGGACTCCAAGAATGTGTACAAAGAATTTCTCTATGGGTCCCATAGACTGTTTGATCTGGTGGACGTCATTAAAAAAGTTTCATTTCATTTTCTTCCCAATGCTTTTATCACTATCTCTTTTCCCTCAAGGACCACCATAGTTGTGGGTATATCTTCCTTCTTGGGCACCAGAAGTTAATTAAAGGTCCACCCTTTGGGGGCACCCAAAATGAATGGTATAATCACTCCCTAGTGTGCACTATGAATTGGAACTCCAAACTGATTTAGATACCTGGAAATTTGATGAGAAATGGACAATAAGTGGGAGCCAATTATTTTGTAACAGCAGCTATTACAACTGCAAATGTTGTTCATGGAGGTTAAATGTTCTTTTTAAAAAAAAAAATTGCAGCAATGTTCTTCTTTACCATTTTTTTTTGTCTGGTTCTTCATTATATAACGGTGTTTAAAATTTGTTTATAGTATGTCTATAATATTATCTAGATGCTAACTATTGAATGAATGGTTTCGTTTGCTAAACTGCAATTTAATTGGATGATATTTGTCAAAACTGCAATTTAATTCGATGATATTTGCCAAAACTTATGTTCATGCCAATAAACACACTTTGACCTTATATTAACATAGAGATGCTTTAGTACGATTTGATGTATTTCAATAATTTACTGAGTGAATGGTTTTGTTTGCTAAACAACAGTCTAATTATATGATTTTTGCACAAACATATTGTTGTTCTAATAAACAATAACACTTCTCTAAAACTTAGAGATAGTGATCTGGTGTAATTTGGTTGTATCTCAGTAATTTCTACATTCTTCTAGTCAGGAAATTTGGGTATCATGTAAACCATTTTGGTATCAGGAGATTTCTCATGAAGATCTACATTTTAATGGTCACATGTTCTTTAATGATATTTTTTTAATACAATCGAATTATCTTAGCCAATTAAAAGGGGGCTGCGGTTAGCTCTATTTATTATGCCAGAGGCCTTCTACAATCACAACAGGAGTGGAGTTGAAGAGTTGAAAGATTCCAAGATTCCGTGTAATTTTATAAATTCCAATCTAAAAACAAAAAAAATAAGATTTATATGCATGAGATTATTAAGATAGAGGATCATAATGAAATGCCACAATAAATACACCTAACACCACTCTCAAAGATATTTTTGCTATTTTAAACTAAAATGCAAATATTTTAGCTGCCAATAATTTATAAATGCCAAGAATAAGAAATATATTTAATAAATGCCAAAAATAAGAAATATATTTAATGGTAATTTATAAAAAAAATAAAAATAAAAAAATTGGAAAATATCTCTAAGCGTACTGTAGATATATTTTTTTAAATATAAATAAAGAATGTTGATTTCCATTCTGCAAGCTTTGAGTCTATTTACTCCAATGACTTTTGTTGTTTAAGAGACTCCAACAAGTGTACATTATAAGCTAAAATGTGACATTTTTCATCTAAAGAACATGATGCTACTATTTGATTGCCAATGTTGAAGGGCTAGTATGGACCGCTTACCATTATATACATATACTGGGAAGAGGATTTGTAAGCCCAGTAGCTAGTCATTATATGCACATTATAGTTTGAGTACTTTACAAAAACCTTTAAGAATCTTTAATCACTAGAAGTCAAGTCTTGAAGCTGGCATATTCCCTTTTACTATTAAACATGATCCAAAGCATTATCTTGCTCATATGTCAGTGGAACTTATGTCACCATATTAAAGCTTGAATTTCTGCTATACATTGTATGTGTTAACAATGCAGTCCCTTTTAGCTTTTGGCTATACAGAACTTCCTGATGGCTTGGAACTTGAGGGTATAAACTTTGTGCCTTGTTTTGAATTATGACCAACTGTGGCAGTTTTCTATGATAAAGATCATCATAGTTCTTTAGCAATACATAATGATGTTACTATCATCATTTTATGAAAACTTCAATTGGCAATAGTAATTTTGAGATCACACCCTACTAAATGAAATCATGGCATAGTATAATAATTAATTTATGCATGTCACCATTGCATATTATCACTGTAAGATGGTTGGGTTATACGATGGACGGACTTTTTGTGGGTATGATCTTTGGGTGTTTTATAAGGCATGATCTGTTGCATTGTCTTTTTATTAGATTGACACTACTCAATGCAATCACTATAACCATTTTGTCTAATATTTAGTCATGATAACAACTTTTTAGTATTAACTATAAATGTAGAAACTATGGGTCAATAATCAATAGCACTTTACATTATCAATGTACAAACATGGACAAATGATTAATTCTATAGTTGAACTGTCTAATCCTTATGAGCCAGAGCAAGGGAATCTCAAATGAGTTACAGGGAGTGTATTTAGCATTCAAGACTTTTATTCTAAATTTGTATATAAAGTGTTAAGTTGCCTTTATGAAACATTGTTGTAGTTGGTTGATCCTATTGTTCCTTGAGAGCTCTTGTGTATAAAATTAGAACTACATTGTGTGTATTCTAGATTGTGATGTAAATGGTTTCACCTCAATTGGATGTGCTGATTTTTTGTATGCATGATAGGTGTACCTTAGATTTTTATATAGAATGTTGAGTTGTCTTTGTGAAACATGGTAATAGTTGGTTGACCCTATTGTTTATGCTATATGTTTCTTGAGAGTTATTATATGTCAAATCAGATCTACATTGTGTGTATTCTAGACTATCATGTAAATAGTCTCACCTCAATTGGCTATATTGATTTTTCGTATGCATGATAGGTGTACCTTAGATTATGTGAAAATTGAGTCAGAATTACTCTGTCTATTTGGCAAAAGAGATTTCTTTTGCATAAGTATGATGAAGATATTTTGACTAGTGTTGCCTTAATTGTTCAAGCTAGTTCTGGGTTTTGTCCTCCTTTGTCTTAGCTTTTTGAAACATTTAAAGTTTTGAATTCTATGGAAAAATGAAAAAGTTATGACAATTTTACGACTACCTAATAATTATGTTTTAAACTACTAATTCTTGTTGGTGATATTCTTATTGTTTTGTTGTCTAGAGTTTATCCTTGTTTTTCATAAGATGACCATAGTCTCTTATCATTTTCTTATGGGTTGTGTTATGCATTATGTGGGGTTGTCTAACCTTTGTGCAAATTGTCAAATATGCTTAGATTGACAATAGGGAAACTTGAACCTCTAACTTTAGCTTCAAGGACTATGATTGAGATAATTTGCTCTAGGTATATGAATCAAAGTGCAGGTTTCTTGAGAGATTAATCTTTAAGAGAATTACATGTGGTTTCGATCTCATATGGAAGCGTGTATGTAGGCAGTCATTGGGTGAAGGTTGTCTTTGTGACCCAAGTCTATAGAGGAGGTGTCTAGGGAATGGATCCATAGTTTAGGGTTACCCCTATGCTTGACCTTATGTTGTACCTATGTCTTATTGGTCTTATTATATGAATTGCAGCTATATGAAGTTAAGTTGGTATATGTAGCATTTATTTGCATCATTAGCATGTATGTTATAATGTGGAGTTTTCAAATGATTGAAAATGGTTATTATTGGTTTATGAATGATTAGGTACGAATTTGGATTTGCATATGTGAATTCCTATGGTCCTACTTGTTTAAAAAGAATGAAAGGGATTTGACTAGTTCTCTTCTTGTTTGACCTTGTTAGGTTGGCAATTTTAGTCTTTCCCATGCATAGTATGAATGAATGTTATATTGGGATGCTAACTTGAAAGGTCATGTTAATGTACAATCATTATGATACATGCAATGATATATTACTTACTTTTCTTGTGGAATTGTGAGCCAGTGAATGAGGTGAATGGTCATTGAAATTATTTACTATATAAGTTTGTATGTTTTTTGTACATGTGTAGTTAGAAGCCAACTCATGTGGGTTTAATGTATTATTTGTGTGTTGTTAAGTTGACCCCCCAAAACCTATAGGACCATGTGCATAGGTTAATGGATCACTCTATGTGGTATTGTAATAAAATCAACTCGTCTAAGGTGTGTAAACCCTTAGGACATCTTGATTATGCTTACTTAACTATAAGATGACTCTACATATCGAAACCAAGTTTGATACAAAGTGTGGTCTAGCTAGCTATCACTAGTAGCATGTAGGTGACAAGTGCTAGGAGCTAACTGTCATATCCTAGGGTCTAGCCATCTTTTACCAATAGCATGTAGGTGACAAATGCTAGGAGTTAATTGTCATATCCTAGGGTCTAGCTAGCTTTTACCAATAGCATGTAGGTGATGAATGCTAGGAGCTAATCGACATATCCCAAGGTCTAGTTGGCTTTTACAAGTAGCATGTAGGTGATGAATGCCAAAAGCTACCTGCGATATGAAAGGGCCTAGTTGGCTCTCACTAGTAACATGCAAGTGATAAATGTCAGGAGCTACCTAACACCAAGTTGCACCGACTTTCGCCAATAACAAGCAAGTGATAAATGTCAAGATCCATCAACTCAAAGGTTTAGTGGGTTGCAAAATTTTTCTTAATGACCACATGTGTTGTGTGTTGTTACCCTATGGCCTTGCCGATGATAACAACAAGTAGTATGAGATGCTTGTTTCATCATCACAGCTAGCTATGAAATAGGATAAGGATGGACCCACTATGTAGTATGGGATGCACTCTGATTTATTTTTCCATGTTGTCACCTTATTATAAGGGCTTATGTGTTAGTGAACTAGGTAATGGGAAGATGTTTGTAGTAAGGTTCCATCCACTTTCTTTTACTAGTTGGTCATTGTGTCTATATGATGTATGTATAAGTTGATCACTATGTGTACATGTGATGTATGTATGAGTTGGACGCTGTCTTTTTGTTTTCATACTTTGTTGTCGACATTGTACTAATATATGTATGGGATACATCGGATGTCTTACTATTTTTTATTAAGATAAGCAGCTTACAAGGGGCTGAACCCTATACAAACAAGGCCCCCAGGGCAGAACAAAACAAGCTTCAAACAAGCCAGACACAACACAGAAGTAGTACAAAAACTACAATCAAACAACAACCAAGATGCAAAACAAACTAAACAACACCAGATCTCGAGGGCAAAAATCTAACTCCCATAACCCTCTGTCGCGAGGCAGCGACATATTTGGGGAGACCTTTCTTCTTTCTATGCACAACAATCCAAGCAAACTCTAAGTCTAAATCCTCAGATCGAGGCGAGAGGAGGGGATCCTCAATAGAAACCACAACCAAATAAACATCACGCGTTGAGCGAGAAGTCGACAACGCACAAGAAGAATTAGGGATTGACAAAGAAGTATCCCAGCCCACGATGGACGGGACGGGAGATGAAGGCCCAATAGAGGCAGCCAGAGACAACGGGGATCGGGCAGACCTTGCATGATCAACAACAACAAATGCCAAAGGCTCCACACGAGGGGCTGCCAGCAAAGAATTCTAGGAAAGGTCATTCTCCTGGGAAGAATCGCCCTCCAAGGAAGAACCATCCGTTGGGGAAGTGCAAATGGTCAAATGATCAACAAGTGCATTCTTCCACCAAGTTGCCACACCTTTGTGACGAGAATGAGGGTAACCAGAGGCTAACTGACCAATAGAGAAACATCTCTTGCACTGAAAAGGGAGACCCTCATAGTCCAACAGTTGCGTCCATGGTCTATCCTCAACCATCAAAATGACATCTCCATGGAGGGGTTTGGAGATGTCAATGTCCACTAATATGTGGGCAACCGTAGTGTGCCCTAAATCTAAGGTCATAGAGTCAACCTTCAAGAAGTGCCCTATAGCGTTGCCAATGGCTTTATAGCAAGAATCCTCCCAAAACTGAAGAGGGAGATTCAGTAGTCGCACCCATACTGGTTTGGTATTAAGCGGCTCAGTGAGAGGATTGAAGGAGTGAGCCCATGGTTTGATGGACAAAGAATGATCACCCCACATCCAAGCCTTGTCCAGCACTAAGTCTCTTTCCTCAGAGGAAGCAAAAGTCGCTATGAAGAACCCCCTTGCGCTGGGATAAAGCTCAATCTGTCCAACAACAAGGGGTTTCCAGGATTCCATGACCCAACAATGCAGATTGGGGAGAGAGGGCCAAAAACCATTGAATATGCAGATCACTCCACGCTTCATATAAAAACCCTCATTTTTTGAGACCTCGGGGCCACACATAACCACAGGAGATGAACTGGCACAAGGCATAGGCCTAACCTTAGCCTAAGAAGGGCGTGCATGAGCCCTTGAGCCATTAACAACATTAGAAAAAGATTTCTAAGGGTGACCAGAGGCACTGGGCCCAACACCACTAACCCCCTGAGATGGATGTCCAGAAGTCGGCCCATGCAGCATCTTCACGAGATTTATCGACACAGACTGTCGAAACCCCAGTCTCCCGTGGAGAAGGCAGTTGTGTATCAGAAATGTTAACTCGTCTTGCAACAACGTTTAAACCCTGCGAGACTCCACCTGGAGTGGACAAATCCAAGGGGATCTGTACACTCGACACAAGCGAGAAAACCACCAGACTTGCAGGTAAATCCTGCTCAGTCGTGCACAATAGCACCCGCACAGCGCCATTCAAACCTACATTTTCCCGCTCATCGGTTGTCTTACTATTGTACATATATGATTAGTTTAATTAATGGGTATGATTCAAAAGAGAAGTCAAAAATATCATCCCAAATGTGAGGATGAAGTCTTTCTATTATTGGTGTGCAAACTATGTAGTCTTTGATTCCTAAAGGGGATACATAAGCAAGGTCATTTTGAATGAACCCTTGAGGAATAAATCTAGGTCTAGGGATTTGTCACAATATGAGGGCTTACCCCATTTAATGTAAGAATGTGAGCTTCTGACATAGAGTTGTTGTCATTGCCATGTTCAGTAAGGTTATGAAGCTAGCACTTCTAAATTGGAATAAATTCTTGTTATAAAAATACTTGGTGCCACATTTTAAAGTGGACAATCCAATGAGTTGCTTCATTAATTAAGAATTGCATTAAGATGGAATGAAAATGATAGTCATAAAATAAAATTTAGTAGTAACCAAGGATGGTTATTACACATTCTAAGGTTTTTCTAGACTTAGCAGATATTTTGGGTCAAGTTTAACCAAGGATGGTTATTACACATTCTAAGGTTTTTCTGTAATTGCAAAGATTTTGGATAAGGTTCCTCTTATAGTTATTCCTTCAAATTGTGTAAAATGATCATGGAGTGTCAAATTATTCTTTTTGCTCAAGATTTGGGTGCTTGCTTGGGTGATTTATCTAATGTGAATCAAGATGGTCTTACCTCCACTAATTCTAAGAAGTAACACAAAGAAGGGAAAACCAAAGTGGAGAGGCTTAAGATGAAAGCACAACAATTGTTGATAGCTCTAAGTGGACTATGGAGGCTCTCCTTTCCTTAATTTCCTACAAAGGAAAGAGGTTTACTCTTATGTGTACATGATTTTAATCTTCCTCATATTTTAGGGTTAGTGGAGTTGTTTTTGGGTGGGCAAAAGTCTCTTTTGTGGTTTCTTTACTATTATTGGAGATATTTGAGTTGTCGTCTTTAGTGCCCTTCTATAGTGACAATTTGATTAATTTTATAAGGTGTCCCCTAGCTCTCTTAAGCAAGGTCTATTAAGATATTGTCTCAATTTTGGGCATGGGCAATAGACTAATCAACAAGAGTTGAGTGCTTGCTAACTAGAGGTTGACAGTTCATGTGCCACCAAGGGTCTCCATCACTCCGACTAGACTTTATCGAGAAGAGACAAGCTTATGATGGCTACTAACCAAAATCAAAAACTTAATAAGTTAAAATGTTATTGGATGAAACAATGAAGGTGTTAGATAATAAAGTTGAACTCCTAACCTAGGTGGAGATAATGAAGGATCGTAACCGATTTCCCTATGTAACTAAAAAAATAGCATCTTGGCTTCAATTTGGATAAGTGGTTGGAGCAAGCTATGCATTTTTTATGATTGTTAATTTAAAGGGAAAGGGCCCCACTTCCCTCAACTCATGAATTTATAAAAAAAACTCACTCAAGTCTCAATTAATTACCTAACCTAACTAGATGACTAGAATATCTGCAATTTAAATAATTACAAATATTCTTGAATTATTACAAACTAGAGTACATAAAAAAATTAAGATGGTTGAAATATCCCAACACTAATCAACATTTTAACTCGATGATGCTAATCCTATTGTTATTTTTAGTGGTGCTCTTATTTGTTGCTTGTGTATTACTAATTTGATCTCACCTCTTTCCCATCTTATAAATTCTCTTACCAAAAAAATTGAGTTCATCAAATCAATTGATATTTGATATTTGACTTGGTATTTGATATTTTATGTAATGAAAGTTGCTCGTATTTCATGCACTTCTTTTCTCAATCCTTCATTTCTTAGTTAACTTAGTCTAACAACTAACATCTTTTAATTAAAGTAGTTGAGACTAAACTACATCAACAACTCCCTCAAGTCTTAATTAATTAACCAACCTAACTAGATCACTAGAATATCTATAGTTTAAATTATTTTTAATATATTCACTATAGTATACAGAAAAAAGATGTACATGACTATTTTTTACATCACTGTCTATTAGATACTTATGTTTATCCCCATAGGGGTATTACATCGATGTTAGCTTGCTTTTAGAGCAGCTTTTGAATGTATCTTTTTACAAAAAAATTGCTATTAAGATTACAGATATATGGCATAATACAAAAAGGGTCTGCTGAGGTGAGCTCTTTTAGTCTTCTTTTTCCTTCCTGTTGGTTCCAGTCCTTTTGTGAGTTGCATCTTTGCTATTCATGTATCTACTCTTTTCAGGATTGTTCTTCTTCCTATGGTACAGCCACTATTTCGCGAATGCCACTTCATGTTTATTTATTTCAGTCTTCCGTTCTTCCATCAGCGTCTTGAACTTCTCTTTAGAAATCTGTATGGTGACGGATACCTGCATATACACAAAATGGAGTGTGAGTCTTCTAAATGACTCAATAAGATCCCTTCTACATCCTTGGTAGATTTATTTATTCCTAGCTTTCCATATATACCACATGATTTCTGTTGATAAAATGAGCCAAAGCAAATTATTAGATCTCCCAATATCTTTAGCTTTTCCCATGATGATTTCCATTTTTGTATTGTCTTTAAGATCAATTTTAAACATATTTCAAATCTCTTTTGCAAAAAAACACTCAAAAACCATATGCATTATGGTATCAGACTTTTTACAAATGTTGCAAATAAGGGGGTTTTTGTTGGAGGCCACATTAGGTAGCCTTTGCATCAACAACATCCACCCGAATGTTGCTTTTTTGGGTTCCAAAGTATTATTCCAGTTGTGACTAAAAATTTGATTCCATTGCTCGGTGTTCAAATTCACCTTCCACCCTTGATTTAAGGTAGCAGCGATATCCGGAGGCTTGCCAAGGATTCTGTAGATGTCTTTTGCTTTTAGTTTTGACAAGGAGTTATCTTTTAGCCAATCACAGTCCTGCACATTATTAAAATCAGCAGAATTCTTAGTAATAGGTATTACCATTTTTTTTTAATCAAGTCATAGGTTCTTTTTTGAGTTTGAGGTAAGTCATACTCCCTCTTGAGAATCTCCCGGCTTTCCAGCTGGCCATTATTTACTACCGTTTGGAAAGAAGAAAGGCCTTTATAATTCCACACTTTGGCAAAGCACCCTTGAAGCATTGCCAAGGGTTTGTTATTATGATGCACATTCCACCAGATAGATCTTGACAGGGAGATTTTATTCAGGTCTTCCTCAATTTGGCAATTCTTAATTATATCAATTTTGCAGACCTCCCAAGCTTTCCAAATACTTCTAAATACCTTGGACCCAGTAGGGGATATTGGAAATCTACCAAAGACTAAGTCACAGAGGGGCAAGTGCTTCCAAGATTTGGCTTTCTTTGGTGTAGCCAATTTTATGTTATTTCTTACTAAAATTTTCCATGGTTCATTACTTGTTAGGGCTTTGCACACCCATTTAGTAGCCAGGGATATGCCCTACTGCTTCAGATTTTTTAAGCCAAGACCACCCATCTGTTTTATCCATGCATCATACTTCCCACCTAATTGCATGCAACTTCTTGTTGCTTTTACCATCTGACCAAAGGAACTTTCTTATTTCCTTTTGAACCTCTTCCACTTGGTAGCTACTGAAAAGCCAGGTTGAAGCATAATAAATATTGTAGGAAGTAAGAATCTTTTGGCACACTTGGACCCTTCCAGCAAGTGAGAGGTACTATTTGTTCCACCCTTTTAATTTTTTTTCAATCTTGCTCTTCACCCACTCCCACATGTCCTTCAGGTTGGGATTAACCGCAAACGGTATTCCCAGATATCTTACAATCTTATTTGGGCCTCCCCATTGTAAATCAAACTCCTCAAACCACTCAGGTTTCTTATCTTCCCAGCCTAGCATAGTTGATTTAGCCTTTGAGATCCTTGCTCCTGACGCTTTTTCTAGGAGGCAGAGCTTGTTCATTAGATTGCTAACATTATCCTTATCTAGACTTATGAGTAATGATGTATCATCTGCAAACTACAGGTTGATCAACTCCTCCTTGTTAGGAAGAATAACACCATTGACTTTAGGGCTTATGGATTGGTCTCTTAGAATATAGTGCAACACATCTGCAACTATAACAAACAATGAGAGAGCCAGGGGGCAACCTTGTCTTATGGGTCTTTGGAGATCAAAATCTTTTGATAGGGATCCGTTGACTTCAATTTGGGCATTCGCATCCTTAAGTAAATCTTTTATCATCCTGTAAAGTCTTTCTAGGAAGGCAACAGTTTCCAGGACCATCATGATGAATGGCCATTCGACTCTGTCATATGCCTTCTCAAAATCTACCAACAACATCCCAATATTTTGTCTTGAGGATTTGACCCATTCCATTGCCTCCCAACTTGTTAGGAGGTTTTCTAGGATGAATATGCCCTTAATGAACCCTGTTTGAGTATTGTTGACGATCTTAGGTAGCAGATTTGCTATCCTTAAGGCAATGACCTTAGCAAATATCTTGTAGGATACATTGAGTAGTGCTATAGGCCTCCAATTCTTTATTAGGACTATGTCCCTATCTTTGGGGATTAGTTTTATAATCCCTTTGTTTATATCTCTGCCTAGGGATCCAAAATATGTAGCCTCTATGTATACTTGAAGAAGGTCCTCACTGACCCAGTCAATGTTTTTTTATAGAATTTCGTCAGGATACCATCCACCCTTTGTGACTTATCATTTTTTAAAGCAAGGATTGCCTCTTTAATTTCATCCAATGACAATTGTTTGTTTAGCATTTCGACCTCCTGCTCAGAGATTTTCTTGGGAATTAGTGTCTTGTAGTCATCCCTGGCCTTGAGGTTAGTTGTGCTATTATCCTTTGTGGTAAAGAGCTCCTTATAATATTGGAGGAAGCAGTTCTAAATCTCCTTAGGATCTTTTACCAGGTTATCGTTGTGCCAAACCATATTTATTTTTTCTTTTGCCTCCTTACTTTTCAACATATTAAAGAAATACTTTGAGCCTTTATCCCCATGGGCACCCGAGTTCATTCTTGCCCTTACTTTAACCCCTTGGTCCTTTACAATTTGCACTTTCCTCAGCTCACTTTTGACTGAAATTAATGCTTCATTCAAGAGCATATTCTTGGGGTCCTCTAGAATTGCACTCTCAGATTTTAGGAGTTGCTCTTGAAGAAGGCTCTCTTTCCTCCTCAGGTCTTTTGCTCTCTTCTCCCCAATAGTTTGGAAGCTATTTTTCCAGGCCTCAACATTGCCATTCCACCTCTCAATGCATGAAAGATTTCTATGCATCCATTTAATGATTTCCCTTACTGTTCTCACAACATCACAACAGTCTTCATTATCAAGCAGGTTGGTATTTAACAAGAATTTATTGCCTTTCTTCGAGGTAGTAGATTGCTCATTTTCCAATATAATTTTAACAGACACGGGATGGTGATCTGAGAGTGTCCATGGGGATACCTTAACTCTAGTGTTCAAATTGGAATGCTTCTTTGTGAGCATAAAACCTATCTAACCTGCAATAGATCCTTTTGTCTCCTTTCTAAAAATTGCACCAAGTGAACCAAATGTTCCTTTTTTCTTTTCTCTGCCCCTCTATGGGGTCGAACAACTTGAGCCTATTCTTCATTCTATACCAAAAAAAAATTCATTCCCTTTCCATCCCATATTACAGCCCCCAGCTTTATCTTCCATTCTTCCAATCATATTGAAGTCCCCCCCAATAATCCAGGGGACTTCCTGCAACTTACTCAACCAATCCCAAAGCTCACATCTTAGCCTATAATCATTTGGGGCATAGATGGAGCAGATTCCAAATCCCAAAGTATCCTTCTCAATTATAATCCAGACAGCTCTGTTGCATGGCGAGGCACCCTGGCATTTGACCCATTTTTCCTAGTTGTTGGAGATCAAAATTAGAGCGCCTCCCTTTCCCTTTTCATGTTTTGTTACAAAATGGGTGGAGTCCCCCCATATGAAGTTCAGGTTTGTTTTAAGCTGAAAGTTAACCGCTTTGAGTTCTTGTAGTAGTACTGCATCCTTCTGTTTGACTTGATGCATAAACCTTCTTATATTATATTTCCTATCTAGGGATTCAAGTCCCCAAATGTTCCAGGAGATACAATTAAGAGTCATCAGAATCCATTGATTAAGGGATTTCTTCCGAGCTCCTAAACGCATCAAAGCATTTAGGAAGGATAGCTTTTTCAGTTTTACTTTTCTAGTAAGGAATAGACTCCTTTATTTTCTTTCTTTTGCCCCTCCTTTTCTGTTTGAGCATTTTATTAGCTAGAGAACCACCATCTTCTCCCTCTTGGTCTTTTTCATCTTGATGGGGAACTTGGGTGGACTTTTCTTGGGTTACAAGCCTCTCTGTGACTTCACCTTTGGAGAGGTCTTCATTATCCCCTACTGGCTTCAAGCTATTTAAATAGTTTTGGAAAAATTCCAAGGCATCCTACCCTAAGGGAGTAAAGCCTTAATTTATTGGAATCTGAATTTTGCACTTGCCTTTCTTGGCCTTTTCAAAAGATCTCCCATTGTTCTCTCCCAGGCATTGATCACCCATTTGGGAGTCCGGGCTATTAAATGAATTTGTGATGCTTTTGGTAGGGGCGTCCTCAGTGTCCATGGCTGCACTCCGGGAGGCTATGTCCTCTCTCAATCCGATCATCGACAGGAGAGGGTTCCCACCCTTGATTTCAGAGGCTTTCGAGGCTTCCTCCCTTTTTAAGGAGTCACAATCTTTTTTATCATTCTCTTTAGTATTTGCCTGCTCTTGAAAACTTGGATTTGGGCCTCGAACATCAAGGATTAAACTGTCTTTTTTATTTTTCATTTGGTCCTCATCTGGGTAGGAAATTCCTTCCATCACAGAATGAGGTTTTTCCTTGATTTGCAGCACAATTGCCCTGTTATTAATAGATTTTCCCCACCCGATTTGAAGTTGTTTAGAATCTTTTTACTTTTAGCAATTTGATCCCTCAAATTTAACATAACCATTTCTTGTGCACTCAATTTATTCCCAATGGAAAGATGCCCACCTTTTTTTTGGTGGTCAATAATGGGTTGCACGCATACTGGGAGGTCCTCTTTAGGTTTCGTCGCAAAAGTCACATCCCCTCCCAGACATGAGATATTATTGTTTATTTCCCCATGGAGAGTAGACTTTCCAGTGAGCATATCTTGCTCCTCTGCGGAGAGGTCTAATTCCAGATTATCGTCAAACATCGGAGCCCGCAAAGAAACCAGAGTGTCTTTTCTCGGATTCTCCTCGGCCGATGGATTGGCCCCATGGCCCACTAAGCTTGGGGTGGGCTCATCCACCATCCCGGATCCCGGGATCTCCCCACCTTCATTCCAATTAGGGTTACCAGCCTTTTTAGGGTTAGGATCTTCTTTTCGTTCCCTGCCCAAGAAATCTTTGTTTTTTTTTAAAATAGGGCAGTTTTTCCTTCTATGCCCTTCTTTTTTGCACAAAAAACACGCATTCGCACCACCCAGAGTTTCAATTTTACAGTTTAGAATTGCATTATCCGTTTTTAACTCTATTTCATCTGAAATTTCTATCCCAAGCGCAATAGAAAGCACGACGCGGGCGTCCATATGAAGGAGGGTGTTCCTGGTTTTCTCCACTCTTAAAGCCCTCCCGTACTTTGAGAGTAATTGAGGCAACACCACCCATAACACTAGCAGGACGTTTTTAATATTAATCCATCTTGGGTAAGAGAGAGTGAGGATTTCCTCGCTTATCATGTTTGGAGACTAGGCAATGGCTCTGAAGACCGCGTTGCCTACCGTCCATAACTCTTTTTCTGTTGTTTTTCTTTGCATTTTGCTACATTTAAAGAATATTAAGAATAAACCTCTTTGAATTTGTCTACAAAAGGAATGGTGAATCCCTAACTTTTTGTTCCAAACATTCGAAATCCAATCATCTAGGAACTTCCGAGAAGGAATTTATTGCAATCAAGGGCAGCAAAGAAAATAGCAACATTTTTTAACCTTTTTCCCTCATTCTCTAGCACATTCGCCATATCCTCATTCTGAATAAAGCAATCTTTCCTAGGGTTAGCAGCAGGGAACTTACCTCTTCCTCCTACATTTTGGTCACACTCTAGGCTTCCATCACCAACTTCAATAAACTTGGGCATTGCAGGAACCAAGCCTCTTCCGCTTTCCGTTACAATATCTTTGAAGGATTTCACAGTATTGTTAGCCGCCTTTCCTACAACACCATTTAAAACACTTTGCGAGCCGTCTGGGGGTTTACCCGGGATCGGGCCACGATCTTCCATCAATGGCCTCTGAGTACGAAAGACCCCGGAGGGAGCGAGTGGAAGCAAGGATTAATGATTATACCGACAGGGCCGAGGCCGATCGAGGGTTTCTGGCATAAACAAAATTCTCCACACAAACTAATAATAGCCAAAATGTGATATATACGCATGAAGTGACACACGAACAAAGCAAAGCAATGAATAACAAATCAACCAAGGCTTAAGAAAGGATCTTACGAGGGGGAGAAATTACTCCCTTGATGGCACTTGGCCTTCACCAGGACATCTCGGCGTCCTGGCGTGCGCAGAGCTCCTCCTCCGTCTATAGTTTGCATTATTACAAACTAAGGTGCATGAAATACACCACCACTATTCATTATCTTAATTTGGTAGTTTTCTTAATCATGTCCTTAATGATATTAATCTTATTGTTAGTTTTAGTGGTACTCTTTAGTGTTGTTTAATGATATTAATCTTATCGTTAGTTTTAGTGGTACTCTTTAGTGTTGCTTATGTGATATGAGTGTTGCTTATGTGATATCAATTTGATCTCACCTCTTTCCAACCTCATTAATTTCCTTACCAAATATGCCTAGTCTAGCCCCAAAGTTCCCATCTCCATTCTTAAAAAATTAAGTTCAACTCAATTGATGTTTAATTTGGTGTTGACATTCCTCTATTTAAAATGAAATTTGCTCCTATGTCATGTACATATTTTCTTGTCAATTCTATTAATATTATCATTATTTTGTCAAGTTATTTTCATAGAATCTTTAAATTGTATAATTTTTTTTCCATCGTTTAATCCTTATTGTTAAGGTTGTAAACCATTGCTAGTTTGACTAATAAAATTGTAGAATTTTGGTCTGATATTTGAACTCTAATTATTTGACACAATCATGAAGAATTGTATCATGAAGAGATTCTAATAACAAATTCATTGTCTTTTCAAACACCAAGTTTGAGTGTCTTCTAGGGGTTAATTATGCTCAGAGTATTCTAAGAGTTCAATATGATGTCAAGTCCATTGGCTTTAAGAGTAACGCATGTGTTTGGAGGGCTCATTTTGGTATAAAGTATGCCTAGAAAAAATAAAAGCAAAAAATGAAATAAAATGTTTGATTGGATATACTTATCAACAACCTACCACAATTATCTTGGAAAGGAGGTAGGGTTTTTACATGCTCGTGTTTGTGAACCCTCACTTATCAATAAACCCTTATTCTAACCTTTTTTCACTCAAAAGTCTCTTTTAACTCTATTTTCTTCAATCAGGTATGATCACACTCACTTGTCTCTTCCCCATGACAAAATTTCTGAAGTGTGTAAAACCTTCCAATAGATGTCCCCAATTCTCATGGGTACTTGCATCAAAATACTACTTGTTTTTTCAATATGTTCAATAAAAGAGCTCACATTCAAGAAGAGTTAGCACCATCTTGTTACAATATTTTTCGTTTGTGACTCATTTAATGTTTATTAAACAAAATTTATAACTATAATTGTTTATAAAGTTTGGTAGCATTTATCATTAACAATATAATCTTTAACCTAGTGCTTGATGGTACGGTCTGGATGTGGGGGGAACATTCCCTTTCCATTAAGCCCTGGACTTTTACTTTCAACCCCCTTACCAAGCCACTTAATATCAGGCCGATTTGGGTGCGTCTCCCAAACCTCCCCCTCCACTTTTGGGAAGATTCCTGCTATGAGAGCATCGGCAATGCCATTGGTCGTTTTCTAAAAGTTGATGCAACTACTTCATTCATGGGTCACTCAACGGTTGCCCAAATTTTGGTTGATATTGATATCTCCAAACCCCTTTTTGGAGATGTTTTGATGGTTGGAGATCGGCCTTGGAAACAACTGTTGGACTATGAGGGTATTCCCTTCAGATGTTGTCGTTGTTTCGCTATCGGTCATTTGGCTGCCGACTGTCCTCTTTCGCGCCGCAAAAATACAACTACTTGGTGGAAGGATGCTCGTGTGGATCACTTGACCATCAATGCTTCTCTAGAGGATGGTTCGTCCTGTGGGGATGACTCCTCTCGGGAGGATGAGCTCCCTCTTGAATCAGTTCCAGTGGGGATGGTGGCGGTTGCTGCGAACCCCACGATGTTGTTAGATTCTATTGATCCTCTTTCAGCCCCCACGTCGGCTCCTCCTGCGTCGGATCGGATCACTACTACTACTACTTTTGTTCTTCCTAATCCGGACTTGGCGGTGCTGCGCCTGGTGGCTTCGGGCCATGCTACTTCTTCTCCGGTCACTGCTTCAGTTGTGCCCTCTTCGGGGTCGGCCTTGTTGGTGCCTTCCTTGGTTGTTGCTATTCAGGAGGATCCCCCTCCCTCGCCTTGCTCTATGGACTCTTAACTTTGAAGTTTCTTAGACTGTGGTTCAGCGCAAAAAGAGAGGGCTCCCCAAAGCTGTTGGGGAGTTGCACCCTAGGGTTAGGGGGGATTAGGTTTACTGGTTCGGGATCTGCTATGGTTTAGATCCCGTGTTTGGTTTTTCTGTTGTTTGTGTGTGTCTGAAGCACTGTTTGGGTTACCTTGTTGGGATGGTGGTTTCTCCCAGATTGGTTGTTTGTCTGCCCTTTGGGCCTCGGTTGTTATGGGTTCAGCCCCGGTAAGCTGCTTATTCTTTTCAAAATCTTGTAATAGGGTGCGGCACCCTTGTTTTGCCGCTTACCATAATCAAAAACAATATAATCTTAAAGAATACTTAAATTGATAATTTAATGTTAATAGGTAAAAGAAAAATTAAATGTCATTGATAAACGTTCTTCTGTTTTTCAAGTCTGTCAAGAATATCAGAAAGCTAGAAATGATTTCCAGGCTTAATTTATTGTGTGCGATCAAAATGCATTGATATTAATTGACAAAATTATCTTGCAATATCTCCTTTTACACGATGGAGAAAACACCTTTAGAACATCACCTAACTGAATTGCAGATTGGGTTGTAGTCTGGCAGTAAAATGGTGAGAGATTACCACTGCTTGCTCAGGTTCGATTCCTAAGGCAACTTGAGCATTGGGAATCTCAAGAGTAACACCATCCCAAGGGCTCAGCAACCCCCCAAACAAACATCAACAGAGTTCATGTGAGTTTCAAGTTAGTTTGTCGACAGAAAACTAAATAGATTTTCAAATCATGTATTTTTTTAATTTTGAAGCCTTGCCTATCGTTTCCCAAAACATCTCATAAAATAATATTGGTGCATATTTCTTGAAAATTTTGGTAGCAATACCATTTCAAAATCATTTTTATCACGCACTTTGTTATTTTGAGTTTTCCTTTAACGTTGCGATAGTTGAAAGTTGCCCTCTCAACATGTTTTTTAATAGCAAATTTGTTGAAGCATTGTCTCCTAGTCCTTTCCTAAATAAATTCTTGTGAAATAATACAAGTGTCTATTGCTTGGAGATTTTTGGTCGCCATGCCAATCCAAATAATTTTAATCATAACCTTTTTTGAGTTCTTTTAAAATTATGATAGTTAATAGTTGCTCTTTCAAAAATTGAGTGAAATTAAGGCACTTGCTAGATTTGTCAGGAATCTTTTTAACTTGTTTCTAATCAAACCCTTCATTGATAAGGGTGATGATGAACTCAATAACTTATGTGACGATAGCCTTCACTCAACCAACGTGTTTGTTTTGTAACCATAGCTACAAAAACCAGTGATTCTGAAAGCGCCTATCATGACTGGAAAGTGCAAAGGAACAAATTATCCAATACTAGAATGAAAGAATTATTATAGAATATAAGAGCTCAAGGTTATACCTCATATACAACAAACTATATACATTACAATGATTGAAACTACATTCTGAAAAATGGAAGATTGCCTGTTTTTTTTTGGCCCCTTAAAGGTCTGGTGCCACAAGATGAAACCTTTCATCTCTTAATCTAAGGAAGACAAATGCAGCCTTTCTTTGATTTGACAAATACATACAGGTGTTCACACCAGTCTTCCAGCATCAATTTTTTTGTTTGGAAGAAATTTTTTTGTTTGGAAGAAACCGCAACTTCAGATTTCAAGAAGTCAAAAAACATTGCCAAGTCAATGCAGCAGGATAAATCATCACCACGCATGTCTTACAGGATAACCTGCAATACCATGTAAAAGTCAGAAATTCATAACATGAATAGCATTGTTTCATTCTGAATAACATCAGAAGCAAGCTTATAGTCAGATAAAATTATTGCTCTGAAAAACTAGTACAGCCATCCACTCTGTCTTCTAGGTTCAACTGCCACATTTAATAGTATTTCTCTCTGAATAATAAGACAATGAATTTCCAATTAATACTGTAACTTATTTATTTTATTCAAACAAAAACAGATGTTCTAAAATACAACAACAGCTCAGCAGAACAAGACATTTTATCATATCCGAACCTCACAACCTCTGGGAAAATTATTATAATTTCAGATATCAAAATTTACCAAATCCAATGAAATTCAAAAGCCATCTTAGGAGCTTCCTTTAAAGACAGCTACCAGAGAGCTGTCGGTGTTGTTGACTAGGTGGTGCCTCTTTCTAGCAAAAATATGGTCCCTTTTCTGAATTTTTAGTTACACCTCCTTCAAATGCTCTCCAAGAGAAATAATCAACTTTCAACTTGCAATAAAGATTCAATGGGTATAATATATTTCAAAGGCCAGCAGAGAATCCATTCTGATTTGAGAACAAAAATTCCCCAGACTAGCTACAAAATAATTTAAGATGAAATTTCCTATGCTCCACAGTGTTTTCTAAATGGGGATGGCAAGAAATGTCGGAACACATTTCCACAATGGCAGGGGATGGGAGGCCTTTTCGGGAGGGACGGTAGAGGATGGCAATTAAAAAAAAAGGGGAAAAGTTTTAAAATATAGGAAATTTAAATTATTCATTTTATAAGTCATATTCATTATAGAACCATATTAGCGTTGGATTGAAAATTCACATGAGAGTCAACACAAATTAACAAAATTTAGTTGTCTTCATTGTCAATGTGTATATATAACAACAAAAGGCCTGAATTCTTCAACTACAAAATGAAAAAAATGTAGAAAAATAACATAGAAACTATCTACTGCTGTGTCTGATCTTTGTCTGGAAATTCTGCATAATTACCTAAGTCTGAACCTGAATCTGAGACACTTCCAATATGAGGGATTGGCTCATCTAATGCTACCCCAACCAATCCCTCATGTGCCGCCTCCTCATCAATCTGTGTGGCATCTTCATGATCAACATTCCAACGTGCAGCTGGAATCTAAAAATACTTAGGAATCTGTCAATCTTGAAATCGCAAGGCACTATGCACAGCCACCGACTTCTCCGTCCATCGAGAGCTAAGCCTATTCTCTTGACAGAAAGAAAGAAGTAGTACGTGGACCAACTCCTCTCTACAAAAGAGAAACTGGCAACTTGTGAAAGGAGGCGAGTGACAATCCTCAGCTCCATTGCATTTTTAGCTTACCATGTCCAGGTACTTTAAATAGAAGGCCCTCTTGCTATTGGAAGTCTGGTATTTTTCTTTCAAGCTACTCCAGACTCTTAATGCAGCTTTTGACCCTGACACTTTGGGCAACATTTCATTTGTCACTGAGAGTTTCAACAGCATCGACGTCTTTCTATTTTTACTTTCGAGATCCCAATCTTCTCCAATATCATCTATTTCTCCTTCACCTTTAGCAGCTTGTCTTTCTACAAATCAGTCAAATCTCTATTTTCAAATATGACAATGAATCTACTTTTCAATATACTGTAATTCTGACTATTAAACTTCTGAGATTGTGTGAGGAAATAATTTTTTAAGTTATCATTTCAATAGGTTTTCTACTTCGGTTCAATGTGTTTTCACTTCAAGGACATTTTACCCTAGGAGCATTTTACCCTTCTATATTTGGAAAACACATCGCTTGAGAGAATGTATTATATGGAAGAAATATAAAATATGACCTAAGCTAGAATAAATCAAGTTATGCAATAAATCAGAGTCAAGCTTAGGGCTATAAAACCAACAAATGAAGTAACTCAAACCACACAAGGAAGCAGCCATGATCATCCCAAACCTTTGGGAGATGCCCCACCCCTAAGGTTACTGCCTCTTGTGTTTCTTGTCACTATGTATACACCGGCAGCTCACTTGTGGCTTCAACCCCCCAAATTCTTACAAGAATATGATATTTTTTAGTAGCTCTGAACCCCCTTACCAAAAGGTAAGAAAAAGGCAAGAGTAATATCAAACTCAGCATAATCAGGTTAATACCAAACCAAGCAGTCAGCCCATCCTTCTGCCTCTAGACTCTAGATAGATTTGCATTAGCCATGCGAGTCATCTTGTACTTCCTGCACACACCAAAAACATATGCATTAAACCATGCATTGAAACTATGTATGGATGAATGCGCAAGGAGGACCTATCAGAATTCAGAAACTAGTATGACATGCATACCCCACTCCATTGGGAATGAATCAAGTGCAAATGGAATATGAAACTGCCCATATGCAATATGAAATGTCATAGGGCATATCCATAAGAAAGAAACAAGCAATAGACCAACCACAAGCTGGGATGTGTATGCGAGCTAGAATGTGTATGTTCATTTGACTAGCAAAAGCCAATGTACCCTCGTACAACATAATGCTCCTTAATTCTCCATTGGTGTAACTCCCGAAAACACCTTGGAAAAAAATTATCTGCAAGTTGTGTAACTTAAAATGGAATAGAAGATGAAGCACATTTCCTTCTATCATGTCCACTATATACTATACAATGATATTAGACATGCTTACGTAGATACTTGTAATCACAAACCGGTTTGTGAAATCCTAAATCAATACAATCAAACAAGGCTTGGAGATATCATTCTGCAAATAAACACCCATTGAAACAAAATGTCTAAATGAGTAAACAGTCCAAGTATTCTTTGGCTTGATAGTACACCAAAAATCATCTCTCAAATTAGCTCAATTTGGGTGTTCTGTGTACAATCATTTATTATTTTAATTTGCTTATGATTTGTTGCTTCCTTTCTAGGGCTATTAGGTTGGGAAAAGTCAAAAGATAGTGATGATTGGCATCAACAAGACATCTCCAAGTCCAAACTTTGCAGCAACGATTTACAGAGGGTGCATTGTCTATACACTTTGATGGGTCCTACAAGCAATTTGGTGTAGAAGACATTAAAAGAAGTCATCATCATCATATTTGCATTAAAAAATACTCAAATTGGTAGGGTATGATCCAAAAGACTAGGTTTCTAGGATGTACATTTTCCTTAAGTTCGTAGGCAAAAGGAGGAATAAGGGACTTTAAGATTTTAGGATATTAGGAGACCTTGGAGCTCAATGGTGGAAGACGAAAGGTCATCCTCCATACACGCTTCTTCAAGCTTTCCTTGGACCTCACGCAACTTGAAGCTTTGGTAGCATTTGTCTCCATGGTTTCATTATCATTCTCTTGTTTCTCTGTTTTCTATTTGGTATGTAGCTAGCATTATTTGTTTTGTTTTTCATTTTTGTTCATCTTGGATTTCTTGCTTGTCAAACTTTCCATTTAAGGATGTATTGGTTTGTGTGGCCCAAAAATCTCATGAGAGAAAGGATTGTATAAATTTTTTAGACTTGCATATGTTAGCATTTAAAGGAGTTGAGCTCTCTCGTGCAAGATGGAAGGGGAGTATTTTGATGAAAATGAAATTTGGGGTAAAAGTGATAAAGCTAAAGAAAACCCTAATCACGATTACTCTACAAAGGTCTAAGTTAATCCAAGCCTTCAAAATACATTCAAACAAGCCCTCCACTTAGAAGAGATCATTGTGGTGCCCAAGGGAGCTAGGTTTATTGTGGTGCGAGGAGATGAAGAAGTGCTTGGAGTCATGGTTGGACTAGGGGATGGCAAAGAAAATGTTAAGCTCCTTTCCTCTTTAAATGAATTTGTCATTTGTCATAATACTGAAATGGAAGATGTAGTTAGAAAGGATGAGGAAAGACTTGAAAGCACTAGTAGTTCTTCTGTTTCCTTGAAACATGAGACCCTTCCCTCTTGGCATTTTTTTGATGAATGGATTGGCTCTATATGGAGTTAAAAGATGGGTTTATATGTGTCGTTTTGTCATATGGTTCAAAGGTTTTTTTTCTTTAAGAATAGCAATATGCAAAAGAGGGTTGTGAATAAACCCTTCTTGAATATGGGTAGGTCAGTTTTCAAAGTTGTTCCATGGAATCCCAATTTTAGTAATGTTGCAATTGTTTTGCAAATGAACCACAAGGTGGATTGAAATTATTGATGTTCCTCCCCAACTCTAGAATTTGCTTCCCCTTGCTTTCAAACCCCTGGGAGAGGTTGGAAGGTGGAAGAAACATGGGTGACTCTTCCTCACCTTAATACTAGGGCTTTTATATCAATCAAACTAAATGATTTTTTCCTTGGGCTTCTTTGCATTCAGTTTCAAAATATCATTTTAAAGTAGGAAATTATGGGGCTTGGAGGGTTGAATTCATGTTTTCTATGTAAAAAAGATGGATATTTGAGGAAAGATTGCCCTAACAATGTTAGACAAAATAGTAATGTTGATATTGTTGCTCCAAAGGGTTTAGTGGCTTGGGAATGAGGATCCATATTCTAAAAGTAATAATGTTCTTGCACTAGAGTATAACATGTTGTTGGATGTTGATGATGATTCTCCTAAAGACAAGCCTGCTTTCAAAAGTATGGACTCTTCTCTTCCACTAAATATGAGGTTATTTTAGCCTCTGACAACACCCATTCTTCCTCCAATGATTTACCCTTTCCAGATTCTGTAGATTGTGCTTCTTCAATTTGGCCTAGTAGTTTGTGGATGAGATTACACTCGGCTTGGACAAGGTGGTCCTATCCATTAGGGGTCTACCATGCCCAAAAATAAACTTATAACTAAATTCCATGCTTCTCTAGAAACCCTTGATAAGAGTAATCATGTCGGCCCTTTTGCAGGTGTCTAGCATAAATCAATTATTTTTAAAGGAAATGCTAAAAGATTGAAGGTTAGGGCAAGTGATGATCCTCATTTGGGTTCAAAAAAGGATACTCCCAAATCTATGATTTTTGATCCCTCACCAAGTGTTGGAGATAAGAAAGATTAGAATCTAGGTGTTATATTATCCAATGATTTGATTCATCTTTCAAATGATCCTAAGAAAAGGAGACAGGATGAAACTTCACATAGTACTACTCAGGTGGTTAGGAAGAGTAAAGATGAAAAACTAACTATTTGAGATGCTTTATAAGAATGGTAATAAGTCCCCTAACCCCCTACAAGTAATCATGAAACTTGTTAGATGAAATGTTGGGGTTTGGAAGCTTATGTTAGAAAAGTTATGGTTAGAATGTTTTGTAATGCTAGGAAGAAAGAAAGAAAGAAAATATATTAATGTCCACAGATGACCAAAAGTAGGTCAACAGGAATAAAGAGTACATCAGTTTACAATAGAAAGTTCTAAGAAGAGAAACCTAGAAAGGCGCCACAAAGGGGAATAACAAAATCAAAGAAATAGAAAAAAACAGGGAACCGCTAACACAAGTGGTCGAGAAAACAATACAAACAGACAAGAAGGGGGAACAAGAACCCCAAAGAGAAAACACTGAGGAAAATTGGACATCATTTAATATCATTGTCTAGGACAAAAATGGTGAAGTCACTATGCCATCATCGAGCACTGTGAAGGGATCAATACAAGATCAATTGGATTTGCCTTGGAGAGTGCTCTAAAATTCATTTGGCTTCAGGCTATTGCTTTCTACACTTCTCACCTTAAGGGTGGACGGGGAGAGAGGCAAAGGGAGCAATGCTATTATGATAAATAGAGTTTGGGTAGATAAAGTTGTTGATCGTGGCTTTCTCCAAGTAATAGGGCAGTTTAGGTTATCCTAGCTATAATTTTGCATTTGTTCTCTTTATGCTTCCAAATTCCAATGATTATAGAGCGAGACTTGACCTATGGAATTGGCTTGTCTCCTCTCCCAAAAATTCCATGGATTATTGTAAGGGACTCTAATATGGTTGAACATATAAAGGACAAAATTGGGGGCATCCAAATTTGAATGGAAACACGGTGAACTCTTTTTTTGTCCGAAAGGAGAAGGATGTTTAACATTATCAATTCCTTTTGAAAGGTAAGGAGGACAATAAGGCAATTTGGTACACTTGGTGCAACAATCAAAGAGGTAGTACAAGGTTATATTCTAGGCTGAATAGATTTTGTTTCAATAAGGATCAATTTGTTGCTACTCGTGTTATGTGATAACATGGTCAAAGTTCTATGTTTCACCTTGTCTTATCATAATCCCATTTAGATTAGCCTCTAGCATGTTTCTAATGTTTTAGATTCCTTTGACTTTAAGGGGTTGTATAAACTTAATGTCTCTCACTTGAAAGACCCTAAATGTCTAGAAGCTCTCAAAACTCTTTGGTTTTTTACCAAATCTTCTTGATCATCTAACTTTGGTGTTTGTAAATGGATGTATTCCACGTCTTCTATTCAACATGTTATGAGGGTTTTTGGTAAAACTAAGGCCATGAAAAGGAAGAAATTTGCTAGAGGTTCAAGAAAAATTGATTGCCTTGGAGACCAAGTTACAAGATAGCCCCTCTGATATTTTCCTTCAAGAGCAATTCATTGAAGCTAAACATGAATTTAAAATTCACCAAAACTATTTGGCCAAAGGAGCAAGGATGAAGTCTAGACTCGCTTGAATTAAAAATGGTGATGAAGATACTAGACATTTTTTCAAATTTCTCAAATCTTGGCATCCCAAAGAAAGATTGATTGTCGTTAATATTTAGGCGAATGCGTCTTCTAAGTTTCTAACCCTTTGATATTAGTAAAGCTTTTTCTCTTTTTATAAGGAATTATTCACTTCGGATGGCTCTTCAATGGATATGGAGCAGAACAAAAAGGTGTTTGAGAGAATTGTTCCTTGTAAGTTGGATCCTAAGGATGATGCCTTGCCCTTGGAAGAAAGGTATGTTACTGGGTTTGCCTATATAGGCCCGTGTATTGCAAAAATCCAGTTCTGATACGGGTTCAGGTCCAAGATGACCCTGGGTTTGCTCAAGGTCTAGTCCGGAATCCCAAATAAGGGCTCCCATTCAATGAAACTCTACAAAAATCCGCTATGTACTACAAAAAACCTAAAATGGCACATATCGACGCCGATTCATTCCGCCCAAATCGTAAATGTCCACATATATGAACTCGTGAAAACTGAAAAATAACAATTTTGCCTAGGAAACCGGGACTGAGGTGTACCCCAATTCTCTGTTAGTATATCGGTGTAAATATCGTATTGGGGGTGTAGCCCAAGTTCATATTATGAATCAAAATGTCAACGGCATAAATATCAGTGTAATAGTTCATTGGATGTGCATTTAAATCAGAATCGTAAATGTCCGTCTATAATGTGCTAAAGACATTTATGATTAAAAGAATATATATTAGATTATTAATGTAGTATTAAATATTATATAATATATTTATATAAATATTAAAATATAAATTATAAAATTATATTTATTATATAATATATTTTTATTATAATATTATATTATATAACTGTGTGTGTGTGTGTGTACATTCCCCTACCAGGACCGGCAACTTAGGAAGAAAATATCACACCTCAAATTTATTATGTAATTGACAGCCTTGAGGATGAAAAGTCCCCTAGTTTGATAGGTTTTTTTGTTGAATTCTATTAAGTCAATAAACATTGGATTGATGATGAACTACTTTCTGTTTATAGAAAAGCCCTGCAAGTAGGTTCTCTTGGTAAAAACATCAATAAAGGAGTGATTAAGCTTATCCCTAAAGATTGTGATAAAACACTAGTCAAGGATAGGAGACCCATCACTCTTCTTAATGTGTCTTTAAGATCTTAGCAAAAATTTAGTTACAAGAGTTAATAAGGTTCTTCCAAATATTATAACTACAACCTAGGATGGGTTTGTTAAAGGAAGATACGTTTTCAATAACATTATTACTAGTTGAAAAGGCATGACATGTACTAGAAATATATGCAAAATTGTTTGTGTGGCCTTGATTAACTTTGAAAAGGCTTGTGATAGAATTGAATGGCAGTTCATACTTTATTTTGATAATGCTAAAAATTTTGGGTTTTGGGAGAATCTTTTTTCAAAATGGTGAGTTTTGTTTCAAGATACTTCTACCTAGGTTGAAGTTAATGGTGAGCTTACTGAGTCTTTCTTATTGTATAGATCTATCAGACAAGGTTGTCCTTTGGTCCCCTTTCTTTGTGATTGTTGTTGAGGCTTTGCATTAATTGTTGAGAGACACTTCTTGTGGCCCTCTCGTTAAAGGCATTGCCTCTCCCAAACCAATCCCAGTTGATTGAAATTTAGTTTGTTGATGATACTCATTCCATGTTCCTGAAAATGACAATTTTGAGCTTCTCATTTCCAGATTGGAGATTTATTGTTCTGTTTCGGCTCTAAGATTTCTTTCACAAGGCCTTGGTTTTGGGATGATCTAAATCCACTCTTGACAGGTTATCAGACTTGAGCAGGTCAAGAGATGGCCCTAACAAAATTAATAACAAAGTTTCTAACTAGCAAGGTCATCTCTTTTCCTTGGCTGGAAGGTTTCAGGTGTGTGAGAATGTTCTTTCTTCTTGCAGTATTTACAACTTACTACTCTTCTTGCTGGCTCTTTTGTAATTCTCAAGTTGATAAGCTGCACAAGTTGGTGAAGGATTTTCAATAGTCTGATGGCACAGGCAATAAGAAAAGGCATACAATTGCCTGGAATTTTTGTAGCAAACCCAATTTTTTTGGATGCCTAGGCCTTAAAAACCTTAGAATATAGGGTATTACCCTTGCAGTCAATTATTTAATGAATTATCCAAAATCCTAAATAATCTGAGTTTTGTTTTCTTTGAATGCTTTTGTTATGGGCAAAAAACAAATTTGCTATATGTAACTCATTTAGATGAAGGGCAATGAGTTTGTTGAAGATTAGATATTGTCTGCGAGGTGCATAGCTGGGACAGAGGAGAGGCAGAAGGCCATTATTTAAATTCATTTTATGCAATACACACTGCTTAGGAGATTGCACATCTAATACTGCTAAATATGCCATTTTCTGATCTAGGTCAGATTAATCTGAAATTTTATATCACAGTTCACTAAGTTTTAGCATGAGATCAACAAGAATTACTTGGCTAGACACTCATAAGCATCCTGACACTACTACTATGGCTATATATCGTAATAAGAAAAGAAGCATCAGAAGACTTCAAAATGTTTAATATGAATGTCATAACACACTAAATTTTGGAAGAATAATAACATCTTCCATCAAGACACCATCTAAACTATATGCAAGAGGAATAGTAAACTTACTTTCAATTTGGGCACCACTGTTGCCAGAATGATAAACCATTGAAAAGCTCTATGGATAGACAGTGGGATATCCTGATGTCCTTGGAGGCCCCTGAGGAGCAATTTCTCTCACAAACCTAGAAGCATCATTATTCTTACCATGATCCTCTTCAAATTCATGTGGTCTCCTACTGAAATTTGCATGCATCATATCATCATGTGTGTAGTCCCATCTTTTTGGACTTCCTTCAGGTGTGCGAATTAATGGAGAATTCAAATTGTGATCAGTACTGAACTCTGACTGATCTGCTATGTTCACAATCCCCACAGCCCCAAGCCTTCCATGAAGGGAACTTCGTACCTTCAAGGGGCCTTCATTTGTAACACTTGAGAGAAATCTATTTCCCACATTTCCAAATAAGGGCTCACATTTCAAAACATTTGAACGTGGTGGAGATAAGCTGCTGAATGCCTCCAGAGTGGAACGTGGTGAAAGCTGCTGATTTGAAGAACGAGTAGATGTTCCAATTTGAGGGTGAATGTGCTCACTGCAACACATGCAATACAGCCATGAAAAACATGTCAGTTCTACAAATAATCAGAAAAGCTTTAAACCTCAAGAATTTAGTTCAGCAGATTTTGAAAATTTTAGAAAAGCAACCTTGGCAACTGATGCTGTTTGCTGTTTCTTGGATGGGAAGAGGCATAGTCCGAAGTATTCATACTTTTCTCCCGTGGACTGTGCATTAAATTCTGCAGAACATCTAGAAGTGTGACATAGATCTCAAGACACAAGAAAACACAAAAAGAATGAAAATCCATTATAATTTATTATTTTATAGTCCATATAATAGACATTACCAAAGACTTAATGTGAGATGTTGCAGATGCTAGAGGATCAGAATCCTGGTGATTAGCATCTCTCACAAATGTATGATCAAGTAATTGTAATGCTGTTGGTCTTTCTGCTGGGTTTCTGCGCAAGCAACAGCAAATAAAATCCTTTCCCTCTGCTGATAAAGTATCTGGTATGGATGGAACTTCACTCTTGAACACTTTGAACATTGCTGCAGCCTGAATTTTAAAAATAGAAATGCTTAACATTATTGGAAATAATCTCTAAAATGCAGCATGTTAAACATAAAGGACCTGAAATCATATACTGAAAACCTAATTTACAAAAGCATAGCTCCAGTAAATAGGAACATATGCTGAATACTTGATTTAAGAAACCATAGTTCTAGTAACTAGAGAAATAATGAAACAAAATGAATCAAAAGATAATTGTATTCTAAATAGATTTTTAATTTTTATGAGATTTGATCCACGTGATTATTAGTCATCTAAAGATGACCTCCATGAATAGTCATTATACTTATTACTGATAATATTTTTAATTTTTTCCTCATTTATGTTGGTAATAAGTACAATGCGAGGGGATCCACTTAGCATGCAAGCATTTGTTAGTAGGAGGAAGCGTGGGTCCCTCCTTGCCTTGTAAATATTACCAACATTAATGTGGACAAATGTCATTAGTATAATGACTACTCACAGGTGTCATCTTGACATGATAAAAAAAAACCAGATCAAATCCCATAGAAATTAAAAATGCCTATGAAATCCTTCACTTAACATAAATACACAATCAGGTTGTAATTGAGTTAATCCCACATTAGTCAGAAATATGAGACAACGGTGACTTATATAAAGTACTACATGCTTCAAAAACATTGCCAAAGAGTAAAGAGGCTGGAAGGTGAAAAGCCTGAAAAGTAGATTACATTCACTGTTCCTCCACCTACTAATAAATGCTTGAAGGTGCATGTGTTTCATGTGGATCCCCTTGCCTTGTAATCATTACCAACATAAATGAGGAAAAAAGTCATTAGCATCATCTTGAATTGACTAAAAATTCAAGGATCAATCCCACAAAAATTAAAAATCCCAGTGAAAGTCTTCACTTAATCCCATCCTACTTCAGTTCATCATATTCTACTTATTCACTTCATCCATGCTCCATATTAACTCAAAATGGGAAGAAAAATGAATTAGGTTTAAATATCCACTAAAAACTAATGATTGGCACCCCTCTAGAGATGGAATGATTATTTAGAGATGGATTAAGTTTTTGAAGTTCTTGAGTTGTAGCTGTGGTTGGACGGTGGATAATGCTCAGAAACCATGAAATTTGAGTCCAAATACTGAATAATTTCATCTTTGCTTATGAAGAAAGAAAAATGTTACACTTAAAGAGAACTACCAAAGAATATACTTGTAGTATTCGTCCCTTAAAAGCATTGTCTTTCTAGAACCTGGAGGCTGGTATATATGATCTAATTCAATTTTCTCTGGTTTATGTATAGATGGTTGCAGCAATGCATCCCATCTCTTCAATGTGTGTGTAATGTCCCCATTTCCAGCCTGGTCACCTAATAGGAGTTTGGATTAGCCTATTCTTCATTCCCGTAGGCTAATTTATGAGTTAAGGGAATGCAGCGGTTGAGCTATGGAAATTTGGAAAGTTGTTTTTTACAAGGCTCAACTAATTTTTCTAGATTTGGCGATGTCGGGAGATGACTTGATATATTTTTGCTTTAATTTTGGAAGGGTCAAAAATAATAAAATAATTGATCTTGAAGTGGGACGACCCATTCTTGGATATTGAAAATAAATAAAATATTATTTTTCTCTTGGGAACTGCGACCCATTTGGAGGAATAAGGTCAGCAAGAAATGAATAAAATAATATTATTTTTGAGCGCCCAAGCTAGAGGAAAAAACAAATATTTTTTAATTGTATTCTGGGTGGCCTCTTTGAAGAAGAAAAAATAATAAAATATTGTTTTGGTGGCCGACTTGGAGAAAAGAAAATAAGTTTTAATTCAAATCTTTAATTTGAACTTGATATTGGGCGCCTAGTCTTGGTCGGCCAGCTGAGAGAGAAAGGAGAAACTCAAACATAAAACAAGGTCATTGGAGCTTCATTCCTTATCACAAAATTTTGGCATCTTTGGGATTTTGCATTCACATTTTTATTGCAACTCTTTCCAAGGACGAAAACCCTTGCGGAAGAAGGTGGATTGGACGAAAACCCAATTGCATCTTGGAGGTGGATTCGTACGGAGTTCACAATTGCACTTCATTAAAGGATTTTGAAGGGATTCTTGAGCTTTCATGCTATATCTTTCATAGCAGATTTGGACGCCATTTGTTGAAGATCTTTTGTATCAAGTGAAGCACCGAATTGGAGAAGAAGATTCAGATTTTGTGATCAGCTAGATCGCTGGATTTTGAAGCAGCTTTCATTCATGTTTGGAGTGCCATTTTTGAAGGGTTATATTCAGATTTCAAATCAGATTCAAAGCACCACCTTGACGGAACAATTTCAGACTTCTAAATCAGATTGGAGCGCCAATGTTGAGGAAGTGCATTGCAGATCACACATCAGTTTGAGCGCCATCATTAAGGGTTTAATGCTGAGTGCAGATCTGACCTTGTAGAAGGATCCTAAACCCTAGCCGCTGCCATTATTGGTGGATTTCTTCATTGCTTGAGGAGCGATTGCATTGTGGAGGGATTCGCCCAAGTTTTGGGGCAGATTTTGACATCCTTGGACTGCCTTTGGTCATTCTTTCTCACCATTTATTGCAGATCTGATTTTGGAGGAGTTCGCCCACTTCTTGAATAGCATTTGACATCCAAATTGGTATGCATTTTATCTGATTTTGTAGCAGCAGCATTGTGGATGAATCTTGGCCATGTTAGAGCCATGAATTTGATGTAATTGCACATTTGAATAATCTGATTTCATAACAGCAGTATTCTGATCTGATTTGCTCATCCAATTTGCAATCTATTTGGTGTGGATCTATGTGTAATTCAACTAGGGTTTGATTACATATTTTTGGCATGTTAATTGTGATGTATTTGGCATGATAAATGGATGTGAGAAGTGTATGATCAGATCTGAGACAACAAAATCAGAATTCAGATCTAGGGTTTTCAAATTGAAAATTGAAATTCGAAAAATTTTGGTAAAAAACCTAAGTGGGATATTTCAGTGTGATATAAACTACTTTATCACTGATCAACAACTGATATGTTTATAAAAAATAAATTTTTCAGTTACCTCCAAAGAGACCAACAAATAAGTGTAGCTGTTTTATTGTCTAAGTGTCATACAACCATCTTGCAAATCGAAGCGTATGAACCTGTTAGTCACAAGCATTTGAGTCATGAGCATTCTCCTAAAAAACGAGGAGATATTCATGAGTGTGCCCCTAGAATTCATAGATCCTTGGCAGTGGAGGATGAGGCCTTTCTGCGGGTCCTTATATACCATAGTGTCCATAATTTGCAATATCTACAAAAAATCAGGGGAAACTTCCATCTATGGGACATAATTGGTAATGCAAGAGTATTTCTTGTTTCCAATTAGCACAAAAGGGAATTCGGGCTGCTTGTTAGATCCTCTTAGGTTCACTCTATTGGAGCTTAAATTTGGATAGAAGATTAACTAAATAACAGCAATCCAGCTAGAAATTAATGGCAAAGACTTGGACCCCAGATATTAACAAGATAGAATCCTTCTCATCTTAGGTTATGAAACCAAGGTAGGCACCCCCTTCCATAGGTTCCACTAATTATTTGGGGATGCAAGCAACAAGCCCAAAATCAGTGCATGCTGTATTAAATGAATAGGGGAAGTTCAAGTAGTTGACCCTACTTAGCAAGGTGCCTTGTATGGAGATAGGAAATACAGGCACTCGACCAGTTAGGAACATAGTGACCTATTGAGAAGAAATGCACTAATTTTCTTTCCTCTAACTCAATCCAACAACCTTGAAGATGGTTTCAGTTTCATAGCTCAATCCAAAAAACTTTGACAATGATTCCAACGAAGGTTTAAGGGAAAGATTTGATGAATTCAAGGAACAAGTAAGAGTTTAAGAAATCAAAATGAGAAGTGGATGTCAAGAAGAGCACAAAATCCTCATCAACAAGAAGAATGCGCCTAGAGTAAAATACCTTCCAAAGAAAAATCTGATCCATCGTCAACAACTTTTAAAGAAATTTTTAATTCCATTCACCAAAGTGAAGAAGTTTGGGAAGTTTCAACAAAAAATGTCCAAGGGAGAATGAAAATTTGAAGATGTCAAAGACAAAAAGTGAAGAATGCTAAGTGTGGAGGTCAGAAAATCCTCATTAATGAGGAGAATGCGCTCTAGCTTGGAGCAAAATCCAGTCACATAAGAAATATGCGCACTTTACATTATCTCTGTTTCATCAAAGGAAATTCGCTCAATGCAAGAGGAGGTTGGCCTGGAAAAAACTAAGTTTTAAAATTGAAAAATCATTGATAGATTGTAGGCCGACCTGCACTAGGCCGACCCACTATGAGGAAAGATTGGAACGCTATTTAAGAAGGTTTTAGTCTTCATTTTTCACAATTATTTCAAAACAAATAAGCAGATCAGCAGCGACTTAGAGCAGAATTTCAATACAAGGAACAGATTTTATCCAAGAAGGAAGGCAGATTTGTAAAAAAACTAAGGGCTAGATTGGCAGCGCTGCAAGGAAGAGTTTACAATTTTCATTGTTCATCAAAATCCAAACTGAAAAAAGCAGAAAAATTAGACCTGCAGAGCAGAACAGCAGACCTAGCAGAAATTTTCTATAAAAGAGTGAATTTAGTGAAAAATCATTAAGGTTTTTATGCTCTTCCTTACATCAGATTTAAGTAGTTTTGGATAGATATATGTGGAAAATTGCTTCAAAATGATGATTTATCCCACATTGGCAAGGAAGATGAGATTTATCATTATTTGTCCTTTGTATCAAGTATCATGTCAACATGCTAACTTGAGGTGTTTTCACTTGTAGGTTGATGATGTATGCTAAAGGAGCACCGAGTGTTGAAGGAAAGCGACACTAACTTGGGACAAATCTACGCGGATGAAATCAAGAGGAAAGATTAAAGAATCCAAAAGGAGCTCTACATCTAAAGAAGGTGCCATCAATAGAACATTGCACTTCATCAAAACATCAAGTTCGTCATCACCTTGCTTCCAGGGGGTCGAGACATCATCAAGTTCATCGCCGGAGTGAAAGAAATGTTATCATCACCTTGCAAGTTTCATCATCCAAGCCTCCGGAAGATCACCTTCACTTTCAAGAGTTTTCACTTCATCTATCAGAAAGGTCAAGTGCAAACACTGTGAAGTCTAGTCTACTCCGGGAATTTACCTCCAAGTCATCTCCCCTACTTCAACGTCCAAGCCTAGAATCTTACATGAGCACCACAAGGAAGTTCGGCAAATGAGCAAAGATCGTCAAGAAATCCATAAATTTCACTAAGGCATGAAAGACAACTTGAAGAAATTCAAAATTCCCAAATTTTCAAGTTCAAGAAGCTAAGTTCCAAAGGTGAAAATCCAAGTTCAAAGACTACTCCAAAAAAGTCCATAATTTGGGAAAATATTTCAAGCAGTGTGAAAACAGAGAAGATCAAACTAGTTAGCTCGACACTGAAGTGGCATGCACACATCATCAGTCAATCAAAATTCGCCATGTCATTTGTCCAAGTTCATTGCATTTGTAAGAAGATAAGAACAAGAAGGGCGTCTCACATGAATATTCTTCATAGATTCCATTTCATCCTTATCATCTTGGAAAACGTGCCTTCATTCTCTTGAGTTTTTATGTACACAACTTGTGTCAACTTTTATTTTTTGCTAAAAATAGCAAGTCGTTGTAACTAATTGTTGATGTGGCAAGATCTCGGCCCTTGATTCTCAAATCAATCTTGGCCATCCATTGTATTTTGAGGACTATAAAAGGCCTCATTCTTCTCTCATTTGTAAGGTTGAGACTTTGGAGAATTGTTGCAAGAGCTCTCTGAAATAATACAAGACTCATTGGTTTGGTGATATTGTTTTGTTTCAAGTGTTGCATGGTTTCCAATTCCTTTAGAATAAGTTTTAATAAGTTTTATTTTCAAGCATTATGTTAGTTGATGGAAGTGATTATTGTTGTTTCATGGTGAAATCTCTAAGTTTATATCATTTGTGATTTGTGGTGTACAAGTTGCAGTGCATGGTTAGATTGAACTCAAACGAGCTTAACTTCAATTATTTGTGTTTGTTGATATTTTATGAACGCGAGTGATTTGAACATCTTAATTACCTTAGAAGATTGCATCATCTTTGTGTAGTTGTTTGATTTGGCGAAGCAAAGTCGGTTGATTTCACCTGGTCGATAATAGTTTCTTGCATATAGGATTAGAATAGCTTCTCTAAAACCCATATCCTTTTGCACTTTTTTATCAATCATTGTTAGAAATTAGGATCAAGAACTTCGTTGCAATATCATACGCCTTAAGTTGTAGTACTTAGAAATTCTAAGAAATCTTCCTTTGCAAGTGAAACAAGAATCTTGTTTGAACAATTGTGTAAGTCCCTTTGTGTAAACAGCATATCACATCCACCTACTGAGTTTATCCGTTGCTAATCATGTGTAAGGAACCTTGGAGAGCTCTTGTTTGATCACATAGTTCAGCATTCAAGAGGCTTTGATCAAGAGAGGATAGAGCACCTAGTGTTTTATTCTATTGTTGTTGTTGTCACAAAAACACATCAACAGTACCCATCTACAATTGTTTGTGTCTATCAAGAAGATAATCAAATGGATTTCGTCTTTCACCTGAGTTTATAATATCCTAACCACATCCAATGATACATGCAAGACCAAATAGGCTCTAATACCATTGATCTAAATTAAGCTAGTAATTCAAGGTATGATACACTAGTGGAGGAACTTAATGTATCATAAGCAGCAATAGAATAAAACTCAAAAAGAAAAAATAAGACTGGCAATTACTAGAGAGCTAAACAAAATAAATTTTATTTCAATTAAGAGCTTATACAAAATGGGCAAACTTTATAGGAGAGATATATGTCTTATCTGATTACATACTACAAGATAGGTTATTATATAAATTTACAATGCGAGTAACAATAACGTTACTTAAAAAAGTAAATTAAGGTTCTTGATGAGAATGAAGAGTCACCACACTTGGCAATGAGCCGTGTCCTTAGAAGTTGAATGGACAGTCAGATAAGGACAAGCTTATTGCAAAACTAAAAATGTTTGTTGGAGTTTATTAATTTTAGGGGTTGAAAATCTGTTCATTGGTACCCATCTATAATCGTTTGTGTCTATCAAGAAGATATTCTGACAGAACTCTAGTCTTCAACCCGAGTTTCTAATATCCTAACCGTGTTTGATGATATGCAGAGTGAATAGGCTCTAATACCACTGATCTAAATTAAACTAGTAATTCAAGGGACAATTCACAAGTTGAGAAACTTGTATTATAAGCAACAATTGAACAAAACAAGATTGGCAACTACTAAATAGCTAAACAAAATAGATTTTTATTTCAACTCAAAGCTTATACAAAAGGGTAAACTTTGTAGGAGAGATGTTATATCTTCTCCAATTGCATGCTTTGAGTTCAGCTGTTATATAGCTTTACAATGCAAGTAATAGAAAAACTACTAAAAAGAGTAAATTAGGGCCCTTGATGAGAACTGAAGAGCCACCACGCTTGGAATGACATGTGTCCTTAGAATTCAAAATGGACATTTAGATAAGAACAAACTTATTACAAAACTGAAAATGCTTGTTGGAGTTATTTAATTTTAGTATCTCTACTTGTCCAAGTCATATCTCCTAGCTCGTTACTCAAAATTCAAAGTCTACATATGCATTGGAAAACATAGGTCATAGGCCAATCAATTCAGGCTGGACCATAGTGTAAGCATGACCCAACTGTTGCATCACCAAATTCACTCCAAAGGGCCTTGGAAACATAGAAAAGACAAACAAATTATTTTCGAGAATTTTCAAAATTATGTCCAAAAATGCCACTTAGATAGCATAAGATGTTTGCTAGATCAAATCTCTTCTCTCTTTTGGAATAAGCAACCTTTAACCATGGAAAAATTGTGACCCAAGACCTTGTGAGATGTCACCAAGCCTCCACACTCCTTGAGGCAGCAAAGGCCCAAAATCTAGGGAGTTTTAAGCCCTATGCTCTGGTACGAAGTTATTCAATTAAGTTCATAATCGAACAAACAATAAAATCCACAAGTAAAAGAGGCACCATAAATATGTGGTGGTGTCAAGAGACACTTAGAGAAATAAATGGAATTACAAATAGAATAGAGTTGTGAAATGGACCCCTACCAGCACATTATATAAAGTTAGGCCAACCTATAAAGGCACACGCCCCAATAAAAGTTATCCAAAGGTATACCACAACAACAATAAGTCAAAGTGCTTGACAAGACATGTTTTGCACTCTTTAACATATTATATTTGGCATCCAGCTAAACTATGGATGGGCCATGACATTGGATTGTTGTAACATTTTGAATAGAAGCCACTCATGTGGAATAAGCTTGGTCTTCCCCTTGCTGAGAAGATTACGATTGTTGACAAAACTCTAGCATTGTGATGTGGTCAAAGATGGCAGCAAAAGTCTATGGCACACAATTCGGTTGGGAGTAATTAATTTCCTCTGGACTACAAGATGCAAAGCTACTTTTCAGGAAGTAACTTCCAGCTCACTATTCGGAAGTAGCAGCTTCTTAGACAAGAGTTGGATCTGACAGTGCAAGCCAAGCTTGAGCGGTTTTGAAAGGCTTTGAATCCTTTTCCCATTGAGGCATGGGCCTAGATGATTTCTGTCCATTGTTATTGGTGTCTCTGAGATCCGCCCCTAGAATATTGCCAAAGGCAAAAACTTATATCCTTGAAAGGCAATCTAGAAATTAATAGAGATGATCCCCCTTACTTTACAGCCAAATACAAATTTGACTCAAAGGGGTTATATCCATGGTTGTTTCCAAATACCTAAATCTAAGCTCAAAATTCACTCATTTCTTAAGACATCTTTCAATCCCTATAAAACAGAATTTTATAATAATCATTGTTTTAAATATGAATAACCTCAACCATATGATCAATTCCTTATCCAACAGAAAAATATTCAATCAAAGCTCTTAAACACCTGAAATCATAAGTATGAAATGAAATGGAGGAGATGGGAAAATGAAATATTATTGCGAGTAATTTAATAACCAAAATCACAGAATATTCCAGAGAGGAAGATCAGCAGGCTTGGAACATATCTAGCTGATTAGATTAACATTAGCAACATAGGATGAAAGAATAGAAATGAGTTCTAACGAACACGTCCAAAAGACTACTTCACACAGATTTGAAAAAAAATTGACAGCTTTATTAAAAGCAGAGTTGTATGTGATTATAAATTTTGAGAAAATAAAGTATCAACCAAAGTCCCAATTAGAAAAGAGACCAAGGGGATTAAATTTCAGACTAGTCTGTACTATAAAACTACTACACAAGAAAATGAATATTCAGACATCAAACAGTTTGGATCCTTCTCAAACTCTTAAGACATATAACTAAGGAAAAGCTACAACAATGAATCCAAATAATAAGTGTTACCAGTCACTAGAAGATCCACTTGCTTTCTCAATAGCACCTTTTATAATCTCCACTATTCACAGTAAAACACAAGACTGTTTGTTGATTGTTAGATCACTTCTTTAAAAATAGCCATACGTCCAACACATTCACAAGATGAAGCTGCTTTCACCATGTAAGCAAAAAAGATTGACTTCCACTCGTTGTCCTCTATTGCAAAAACCTCCTCAAAAGCATTGACAACACTTATGACTCCAGCAAGCTGACCTTCTGCTGACCCCAATGCTGTCTTGACAAACAGTTAAGTCAAATTCTTGGCATTCACTTCTGGAAACAAGACCTGAAAAATATCATCCACATTTGGCCCTCTACCAATTGTTTGATTTCCAATATTCACCTTCAATTAAAGCACCAACTTCATGGTTGAAGTATCCTAAGGCCAAATTCCACTGTTGGTAGTTTTTTTGAATCTAGATTGTGTTATTTCTTGGAAATTACTTCTCAGTCATTCGAGCACAACTCTATGTCTTCTAGTCTTTCTTTGGTTGATGCATGTTAGCATTTAAAATTTAAATTTGTCCTTTTTAGGACAACACAAAACAGAACAGTGTGTATGGTAGAACCAATCTACAAATTGTAAGGGGAAGCTCCCTAAGATTTAACTAAAGCTAAAACTAACAAAACTTACAAATATGCACACTAGATAAGATTTCTAGGATTTTGCATTAAATGTAAATATTAAGTGACTATCTTTTTGCCTTGAAGGCAGCACCAAACTGTCAACAGTCAAGGATTGCACCAAGATTTTCAGATTAAGGAGTTCTAATGAGTTCTAATGAACACTTCAAGCACCACATCCTACTAGTTAAAGCAGAGACCAGCATTTGGTAGTAAGCTAAGTTTTAACTGAATAACACCAACAGACGTGGACAGCTGGCTAAATCAGAGACCAGCAAAAATACATCAACAAAGAATTAGGCGAGTTCACACCACATGATTTCATGAAATAAACAGCTAACTTGCATACAAAGCTTACAATTTAGAAGGATGGATTTTGCCAATACAAAGCTTGATGAAATACAATCTTCTATGAATTTAATTTATAAATGTACAAACATGCAATCACGGTTACATAATCACTTTGCTGAACAATGGCTTCTGCAACATAACCATGACTTCCACCAACATTCAATAACTTTCACTGAAATACAACAAGTTGACTAACAATTCCTGCAGCATAAGTCTACAGTCCACTATCATTGTAAATTATGTGCTCAAGGCTTATTTACAAGCTCACCAGAAAAAGCTTTTAGGGATAAAATAATAATATAATATTCCTATAAAAGTGTCACTTTAAAGCAACCCTATTCCTATCTTCTGAAAAAGAGGAAATCAAACAACTTTTAAATCAAACTAATCCTAAAACAAATAATTAAATAAAAAGCTCTAAAAATAGGCTCAACTCTATCTCCTCCAAAAAATAGCAACTTTTGTCACATAAGTCATTTTCGAAAATCTAAAATGATTTTGACTTGCAAAATTTGATTGCATTCTAAATTTGGTGAATTTTCCCTAGAACCAATGGAACTTGCTTTAAACTCAAACTTGATTTGACGAACACTCCTTGCCTTTTTTGATGCCAATTATTGATGCTCTGAAACCGAAAACTTTACTATCAAGTATCAACAATGATTCCAAGCTGGAAACAAATTACACAATAGCAAACTCGATTAATGGTGAACACAATGACCTTGTGAAAACCCTAGCAGCAACTTTAAACCTGACCGACTGAATTTGGGGGTCGCAACTTCATAACACAGGCTAACTAAGCCTTTAATCGCATCCTTTTACCTCTGGTCGCACGATTCACCTTCCATTACTAGGCAAAAATAACCTTAATGTGTGAAATCAAGATCACTGCCACCTAAGTTTGAAGTTTGAAGTTTGATCGCCTTTTATGAGTTTATAACTTTATGTTCTATCGCGACTTGGAGGAGTTGGTGCCGAGTTATTGTTATGGTTTTTAGATGGCTACACCATAGGAGAAGTGTAACCCTCTTTACGTTTTTTAGCTATCTTTATTGGGTGCAACCTATTGGTAAATAGAGTTGTCACTGCGGTATTTCGCTGCAAACAACCTAGACTACCCAACAGGCAGTGACAAATGTACCAACAGTTGGAGAGATCGCTATTGGGTAAGCAATTTTCCTCTGCGTTTGAGAGGGGCAGCTCCCTCGTATGATAAATTTTGGGGTTTTTCAGGGTATGCTTTTGACCGGAAAGCAGGAAAGGCAACTAAACTAAAACCCAAAAGATTAAAAAGAAAGGGAAAACCCTAGGTTGACTGATAGGAAGATACAACTTTCAGATTTTCCCAAGAGAAGCATTCAAAATATACACAGAGATAAACTCCCAGATCTCCACGAAACATTGATTTGCATAAATGGGGTATAAAGAGAGTTTGAATGCAAGAATATGATTTGACATACAAAAGAACAAATCTTGATAATTTTTACAAAACACAGATTGAGAAAAACTATTCTATATCAACATCAGGTTATACCCAAACAGTTTTACAATGAAGGAATGACAAAATGTTCTCATCACATAACAGAGAATTATAAGAATAATGGTTATAATTCTAAAATAAGAAAGAAAAATTGCATAAAGAAAATAATAAACCGGCTCACGGACCAGCACTGTTATCCCTTTATTGATCTTTCAAAAGGAAACACACAGATTTCTCTTTTTCTCTATCAAAAAGTGAGAATCAAAAAGTCTCTTGCTTTCCCCTAGCCAAGCTGAAAACAGAAAAGAACTAGAACCACTTTACAATTGAAATGATTGTATTTATAGCCTCCCTGCCTATAACTAACAAATAACCGCTTCTTTTTCATTTTTGGGAGTTCATAAAAGATTTATGAAATAAAATACAATTAACCCCCAAAAGTATATTTTAGAATAATTTTTGCTACAGACATAGGGATAAAGACTTTATAATAAAATATTAGCTCATTGTGTAAATTTGACGAGCTAATAGCTGTCATGGAATTCCGTTAAACACTTGGTTAGCATTGGCTGTAGGTGATCATTCCCGGACATATTTTGTCAAACATTTGACATATCTTACCAATGCTCTGCCCTTGCATTTCTAATATTTGTAACATTATTTTGCTTCAAAACAATAGATTTGAATTGTTCTGCCATCTCTGCATTCATTTGTTTTGTTCAGACCTTCTTCTATATTGGACTCAAACAATTTCTTCAATGGTTTGTTAGCTCCAAGAGAAGCAACTTCAATACTATCATGCTTAGGATCATATTGATCTCGAGGAGCAAAGAAATCTCTATTAGGTTGATAAAGTGTTATTGAACCTCGTGATATAACTCCCTTGGCCGCTGCCTAATAAATATGATAGATTGAATGCCTCCAAGGTGTCACTAGGATTGACCACCTGGAGAGGAGTCACCACAGCAAACCCTGCTTCTATGTAAGGCTGAGTAAAGTCCACAATTTTTGACTGATTGGTCACATTTAAGATGTCCCCAACTATTGCATCAAATTTACTTTAAGCAACGTGCCAAGCTTATCGTAATTGGGGTTTGATTTCCCATCTCCAAAAGGTTCAAATGTGTATGGAAGGGCACAAGGTGACAATGGCACTGTAGTAGCAAACACATCAACAATGAAACTCTTCATCCTGTTGGTGGTACCTTCCATTGCATCCTCAAGCTCTTCATATCCAACCTTTCTTGTGAAATCCTATTCCAACTATATTGATGATCTGAAAAGTAGAACCAAGCAAATTTCCAATTTTATCAAATTTCACAAAGCAAATTAAGACAGTGAAATTAGTTTGTAGCAATATATTCTGTAGCTGTGAAACTCCTGTGAACACCTTTAACTTTGCTAATTCTACTTTTCTTCCACTTCTATTGGAGAGCCAAGGATAACCTTACTGTAAAACATGCTCCTGCTCTAAAATTAGAATATGCCTACGGATAGCAAGTACTCCTTGGAGTGAGTTCATGGTTTCATAATCAAGTCCATAAGAGTCCAAAACAGAACAGAGCCAATCTTTGGCTATCCAGACATAGGTATTGTTCAACATTCCCAGGTACAGTGCCTCCAAGAAAAGATCAATACCTATATCTGGATTCATATGCACAACAAATACCCTCGACTCCATCAAAGCTAATTGCAGCAATGCACATCCAATTTCCATGTTATCAACTCCACCAAGAACAACCTCATCTGTCTCTCTGCAATCTAATTTTCTAAGATAGATTTTAGCACATAACTTGCATTCAATGTCACCAAATGTGAGAGAAAAGGCCACCCTCGATAAATTTAAAGCAACAAACAGACTGTTGCATACGATGCCTTTGCAATGTAAATTTCAACTTTTGTGTGAGTTACATTCGAATACCTCTACTAACCATGATGGAATCACACCACAATACAAGTAATATTATCTGCACTTCATTTTCAATAAGCATTTTAGCAGCTAATTCAGGATCCTCAGTAGACTAGATAATAGTAACAGCATCCTGATTAGAAACAACATTCCACAATCCAGCACTTGTAGGAATAAGAAACTCAACATGGTCATCAACAATCTCTTCCTTTTCTAGCCTTGTATATCATAGCTCAGGAATCTCCAACATTGGCAACCAGTAATCAATCTCTAACAAGAACTGTTGTTGATGTAGTAGAACCAACATCTCTATGCTGATTGTTTTCTGCATTAAGGAATTCTGTGTTTGTGTGCTTGTAAGAATCAGCTATTGCCAGTTTTGTATCACTGATAAATTTTAGGTGACTTATTAATTCTGGAAGGTGGTCAAATATTCCATGTATCTTGTCTTTGCTTCCACATTCCACGTACATGTTCACTGGGGCATTTCAAACTATAAAATCTCACTTGTCATCATGCTTATAGAATGCCTATATACTATTATAAAGCTCCCATTTTGGCTCGAGCTGGGAGGATGCTGGCAAAGGTTGTAGGATTCGGCCCTTACAGAGGCCGATTGTATTTGTTTTGAGTTTCTGAGACATTTTAAACATATCCATTCTGCAATCATTGTGTTCCATGAGACACATTTCTTTGAGGGATTCTGTCAAATAGTTTATGTGTCTTGTATGTGCTTCCACATTTTGCATCAATATCTGCCAGGTCGTTTCTAAACTATATAATATCCTTTACGTTTTTATGGATGCCCATACCCTGTTACAAAGCTCCCATTTTAGGCGCAGGCAAGGAGGGAACTGATAAAGATTCTTGGATTCAGCGTTACACTTTAGAAGAAAGTCTTTTTTAGAGCTTTTCAACAATTTCATTTTGTGCCAACTCTGCTATTAGGGCATTCCATAAGACCACATCTGTTTGAAGCAATCTGTTAAACAGTTCAAGCGCCTTGTTAATGCTTCCTCATTTTCATATATGTCTATCAGGGAGCCCAACCTTATCTACAGAGCATTCCCATCTATAATATCTGGTAAAATGTCTCCTCTCTATTCCGTTTTGCAGGAGAGGTCGTGTGACTTGGTTTTATGCCTGTATAGTGCATTCCCCTGAAAGTTTCTAATGCCTTTTCAACAAAACCATTTTATGCACAAACTGTATTAACAGCGGCCATGGGAGAAAATACATCTTTGAGGTGATCTATTCAACAATCCACGTACTTTGTCTATCCTTCCACGTTTTGCATTCATGGCAACCAGAGCATTTTGAACTATAATAATATATGGCAAAACCCACTTACATTATCTTGCGATGGAGATATAAACACTATGCCAAAGCTCCCGTCTAGATACAGGTGAAGAGGACTTTGGCAAATATGGTGGCATTTTAAACCTGCACTGAGATTTCCATTCACGCCCAAGCCAAACCTTCCATCCCCAATTTTTGGTCACGCCATTGTTAGGGCACACTGAAAACTATGTTTTCTTTACGATGGGTCAAAGTTTCAGGAGCTTGTTGCACCAATGCACTTTTCTGAAAGGTGCAACATAACCTTAAACCTCCGACGAGTCCAATGAATAATTAAAACGCCAATAACTGATGCCGATGAAGTCTATTTAAAACAATATCGGAATTTCGGAGAAGTGCAGACCCTTTCCACTTCTTCGAAATGTTCAATGTTGCAATTAAAATGCTCGGGATTTCAGAGAAATGTAGATCCTTTGCATTTCTCTGAAATGATCGATTTAACCATAAAATGCCCAAAGAAAAGAGGAGGTTGAAAATTTTAAAACCTTTTAAACAAATGAAAGCTCCAATGACCAAGAAACTTGAAGATTTTAAGATTCAATAAACTTTAATTCTTTCGACAAATAAATGCAATTCAAGCTATCTTTGAGTTTTTTAAACTGGAGAAGTGCTGCCAAAGTGTAATGCCGGAATTCTGATGAGTTGTTGGACTCGTGAACTCGCCTAAGAGTTCGAAACATTTAGGAAACGCTGATGTAGAACACCAGGTAAAATTTTAAAAAATTCCAAATTAAGTCGTAAACATGTTCCGGAAAATGATAACCCATAACTTTCAACTGGAATAATATTTTCGTCTCAAGTTTGGCCACATTATTAAAAATAGTCCCATAAGATTTTCTGTCAAATCGTTTCACTCCAACCTTCACTAAACTTCCATTTTAATTGTTTCCGCAAACTATCAGCAAAAACTCGCTAGTTTAATATCTCCCAAACCAGAAGGAGTTTCACTTCGAAAACTTGCCACATTGTGTTTAATGAAATCAAGAACATCATTATAAAACGGTTTCATTCCAGCTCTTATGGATTTTCAAATTTAATTGTTTCTGTAATTCATCATACTACTCAATTGCTTTGAGGATTTCAATTAAAACAATGAATGATTCTCCCTCAAACTGATGTACCTTTCCTCAGTTTGATGCAATAAATCCACATGAATTAGATTAAATATGACATTTCAAAGATGAGCAACTACAACAACTGACGCGAAAAACCTAAGACACTATCATTCTGCGACTAAGAGCAAATCGACAGAGATGTTCTACACATGGCGACACAAAAAAGTTTAAATTTTGTGGTGTCAAAAACAGGGCTAACACAACCTCATAACATGTTTGCCAAGGTTTAAGTCACAATTTTTTTGTTGGTCATGCCACTATGAAAGCAAGGGTTCCTTTTATTTCCTTTCATTCTCATTATTAGTTAGTCGCCACTTCATTGTTGCTGATTTAGACTGATCACATCACTCAAAAAGTGTGATTTTAATTTGTTTGCCTTATAAATTTGTCATGCCATTGTTCACTAAACCAATTGCCCTAATTGGCACAGTTTCTAGCTAGCGTAGCCACTTCAAATGGCACCCTTCACTCATGCTTTCAGGGGTTCCCTTTATGACAAAGTTCACTTACGCTATTGCCACTTTTGGCATGATCGTGCCATGTTTTTTCCACTCTGACGTGATTTTGATCATCACTTGCCACTAGAATCATGTTCTTAGAATGGCATTGCCATTAAAAAAAGGTGCAATTCACCTCTCATTTCCATACCCGACATGTTTTCACTTAATGTTAGCCATTCGAATTGAAGTTTTCCACTAGGATTGCCAACTTCAAGTTGTGATTTCTCTTCATAGTTGCGATGTTGGTCAATGGAAGCTTGAGTTGCCTTTGCCATTTTGCCACCATCCAGGCATTCTTTTGTGTTGGATGAACCACTTCAATAACGCACCTAAGTCCATAACTTGCGCTTTTCGCTCCTTTCCTATTATCTTTGAATGCTAAGTTCTTCTAAATCACTTCATGATTCATTGGCTGGAATTTATTTCATTACCACTCTCTAGACATAACTCAAGGAACTCTTGCATTCATCTCAGCATTCATTTGTGTCCTTTGTTGCTTTAGAATTTTGTTGAGATCATCCACTTCCTACAAAAATCGTTAATGCAAAAATAATTAAGGATAAAACAATTGTAACAAATTCTAACTCGATAGAACATTGACTAACTTGTCCTTGATGTGTTACCAATGATTTATTGACGATTGACTAACAAAGGAGGTCTAAAAATGGAGATTCGTAGGGATACCAACATGGGTACTAACAATGCACAAATCATTATTTCAAAAGCAAAGTGAAACTTTACTAATGACATTAATACTTCCAAGTTCCTCTAGGTGATTTATTCAACATATCCTACTATTGATAGCTTCAAGTCAAGCTATCCATGTCCCCTAGACATTTCGTAAAATCCAGGTTGTGTATCAAGAAGAAACTCCAAAGGTAAAGTTTTACATTGGAGAATATCAAGATTATCATTAAAAAGATAACAAGTATGTGGAAACTTGCTTTGCTAAATATTGAACTTTCTAGCAATTAAAATACAAGGTACACAGATCTTTTAAATCCAATATAATTTAAAATCTTAGTGTGAGGCCAAAACCAAAATATAGTTCCGAACCAAAGAGACAAACTAATATGGGTATCCCATACTTCTTGAACAACAGATTTAAACTAAGAAAGCAACAAAACTGATTTTAATTAGCAAGATACGCAACAAGAATTAAAGACAAACAGAGAGAATAAGATCACCACAAAGAGTAAGACCAATATAACTTGGAGAAAACCACTTATGGGTGAAAACTCCAATAAATGTGAGCACAATCTCACTTAGAATGACTGCAATAGCAAATACAACTAGTCTAAGACTCTTGGGCTTGATAATTAAGTATGATCCAACTCTAGTATCAACTTTTGAGACCCGTAATTCTCTATCAATCTAATCCCCTGCTTTTGAACTTGCAATAGTCAATTAGGAACTCACAAAACTTGCAATTTGCTACTCCAAATTCCCTCTACATGCTCTCAAAAAGATACTAGATAATCAAAACAAGGGCTATACATAACCTTACAAAGTCTTTGGAAGTCGAAACAACCAAGAAAACCAAAGATAAACTGGAAACTAGAACATCAAGGGACGTATTCTTTCACGCAAATTGAATTTGCCACTTTCTACAAATAGGCAATTTTGCAATCACCCAACCAATTCACTTTTGTTGCCTGTTGCAACCAACAATTTTGCCACAGAGATAAGAACACTTACTTTTCATTGTTTTCTCTTCAACCGAAGCCTACATATGGATGTCCCATGCCACCCTACACAATCTCCCACATTCAAGAGTTTGAAACAACGCCATTAAGTACAAAATGGATCCTTTTATGGATCGTGCCTCTCAAATATGGGGGCTTTTGGTCCCCAAATGCTCAGAGACACAATGTGATAGGGAGGATGAACCCCTTAACTAATGACATGATTGTCATTTTGGCTTGCATCACAAAACAAACATTAACCAAAATCAAGAACACCTTTGTCTCCAATTGTTTGAATGATTCAAAGATAAAGTGCTTGAACCAAAAATAAAGTGACAACATTGGTTTTCTCCAAGGGGATGATTCTTGTGCTTAGCATCTTCCCATGAAGATTCAAAACCTCTCTAGGGTGCTCTTTGCCTCTGTAAGCAAACTACATGAAGCTCTTTCCACCCTTGATGATATGGTACTTGTTTGCCCTTCTATATAACACTGCTTTTTGGTCATACATGTAGGAGCTGCCAAGAACAACACAACAAACATCCAAAGGAGCAACATCTACAACCACTTCATCAACAAACATGGAACCAACAACAAACTTCATTTTACATTGCTTACTAACTAGCAAATTAGCACCTTCTTTGATGCAACCCAACCCATATGGCTTGGGGTGTTGATAAGTTACAAGGTCAATTCTTTCAACCAAATTTTAGGAACTCAAGTTAGTTTGAGAACAAGAATCAAGAAGTGCATCAACCTTAACACCCTTAACATGAATCTTGATGTTAAAAAATGCTTCTTGAACCAACAAACCAACTTTCTTGGTCATGCAAGTAATTTTAGAATCCACTTCAAAAGTGCTATCAATTACTATAACTTCTTTAACATTTTCAATGGAGCAATTGATATTTTTGCTACCCTTCTTACCTTGCTTATGAGGCTTTTTCTTAAGATGCAACTTCCAACAAGAGGGTTCTTCATGACCATCTTTACCACAATGATCACAATGCCCATATTTCTTCTTAGTGCTCATGGAATTTGCCTTCTTAGTCTTGGCTTTAGCTCCACTTATCCTAGGAGAGGATGCAGGACTATCTACATCAACGTAATGAGCACGAACACATGCCTAATCTATGTCCATCAGTTTGGATAGTAACACAGGCCTATGAAGATGGATATGAAAGCCTCCTATATGCTTCATCAAGACCTCATCTTACATATCTTTCTCCATTTGGACAACCCTTCTACAAAACTCACTAGTGTACTCTTGCACACTTTGTCCCTCTTTCTGTTTTAAAAATTGTCATTCCATACATTTTTCCTTTAAATGAAAAATAGGATATAATTGTTCTCTTAATCAATTGCTTAAGTTGATCCCATGAACTAAGTAGAGCTTGCTTTCTTAATGCCATAGAATACAAGAGACTCTCAAACCAAGTTAAAGCATATTTTGCTAATCTTAACCTAGCAAGGGAGATCTTTTCTTCCAAAGTAAGAGAATGCATGCTAAAGTATACATCCAATTGTGCCAACCAATGATCAAGTTTCTTCGCATCCACATCTCCTTCAAATGACAATCTCAATCATAACCTCCAGTTTGAATAGAGGTTTTCTTGGTAGATTCTTTTCACTCTTTGAAGACTCCTCTTCTTCGTTGGAGTTGGTCTAGACTTTATCCAACCTTTCCATGAGTGTTCCCATCAAGCTTTTCATGGTCTCCATTGATTGAAAAAGGTTTGCTATGTCAACCTCCATCTTGAGGAACCTTGCTTCAACATCTACAAACTCTCCTTCTCTTGCCATGCTTCCCAACTCACTCCTCCAGTTACATGATTCAAAGTCTCTTTGCAAGGGTAGAATATATTTTCTGCTTGATCTTGTTGTGGGCATGAACCTGCAAACCAATCACAAGAAACTCCACAAAGGAAAGAAACCACTCTGTAAAACCACAAAAAGTAAAACCAATATACGCTGGAGAAATCTACTTATGGGTGAAAACTCCAGCAGATGTGAGCACAATCTCACTTAAGCTACTCCAATGGTAAATACAACTGATCTAAGCCTCTTGTGCTTGATAATTAAGCATGATCCAGCTCTGGTATCAGCTTCTAAGACCCTAAATTCCCTCTCAATCCACCTCTCCTACTTTTGAATTTGCAATAGTCAATTAGGATCTCAAAAAACTTGTGATTTGCTACTCTAAATTCCCTTTACATGCTCTCAAAAAAATACTAGATAATTAATTTGTATTAAAATGGGCTATACATAGCCTTACAAATCCTTTGGAAGCCAAAACAATCAAGAAAACTGAAGAGAAACTAGAAACTAGAATGTCATGGGATGTATTCTTTCACACAAATAAAATTCACCACTTTCTACAAACCAGTGATTTCATTTTCACCACAAAGATTTAACAATAGCCACAGCAAATTCCCTTTCACCACCCATTGCAACCAGCAAGTTTGCCACAAAAACAAGAACAATCAGTTTTTACTATTTTCTCTTCCACCAAAGCCTGTATATGGATGTCCCATACACCCTACACATTCTCCCACTTCTGAGAGTCTGTCCCCTATTCTGAAACAATGCCATTAAGTACAAAAAGGATCCTTTTACGGATCAGTTTTTCTCTACTTGATGCACACATCATTGTTTCAATAGCAAAGTGAAGCTTTACTAACGACATATTGATACTTCCAAGTTCCTCTAGTGGTTTACTAAACACATCCTGTTATTGATAGCTTCAAGTCATGATATCCATGTCCCCTAGATGTTTCCTACAATCCAGGTTCATGTCAAGAAGCAGCAACAAAGACATGTCAATACTCAATGATGAACAAAGTTTTACATTGGAGAATATTGAGATTATCATTAAAAAGATATATGCCCAAGTATGTGGAAAATTGCTTTGCTAAATATTAACCTTTCCATCCATTAAAATACAAGGTAAACAAATCTTCTAAATCCAATATAATTTCAAATCCTCGCATGAGAGACCAAAACCAAAGTATAGTTCAGGATCAAAGAGACAAACAATCATTTGGTATCCATTTCAACAATGAGGATAATATTAGTGTTATTTCTAGACTAATGAGTAGATGAAATAATCATCATATTACTAATTGGACGAAGCAATAACACAAAAAAGATTCAATCTATAAAAAAATCTACACTGTTGAAATGCCTTACCCCTTCATATTCACTCCATGGAGGCCTACCCTCAGCCATTTCAATTACAGTACAACCCAAACTCCAAATGTCAACAGCAAGATCATGGCCAGTGTTCTTTTGCATCATGACCTACACATCACAAGCACAAGTAGCACTAAAACTGTCATATAAATTATTAAATGGGTAAACCAGGATGAAAACAAAGTTGGGAGTAACATCGATATACCTCAGGAGCCATCCAATATGGGCTTCCCTTCAACGAGAGAGGTGTTGCTGGGCCACTTATCTGCAGCATTACTTGCATTAGGAATGAATTCTAAACATCAAGCCACCATGGTCATGTACTGTAATCACAAAACATAACACACTACACTTCACATTGCAAAGAGCTCATATAAAATTCATTGAATGAGTTACCAATCTTAATATACAACTTTCCCAACACAAAATGAGTAGCCATAGACAAAACACACTTTAAACTACAGGGCATAATAATTAATTTTACAAAAGATCAAATGTTGCATTTACGTTTGGCTGTAGTTTTACTCTACAGATCCAAAGCAAATAAGAAAACGACAAAATAAAAGAATTGCATGAAATTAATAACACACAAAGAATTGCATGAGATTAATAACACACAAAGATTATTGATGCCACCATTGTCTTTGTTTTGAATACTGTCTTAGAGCAAAAACATGCAAAACATGTTGTCTGATAAAATGCATTAAATGCAAAGTCTAAGAAGACATAGAATACAGGCATTTTAGAAATACACATACGGAAGTGGTTTTTTGAATACCTTAAGAGTGAAATTCCTAGATAGTGGGGTCTAGAACTACTATATCATAAAGGACTTCAGACAATCTATAAATAGTTCGTCATCAAAATTCTCTCATTATTTTTCCCACAGCTATAGTTTCTAGCACAATTTGTAAGCACCAAGACTATCTTGCAATTCTAGTCTCTTATAAATTTCAATATTATTCAAAGTTTCTTAAGTATGAAGAATTGCAAAACACGTAAAGATCAAGTATGGTGGAGGACTGAACAACAAATATATTGAGGTCAAACATGTTTTTCATAAGTATAATGTGTTCTAGGAAAACATTCACAGAAGTATATGCTTTTAATTTTATTTGAAACATGTCTATACAACTATGCTTTGGGGAATCGGAGAGAGTGAAGAAACATGCATTGAAGAATGGTTATCATGTATATCTACTGAGAAACATGTGAAGGGAAAAGAAATAAATATACATACATGTTAGAGGAAACAGAGAGATTGGTAAAACAGGTAGAAAAGAAAGACCGTCATGTATACCTACTAAGAAGAATGTGAAATCAAATGAAATAAATATCCATTTCAGTCCACTAACAATCAAAAGGTCCACTAACAACAAAAGACTGACCAAAGAACATGCACAGTTAGTGATCACCTTCCCATTCCAAGCATGAAGATTTTCCCTACTAGAGAACAAAATAACTAGCCATGCTGAATGATAACAAATGTCCCATTTCAGTGAGGCATAAGTTAATTCATATGATACTAGAAAACAATAAACATGGGAAAATGGTAATATGAGAAAAGATATTCAAAAATCCTCTCTTAGCATCACCTTACCCCTTCCAAGAATGTCGATTGTACCAGTTAGAATTTAAAAAATTAAAAAACTACCTGTACAGAATAATAAAAACTGTCCCATTTCAATGAGACACAAGTCGATCCATATGCCACTAGAAAACAATAAAAATGACAAAATGCCATTATAAGAAAAGATATTCATCAATCCTTTATTTGCAGTCAAGAGCAAAAGAAAATCATGACACAAACTACTAGAATATTGATTTTATGCCTTTACATGATTCCATGCCAAAATAATCTAATCTCTAATCACCCTTGCCCTTGATGGCTCATATTTGCTGCAAACTAGACCAAAATTTAGAAGTTAGCAGGAGAAAACCAGAAGCAGATGCAAAAAACATGTTCTTCTGGTTTTCAAATTTCACACCAACTATGCTCCCTGTTGAAAAGGGTAACCCAATCTATAATAATTCCATCATTCTTTTAGACAAGTCCCACCCCTATTAAAAAATGCTTAAGTGCCTCCAAAAGAATTACTACCAATGACTAACACAGTGCGAACTGATTCCACAATATCAAGGTCTTGTTTTGATGAAGAATATCTCTGCAAATATGTTTTTTGTATCATACACGTATCTCATTGTCTTTGTTTAGAAAAAGCAGCTATCACCATAATAATCTGGACTCAGTGACTCTATGAAAATTGAAAACATATATGCATGACTCTCCCAGCCAGTCAACAATCTCCCAAATCAGAGTGGCAAGTGACTCAAAACAAGTCAAAATAGATCAATACCCCAAGACTGTGTTTCAGTGAGACTCTCCAATCCCAAGCATGAGATTCGTCCACCTTATAAGTTAAAACAGAGAAAAAATGTCCTCATTTGCATGTCAAAAGCCTCAGTTTGAGTACCTGAGTCTTCTGTCATGTTTTAACCAGGTTATTTTGCCATGTCGGCCTTAACTAGTCCAAGCTGAGCCCAAGTGTAGCTAATATGTTAAAAAGTATGCAACACATGTTATATATGTCCTATATGCATTCTTTTCTCGAAGTTCAATACCACTGGAAGCCTCCATAGCATGCATTTGAATAATAATTTAAGCATGAAGATGTTAGCAGTCAAAATAATTAATAAACTATTGCTTTGGAAAAAGAAGGTAGGAAAATTTCTGTATCTTGGAATGCAATACCTTTATCCCCTGAATTAAGAGGAAGATTCAGGATCTGTAAATCATCTAAGGTTTTATTTACACATTGAGTACCACTTTCTTTAAAATTTCTACAAAGACAGAACTTCCGTCTTAGTTCAAACCTGTAGCTTAAAACATGCTAAATGGAAACAGCAAGCTCCTGGTAATCACTTTGTAATCTGTAGCTCAACCATTCTGGCACTTACTCCACATGCAAATTCAAACATGGTTCTTACTCCATCTCAAAACTCTATTAGTAGTTTAGTTGTTCAACTGTGTTAACAATTACTTACATGTTTGGCCATACCAAAATCTGCAAGCTTTATTTTTCCAGATGTATCTGCAAGGAGATTTGCACCTTTTATATCCCTGCAGAAGTAGTCGAGATTAGAATTGTTTGAAAGCAGACATACATTTTTCATGTCAAAGCAATAAATTCAGGATCACTAGAAAAAGACAATGGATATAAAGGCAAAGAAAGACATATTGATAGATGTATATACAACCCTTACATGCAATAACCCCAATTCTTCAACTTGCAAGAAATTTGTCAATGTTTAGAATTCGACATCTGTTTGCCACATCTCAAAGCACTCTTCCACACAGGAAGCACAGTTTGTAAGTATGAAGTTGATGCAAATACTTTGGATGTTATATGTGGACCCATGAGAGGCCTTCTTATATATTTTAGGCAATGAGAACTTCCAATAAGCTAATTGGTCAGCTCCATACTTTGGGCATTGAATTGTTGCTTTAGAGGAGATTGTCATGAATTTTCCATGGCGCAAGTGTCACCTAAAGCTTTCTCAGCTTTGGCGAATGTAGTTGATTGTTCCATCATATAAATCCTAGCCCTGTGTAAATTGAAGTTGCAGAGAACAAGCATTTGATTTGTTTTTTGCTTGGATACTATAGTTATTTCATAACAACAAAAGTGGTCTTGCACTCATAAAAAGGCAGGCAATTGTGCACAGTAGAAAAGTTGGGACATAGGAGAGGTTCACCTATGAAGTTACAATTAGGAGAAAAGCTAAGAGGCCGGAGGTGATTTGGATTCCATGCTGTATCCAAAAGACAAGATATCAACCGCAAAGACAACATATTATAGTAGCAACAGAAGCAAGGAGAAGTGTGTGTTAGACAACCTAACCTGCCACTGATCCAAAATCCAGAGTAAACCAAACAAACAGAGGGAACAAATTATGCAATGTAAAAGGCAACACAAAATTTTAAAACTGCCATTTCATTAACAGAATTAGAAGTTCTGTACATTATCTCTGCAAAGATGTTAAACTGATCAAAGGCTAGAAGAATTAAACTGAAATGATTGCAAGTACAACAATTACAAGCCAAGAAGTAGGGACAGAGTGGATAGGAAGTGAGTAGTTCAAGTTCCAACAGTTATAGAATTATTGGTAACTGCTACTACACAAGTCACACGTGGCATCTGGCAAGGATCTATGTAGGTCAGACCTTGGCGTAAATCGCCACTGAAGGCATGATAGCAGAATTGGCTCACCTAGCACGGCTCTGATCTAAAAAAGGCCCTAAGAATTGCGTGCATCAAGTGGGCTATTTTTGGTATCAGTGATAAGCAAGGCGAGTCCATGCCGCCAATGTAGGGGTGCTGGAAGGTCAATCCATACTCCACAGAAAATCGAACCTCTGGAAGGATGGTAGCTCAATGGTAGAGCAGCCCAACTTGCCAATTGGAGGTCCTTGGTTCAATTCTTGGCTGGTCCATGCTTTTCAATAGATTGGCTTTGGTAGGGAGACCAACTTTTGGTGCAAGAGCTAAGTGGGTCAGCAAGTTGGCCATGCTTTCGTTGACACAGGAAGGCAAGTCTGTATTATCTTGGTTGTCACAAGGGTAGAACCTTGGCACAAGTATGAAATTTTGCACAAAACTGGACAATTCCGAAGAATGTAAAGATGAATGTTGGCACAAGAGTGTGCAGCTGTTACCCAAGTTTGATGAAACATTCAAACTGATAGGGATTTCAAGGTTGGAGAAGGTGAAACTTGAACAAAAAGTGATGTCGATTTTGGTGAAGGTCTAGGAACAGTTGGTGACCTCAAAATTGGTGAAGCATGTGAGGTAATAAGTGGCATCAATATGTAATTAACCAAAAATTCACTTGAATAATCATTAGAAAGCCATGACGCGAACCCAACATGAGATTTTTGAGTTACTAACTTACTAGACAGTGAGGTAGATGAGTCATGTTTCCATACCGAGCTGTAAATATGCTAGCATTTACAGCCAGGTACCGGGAATTGCAGCTCTAGGTTCTGAACTCTGGGATCTCTTGTCACTATTCCAGGGATAGTTGCAAGAGAAAGAAAGTATTATTGTTGATTTGCTGGCAAGAATTACTAAACTTGAACAGACACAAGCCATCCCCAGTGATTCCCCATGCCTACAACAGCTTAATGAAGTGATTTCAGAAATTAAGAACAAGCAATCAAAGATAACCATTCAGCACGAGCACCTTCTAAAAGAAACCATAGCCCAACAACTATCTATTCAAAAACAGGTTGATGAACAAAATTCGTGGGTGCAAGTGGTTAAGGCGAAGAGAGCACCCCTAATTGTGGAAATGGCTGTCCAAGAAAAGTTTGAAGAAAAAAAGGCACGTAAAACCAAGGCACTAAACCTTTATGTTTGTGGCCTCCCTAAACCAGTTGATCCCTTCCAAGTAGGTCACACGTTGCATAAATCTTTGGCATCGAATGATATCTCCCTCAACAAAGCTTGGACACCGCCGGACAGGACACTTGTCGTCCAATTCCAAACTGCAAGAGAGTGTTTACAAGCTCTTTGAGCAAAAAAGAAACTCTTTTCCCTCTCACAAAAAATATATGTTGATGCAGATCTCACACAATCCTCAGTGAAAGAGCTTCAGAAAGCTCATATTTAGGTTGTTGCTGCCAAGAAAGAAAACATGTGAGCTGTTATCAGGGATTGTTGGGTTGTCATTCATGATTCTCCCCCTCCTAGGTGGTCACGCCCTAGACAATCAACATGACAACCTCTGATCCCAATGAGCAGTGGTGGCATCTCCATCGCTTGTTGCAATTGTAATGGCACTATATGGTTTTCTCCAGGTACCTTTCAGGATGTTATTTCTTCCCAAGATATCATCGTCCTCATTGAGACCCATGTGAGCCCTAAATGGGCCCTCCTTCCTATCACGAGGTACTTGTGGGTTTTAGCTTCTAATCGTGAGACCTGCAGATCGGGTGAGGTCTGTGGTTCTGGTGGTGTGACTTGCCTCACTTGAGATAGCCTTAGGTCCAGAGTTTCACTTATGGCTTCTCATGTCCACTCTAGATACATGTGACTACAAGTTCAGAGGGGTCCACCTTCTATCCAAGATGTCTTCAAAGCGGTTTGCTACTTCCCCCCGCCACATCTCCATTCATCATTCAAGTTGATGGGGACCCATACTTTGACCTCTATCACGAGATCTCACAATATTCCACAATTGGTGATATCATTCTTTTGGGCAATTTCAATGCATGTACAGGGGACCTCCAGATGCCTATTCATGACCTTACATAGAATGAGTTACGTCTTCATGAATAGGCTCCAAGGTATCAGACTGCCCTGGATAAAGTTGTTAGATTTAGGGGGCAACTTGGTGTAGTTAGTAGATTGACCATTAAGGGGGGGTATTAAAATAAATTAGATAGTTTCTAATAGTCAATAATAGTTTCTATTAGATTGTTTCTAATTATGTTTGTTAGTTTAGCTGGTTTCTATCTCTTCTACTTTTTAGTTGTTGTTTCCTTTACGGAACCTCTATTCTCTTCTTAGAAACTTCTTGTAAACTCTTTAAATAGAGCCTCGCTCTATGATGTAATTATCTCATTCAATATAATATATTTGCATATTATTCTGAAATGTAACAATTCATGACCTTACATAGAATGAGTTATGTCTTCATGAGTTGGACCTTGAAGAATTTGGTTTACAAAGAGCCTCTACTGCTAGGAATTTTACAATTACAACGTATGGGACACACCTTCTCCAGTTGGGTGAATCTTAAAGCCTCCACATTCTCAACAAGCTTCACTTGTTTTCCCCACGGCGATGATGCAAGTGTCATGGACTATGTTCTCACCAGCAAGTCCCTCACCCACCACATCTTTGGCTTCCTTGTTTCTCCTCAACTCCCCCTTGCTAACCATGTCGTCTTGAAACTCACCCTCCATACTGGGTCTCACCTGTCATGTCCCCTTCTCGAGCATTAGCTTTTTGGAGACACTTAGCCTATCTTTTTAATTTCGCCTAGGCTAGAGGGTGGAATCAAGGAAATATTTTAATAATTAAATTTTAGTTGTTCGAAAAGTTAACTTTAAGTTATATTTAAAAAGAACAACTTATGTTTATTATTAAAAAAGGTTGTTTTTAAAAGTTGAGTTTATAAAGTGTCGCTAGGAGTGGGGTACAAAAGGTAATGACACTTTATGTAACTTAGTGGAGGGAAAATAGGAAAAGTAATTAAAAATTCATTAGTTTCTCTCAGAAGGCTATTTAAAGGGGTTTTCTACTCAGAAGAGCTTCTTGCTAGCTAATTCATCTATTTTGCTATGTGAGTAAGAACTTGAGTTCTTCTAATTACTTGAGGATAAAAACCCTGTAGTAATTCCAGTTTCGGGGACGAAAACCCTCCTAGCTGGGTAGAGTGATTTCACCCAGAAATCACAATTGTGCTGACAATTGAAGCTCCTGTTTTACCAGTTTATTTATCATGGAGGTTTTTGATGTGTTTTGAGTGATTGTGTGAGTTTGTTTATTTTCGAACCTTGATCTGAAGATTCCAGTTTATTACTAATTGAGATTTTGTAGTGATCTGAGTGCTGCTAAAAACAGGCCATACCATTTCTGGACCATTGTTACACATGGATATTATTACATGGACAATGGACTCTGTATTTGATCACTTCAGGCCAAGTTGATGGTTGCTGTATTGGACTTCCATAGATAGGGGGTTCATGTTGTCTGCCACACAGCAGGTGCCTAGGACAAGTGGAAGACTTTTCTGTAGCAGATACTTGGATTATGCTATACATTGGATATGTTTGGCGTGTGGCCATTATTATTATATTGTACTGTGATGTGCAACTCATGGATTGTGATAACCATGTTGTAAATGGATTACGGACATATGTAAATGTTGTGACTTGTAATGGAATTATATTTGAAATATATTCATTATACTAGAAATTATACTTGCTATGTGATGTACATGTATTGAAGTATAAAAAAATTGAGGTTCCATTTTTGGGGGTTGATTCATCAAGGTTTTGTGCAAGATAAAAAGGTGAGATAGAGCTCTAATGTTAGAGGACATCATATCTACCTGTTTCGTGATGCTGACCCTTCACAAACACGTCTTGGTTGTTGTTGCAATGTTGCCAAGATAGCACACTTTGCACTGACAATATGGTTGTTTCATTTTACAGTATCTTTCTACCTTGGAGAAACAAAGGATGGTAAATGAATTACCTTGCATACATGAAAATTGAGAGGTTTGTGCAGCACGCATGGTAGGGGAACAATGTCAATAGCATTTTAACGAAGGGAAGGCTGGGAGAGTGAAGCACTATTTGGAGTTGGTGCATAGTGATATATGCAAACCAACGTACGTATCCTCTATTTCTAGTGCCACATTTTCTACTTGATGATTATAGTAGCAAAATGTGGGTAGATTTCTTAAATAGGAAGTCCAATGCTAGGTGGTTGTTGAAAAGGAAACTAATACAATGATAACAACTTTCTGAAATGACAATGGGGTTGAGTTTGCCAGTCATGAGAGAGCCTATTTTTGAAAATTATGGGAATACATAGGCACTTCAGAGCACCATATACACAGGATAATGTTGTGGTGGAGACGGCATCAGACAATTATGGACATGGTGAGGATCATGTTTTAAGAAAAGGAAGTTCGGAAGAAGTATTGAGCAGAAGAAATTCATACATTTGTCTGTCTGTTCAACAGAAGGCCAAAACAGAAGGTAAGTCATTTCAAAAAAATTGATTCAACTGCTCATATTTTTGTTCAACAGGAAAATATAAGTTAGATTCTTGCTTTTAAAGAATGATGTTTGCAGGTTATAATGTTATTCTAAGGCCAATAGATGTCCTATAAGTAAGGTTGATGTTTCATAGGGATGTTATTGTAGATGAAAATAAAAGTATTTTTCAATCTACTTCAGATTCTCAGCCTAGTTCAATTTCTCCAAACTTGATTGATACTAACAAAAACAGATGGTAAGTCATTTCAAAAAAATTAACTCGACTTCTCATGTCTTTGTACCACTAGAAAATAGAAGTTGGATTCTTGATGTAAGAAGATGATGTTTGTCTGTTATACTGATCATTCTAAGGCATATAGGCCCATTGATGTCCTCCTATAAATAAGGTGACAGTAGGAATGTTGTTGTAAATAAATAGTTCAGTTTCTCCAAACTTGATTAATACTAACAAAGCAACAGAAAAGAAGGTTCAGGGTAATTTTAACGATGTAAAGGTCCACATGATAATGACAGGGCAAAAATTCATCACGTTTAAGATGAAATAAAATTGTCTCCAATTGAAGCTGTTATAAGGTCTGATCAGCTGAATGTTCCTGTAAATAGAATACCCAATTGGTACCATCTACTATAATAGCCAAAGAAGCTGAGCTCTCTCAAGACACTTCAGATGGAAGGCCTAGAGACAAAATAAGAGTATATGATTCACTAAATTTTGATATTAATTCGGCATTTTGTATTTTTTACTTCTATAGCCAACATTGCATGTCCTATAATCACACTCATTGCATGTGAGTATGCAAAAGAGTATGATGGCCTCGTGAAAGAAAAAACAAAATTTATCATTGAATTACCAACAAGAAAGAAGCCCATTGAGTGTAAATGGGTTTATGAGATAAAGTACAACTTTGCTGCATCCTTGGACAAGTACAAGGGGAGGTTGATGGCAAAGGATTTTGCCAAACAAGAGGGTATTGACTATGAAGAGACCTTTGCTCCAACAACAAATATGGTAACAATCAAGTTGGTTATAGCCATTGCATTGCAATCTGGCTGGAGGCTCTACAAGAGAGATGTGAAGAGCACATTCGTCATTGGAAAATTGGAAGGGGAAGTGTATATTGATGTAATTAGTTGGTTTCATCAATAATGTATTATGAAAATCAATTTGGATTTTAGTTTAAAGACAAGATGAGAACTCCAATCAACTCTCTATTATTAGAGATTCCATTGAGTGGACCACCCCTCATCTCCATTGTAATTATCACTTTCACCCAAGTAGGCTGAACGTATCTCCAATTGTTTTTAATCTAACAAGTAAAGAACCTTCTATTTCATTATCTTCTCTCAGTCAGCCTTCTTGCACTAAAACATTTTGAGAACACAAGAAACACATTAGAGATAGTTGGATTTTGTAATTTTCCTTAGACTATTTTGTTTAATATTACTGGAACAATTTTGTATTAATTTATTTGGTCTTTGTGTGAGTTGGTTTAGGTTATTGCTTTGAACCCTGTGGATCTTGTCTATACAATCTTTGTTAAATCTAATATGGTATCAAAGCTATGAAGAACTAGTTCCAAGCATCTCTCATGAAGAGATTTGGAATGCATCAGCGGATACAGAGCTATTGAGAAAGCTAGGACAATCTCTTGTTTTGCTCAAATAGGCATCCAAAAGTTCCAGCTCCAAACACAAGGTGTTTTCCAGTTTGACCTCAAGGTGGTAAAGTTTGTTCTTTTAAATATTTGCTCTCAACAAAAAATGCCATAGATTTCTCCAGGAGTTTCTTGATCAGACCACCAGAGTGTTGCAAATCTGAATTGAAGAAGAATAAGTCTCTGGTGCATCTTCACCCATTAATCTGACAAATATTTGTTTTTGGTTTTCTAGAAAATCTGTGGCAGCTACATCATAAAAGGATTACACAGCACTTAAGTTGGACATGGAAACTCCATTTTGAGTCCACCATGTTGTTTATAGTACTATAGAGTAATTGTAGATCCAAATCATCACTTATGCAATTGGAATTTAAATTTTACTGGAGGCAACAAGCCAAGAAATAAGCCTCACTCAAACATACTCAGATTCAAATCCATGTTTACACATACACAGGATATTAGTTACCATGGTCTTGCAATGCACTTAAGCCCAATCAGTAACCCGAGTCAAAGACTTCACAAACCAGAACCTGGCAATGCTATGCCCACACTTTCCCAAGTGAATGTATCCACATGCAAGTACCAGAATAAATTTATACATTTGAGCACTCGTGCTAAGCAATCTACCATAATATCAACTTAAAGTTTAAGACTACATAAAATTGATTGTTTTGAGTACCAATGAAGTCCTTGATCTCTTTCACATGGTTTCAATGTTAGTCCAGTATCACTCCAATTTTAAATCCAACTCTCTAACATGGTAACAACTCTGACATGTCGGCACACATATGCACACCCTCATCATCCTGCAATTATCTTTAATAATTATTCTGCCAGACATAATCATTTCCAACAACTTTTGTTAATAGCTGATTTATGTAGTGTCCAGTACATACTAACACTACTCAGTTTCCACTCAGTGACACTATCTTTTGATCACAACTAATGTATATGCCACATAATTACATCTTAATCCTTCTGCACTTGATCCTATCTCATATCATTGTGGCTTCCTATTCCCATCAAACCTCGTTCTTCTTTTCATTATCTCTGTGGCCTTCCCTGCTTTGGCACCATTTACTTTCTCTAATGAAGTTTATTCTACTAATTTGTTCTAACAACCCATTATGCAGTTGACAACTCTGTGTACCAGTATGGTGCCCAAAATCCTCTCAGCAAACTCTGGGCGCTGAGTGCACCCTTGCATGATGATAAATATAAAATAAAAGCACAAGGGAAAAAAAGGGAGAGATAAAAGAATCAAAAAGCTTGATTCATAGAAAGTTCCTTAATAATAATAAGTCAACAGCAGAGACAAAGAAGCCCTCAAGTCAACAGGTCCAGTTGTGCAGAGCTTTAGAGATAACTTTGAACTTCTAAAGACATTAGTTTTCACAGCCCATGAAATTATAGGACTGGAAACAACTGTATCAAATTTTCTGATCAACATTACAGATCATACTCCCTGACCCATCATCAGGGTGAAGAAAAATATAAGAAACTTTGATCAAAAATCTTGACACAATTTATTTCAGACACCATGACTCATAACTTTAAACTTCAATCGACATGAGAGATAAAAGAACAATAAAGATTGATTTATAGAAAGTTCCTTAATAAGTCAACAGCAGAGACAATGATGCCCTCAAGTCAACAGATCCAGTTGTGCAGAGCTTTACAGAGATAATTTTGAACTTCAATTAATATCAAAAAGAGTGAGAGAGAACCTGTGAACAGTGTTCTTGCTGTGTAAGTATGCCAGCCCAGAAAGAATTTGGCGTGTGTATATCCTTATTACAGGCTCAGGCAGTGGGCCATATTCACGAAGAATCTTGTAGATTGAACCTCCAGGAACGTATTCTAGATATATATAAAATGCATCCTCTAACTGCACAGTTCAGACAAGCCTAGTTATCACAAAACTAGTGAATATAGAAATAGAACATACAACCTACCAATGTGCATCATGGCAAAATTATTGAACAATAATCAATGTAAAGTACAAATGGTGTATGAAAATTTGCTCACAGTTTCACTGCCATAGTATTGCACGATATTAGGATGTTTCAACTGGCTAAGAAGATTTATTTCCTGCAACCACCAACAAGCACTAAGATGTCAAACGTCCTAGTTTTTGCATGCATCCTAGAAGAACATACACTAATAAGATATGATATTTTATTCCTTCTGTATCAACAAAATTACAGGTTTCAATGCAAAAGGGTTGAACTTGAGACCCACTCTCTTACAATTATGCAAGCCATTGCCAACTTCCAACTCAATGGAAACATTGTAATATTGTTTAACCCAATAAAAACAGAAATTTCTAACCACCTTCCCTAAACAACTTAACATACAAATTATGGTTCAGTCTTCAATTCTTGAAAATAACAACACAACAAACCAATATGAATAGACAACCATTGACGGAACTTGCAAAACGCTGTGAAATCTTTGAATTTGCTTATGTCCCCATCTTCAATTTCACTGTAACAATGCTTATTGGAGATTCAATGTTAATTTTAGGTCATTATTCCTAATACAAATCTCTTGTCCCAATTCTGCTTTGCAATATCTAAAGACAATATTTTTGGAAAAGCTAGGTTATTGTCATTTTCAACTGCAAAACTGACACAAACACCCATGCATTACCTCCTTTGTCTTTGAAAGTTATATCTGATAAAGAAAGACAAATTATATCAACATCCACAAAGGACCAAACTAGGCCAATGGACTTCAAAATGCACATTTAGTTACACTAGAGTTGTAAAAGGGTAAAAGGGCCGTAGGTTACCAAAAGTAACTAAACATTAAGCACCAAAGAAAAGCAAACAAAAACACGAGGGAGTAAGCCTAAAGCAGTTAACTCTGAACCATAAGAACTAAGTATAAATACGGATAGCTTTGTGAAGAAATGACCCTAAATGAAGGATCAAGATGAAGACAATCAAAGAAGGAGATGAGTGTTGTCCACCTTGAGCCTCTCCTAACATCTATTCCCATCAATGTGTGATGTGGTTGTATCCAATAGGCACTTAACACCTCCAATGCTTCTAATGGGTTGAAAGAAGCAATTAAGCAACATAACAGCTCTACCAATCCCTTGTAAAGATCCATGTCTGACAATAAATAACAGTCTCTTGGGAAAAATGGGGCAAGAACCACTAATCAGGGTATCTTTATAATACAATGCTATCTCTATCAGATATCGTAGCAGATGGGACTTCTAAAAATAAAGTGTTCCTCAATCTTCACATTCTAAATGTGGCAAAGATGTCAAATTCCTTCCTGCAAAATGGTAGACAATTTCAACTCGAAATTGATGGGAATGTACCCTCAAGTTCAACAACCCAAAGGGCATCCTCAAGCCATGTGATCGCTGATGCTAGAGATAGTTAAGCTGTATAATAATCCCATCTACAATCCCGAATAAACACTCAACATATAAAGCCAACTTGGGTCTGAGTGGTTGCGAAGGAGACATCCAAGAGACCCAATTTATTGTCTGTATATATCCTATATAACAGCCCTATTGATGGCCTCCATTAAGGAAGAAGAAAAGGAGGGGCATCCTAGGAGTACCTGACTGGAGAAAGCTGATCAATTAAGATAGTCAAGGTAAACAATGATGCCATATACAGTCTATAAAAAATGTTCAACATATAAAGCCATCTTGGGGCTGGGTGGTCACAAAGGAGACATCCAAGTGACATATCGTTAGTATACATCCACCTTAACAGCCCTATCGATCACCTCCTTCAAGGAAAGGAGACAAGGAGAGACATTGAGTCCCTGAATGGAAGAAGCTGATCAATAGAGATGTAATTATATTGAAAATGAAAATTGATTTCAAAAAACCAATAGCATCAACAGTCAATGGGGCCCAAAGAGGCTAATTTTCTTTCTAGAGAAAACAGTCAAATATGGGTACCTCTCTCGCATGAGGTTGAATCGCCCAAGGATCTGAGTCTATGCACATAGAAAGTGAGCCTGGAGATCACCTCTAAGCAAAGTAGTTGGGCAGCAAACTCAGCTTGGATGATGCAGTAAGGAACTATCCCTTTATAACAAATCATGCGATAAAGCATGAAAGGTTGGACCCTCTCAACTAGATTTTAGTCAATAGATCTCCAACTAGAGCCCCGAATTTGTAGGGTCATGCTTGGTGTCATCCCTCTTTATAGCATATTTGCTTCCTTGTTGCAACTCCATTCTTTATGGAGTCAGTTTGAATTTGATTAGTTCTAGGTCGTATTATTTTGATTATATGACCGGCACACTAACCAAGGTCACTGAATTAAGACACACTAATGATATTCTCCATTAGCTTATGTTGTAATGACTTGATCTCTACCATGTTTTATTTTAATATATTCAATGATTCCTGATTGTAATAGTTATTATATCCAACACATATTTGATTATATGCTTAATTATTGTATATTATTGTTATTGCTTTATGGAGTTTACAATGCTTTGATATAGGTCCATGACATCCACTACAATTTGGGGGTATGTAGGCCACATGGAGGTAAATAAGGATATGTGGTGTTTTTGGCATGTGCATCAAGGTAAAAGCATAAGTTAATCTGTATCATAGTAGTGATCCCCCTTCCAGGATTGTTTTTACATACAAAGAAACTATATTTTATGAAACTGTAAGATTGATTCATTTGACTCCAAATCATCTAGTCGAATCCTTTAAGTTTTGATAAGATGAAAGATTACTTGGCTCGAATCTCATTTGGATGAATGGAAAAGAATATAAGAGTGATATGCAAGTGATCCAGATTATACTAACCAACCTAAGAGTCCCTCATGACATCTCCCACTTTGGTTTCCTTACTTCAAGGGCTTACTAAGAAACACCGAGAGGAGCTTAACTTTGATGGGTCTTGTTTTGTCCTAGTTAATGAACAAAATAATCTTATTCAAATGGAAGAGAGGATCTAAGGAATAATGAAAGGAAACTAGGTAAAAACTATGCAATTTCCACACTACCCCTATAAGAGAAACAATGCAAGTAGAGACAAATCTAAACAATTTCAATAACAATGAGCAACACACAACACAAGATATACCCTAGGAAAACCTTTATGGGGAAAAGGAAAAAACAGCTTCAACAGAGCACACTCAATGTATTAATCACAACAACCAAATTACAATAAACTCTCAGAGTATCAACCCTTCAATAGAGATCTTCAACTTGTATCTGGAAAAATTCTAACAACATAACCCCTGCAAATCTACAAGTGTACAAACTCCATCTCAAGCATCCAATATATGGACCAAGGCAAATCAAAAAACCATAAGTGGTTTCCAAAACCATGGGCCAAACCAAGGGGCTAAATTTGGGCACCCAAATTGGTCTCCTCAAATTCCAATGCCCCTCATGATGAGTGCTCCTTCCAAGAATTGTATGTGACTCCCAAGGTCAAATATTCCACTCACCAAACTTGGGCATTCCAATTTAGTCCATTCAAATATTTTACACAATGCTCTTAAACATGCCATCATTATCAATCAAAGGTCTCTTCCATGTCCTTCCAAGTCCACTTTGTAACTCCCTCTTATATGCCCCTACACATCATAGATTCTCTTACGCATCTTACAATGTAATAGATGCTCTTACACATCTTACAATGGCATAGATTCTCTTACAAATGCCAAATTGCATGGTGTCATCAAAGGAATATTGATATTCCTCCCAAGTGGGGCACCCTTTTCCATGTGGCTCCATATTTACAACACATTACAAATATTAAATAGATACAATGTTACTTGGATTTGCAAGGTATACAACACCTAATCCTAACAAGCAAGTCACATCATCAAAATGAAATGATAAATTCAATGGGTACAAGAACTATGACAAACATGAATTCAGGTATGATTAGTCCTAACACATAAAGGAGAAGACTTATTCATACTGGCACAAAACAAAGTACAATGAAAAAAAATGCTTGAAGAGGCTAGATGATGAGGAACGATTAAGAATTTTGGAAAGACCATTAAAGGAGATATGCTAAATGAAGGACTACCAAGATAATACCTTCTCTGTTACTTATGGCAAAAGATGCTACAATATTTGATTCCCTTGGGAAGGCTAAAGATGACAAAATTTTCATTGTAGATAATTGTGCTACTTCTATTCCTGATTCTGAAAATATAAATGTCAAAAATCATGTGATCAATGGTGTATATCATGTTACTATTGTTATAAATTTGCTTTATGTTTATCTTACAAACCCAAAGTGAACTTCTAACAAGATGATTCGAGGTTGAAGATATAAAATAACTACTATAAAGTAGTAGCTTCTAGCCCACTTGACACTAATAAAAAATTGTATAAGTTCACCAAGTCCTGCAATGCATATCAAAAGGCTTTCACTTGTGTTGATGAAGAAAATAGGGAAAACTGTGGATCTTTTAAAGAACATGAACATGAAAAAACCAAAATTCAAGAACCTTGAGTATACGGTACTAGCATTTAGATTCTCATGACACCTCTTCCAATGAAACCTCAAATGATGATAATTCTTAGATAAAAAATGATTCCTCTCATAACGACATTTCACCTGATAGTTCCACACATCATGATGACTACTCTGGTGTTGAATGATGTTTCTCCACAAAGTTATTCATATATCTCTAACTTCTTCATCAGTACTTCAACATACAATTACAAAGATTATGGTTAAAATCATGATTTTCCTTCAAATGATGATTATTTACAACCCCATCCCATAGAGTGTATCATGTATGGTTCCAAACATGGTGCTCATGCTTTAGTTACCAAAGGAAGGCCATGGATCCAATAAGTCTAAATTGGAGAATACTTCATAAAATGGGGTATAAAGGAGGTGGACTTGACAAATATGCCCAAGGGGCCAAGATATTCTTAATCCTATCGAGCTCAACATCAAGACTTCCAGAGCTGGCATTAGATACTTTGTATAATCCCCACGAGTTGAGAGAAACTAAAATAAAAAGTGTTCTTTAAATGATATATATGATGTAACTTCCAAAGTAAAATTTTGAAATGATGAGCATGAGCATGAGACTAATAGATCAACTTCACAAGATAACTCTCCCAAGATAGATCTCTTTGATGACACAACATGAAGAGTGTTGAATAAGAAGGAGCTTGTATGTAAGAAGCATTATTGAAAAGCTCTCTTGTTCTTGGAACTTGTTCCTTTTTCTAGAACATTCACTCTCACTTTTATATCTTCATCATCTTGCTTTGACCTCTCGTTTGGCTTGGAGGAGCCATTCTTGTTTGCTTTCTGAATTGACTTTTGCTTGATTAATTAATGGCTTGGTGAGAATACCTGGTTGCCTCTATATCTTCAGCTGAACCTCTTCATGGACATGCAATTCTTTACAAGTCCATTGCTTACTCCTATTACTGAAATTTGTGGTGACAGTGGCATTGATGTGATGATGGGTCCTTCTTGCTTTTGCATTGGTTCCTTAGGTTTGGAGTTCTTCAACCATTGAATGTGGCTTGAGGGGGAAATGTTGTTGTGGCAATCCACACTCCAGGTTTGAGAACACTATTGATTTGATATTTTGTGCACTTTGTTCTTTCTCCTTGGGAGGATAGAGCTTGCTGATATGTACTTTATCAATCATGAATTTAGTTCTTGTTCTTTAGAGGATGCAGCTTGCTTTTGGAGGTTGGAGCTTGTTCGTGTGTATTTGATGTTGCTACTTTTGGAATGGACTGCTCAATTATGGAGATATTTCTTGTGGCATGTATCCTTATTAGAGAGTTGCTTTGTGCCTTATGATGGTGCCTGATTTTCCATTGAGCCAAATAGCTTCACATTTGGTGTTTCGTTAGTTATTTCTAAGGCATTGGTGGTCCTTTGGCTCTTAACTGAGCCTGTCTTTGTTGGCTCTCGCAGTTCACAAGTTTTAGAGTTTGTGAAGAGTTTGTGGATGTTTTTCCTGACATCATGATTTCATCTTTGTTCTTGGATTTTGTGGTCCAAACTCTGGAAGATTTTGTTGTATTCATCAATGTCATCTATTGTTTTTGCGGAGCATTGATGATTGTTGGCTCTCCAAGACTTTAATGCTGTTCCCATTTCAAGAGTGATTTACAGCAATGAAGCATGGAGAACATTATTTTACCAGCTATTTCAGGATCTGTTTGTTTGGAGGAGATGTTCATGGGATGCCGTCTTCTTTGTTACCTATAGATCTGGTTTAGAATAATTTTTAGTGCATATTTGCACATTACCATAAACCTTCCTTATCAGCTGCTTGTGTCACCAATTGTGCGTGTGCCTTAGCATGTTCAAGGTTTGGGATATTATCCCCACAAGGAGCCAACTTGTGCTCCTTGGGTCTGCCTTAGGATGTTTAGAGTTTGGGTTAGTATCCTTATGAGGGGCTGACTTGTGTTCCTTGGGTTATTGTATATCAAAGCCAATTTGGTTTGAGTTTGTGGCACCTTGGCATCTTTGAGTTTATTAGGGCCTACCTTTGATATGGTACAATCATCATAGTCTTCCTTTGTATTTTTAATAGGTCAAATTCAAACCATCTAAGGTCATGATACTTCGCATGCATATAAAGACAAGAGTGGTGTCTTATCTATTCATTCAAGTTTTGAAACGTTAACGTAATCATTTTGTGCATTGTATGTGTGATTCATATCTTGTGTTCTCTCTCCCTCACACAGTTACATTGCTTGAGCAGTTAATTAATCTAAAATAATATAGTTTCATGTTCTCATATAGTTGGCATGTCAGAACTAATTAAGGTGGCAAGGAATATCTACATGGCCCTTTAAGGAGGCAATTTCATTAACCTAAAAGTCGTGTGTATAACCTTAGGGGAGGGGAATAACTAATATTTATTTTGAATATTCAAATTTTCAAAAAGTTCCCACTTTTAGAGTTGTTACCTTCTCAATGCAGCCATGGAAGAGGAATGGCAGCTCCATTTCCATGAAAGAGGACCTAGAGGCCTTCTCAAGGATTGAAAATAGAATGTGAGGTTGTGTGTGGACTCCTAGATTAGTCAACAATGCAAACTCAATGAGTACAATTTCATGGTATCTAGAACAACTCAGCACTTGGCTAAGTGCTAGGCTCTTTAAATGAAGTCATAAACATGTCCTCCAGCAGAATTGGATCAAGTTATTGACGCCAAGGTCATATGCACAAGAAATCAAGAGATTCCTCTTTACTAGATCATCAAAGCAGGTCAAGTTCCTTCCCAAGAGAAATGGTTCACTAAAACTCAAGTTGCCACCAACTTTCCACATTGTTTTTGGCAACTTGCTGCAATGGAGACCATTGCTTCTCAAGGCGGGACAACTAATCTAGGAGGATCTAACATTTCAGTTGACTCCAGGTGTGATGCCGGTACTTTGTGCCATATGCCATCTTCACCACAAGCTTCAAGACCTTCCCTAGAACCCGTGACCATACAACACAAATATTTCCTCTTCTTTTACATCACACAACATTGACAACTTAAACCCTATTCAACGCACCTCATCTGTAGCATTTCCAGAAAACGACAAAACATGGGAATGAATCAACAAAAGGCAACCGGTTTTGTTTCTTGTACTTGACTAGATGACCTTTCATCTTCCATACTTCTAAAATAGTGTAACAAGGCTATTCTTTGATAGAAAAGAGTAGTTTAGAAAATTAGCATCTTATGGCATAAGTCCAACATCTCAGATCTTATACAAAACTTTTGCATATAAAATCTTACAATTTACAATTCTAACATGATGTCTCATTGATCTTGAACTCTCTCTTGTCTACTAATACCCTGGCTTGATATTTGTACTCTATCACTATTTCATTAGCTTCCATTCATAACACATTTGAATATGTATAATGTCCCCTTTTGGGATTACCCTAAATCTTGCCCTAGAATCACAAGTTAGGATTACAACTTACCAGTCAAATGTTTTAAGCAAGATAAATCCCGGTTTATGTAATGTCCCTAATAAGAAATATAATAATTTTATCCTAAACTATCAACTTTCCAAGCAAACAATGGATTTAGAGAGTACCTTGGCCTGATTTAATCCCTGCAAATAAGTTAGAGATCTTAAACATTAGTAAATCCATAACAAATTAGTTAACTCAATTAAACCTTACCTTGGGATGATCAACCATGGGGGAGCATGGAAGAGAGTGACTCGATGGGGTGTCTTAGCCTCTCTAGGCCCACAGGCAGAACCCTTTAACCAAAAGGCAGAACCCGTTTGGCCTCATGTGGCCCATGCCATTCATATGAGATAGCGTACCTAGTGAGGATTCTAATTTATCCGTTATCCCCTCATCTTGCCATCTTTCCCCATTTCCTCATGATTGGTCTCCTTATATTGCTATACCATGATAGGGGAGTGAGGTTTCAAAAGGATGTCCTAGTAGCCCAACTCTCCTAGTCCCAAAGGCAGTACCCTTTTTACCAAAAGGCAGTACCCCTTTGGCCCATGTGAACTTGTCCTGTCCCCTTCTAGGTGGCGTACCTAGAAGAGAGCCCCTCCTGGTAGCACACTCTCCTAGGCCCAAAGGCAGTACCCTTTAACCAAAAGGCGGTACCCCTTTGGCCCATGTGGGCTCATTCTATTCCCCCCTGGGTGGTGTGCCTAGAAGAGGGCCCCTCCTGGTAGCACACTCTCCTAGGCAAGGCAGTACCCTTTAACCAAAAGGCAGTACCTCTTTGGCCCATGTGGGCTCATTCTATTCCCCCCTAGGTGGCGTACCTAGAAGAGGGCCCCTCCTGGTAGCACACTCTCCTAGGCCCAAAGGCAATACCCTTTAACCAAAAGGCAGTACCCCTTTGGCCCATAGGACTCATTCAATTCCTTCCTGGGTGGCGTAGCTAGAAGAGGGCCCCGTCACCGTACCCCCTTTTGTAATTTTCCCCCCTCCTATCATGGTAAAGGTTTGTGAATAATAAACTAATCAATTTCATATTTTCAAATAATCATATCAGCAATACATAATAAATCATGAAGATGATATCATAAATTATAAATACAATATGCATGAACCATTGAACATACTTAAACAATACATTACTGATTACATCTTAATATAGATCCTACCACAAGTAGATTGCAGATCTCTATATATATATTTTCCCTCTTCTTTGCTGTTATGCTCAGTCACATATAATCAGAAATGTGTATTCCTTTTGCCCTCCTCCTCACTGCTACCTTTTCTCATAAATATATCTCTATATTTTTGTGAGAAGAGCCATCCCTTTTGAGAGGGTGATGACTCTTCAAAGAGTCATGTTTCTTTATTGGATCGCTGCCCTTTCAAGGCTGATCGCAGCCTTTAGAATTAATTGCACCTTTTTTTATTCGTTTGCCAGTTTATAGTGATCGCTGCCTTTATTCTTATTAATCGGTGCCTATGCCTTCATTTAAATAAATGCATGATTCCCAAATAAGAATCGCTGCCTTAAACATATATTAACCGCTGCCTTTAATCCATAAGTGCTGCCTTTTGTTGATCCTAATCTGCCTATGGTAATCGCATGTCTTATATACTACTAATCGCTGCTTTTAATATTTATTAAACGCAGCCTCTTAGTTTATAGTATGATATTTATTGATATTTATTTATTATATATTTATGCCGAGAGGCATTTACAATCACAGTGGGGTGGAGATGAGAGCACTCATTTTTTCTGTGTAAATGTATAGCAAAAAAATAAAAATAAAAACCAAACAAGAAATTGGAAAAAATAAAAAATAAAAACCAAAAAAGAAATTGGAGAAAATAAAAAATAAAAAACCATGAAGGATAGAAAGGTGGAGAAAGTCACAGAAAAATGGAACCAAAAAATAAATTGAAAAAATAAAAAACAATTGGAAACAATTGAAAAAAAAGTGGAGAAAATCCCAAAAGGTATGGAAAACACAAATAGCAAGTACATAACCTCTAGGAGATATGTCTCGGCATAATATAGATATATTTTTTTAAATATAAATATACTAGTTATAGTATTAATATATGATTATAATTACAATAATATTTAAATTGCTAATATTTATATTTATATTTGTTATAAATAATATATCTTTGGTAATTAAAATAAATATATTATATTTAAATTATATTAAAATATTTATATAATAGTATTGTTTAATATTATAAATATTATGTATTAACATTATATACGTTTATATTGATATATACACAATTATTACCAGAAGTGTTCTCTATCATTCAAATTAACTATGGAGGAGACGTGACATGAACCATGAAACAACTTCACCATTTTGTCATGATGTTTAAATCTTTAATTTAAACAATGCCTTAACATCGGGATATCACAATATGTTTGAGTGCATTGTCCCCTAGGCATACCCATGCGCCAAATAATTTACCCATTTGACCCAATACACAAATTAGTAATTACCTGTTGGTCTAATCTTATCTAATCATGGGTTATGTCTGCCACAAATCAACTACTCCATAGTCTCATATACATCATGATACTATGGCCCTAGGCATATAAGATTCGACCAGATGTGCCGATAAGTTTTGTCTCGCCTCCAATTAAAAATCTCATTCGCCCAACCTCTTGGATCTCATACAGAACTTATGCATATAAAATCTTACAATTTACAATTCTAACATGGTGTCTCATTGTTCTTGAATTCTCTCTTGTCCAACAATACTCTGGTTTGATATTTGCACTCTATCACTATTTCATTAGCTTCCATTCATAATCCCCTAGGCATACCCATGTGCCAAATCATTTACCCATTTGACCCAATACACAAGTTACCTATTGGTCCAATCTTATCTAAGCATGGGTTATGCCTGCCACAAATCAACTACTCCATAATCCCACATACATCACGATATTATGGCCCTAAGCATATAAGATTCAACCCCAAATGTCCAAACAATTTTTGTCTACTACAACAACTTGAGAAATATTGTTCCTGCCCCTGCCCTCACCGCCTTCCCCAATTGAGGTTCAATAATCAGAGGAAGTATCATCTGAAATCTAAAACAAACATTCAAAGATTGTAAACCAGCATGGACATCTAAAAAATAAACTAAATGATAGTCTATTCAAAAACAAATCCAGTAACCAGGGGTTAAAAGGCTATCCAAGCAAACTTGGATGAAGAGAGGGCATGATAGATGAAGGCTCTCAATCTTCAAATTTGTGGCCTTCCTGAGCCTGCTGGTCCTTTATAAGTTGGACGTGCCTTTTTGCAGGAGCCTTTGGACCTACAGAACATCTCCAAAGATAGAGCTTGGGTGATTTTGTATTACACTCTTGTTATCCGGTTTTAGTCTACAAAATAGAAAAAGAAGTTAATCTCCTTACCAAATAAGGTTTATTAGATGCATAACTCACACGACTTCAAGTGGAGGAATTCCAAAAGGCTCCCGCCCAAGTCGTGGCCACTAGAAAAGAAAACAAATGGATTGTAATTCAAGACTACAGGGCAATGATTTGTGATTCTCCTTCCTCGAGAACAGGGCAATCATTTGCGATTCTCCTTCCTTGGCAATCCAAATGATGGTGTTCTTCAGTCTTAGTAAATAGTGGGGCCCAATTTATCTCTATTGCCTGTCAGAATTGTAATGGCGGTCTTTAACAAGTACCTTTCGAGTTATTGCATCATGAGACCATATTTCTTGCTGAGACCCATAAGGACCTTGAGTGAGCACTCCCTCTGATCACATGATATTTTTGGGTCTCAGCCTTTAGGTGTGACACTCATAGGTTTAAAGGTATTTGTGGTTCCAAATATGTGGACTGTCTCATTCATGATGACCTTCAGTCCAAGGTGTCACTATTAGCACCACAGGTGCATTCTAGATACATGTGCCTTTGAATTCAAAGGGCTGTCAGCTGCTTCAAATATTGCACATAGCTTCATCGCCTTACTTGTGCACACTAATGATGATATGTATCTTGTTCTCTATCCAAGATTCCAAAGATCACTTCTTGTTCTCCATTGGGTCGTGCCATTCTTTTGGGCGATTTGAATACCCCCATTGGGACCTATCAAGTGTCAATACATTATCTCACCGAGCATGAGCTCTACATTCAAGAGACTCACCCTAAGAAGACTCCATACATAGAGATTATCACCGTCTCCTATGACAAAAGAACTGAACTTTCTTCCTTTGAGGTGACTCGAGCTTGGGTCTTCTATGCAACTTTCTTTCTGATGTTTTGCATCAGCATGTGACTAGAGTTGCCTCCCTTGTTCCCTTTTGTCATTTATTTTGTACAGGTGATTTCAAAAGAGCTATCTGAAAGTTTTATACCAATAAAACAACTAACAGTGTAAGGGTTTCGCACCAAATTCCTCAAATATAGTGAGATTCACTAGCCTCCCCTATGATATAGCTATTTAATGAGGCCATTTGCTCCAGGCTTTCCTTCTCTTGGGACAAGATATCAGTCAAACCATTCACAAATTGGGAGATAGCTAAACCCTAAATAACTACAACACTATTATAACTGGGGATACATTTGCCAAGTTTTATGCCATTGTTCTCACATAAAGCAATGACAAATCAATTTGTTTTTGCCGCAGGTGGTTGACCTTGCCTTGTGCTTAATAGAAAATAGCAATGTTGGGTCCCTGAGGTTGTCCTTGCTTAACAAGTCATATCCTTTAAATTTATGATTCTTTTGGTAAGTAATGTCGCTTAAAATGTATTTCACAACTCTGTATGCATAACAATTAGGTGAATTTAGTCTCTGTATAGACCATCAATGAGATGGTCCTCCATATGGAGCTTGGCAGGAAATTAGTTAGTGCAAAATGGAATCCTATGTAAGGGTATCATGCAAAATTGAATGAGAGGCACTTACAAATAGACAGTTGGTTTTATACATACAATTATCCAGAAGTATGTTATGTAATCTAATTCTATTTCAGGCAAAGCTAGATTCTGTAAACAAAAGCTTAAATCCAACTGCATGTTTTTTATAAAGGTTATTGTTGGTGTCTTTAATCAGAGTAGCTTATAGATACATTAAAATCTTGTGAGCCTTCAAGTTATGCTGCATAATAAGATTGTGAACCTTCAAGCTATGCTGCATAATATTGTTGCAAAAAAAGCAATTATTTATGTAAGAAAACTGCTGGGTTAACCTTTCAAGATGTATGTTGACAGCTGCCTGGTTCTGCTGATGATTCAGGGGCAGTTTTCTAAAGGGCTCTGTAGTAAAGAGGAAATGATCCACATTTATGTTAAAGTATTGTGTTGATCCTGATAATAAAGCTGCATTAATTAGAGCACCTGTTTCAGATGCCTTGCCAGATTGGCAAGCACCACAAGACAATTTTCAGAATTAATCACTAAAGATTTCGAGGATGATGCTAGAGAACTTGAAGAAAGTGTTGTTGTAATTGACAAGTTGAATGAAATATTTCACATTTCAAAAAAATACAGAAGTCTAAGCTAATGTCTTGCATAGTCTCCTGAAAGTGAAATTCTAGTAGATGTGAAACCTGTGAACTATGCTTATGACATGTTATTGAATGTACTTATAGGATTTAAAACCTATGCTGCACTTGTCATTGTTCCTTTGGATCTAAAAAAAGATTCAATGCTGAGAAACAACATAGAGAATTACTACCAGCTTAATTTTTCCTACAGGAATAATGTCTGTTTTGTCAAATTAGATTTTGGATTTTGGAATGTGATTTATATGGGCCAGGGGACAAATCAGAAAGTGATGAGGAAAGAAACAGAAAGACAGTCTCTTTCAATATTCTTCAACATTCTGTTTCTTCCAACTTTGAATATGTGTACCAGAAAACACACCACCAACTATATATGAAAAGCCAGAACCCAAAAATAGGCATACAAATGGTTTGACATAAATGAACACTACCCTACAGTCATCTAAAGTTACAATTCATATCATGTCCTTATACACATAAATATGTATATCATCGTAATAGCATAGTTTATTTTGTTTAAGAGGAATATGCTCTTTTTCAAGTTTTACAAACTACAGGACATAAAGGAAAAAGACCTGTTCCAATTGCTTGATACTCTCGGAAGACTTGGAATCATCAGGAATCAGATGTACCTCTTTCATGGCACACATATCCCCAGTTTCCCTGCACCATTTCAAAATGCAAACATACATCAGAAACTACTTTAATTAGAATGCATAACTCAAAAAACAAAATTATATCATAACCATAAAGAACTTCAAGAAAATGCATCCAAACTTTGCTTCATGAGAAAAATTCCAACTTGCCTGTTAAAACCAACATAAACAGTACCAAATGTGCCACTACCAAGAAGCTTTCCTTTTTGCCATTGACCTGGATTAATTAATGTCTCGGTTCTTAGAGAACTGCGCTGGACAACTACAGATGGAGAATTTGGTAATGGAGCAGCACCAACAGGAGTAGCATTCCCAGGTGGAAGGGGCAATCTGTGTACACTAACATTGGCACTGTCATCATATGGTCCTGTCAAGAAACTTGGATGCAAAGGAGACACTGCACCACTGTGAATTCTTGATCTTATATGAGGACTTCTTATCCTTGGACTCTGAAGTGGAGATCGATCTGGGCTAATGAGGACTTTATCTGATAAAGGCTGCATAATCGTTTCGGCCATCAAATTTTGGCCCGATGATGGAACTGATAAAGTAATTCCAAGATGCTGTCCTTCAGTAGTTTTGAAATTTTTTGATGTCAAAAAGTCAACATTGCTCAAGCTTCGAGGGCTGATGGCAGGACTTGAAAAGACAGTCGTAGGAGCACTTTTAGCTATACCACCCAACCTCAAGTTCAAATGCAACTTGCTACTCATATCCCTTCGGACACCCTTATGCCCTTTCAATGGTTGCCCCACTGATCCTAAAACAAATTGAGCTGATTGTGCAGAAGCATGTTCCGGTGACTTATGGTCCATGTCAATGAATGAAAGCCTGAAATATAAAAAGGTTGCATTAGTTGTACTCCCACATTTCCATAAAGCCTGAAACAATATAAAAAGATTGCATTACTCTCTCTCACACACATTAATTGTCAATAAATAGGTATTTTCTATTGAAAGAGAAATAGAACAAATCTAACTTAGATTGTGAAAAAAGGAAAATGTTACACCAACTAATGTTGTCTGATAGTCTGATGTTGTGAATCTCAAAGCTTTCATCCTTTCATAATTGCACAGTGATTAAACTCATCTCCTTCAACTCGACTCTTCATGTCTCTGTTTACTGTGGAGTCAGTCTACTCTTGTGGTTTGGGTGGATAACAATTTTGCAGAAAACAAACTTGAATCTTATAGGTCGCAAAAAGTAAAGAAACGTGAGGTTGGTTGGGTTTGAAGGAACAGTCAAAGACCATCATTTCAAAAATACTTGTCTGAAACTAATGATAATCTGGATATGATTAAATGTCTGTTTGATCCACAGGATACTGAAAGCATTTTAGAGATCAAAAGGACCATTTTTTTGTGGAAGGAGATTTTAATAGTAAGCCATTTGACTTGATTATTGATGACGATGTGTTTTGTTGGATCTTGGCCAAAGTCTTGCAAGCAAAGAATTTCCTATCTACAATGTATACTTGAAACAATCAAAGGGCAAGGCCCCTATGGAGGATATTCCTGATGAGGAGGAAATCCCAAACATTCGAAAATTTCTAAGATCTTTTAAAAATTAAGGGTCATTTTGCAGTCCTATGGGGGCATTTTCCCAGGCTTCTGGAATACGCGAGTCTAAAATGGGTTGTGTGACAATGCTTCTATGCAGCTCAGCACCAAGCACCTTCATGTTCTCTACTAAACAGTATCTCTATCAATAGGGGAGGGTCAAGCAGTGTTAAAAACAGATGTAGTGGTCCTTTCCTAAAGCCCTCGGAAGGTGCATTTTGAAAAGCAGGGCCTACTCTGAGGAGAAGGTAAAGGACATGAATGACATCCTCAATAGGCCTCCTTACTGAGTTGTGTATGAGGTAAGGGGTGTGAGGAAAGGCTAGAATTAAGAGCAAGACCTCCCATTTACAAGATTAGGTGGGAATGCGAGAGTGAATGGTGAGCAATGGGGTCAGGCTTCTTCAAATGACAAATAGAACGATGGTCAGGCTATTTTGTCTAGTAGGCTGTTTTTGGTTGTAACAAGACATTTGTTCTTGAGGCTGGTCACTCTATGTACTTGAGTGATATAGTATATAATAGGATGGTTTAACTATTCTTTCCTTAGCACTGTGTTCAAAATCATATGGTGCAGTTATTTCATACTTTTCTTTAGGGGGCAGCGGCCCCATTGCAAACCCCAACTTACCAAGAAATAGCATTCATTTTTTACCAATTCAATTACTGTCCAGGTTAATGCAATCATACAATACACATTGAAAGAAGACTATGTAGTGAGGTACAAAAGGGAAGGATACACAAAAACTTGACATTTTAATTAGGAGAAAATAAACAGGTGAAACAGAACTATTTGCATTCTTCCATGCACTCCAGGACATGTATTGAATAGATATAACACCTAATGGAAAATCAAAATTGAAACTCTTGTCATCTCACTGTTATAATTTATATATAGCATGATACAATTATCATTATCTAGCCTGAAAAGAGGACAATAAGATGCTCTTTCAATGAGGCAGAAAGTGGGACAAGGTACTTAATAGAAAATTTTCTTACCAACTCTGTAAAGTTTAAACAGGTATAATTTGGAATCTAGGCAATAGTCAAATAATAGATTTAAGACACATTGTCTTGTAAAAGTATGTATATTAATGAGTTGGGAGACTGCTATGGAACAGTTAAGGCTATCTTAATGGGGTGGGTTCGTTTGAAATACCAGTGAGCCACTAAGGCAAAATATGTTTTTGCCATTCTATAATATATAGTACTTCCAAATGATTGAAATTAATATATACAACTTTTAACAAACAAAAAGACATTATAGAATGGCAAAAACTAGAAGAATGCTATTGTACCTGATATAATTCGTTGTCAATAAGGCAAGTGATAAGATGGCATTGAAAAACACATTAATATGAGATTGAGAGGCTACTAGAATCACAGAAACAACATCCATTATAATTTTGACAAAGACCAAATTTGATGTCCAAATTTTTAGTAGACACAATATTTATCCAATAAGAATGGACAACATAACTGTGTGAGGATTTGTTTACCCAAATTTTTAGAGGCTTAATCTGCATCATACATCAAAAAATTGAGCCACTTTTAAGTCACATTATGAGTATCGGTAATTGTCAGTCCCAGCATCCTTCTAGAAGTTCAACTTCTTTGAGGTCATAGTCAGTTTTTCTCTCATAAATACGAGAGATCTTTGGCCACTACAAACCTCTCTCAGGTAGTGACATCTTTGCATCTGCATCAAAGAAGATCTGTGCACTGCAGGATTACTTCAAAAACAGCACAAAAAGCATAGCTCCACCAAGAGAATAATTGTTTCTCCAATGGCAAGAAATAGTTGGCATTGCTAAGGTGGACAAATTTGATGTTCACTTGGAGGGTTCTTTGTGATTTCACTGCAAAAGAAGAGGATTTCCTGACTTCTTCCCACTAGAGCTCATACTAGAAGAGTTGCTGAATTTGAATCATAGAGCATGAAAGAAAGGCTGTGATACTTTCATTGCATCAGTCTTTGTTCAGAAGTCACCCTACCATCCTTAACACCCTCACCCTATTTGAGGTGTGTTAAGAGTTTTTACCTTCAGTTGTTCAGCTAGTGTTCTCGCAGTGATGGCACAACAGTGACAGTAGCAGATCCAGAACTGTGCGCAGCAGAGAGATCAACATGGAGAGGATGTTATATAGGAGAATAAGGCTCAGCTATGTAGGAAGTCTTCTTTGAGATAGCACCCAGTTTAGTATTTGAGACTTGAGAGATTTGTGGATGTAACTTCATCTCAATTACTTTGATTAGGAGTTATTAGTTGTGAAACCAGGTTGATTGTTCAGTCAAACTGAGTGTCACTCCAGTGAATTGTAAGCATAACTTGAAGCTTTACTTGACACATCGTCTAGTTTCCCTTAGTTAGGTTCATAGTGGACTTCTTGTCTATTTAAAGGGCACATATTCTTAATTTTATCATGATGCACTTATTCTTGTCTATTTAAAGTCTTGTTTCTAAAATTTCATTCCAGTGCAGCGTAAATTTTTCAATTTTAATAGAAGATGGATGCAGTATTAAGAGTTCAGATTTGTGAGTATTTGCTGTTCACATTTTCAGCAGTATGTGTTTGTAGATTAACATAGTCAGAGATCATTGTTTTGACTGAAAATTTCATGTCTTAAGCTACCTAGTTTTAGAAATAAATTTTCTGAGTGCAGAATCTGCTTACCACAGTCTGAAAACTAACACCCTTTCTCTATTTAAGGCAGTTATGGAGTTTTTGCTGTGCAGACTCTGCTTACCACAGTCTGAAAACTAACACCCTTTCTCTATTTAAGGCAGTTATGGAGTTTTTGCTGTGCAGAATCTGCTTACCACAGTCTGAAAACTAACACCCTTTCTCTATTTGAGGCAGTCGTGAGGTTTTTGCTGTGAATTTTGGGATTGAAATTTGGAAGGCTTGTACAGGAGATTTTTATGCTCTTTTGCAGAAAAGAGGATTCATCTCCTAGTACCTTGGGGTTTATATGCAATGCCATACATTGATTACAAAATTCAAATGCTTCTCCAAAATGGTTTAAAATTCAGAATTTAATCAACGGTTATGTATTAATCAATTGTGCCCATTATTAAGTATTTGATTAATTTAAAAGTCAATACAATTTGGCATGGAACTATGACATGCATACATGGTAAGGAGATAGTTATGTGGAAAAGGTGTCGGATGTCCTGAGTTGAAACCTAGTTTGCAAATAATTCATACATGCAAAAGGAGAATGTCTAGGCATAAGAATGAGCTCAAAACGGTTATAGTGAAATCATCAGTGTCCCTGTTTTCAGGGCAAGTGAGGCGAGGTGGCAGAGAATGGTTGCATGCACATTCAGAGGTTGTTAATACTTGTCTCTTGCTTTCAAAACAGAACTATCTTTGAAGAGAAGACAGTTTTTAATTTGCAATATACCAGTGTCTTCCTAAGTTGATCTCGACAAAGGAATGATCAATGAGGTCTCAGGTTTTGGTTTCCTCAGAAATTACTAAAGAAAAGGAGTGATTTTGAAGACAGCAACACATCTCAAAGTCTGCATCTTCTTGTAGCTCTAAAGATTTTACAGAGCCTCATTTGTTTCGCACACAATCAAGATTTGACTAGCAGCATTTACTTGACTTCAAGTTCAGACGAATCTTTTTGTGTTTTTGGTGTAGTTGTCCCTTGCATTCAGTTTGCAAGTGCATTCAAGAATTAAGACATCCATGGCACTAAAGGAAAGACAGCTTGAAAAATAGCAAAAACAGATTTCCAAGTGCACTGCACTCTTTTATCCAATGTACAGAACACCACTGAAAACACTCATCCTTGATACTTCCAGGGAGAGAAGAAAAAACCTATATTAGAGGCATCTCACAGCTGCCTGGAAACCATTGTCATTCACATACAATCTCTGTGTGGCAAGGCATAGCTGTGTATAAAGGACAGAATGATCAGAAAGAAGTTTCATATTCCAAGTCACTATTTTTAAGGTGTTATCACTTAAAGTTAGTCAAAGTCATTAAGTTATGGTTTTTGTTGTTCATTAGTTATGAATAAAAGCATCCATTTAGTTAATTGTAAAGAAGATACTAGTCAGTTACTCTCACATAACTACCTCTCCTTATAATAAGTAGAGCTTCAGGCACTAATTGTAAATATCGTGGATTATCTGATGCTAGTGGACTCTTGTTAAGTTTTGGTTTGTAATTAGAACCTACTGACAGGAAAATGAAAGTTCAATACTAGGAAGATTTTCATGCTTCCTTGTGTTGTTCATCTTCATGCATTGTTTGTGCAGATTCCCCATGTCATTTCTGCATAGCTATGTATCATTGTGTTAGATGGTCTACAAGATCTTTGGTTCGCTCTAGACCTCTACATTAATCTAAGTGGATCTTTTTTCTTCAAATTTCCTAAGTTGACCTTTTAGAGAAGCTATACTGCTTTTATTTGGGGGCACCTTCCTATTTGCTTTTATTTCGCAATCATGCATGCCTATTTTTCAGAAAGCTTTTCTATTTTCCTGTAAATATGCATGTAAGCTTGTAAATTCCACCATTGCATTTTTTTTGCATGTGTTTTTGTTAAGGAAACCCTCCCATGCTAACAGAGGAGGAACTACATACCTGCATACTATTACTAACAAAATTGTCCTCAATAAATTTTAGCGATGACAGAATTGAATAAAGATCAAGAGGTATGGACAACCAACTTACCAAGCCCAACAAAATAAGGTGAAAAAGAAATAATAAATGAAGTTGAAGACCAAGGAAAAAAAAATAGAAAACATTATAGGAATCAGAATTAAGGTGAAAGAATATCAAAAGTAGGTTGAGTTAAACATCCAAGATAGTGTCCACCATAATGAATGCAGTGAACAGGTGAAAAGACAAATATAGGTAAAGACATTCACTGCTGACAGTGTCTGATATAAAGACATGCAACAGAGCACTATAAAATAATTAGCACAGCTAAGTAAATTCCCTAAGTTATACATAACATGTTTCTAGTTACAATCTCATAATTTACTTATAATAAAATTCATTATTTATAGCATTACCTTCTAGAGGAAACAATTGATATCATAACTGTTGAGTTGTTTGTAGCTTCGATCAGATAACATAATAATAAATATGAATATATAAGTAATATTAAATATTACTTATATATTCATACTTAATATATAAGGTATGTTAAGATAAATATCAATATAGCATGATCGAATGATATATTACCAAAGCATAAACATCTTCTGCATTCTAAACGGTGATTAGTAACTATTAAAATCGGTGAAACCGATTACAATACAAACGGTGACAAAGTCACACCTGTGATAGGCGTGACTCCTTGAGGGGTCACGTCTATCACAGATGTGACTCCCACCGTCACTCACATATTTATATCAATGTCTTTGCCCTGCAATACCACGGATCGACACAAAAATCGGAAGTGTATGAGAAGTGGAAATTGCATCTGAATTACAAAAAAAAGTAATAAGTTAAGTCTGCTATATAAATATCCAACTTTCAGAAAATATCCAAGTCAGAGATTATAAGTTCGATTTGAATTTACATGGTATTAGAGCCAAGGTAAGCAGAATCCAGGCAGAAAATCGAACTTGAGAAATTCAGATTTAATACATCTCATTTCTCAAATGACAGCAGCAATCCAATTCGAAGACAGATTGGAAGGAGGAAATAACTTCTCATCATGGAAATTCAGAATTATGATGATACTAAAAGAAAATAAAGTTGATTCATTTGTGAGAGAAAACAAAACGGAACCAGAGAATGATCCTGATAAAACGACATGGATTGAAGGAAATGACAAAGCCATGAAAATCATAGTTGATGGAGTTAGAGATCATATCGTGCCGATTCTGACAAAACATGAGACTGCATATCATATGTTTAAGTCACTTGAAGGCAATTATGAAATTAATAACTCCAGCAGAACCTTAGCCCTAAAGAGAGAAATAAATCATATAAGTATGAACAAAGGAGAATCTATCAATGCATACTTTATGAGAATATCTGCACTAAGGGATCAACTATCAACACTTGGGTACCAAATTGAAAGCAAGGAACTAACACTTATTGCTCTAGATGGTCTCCCAAATTCCTGGGAGACATTTGTTCAAGGTATTAGTGCAAAGTCCAAATTTCCAAAATTTGACTGCCTAAGATCAGACTGTCTTCAAGAAGAATCTAGACAGACAAAGAAAGGGTCAAAACAGAAAAATATAGATGAAGACCGTCATGTTCTAAATACAAACTCTCAAAAGAAAGAGAAGAAGAAACACTTCAAGAAGAGGAAAAATTATCACGGGAAAGGTTCATTCAAGAAAGACATTTCTCGCATCCAATGTTTCAGATGCGACCAATATGGACACTATGCAATCAAATGTCCTGACAGAACCAAACAACAAGCATCTTATGCCAAAATAAAGGAGCATGAATCCGAGAAATATGTATTCTACTCTGCACTTTCAAACCAAGTATCAAATAAATCCAACACCTGGGTTATAGATAGTGGTTCATCAAGACACATCACAGGGTTCAGGGAACTACTAGACACCATGGTAGAAGAGACTGACGAAGAAGTAACAATTGGAGATAACTCTGTACATCCAGTCAAGGGTGTTGGCACATGCACCCTCAAATTAAAGACTGGCATCTCCATCCAACTTACTAGAGTATTGTTTGTCCCAGGCATCAAAAGAAACCTAGTCTCCATATCTGCACTTGAAGCTAATGGATATAGGGTGACCTTTATGGATAGCAAAGTATTGGCATGGCCAAAGAATTCTACTATTAAGAAAGCCAAAACCATAGGTCATAGACAAGGGTACTTGTACGAGTTATGTACGGAACCAAATCAAGCCCTAATTCATGAAATTGCACTCTAATGAAATATGGCATAGAAGACTAGAACACCTAAATTTCCATGCCCTATCTCCCATGGAAAGACTAGTTACAAGGTTACCCAAACTCAAACAATGTAATTCAGGGGTATGCAAGGGGTGTGCCTTAGGGAAAAATACAAAGGGGTCCTTTCAAAATAGTTCTAGCAAAACAAATAAAGTATTAGAACTAGTCCACTCAGATTTATGTGGACCCATGTCTGTACCCTCCTTAGGTGGGTTTCTATACTATGTAATCTTCATTGATGACTTCTCCAGAAAGACATGGATCTATTTTCTTAAATGTAAAGAATCACAGGAAATCCTTAAAAGATTTAAGGAATTCAAATCCATTACTGAAAACTCTTCCGGGAGAAAAATCAAAACCTTAAGAACAGATAATGGAAATGAATACACTTCAGACATTTTTAAAAACTTTTGTAAAAACACTAGGATTAAGAGGGAGTTCACTGTACCTTATAATCCTCAACAAAATGGAGTTGCAGCAAGAAAAAATAGAACCATTGTAGAAGCTACTAGGGCTATGTTACTTGATCAGAACATAGACACTTCACTTTGGGCAGAAGCATCTAGTACTGTTGTCTATATACAGAACAGATGTCCTCACTCTCATATTGATGACAAAACTCCTGAAGAAGCCTTCACTGGCACAAAACCAGACATTAGTCATTTAAGGATATTTGGTTGTCCTGTTTACATTCATGTGCCCAAAGAGAAAAGAACTAAGCTAGAACCTTCTAGGAGAAAAGGCATCTTTGTAGGCTATAGTGAAACATCAAAAGCTTATAGAATATATATACCTGGTCAAAGACAGATTGAACTAAGCAGAGATGTGATTTTTAAGGAAGACATAGCTTTCAAAAGAGCCAGAAATGATATTGAGTCAAAAATTCAAACTTCCAACTCAAGCATAGAAGAGGATCCTACACCTAAGTTTCAGAGGGAGTATCCTAAGGAAGAGGTAAACCATGAACAAATCACATCACTAGAAAATCCCAAGAAAAGACCACTCTGGGCCACCAAAACAATGGAAGAAGCTAAAAATTATGCCGCTCCATCAGGGACTTTTAGGGAAAGCACAAGACCTAAGAGATTCTCTAGTTATGTAGCTTTAATGAGTGAATTCATTAAATCAGAACCTTCTAGTGCTATAGAAGCTCTTAAGCACCAAGTATGGAAGGATGCCATGACAGAGGAGTATCAATCCATCCTGAAGAATGATGTGTGGGATATAGTACCTAGACCAAAAGGGAAATCTGTTGTTTCTTCAAAATGGCTATTTAAAATCAAACATGCTGCAGATCGCAGTATAGGGAAATACAAAGCAAGATTTGTAGCCAGAGGATTTTCACAAAAGGAAGGAATTGATTACGACGAAACCTTTGCTCCAATTGCTCGATATACATCAGTCATGGCAGTTCTAGCTATTGCAGCAGCCAAAGGGTGGAAAGTCCATCAAATGGACGTAAAAATTGCTTTCTTAAATGGAACCATTGAAGAAGAGGTTTACTTAGAGCAACCCGAAGGATTTGAGATTCACAATGCAGGATCCCATGTATGTAAATTAAAGAAAGCTCTATATGGACTTAAACAGGCCCCCAGAGCCTGGTATGAAAGAATTGACAGTTATCTCTTGAGATTAGGCTTCTCAAAGAATGATGCAGATCCAAATCTCTACTTCAAACAAAGCAAAGGTGATATGTTAATATTGATATTATATGTTGATGATAAATTGATTACAGGAGAAAATCACCTTATTGATCAGTGTAAGAAAGATCTAGCTTCAGAATTTGACATGAAGGACTTAGGTCTATTACACTACTTCCTTGGGCTGGAAGTATGGCAGAAATCAGACTATATTATTCTAAACCAAGGGAAGTACACAATTGATATATTGAAAAGGTTTGGTATGATGGAATGTAGACCTATGTCTTCCCCCATGGAAACAAATCTTCATAAATTGAAGGAAGCAGCAGCAGATTCTCCATTGGCAGATCCCACTCTGTACAGACAGATAATTGGATCCTTGATGTATTTGGTCAATACCAGACCTGATATCTGTTATGTTGTAAATGCCTTAAGTCAGTTTATGTGTGAGCCCAAGGAGATACATCTTGTGGTTGTGAAACATATAATGAGATACCTTCAAAGTACTCTAAATTATGGCTTAAAATATGAAAAGGTTGACTTAGATCTACATGGATTCACAGATTCAGATTGGGCTGGAAGTGTAACTGACCGGAAGAGCACCTCCGGATGTTGTTTCAGTTTAGGGTCAGCAATGATATCGTGGATCAGCAGAAAACAGTCTTCAGTTGCTCAGAGTTCTACAGAAGCCGAATATATTGCAGCTTCTATGGCTGCTAGAGAGGCAGTATGGCTTAGAAAACTGCTTGTGGGATTATTTAGTAAACCTCTGAAACCAACTATCATCCACTGCGATAATCAAAGCTGTATTAAGCTATCCGTGAATCCAATATTCCATGATAGATCTAAACATATTGAGATTCCTCATCACTATGTGCGTGATATGGTGGAAAGGAATGTGATTCAGTTGGAGTATATCAGTACAGGAGATCAAACTGCAGATATTCTTACTAAACCACTCCTCAAGGTGAAAGTTAAATACTTCAGAAAAAATCTTGGTATGATTGAAATGTAAAATTCTAATTAATTTGTACTAATATATTAAAGATGTTTAATGTGTAAACATCTTGTGTCATATGTGTGACTCTATGACATTATGGGCCTACCCATTCTGTGTTTTTTTCCAAAAGGTGACATTTTTTGGATAATCTACACTTGTACCTAACATTATAAGGTGACGATCTTATAATGTTCATTAGACTGATATCATGTGACTTGATATTGGTATGAATCATGGAGTTATCATGATTAAGTTATGGTAGACATTATGTGACTTAATGTCAGTGCACATACCATAACTGGGATATATATAAGGAGAATGTAATGTTCTCGAGTATAGTATATCCTTTAGTATCACGAGGTAGGTGATGCTACGTATCACGAGATAGGTGATACTATATATCATGAGTTATGTGATATTAAATTACTTTGAGTAATTCATTATAGATCAAATAATTGATATTCACAGAGATTATTGTGATATTGTTATCTTCCCGAGCTAAGAGGGAGTGTTGAGTTGTTTGTAGCTTCGATCAGATAACATAATAATAAATATGAATATATAAGTAATATTAAATATTACTTATATATTCATACTTAATATATAAGGTATGTTAAGATAAATATCAATATAGCATGATCGAATGATATATTACCAAAGCATAAACATCTTCTGCATTCTAAACAGTGATTAGTAACTGTTAAAATCGGTGAAACCGATTACAATACAAACGGTGACAAAGTCACACCTGTGATAGGCGTGACTCCATGAGGAGTCACGTCTATCACAGATGTGACTCCTACCGTCACTCACATATTTATATCAATGTCTTTGCCCTGCAATACCACGGATCGACACAAAAATCGGAAGTGTATGAGAAGTGGAAATTGCATCTGAAATACAAAAGAAAGTAATAAGTTAAGTCTGCTATATAAATATCCAACTTTCAGAAAATATCCAAGTCAGAGATTATAAGTTCAATTTGAATTTACAATAACTTTAAAGTAGCACATACCAGCAATATTGCAATGTGAAAAGAAATTAGGGGGATCAGTTGTATGAAAACCTCTTCTTTGTTGTTCTTTTTAGGCAAAAGGTAGGCAGGAACCAATTGATAATGTAACTTTAAAGTAGCACATACCAGCAATATTGCAATGTGAAGAAAGAATGAGGGGAGTGCTTGCAGAAAGATCATCTTTGTCAATCTTTCAAGGCAAAAGGTGGGCAAGGAAGGGCTTGTTTTCTTAAGGAGAGTTTTGGAACAATAACGAGTAAGAGTGGTGTCTTGGTGGGAGTTAATGGAGCTCAGGTGTTGATGTCAGCGGACAATCCTGCTTTTCAAGAGTTGTGTAAAATGATTCCTGAAAATTGTCTCTTCAACTTGTAATTATGGAGTGCATGTCACAATGCCAGAAAAAAGACACCCTAATGTTAAACACTGGTATCTCTAATATAATATGCATGAGTAATCCCTAATGCAAAAATAGATTAGTTATGAAAGAATAAAACAGTTTTGAAGAAATATATCAGATATGCAGGAATATATCAATTATGTCTTGCTGCGGCCATCAGTTTCCAATAATTACATCAGTTAGTCATCAGTAGTGTAGTCATCAATAATGTAGTCGGTTACTTTTCAATTATGCAGTCAATATCCGGAATATGTAAGTTACAATGAATCGGCCCCAAAAGTGGCAAAATGAATCTGAGTTCAATGTCAGAAATATTTAAGATACAATAAACTGACCCCACAGGTGGCAAAATAAATATGTATTCTGTTGGAATAAGCATATGCTTGTAGGCCTTATAAAAAGGCTCTAAGCATAATTTTCTAATTTCAATTTTCTATCATGTTTTTAACTTTTTGGGAATAATTTTCTAAAGCTTTGAGATTTCTGTAATTTAAAATTTAAAAAAAAACAGATTTTTGTTGCCAGTCATATTAATACTTTATTGTAATTTTTTGTATTTCTTTTACCAATTTCAAGGCCTTAAGTGTGATTTTCTACTTCCTTATTTCTGCTATGTTCTTGGGCGTGATTTTCAAAAGCTTTCAGATTTCTATAATTTAAAATAAAAACAAGTTTTCATTTCTAGGTTCTATTAATATTTTGCTGACGTTTTTTGTTTTTCATTTATCAGTTCCATATCTTAATCTGGTTCATATCAGTTCAGGTCCATATTGGCTGGATTGGAAGTGGTGTCCTGGAAGATCCTTCTTCAACTATAAAAACAATGGACAAGTATAATCAGGTGATACATTTTAATGCAATTGCCTCGTGGTTGAATAAGCAGTAGCAAATAAAGAAACCTGAAGTGAGATGGCGAGGGTAGTGTAAAGTCATTTGGAAAGCAAAAACCTCCTTCAAACACAAGGTTTTGGGATGGCTAGTTATGCATCAAGATTTAGCTGTCAATACACAGTTGTGTAAGGTGGGTATTGCAGATACTTTTTCCATTGTGTGTGGGATTAGAGTAGAAAGTTGATCATAGATTCTGGAAGTGTGCAACAGCTAAAGGATTTTGGGGTTGGTTACCAACTAACCTCAGTTCATATTTTTACCGGCCTACTTGCTTAGCATGGACCTCCTCTGCAGGATTTTTGGATAATTAGGGAGAGTTGCAAAAGTTTATGGCAATTCGGTTTAACGGCAACCAGTTCCCTTTGGAAAACCAAAAAGATGATGCAAAGTCACTTTTCAGGAAGATATCTCCCCACTTGGTATGGGAAAGCTGCAACTTTTAACACAAGAGTTGGCATTGTCATTTGATGGTGCAAGCTGAGCTTGACAGGTTTCAAAAAAAATGTGTATTTCTTGCCCATCAGGGCGCAGGCCCAGTTGCTTTCAAGATTGTAATCATTATGGTCAACTGATGTAAATCCTTTGCTCTATGGATCAATAGAACATGCATTTCTTAGGGGGGTTGTAGAGAAACCATCTTTTCTAATTCAAAAGAAACAGAAAAACATAACACTTGTTGCTAGAGTGTAAAGGATACATAAACTCTTGGGTTGAGACAACATATCAGGCTCACTGAGTGGGAAGTTTATGGAGCATGTGTAAATATCAGAACTAAAGGAACAATTAACTTCCAAGCCAAGATAACATAATTGTGTCTAAAATTAGGTTCCACATTTTGAGTTTCCAGTTCTGAAATTTTGCATTCAACGCTTTGCCAAGCACTTGAACTAAGGAAAACAGTCACTGGTCATTTAATTTCGTTGCAATATCTTAATTTTCATATTATTTCTTGGGAACTTCCATAAGTTTGTCAACTCTCAAGCCTCTTGAAAGGAAAACTGAAAACAAGCATCCTCTGATATTGTAATTCATAAAGAGGACTAAGCCATTAGATGTAATGATTTGCTAACACCTCATACTGTGGAAAGGTGCAGAAAAACTAATACAAAAAATCACCACATCCTTGTTGCCCACTGACTTGATCATTGACGGTAAATAATGAAGCCACATAGAAATTTCAGGATTGGTAACGGCCAAACCAATTTTCTGTAAAAATCAAAGAAAGAAAATAATCTGCAAAACACAAATTCGTTCCATCTATAGGTTGAAATGCTGTACTGTTGAGAAAATCTTGGGATAAGCGATTATTTACACAAAAGGATTGCAAAATACCATTGTCTCTTTCTTCAACATACAATCCGGCACATTCTGTTTTATGTTTTAAAGAAAGCTGTGTATAGCAAAGTGGAAGGTAATTAAAGAGAAGGTAATTAAACATAAAAAGGGGAAGAATAGTAGGCTGTAGCAAAAGTGGAAGTCAGATAACAGAAGAGAAATAAACGCTAAGGGGAAGAGTAGTAAGCTTTTAAAAAAACTGTTAAACACATGAAACAGAAGAGAAATAAACACAAAGGGGATGAGTAGTAAGCATTTTAAAAAACTGTTAAACACGTGAAACATAAGAGAAATAAACACAAAGGGGAAGAGTAGTAAGCATTTAAAAAAACTGTTAAACACATGAAACAGAAGAGAAATAAACACAAAGGGGAAGAGTAGTAAGCTTTCAAGAAAACTGCTAACACATGATTTTTCATCCATGTTTCGGTTCACACTCCATAACCCACAATTAAGATAAAGAGATAAAAAGGAAAATTACCCGTGGGGTGAAGCCTTGACCTCAGCATCAACTTGAAGCTGACCTGCCTTCCACCTCGGCGTGCCAGGCCGTTGGAAATTCTCCTCTGACTCATCACTGGACGGCGAATCCCAAACCTCCGCCGGCCCTTCGTCCCCTGTCACCATCTTCCTCTGCTTGGGCGAAGGAAGGGGCAAAGGGACGCCTCTAACAGAGCCACACCAATTCTTGGGGGAGCTGCTTGCCAATTCATCATCAGTAACGTGCCGCAATTTTCTGGTCCTGGTGAGATGCGGAACATTTGGTTGCCCTTGCCCTTGCTCTTTCATGGAACCCCCATTACTCTTGCACTCTTTGCGACGACTTAAGAATTCCCCTAAACTACTCTTCGATTTACTCTTAGGACTACCGTCCTTGGAAGCTGAAGCGGATTTACTCCACCAATGCATTTTATAGTCCAATCATTCACCTTAAACTACTCCCCCCCTCAATTTAACAAGAATTTGAGTTGAGGGCAGACACGATAAACCTATGTAAACAATTTTTCAAACAACCATTTTTTATCTTTTCTGTCAGCAGAATTCGAGGAGACAAAAAAGACGGCACCTGGAATTAAAGGGGAATTCTACGCTTGCCCTGGCCGCCACCATTAAAATAGCGATCTGCTCTGCTCCTGTGTCAATTGAATGACTTCTGATTGTTGACTTTGTTTCCTGGGAATGGGAATGACCAGGCTTTGAGTGAAGTGCTGACTTCTAGGCTTGATTATATCCAACGGCAGGGGCTGTGTCACAACACAAGGATCATTGTGCGTCCTTCGATACGATTTTCTGGCCCATCTGCTGACTTTTACGTGGTCTCCAACTAAATTCGCACTTCAAAACACGAAAAGATTGACGTGTCTTTTGCTTTTCCTTAACTAAGAATTACCTAAGAACTGTAAACTTCAAAAGAATGCTTTTCTTTTACCAGGTCCTTGGTAAAGCAATCAACGATGTTAAAAAAATTAATTCATTTATTTAATCTTAGCAATTGGACTCATAGGTTCAAAATGCACGTGGTAGTTTTCACAAGAAATGATAAGTTATTCAGTCCATTAAATTATGTTATTATTGTTTTTTGAAATTCTTACATTTATGTTATCTTAATAATTGGACTCATAGGTTCAAAAGGCATGTGGTAGTTTTCACAAGAAATTATAAGTTATTCAGTGCACTAAATTATGTGATCATTGCTTTTGAAATTCTAGCATTTATGCTATCTTAGTAATTGGACTCATAGGTTCAAAAGGCATGTGGTAGTTTTCACAAAAAATTATAAGTTATTCAGTCCACTAAATTATGTTATCATTGCTTTTGAAATTCTAGCGTTTGAAAAGTTTTCTTGTTTCACTTAATCATAGATATTCATAGTCACATTCAAATCTTGAAATTCAACCAAAATAGTACTTGAAAGATCCAATTACTTTACATGCATGACAAGATTTCGTGGTACAACATAGTGTGTGTAATATCCTTTTGGTGTTTTTTAATAGTAGATTTACATTTGTCAGCGTTCCAATATGGTGCACAGATGTTTCCATCTAATTTGTGTTTCTTTGTTCTTCTTTTCATCGCTTGGAGGAAAGGAAAACATAGATAAGTGGGGTGGTGCATAATGAATAGTAAAAACGTTTGACAATTGTATTGGATAGAAAAAAGCTCCACAATTTCAATGACTAACAAAAATCTGGCAAGTGGAAAGAAAAACTAGCAATGTCAGAATGTATTCATTGCAAATTCAATGGACAAGATCTTTTTGATGGTAGTCATTTTAATCTTCATCATTGATCTATATATTTTATCAAGTGTTTCTCAAAAGTACAATAGTAGCTCTAGAAAACATGAAAGTGTAGAAGTGTTACATTTCTTTTGTCGATTTATTCATCAATTCATCAAACAATATTTGAAATAGAGGTTTTAAACCTGCACCACTAATAGCAATAGTATCAACCATCAAGTACCAAAATAAAGATCATGGTACATTGAATGACAAGTTCAAGTAGTACCAAAAATTGTTGAGTGTGATCCATATTTGCTCAAGTTAACCCACATCCCAAATGGTGCTTTCAAGTGAAAGTTGTGCACTAATACTAATATGGGTGAAAACTTGTTACAAACTAAAAGGGGAATTGGGATCCTTCTTTTCCTAAAAGCACATAAATTATGCCTTCATCTCCATTATCACAATCAAACATTGTACCACATATTGGCCTCAAATTCTTGAAAGGTGGTATCTCATCTTGTTTATATCCTTGTGAACATTTTTACTACTGATATTGAAAATGTATCCTTGTATGTAAGAGATATGTGACACTAATATTGGATATCATCTCCTTGCTTGTAGGGGAGAGGTGTCCTTTTATATGGGTCTAAGTCTTCATTCAAACAAGGATGTGGGAAGTATTCTCAAAGTCCCTTTTGTAGGAGATATGTCCCAAGGGATGGTGACATCATACCTAGTACATGTAAAAACATCTTAAGAGCATCCTCGGTTTGTCCATGAGGAAAAATGACAACAAGGTTAGGTGACAAGTTTGTTGTCATGACTCATACTATAAATTTACATTTAACTAAGATATAATGTACACACTTTAGTTTATGGATATATGTATATGTGTATATGTGTATGGTATATATATAATGTATATATAATTAAGGATAAAATGTAAAAGTTGTGATGAATGCATAATTGCTTCTCTATTGGAAGTGGTAAATTCATTTTATGTAGCTATGTGCATCCAATGATGTTCCAATTCTTAGTTTTCCTTCTTTGATGCATTTTTTGGTCTCTTTAGCTTCCAAATGCTTTGTAAATCTATTTATATTATCTTTGGAATGTGGTTAATCATTCTTACTTTCTTGTATGCATTATAGGAGAGTTGTAGTTGGAGATTCATCTTGTGATTTCTCTAGCTTATAAGACTATGTTTAGAAAACAAAGACAAGAGAAGTGATCTAAGGGTATTGAGAGGTTGTTAAAGCTATATTCGATAGTGTAGAGTAGAGTTTTTTAAGACTATGGGTTACTACCTCTTGTAATTGCCAATTGGAGTACATTAAGTGAGTGTTTGCTCACATTTGTTGTAGGTTTTAACCGCAAAGGGGTTTCTCCTGGGTATGTTGTTCTTTCTTATTTGTGATTTGTCTCATGTGTGTTCATTGTTCCTCATTCATTTATGTAAATTTTACAACCATAGTAACTCTCTATAACTAAGAATTGAAATCCATTTTCATCCTCTATTATATATTAATACAAATAGTTTAGGTGCATGCACCTTTTGTTAAAAAAAACTATAGTTTATGGATCAAGTGTATCAAAGTGATTTCTTTCCTTATGGAGTTTGTTGTGGTGAATTTGTAGGTTCACAACATAGAGTAAGATGAGAATATCATTTCCTTATCAAAGAGATTTGTGTAATTCCCAAAAGTAAACCATAAGCATGGATAGAGAAGTATCAAGCCTTGATAAAGATATAAGGTTCCTTGGTCTGGAAGTTGTTGCTCATTTATCTCAATGTGGAAGATATAACATGTTGAATGGACACCCTTATGTAGAATTTAAGCTCATGGAAGAGCAAGGGGACAACCGTAGGGGCATTAGTAGATAGGCAATATCATAGCACGTGAGTGCATAATGAGGTATTTAATACTAAGGAAAAATAGATGGATATATTGTTCAGAATTAGGGGTAGAGAGGGTAATTATAATAATATTTTTTTCTTAGATATTGGGGTCAAGAGTGTGGAATGGGCCTAGAATGGGTTGGGAGTTAGGTTTAAGAGATAGGAAGTTGGGAAAATAAATTCAAATTTATCTCTCTTTACTTTGGCTTTGATGAGGCTAGACAGATAAATTGGTTATGTTATTTATGTAGGGATTGCACACGTATTTGTTTAGTCTTACGTGGCTAAAATGATGAAGTGTTTGTACAACATACAATAGATACAAGTTTTATTCAAAAAGAAGGATTTGACCTATGTACACTTCGTAGGACAATATGTAAGGTAAATGGGAAATGACTCTCATTATGGACATCGATCTGGGATCCATCTAGCATCCACCACTTGAGGGTCTCATATATGTACATTAAATTTATGTCTCACTTGGCATTGATAAGAAAAAAATCTTTACCTTTTTCACCTCTTATTTTGTAGAGGTTAACATATTCCTTATTTAAACAATTGCAACACGATAACACTAAAGATGAATTTTTCAATTTTGATATGTAGATATGAGATGGGTGAACAATTACATTTCTATTTTCTTGTGGTTTACCCTATGCAAAAGTCTTAACTTATTTTCTTGATCCAAACATGTAAAGAGAGTTAAAAATGACTGAGTATTCACAGGTCAAATAGTTTCTTTTCAATTAAAATTTTCTATGCTAGGAATCACTGTCAAATTATTATCGTATTTTTAATGTATTTTAATTTCATAATCTCCTACGAAAATTCATTTAAGAATTTTCATTTAGAGACGAGGGTGATAGTGGTGGAAATGAATTGTTCAGTTGCATGTATGAGGGGTATAAAAGATGTCATTAAAAAGTAGATACCTAAGATACATGGTAAAAAGAGGGGATATTTTAATAGGAATTATGTACTAGAAGGGGATATAAATAATTCAAGATGTGGGGGTAGAAATGAAATTAGGAGTATTATTTAAGATTCAATGATCATAGGTGATATAGGATAAGCTTATTAAGTGAATTCACCAAGGGGACAACCCATTCCATACAATAAGAAGGTCTCCAAGATGAACTAAGTTTACAAGCATGCCTCTAGTGGAAGGTGAGATAAGAGATGAGATTTTGTCATTCAAAGGAGATATGGAAAAGTTGAAGCAACGAGAGGTGTGTTTTGATTTGCATTCTCTTAATTTGAAGGGGATTTGTCCATGCTAAGTTGCATTTGGTAAGAGATGCATTAAAATGGTTTCGAGGTCTCTTGGTTTTTATGGCTATTGCAAAGCATGCTCCTATTAAATCTTTGGGTAATTTTAATATTATTTAGGAAATAATTTAACCCAAATTGATGTGAAGAAGGATAATGTTTGGAGTTTGGAGGAGCTAGTGTACAAGCTCAAAGTTTTCCATCATCTACAAAGACAAGTGATGTAGTCATGACTAGGGGGTCTTACCAGACTACCCAATCATGCAGCCATCACACCACAATGGAAGCATAAATTCATAAAGCAAAGAATAACAATCTAAACTTTATTCATTTTGCAAAATTACAGACATTACAATAATATCAGGAGTACAATTTACATACTCTCTGTCAATCATCCAATGACATCTCAAATGTCATCTTTTCCTTCCGGGCTCTACATCCCTCTTCCCTACCACTTCTCCAGTAATTATCCCCCTTCGTTTCACTTCAAAACTTCCTAGCCTTCTCCTTGGGCAACAGCGAACCCCCCTACAAGAGCACTAATCCTTGTTTATAACTCTTCCTAAGTGGAAGTTGAACAATTATCAAGATTTCAGTTATGGAACTAAACAGTCAAGTACCCCTAGTGGGTCGCTTGACTTTTCAATAATCACCAGAGCAAATTCATGATATAGTGATATTATAAAATGTTGGAATAGCAAAACAAGCACCTTTTGACAAAATCCCATACCCGTGAACCATTGATTTCCATCGACAAGTTTAGTCCTTTATGAACTTTAAATCTTTCCTGTTTTGGCGAAGTATGACTTTCATGAACTCCCTTTTGGAAATCCATGCTAGTTTGCAAACTAGTGAGAGCGTTGAAATGCCACTTAATGCATATCTTCAGTTTCCTTTTTCAGCAATGGGAGTAGTTCTCGAACTCTGATGGCTACCAAAACATTTAATAAAAGCTTTGAAATCCTTCAAAGTGTCTTCTTGGCAAAAAGTACATTCCACAAACCTTGGACTTATATTCACTTTTGGCAGGAATGACTTTTGATGAACTTACCATCCCATGAACCATTTGTTTCTAGAGCATTTCAACTCCTTTTTTGGTGATTTCAGCTTTCGGTGAACCAACCCAAATCCTAACCTATTTTTAGCCTTCTGATCGGTTCGCAAACTTGAGTGTTCACTGAAATAATGCCTTCGGCATTATCTGTGGTTCATGAACATAAGTGTTCACCGAAATTGTGCCTTTTCGGTGGAACTTCCCCTTTGCGAACTAACAAAATTCCATTGTAGAGCTTCCTCAGCGTTTCAATGGATTGACGCAATCACGAACTAGCCAACTTAATCTTTAGTGAAATTGGAAGTTCAAAGACTTATGAGTTCATCGAAAAAGAAAGAGAATGCCACTTCTTTCAGTGAATTGATGAGTTTGAAAACCCATGGCTCTGTCAAAATAATTTTCAGAGAGAATTTTAGTTCGTGAACCCGTAGTATTGCCGAAAATAGACAGAAACTAAGTGTTTCGACAGAATGAAAGGGTTGCAAACCTTATAGTGTGCCGAAATGTTAGAACTTCATCAAAATTTCTTCAAACTTCATCATATTGAAGTGGCAATGCCCCATTATGCTCTTTTATAGGGTGAAGCACTTCATTTGACCAAATTTAATCTAAATATTCTCTTAAAGCCAAAAACACTAAAAATAATAGAAACACAACCAAAACTAAACTGAAACAAACCCAAAATATTTGATTGCTCATGGACCCAGATGCTCCTACATCAAAAACACCAAGTAGGAAAATTTTGTGGCCCTGGACTCACAAAATGGAGTTGGATAGTAGCACTACCCTTCCAGGTTGTAAACAACTTGCAACAAACTCCAACACTAAAACAGGTTCATCAGAAAACTTTTTCCTTTGCCTCTTCTAGCATCTAGTTGGGACAAGTATCATCCTCCTCCACCCAATATGTTCATCATTCCTCTTTCTTCTCATAGATCCATGACCACCACATCCCGAACTCATCCTTCAAATTCTACTCCACTCACCACTCCTTATCTTACCACTTTCCATTCCACTTCCTCCTCTCGTGGGATCCAATCCACCATATTCTAACCTCCTCCACCAAAATCCTCTTGGCCATTCCAACTCATCTGTACACAAGTTGATATGATCAACTTCATGGAAATTAAAGTTTTCCATCTTCTCTCATGTTTTCATCTCTACACATTCTTCATCTTCCACTTTCACCATTTCATCAACATCAATTTTCTCATTACAAAATTCAAGAAAATGAAAAGTTACCTTTCACCCTTCTGTTGCTGCAACATCTTCTTCTTCTTCCTTCTCATCCTCAAAAGGACACACAATTGCTACTGAATCATCTTTTTCCTTCTCAACCTCTACTGCAACCTCTTTCTCCTCATCTACCATGCCTTCCAAAAGACATGCTCCTGCTACTGCAACCTCTTCTTTTTATTCTTCGGCCTTTTGCACAAGGATTTCTTCTTTAGTGCTATCTACAACATGCTCTACTTCATCTTTTCTTCCACCTGCAAACAAAATAGCATTACAAAAATCATAAGAGTAAGCATCTCTCATCTTCTTTTCTCTTCTCTTTTCTTTCTTTCTATTCTCCTCCAAAGCATCTAATCTATCGGATACTTCTGCACACTTATTTTGTATCTTGGTCCAACTTTCTTCCTTTAACCTTCTTTCTCTTCTTTCAATAGAATAAATTTTTAAAGTCTTACCCAAAGCCAAACTCATACTCTTCCTCTTTGTCGTCTTCACATACAATCTGCAATTTATGCAACCTACAAACACACACCTACATAAACTCACAAGAATTCTAGAGATAATGCTCTATGCAATTACAGGCCCTCCCTTTAACACACTCACAGACATAACTATCATCTACCCAACAGAAATCTTGGAAGATGTAGCTCTCAAAATTTTCTCTACCCACTCTCTCTCAATGGAGGAAATCCATACACCTTCTACCTAGCTTTAATCTCTGTTGGAGGACAACCAACATATCTCTCACAAATTCAACTCTCTCTATAGTTGCAAAAATTCCTCACACCTCAACACATTTTCTAGAAATCTACCCTCTCAACACACCCTAGCGAGCAAACCTTTCTCTAATACCACATGATGTAATCATGACCTAGGGGTCTTACCAGACTACCTAATCATGCAACCATCACACCACAATGGAAGCACAAATTAATAAATCAAAGAATGACAATCTGAACTTTATTCATTTTGCAAAATTACAGACATTACAATAATATCAGGAGTACAATTTACATACTCTCTGTCAGTCATTCATTGACATCTCACATGTCATCTTTTCCTTAGCTCTGCATCCCTCTTTCCTGCCACTTCTCTGGCAATTATCCCTATTCATTTCGCTTCAAAATTACCTTGCCTTCTCCTTGGGTAGCAACGAACCCCCTATAAGAGCAATTTAATCCTGGTTTATAAATCTTCTAGAATGGAAGTTGAGCAATTATCAAGATTTCAGTTATGGAATTGAATAGTCGAGTACCTCTAATGAACTGCTTGATTTTTCAATAATCATCAGAGCAAATTCACGATATGGCACTATTAAAAATGTTGGAATAGAAAAACAAGGACCTTTCGGCAGAATCTCATACCCGCAAACCATTGATTTTCATCACTAAGTTTAGTCTTTTATGAACTTTAAATATTTCCTATTTCGGCGAAGTATGACTTTCACGAACTCCCTTTTGGCATCCGTACTAGTTTGCAAACTAGTGAGAGCATTGAAACACCACTTAATGCATATTTTTGGTTTCCTTTTTCAGAGATGGGAGTAGTTATCAAACTCTAATGGCTACTAAAACATTTAATAAAAGATTTGAAATCCTAAATGAAGTGTCTTTTCAATGAAAAGCACATTCCATGATCCTTGGACTTATATTCACTTTCAGCAGGAATGACTTTCGATGAACTTACCATCCAATGAACCATTTGTTTCTAGAGCATTTCAACTCATTTTTTGGCGATGTCAACTTTCAACCAACCAGCCCAAATCCTAACCTATTTCAGCCTTTTGATCGGTTCGTGAACTTAAGTGTTCACCGAAACAATGCCTTTCAGCATTATATGTGGTCAGTGAACATAAATGTTCATTGAAACTATGCCTTTTTGGTAGAATTGCCCCTTTTTTGAACTAAAAAAATTATATTGCAAAGGTTCCTCGGTATTTTGGTGGATTGGCGCAACCATGAATTAGCCGACTTAATCTTCAATGAAATTGGAAGTTCAAAAACTCGTGAGTTTGTTGAAAAAGAAAGAGAATGCCACTTCTTTCGGTGAATTGGTGAGTTTGAAAACCTCCAGCTCTGTTGAAATGCTTTTCGACGAGAATTGTAGTTCGTGAACCCGTAGTATTGCTGAAAATAGACAAAAACTATGTGTTTCAGTAGAATGAAGGTTCACAAACCTTACAGCATGCCAAAATGTTATAACTTAATCAAAATTTCTTCAAACTTTGTCATATTGAAGTGGCAATGCCCCATTATTCTCTTTTACGAGGTGAAGCATTTCATTTGACCAAATTTAATCAGAATATTCTCTTGAAACCAAAAACACCAAAAACAACAGAAACACAACTAAAATTGAGCTGAAACAAGCCCAAAATATTTTTGGTTGATGCCAATTGCTCGTGGACCCAAATGCTCTTGCATCAACAAGTGGAGACAACTAATACGTAGAAGGTAAATCCAAAATTTCTCAAGCATTGTGCTCGTTGTGGAAAAGATGATCATAGAGAATCTTCATGTTGGAGGTTGCATTCAGAGTTAAACCATCACAAAATGGTAAGAAGGGTAAGAAGAACCCTCATTCCTCCATTCGAAAGAATGAAGAAAAGAGTTGCACTTCCTTAGAATTAGATTCTAAAGTATCTTGTGCTACTGGGAAAGGTGGTTAGGTGACCAAGGAAGCTTTGTTAAATATCTAGTTTCATATAAATGTTAGTGTGAATAAGGATATTTGCTATCTAGTTTCCCTTGTGTGAATATAATTCATAATATTATTTAACTATTTATTAGATAAATAATATTCCCTCACATAATTCACATGTTAAGTTGACTTAGTGAGTCTTCTAGATGTTTCTAGTTGTTCCTAGTTGTGTCTTGTTGTAGCTAGTTGTTGATAGTTGTCTTATCCTCCACATGTGCTATTGTTGTCACATGTCATAAGATTAAGACACTTGTCACAGGACTACAACATCTTAGCTCTCATACTTGTCTTTATAAGCAAGGCTCTTCATGTACATTGTATCATACACAATTTTGCATTCATTGATAGAATAGATTATTATTCTCTCATATTGTCTCTCTTGTGCTTTCATGAAATCCTAGATCTTGGGTGAATCCTATCTAGCCAACTCTTACAATAAATAGCATTGAAGTGGATGATTTATTTGATACTTGTTCATAAACTAACCTAATTGCACAAAGTTTAGTGAATAAATTGGGCCTTAAAACTTTTCAACACTTGAAACCCTATGGTTTGGGTTAGATTGAAAATGAAAAAAGTTGGTTGATTAGCAATGTACGTTGAAGTTTGCTATTGGTATAAAATTTATTGACGAGATTGTGGTAGATGTTGCTCCTATGGATATTTGTGGAATTATATTTGGTAGCCCCTATTTGTATGACTAAAAAGTAGTCTTCTATAAGAGAAAAATTAAACATTATGCCATCATAAAATGGCAAATCTTTTGTGTATGCTTTCCATGGCAAGAAGCAGTCTTTAAATTTTTTGAATCTTCATAAGAAGATGAGTGGCAACACTTGTGTTATTCCTATGGATAAAACCAATGTTGGAAATGCTACTCCATGTTCAAGTAAATTTTCATTATATAATTGTTTAGACACTTGGAGACAAATTTGTACTAAATTTGTGTTTACACATTTTTATTGTGGTATAAGATGAGATGGCACATGTGTCATCAATTAAGGGATTCTTCTGCCCTTATTTGTCAAGTTTCTAAGCTATATGGAACCAAAATCTCCCCAAATGGGAAGGTGTGATTGAAAAATGGATATGGTTTTGTACTCTTTGGTATGTTTCTAGGACATATGGCATCTTCATGCATGCTTGAGAATATTTAGGGTGGTATGGAACATCCATGTGTAGGCTTTGGTATGTGTCAAGATCTTCAAAAATAAAGTATTTCCCCCATTTTACCAAAATCAATAGTTTGTATAGGCAATGAAAGAGTAACCATCATAGTGAATGTAAGATCACCCTAGAGAATGTATCTCTCAATCAAAAGTGATAAATTCGTTATGTGCAATTGTGTTTGTCTAGCAACATTCTTGTTCTTAGTTTTTCCCTGTTTTGATGCATTTTTTTGGTTTCTTCAACTTCTAGAAGCTTTATCAATCTATTCATATTCCCTTAAGGATGTGGTTGCTCATCCTTAGTTGCTTATATTCATTACAAGAGGGTTGCAGTTGGAGATTCATCTTGTGGTTTCTATATATTTTGAGACTATGTTTAGCAAATTAAGGTAGGGAAAGTGATTTGAGGGTATTGAGAGGTTGTTAGAGTTGTACCCAATAGTGTGGAGAAATGTTTTGCAATCTTATTAGTCGTTACCTCTTGTAATTTCTAATTGGACAATATTAAGTGAGTGTTTGTTCACATTTGTTGGATTTTTACTCACAAAGGGGTTTCTCCAAGGTATATTGATCCTTCTTGATAGTGGTTTTCTCTCATTTGTGCTTATTAATGTTATTAAAGTTTGGAGTCATAGTAACTCTCTATAAGTAAGAATTGAAATCCATTTAGATGAACTAGTTAAGGAATGTCCTTATAGTTTACATATCAATAATACTTATGTAGAATCTAATCATCTAAAAAAGTAATCAATAATGGAGAAGAAGGAGAAGAAGCGCCTTGAAGCATACCTACAAATTGATCCTCAAGTTCATGTAAATCAACATCAATTTCATTACTATTATGCTCATGTGCTTAATCACTATCCATATGCTCATGTACCTCGTGAGCATCCTTATATAAATCCACATTGTTATTTTAGTCACAAGAAGGAAAATAATTGTCTAAATCTTAAAATTTTGATAAGGGGGGCTACTAAATCATTATCCACATTGATCATATTATTATCAATAAAATATTGCACTTATGTTTCAAACCCATATAACATTGTGTATCATGCCCATGAACTCTATCATAGTTACAAAATGCATTCTCATTATATCCCTTAGGTATCCCTCTAGATGTATCAAATAGAAAAATAGGATGATGTGTAATCATATTAGCATGAAGGAGATTCTTAAACACACTATCCAAGGACTTGTACAATCTTGTAAACTTAAAAAAAACTAAGGAGCTTGAAAATAAGAACATTTGAAGCATTGGCTACATAATGAATATTACGATTTTTCTCTTGTGCCTTTTTAAAACTATTTTGTTATTGGCACTTGGAAGGATATGAAGGCATGAAAAGAGCATGAGAAGAACTATATTTAAGCGCATTAGCTACCAACTATTTCAACTCAACATTTTTCACATGTGCACACAAATCCATGACTAAAACATAATTGTTTAGATATACACTTTGTTGAATAGTAGACAACAATGATACAATCCCCTAATAAAATAATTTGGAGTTCATCATAAAGGAGAAGGTGTTACATCTTACAACATAAATAAATTTTATGAAATAATCATCAATTAGTTCACTAGAACCTTGTCCATAAGCAAACAAATACGAAATTGTAGTTCTCAGCGAGAAAAATTCACATGGCAACCAACTTAGAAAATGTATGAATAAACCCATGTGGAAGAAAAATGACCACTCAATAGCATAGTCTCTCAATGTGCATGGAAAAGCTTGGATGATAATTTATCCTCATTTACAAAATCTAACCATTTTGGTGTAAAATATCTCAAATGTGTTGTAGGATCACCTTCACCATTATACATTTCAAACTAAAGTAACACAATCCAACCGATAATGGACAAATCACAATCTCAAATGCAAGTGGACTATGTTGTGCTTTGATAGATTCATCATCTTATTTTTTTTAGGCAAGGCATCGACTTTATTCTCCATTCTACCAAACAAAGGCAATTAGCTTACCATCTATGTGTCTCCCTATCTTCTCACCAACACTCAAGAAATGAAAGACATCAACAATAGCTTTCTATATAAAAACATCACAAGCATAACATTATCTTGATCAAGTGACAAAGAATTGTAATAAAGAATTAATGATATTAAGTTATTCTTTTCCATGCCAAGACACAAGACCATGATCATTAAATTCAATTTCTTGAAGATTTTATCATCAAGCATTACTATATATTGAATCCAAAATTGCATGCATGATAGTTATATAAATGTTTTATTGAAATATTATATACATTCTTAAAAACCAACAATGACATAGTTTATAGAAAAAGATGGAAGATGGATATAGTAGAGAAAGACAATATTTCTTAGGCACATATATTATGAGGATAATTACATGTACAAGAATGGGTACATGAATGATCTTATTTTGGATCCCTTTAGTGTATAAATGTTCTACAAATGCTTCAAAGAAATCATGTCCATCTTATGTCAAACCCTAGGGGAAGATAAGAACCATGAGGTCTAGAGATACCAATATGTCATCTTAAATACAATGCTACATACATACACCTATATTCTATATGATCATGCCTCTTTGTTGTCTGATTGGATGGATGCATATTAAAATCATGAACTACATGAACATTAACAAGTCTAGGCAATATTCTCATTTTTATCTCTTATATTTGTTCTATCACTAGAAAGCATTCCTAAAGAAATTAGAAATTAAAACCTACATTAAGGGTGGAACCACTAGACACCAATATTTAGATCTTGTGCAATTATAAAGTGTACACATGGATATGCACTATTCCTTTGCAAAATATTATTCCTTCCAAGGCTAGTTTTTTGCTACATTGTGTAAGATGGTTTAGGTAGGCAATAAAACTAGAATACATAGGCAACAATGAAGTTATAAGGCCATTACAATACCCTAGCGAGGATTTAACTAATCATAATAGGGATAATTATTGGTTGGAGACATATTATAATTTTATTAGGATGTATGGAGCCAAATGATTTTTAATAATATTAATAGGGGAGTCTATAGGGTTTCACTCCTTTAAAATTGAAAAAATAGAAACATGTACAAAAAGAAGAAAATTGTAGAGAAAACACTACCCATGGCACAACAAATGGATCACCCACGAGGAAACAAAAGACATAAGGACACAAAATCCATGGGTGTCACCCAGTTTAGAAACACCCAACCCACCCATACCTCTAGAAGGAGTGACATCTAAAACTAATTTTACCCAGACACCCTTTAAGCAAGTCACCACATCCATTATTGTTACTACAAGTCGGGGGAGATTTACCCCATGGATGACCTCTAACCTGTAAACTACCTTTCTTAAGACACCATCCAAAGAAGAAAGTGTAAAGGAACCCATAACCTCTAATGTACTCTTTTAATGAGTGACTTGTAGATTTTTCATTACCTTCCTTAGGTCAACACAAAATGCCTAGATTTCCTTGAGTTGGTAATGAACAACATGAGTTTATGATAACAAGGCACTAAGATCATCCTTGAAATCTCACCATGTTTGGTCGCTACCTCTAACCTCTACATGGTTAATATAGAATGCATGCCCAAGCCATGAAACAAGATCTCTAATAATAGGAAATAGGTAATCTAGTTCTTGGTAGCCATGTCTGACAATCTAGCACAATTTCTACATAAAATTATCCTAAATGAAAGCCTTTCAATGACCCACTTCATTCTCATATAAATTGTCCTCACCTAGAATACATTTCACCAACCCCATAGCTTGAAAATCATTAAAATTGAAAATCACCTTGAGGCATCTATTTGAAACTACACTGCAATATCGAGGGTCCCTCACCATAGTGCATTTGTGAGCCATAATAAAAACCAAAGGACCCAACACACACAAAACTAGTAGAATCTAAAAACTTGTAAAACAACTAGTAGAAAAGATTACAAGCTACCACAAAAAATACCAAAAGCACCCAACACAACCATCATCTTACATTAGGCATTCAAGAGACCAAACACTTCACCCAAACATTGCATGCCATAATTGAATGTAATAAAATAATACATGCAAGAGAAATTACAACTCATCTCATAAGCCAAAAAATAGCAAGGCCACACACCACAAAACCAACCAATGGAACCACATGCCATATAAAGAGCTTATAGTGGATTATCAAACTTGATGAGAATATCTAAACCATTATGTGCATATATTATGTTAGAAATGAGAGACAAAAAAGGATTTTATCTTTCACCACATTAGCCAACATCTTAGCTACCTGATTATGTTCTCTATAATTATGTACAAAAAAACATCATCGAAGAAAGTACAAACCACCTGAGCTTCCTTTGATAACCAGGAAGCCTTGTAATTCAAGAAAGAACATTTAGAAAGGACACTAATAACTTATATCAAATCCCCTTTCATGATGAACTTTCACAACCCATACCTCAAGTAAGGTCAATTCCCTTAAGGACTGCCAACCACTCTACTTCATTGTTGGTACATGTGCCTAAAAAGAAAAAACCACCTTTCATAAAACAAGCCTAATCATCATGAATGACAACTCTAGCCCTAGTCACATTAGGATTGCCTCTAGATACTCCATCAATGTTGAACTTATAAAAACCCCAAGGAGGTTTACTCCACTTAGCTAATTTTTTAACATCATTTTTGAGAATTATCTCTGTAATGGATTACAGAGCCAAATGTTACTCATATGAGCTCCTAAATTTTGTTTCATTAAGATTACTTTCGTTGGAACCATTAGGTAATTAGGATCCAAATATGAAGAGTTTGGATATAGAGACACAACCTCTCTAAACTCTCCTAGTCATACATAACCCCTCCTTATGCTTGTTATTCAAGGAGCGCTTGATATTAACTCTCCTAAAAATGATGTTGTAGATGTTGTTATCAAAGGGGATACTATCATATTAGAAGTGTCCTACAAAAACTAATAAGAGGAACATTCCTTGATAGGCTAACAGTGAGGTTATAGATATACAATATGAGGATTCCTCGATAGTCATAGTGAGACTATGAATGATAATTTCATGCAATCCAAAGAGTTCATGAATACCATCATAGTTTATAGAAACTAGGCTAAGAATAAAAATGGTTGAGTTAATTATGCATATAGTGGTAGATATGGAGACAATATAATTCATGTAGATATTAAACCCCAACTAAAACACAGAAACTGACCATTGAGGAGAATCCCATGCGTAAAAGGGGCAAGGAAATTGATACAACCAAGGGTAGGGAACCAACTAAATGATGACCTTTACCTTGCAACAATACTTCACAACACTCTTTTATATGGGTCACAAAGTTTTGATAATGCTTCACAAATTTAAATATGGGACTCCACACTTATATCAAACTCCAAAAAGTAAAATTGCCAAAACTAGGCTTCAAACTAGTGAATATCTTAAGTAGGATTGCACCATTTTCCTTGAGGGTTTTTCCCATTCACCTTTATGATTTATAATAGATCATAAGCACCATTATAAGACCCTAAAAACATAAATTTCATATAGAAATAAATCTTAAATCATTTTCTCACAACTTGTTGATTTAGAAAGTTATCTATGAACAACAAATATTTAGCAATTCGTTGAGTTTCATTACCTGATGGAGCCTCGCTGATCACAAGATGGAAATTCCACTGAAACAAAGATTCAAATTCACTATTTTCTTTATTAATGATAGGAAGTTCAGGGCTCCCAATTCATTCACACATTCCAGTTTGTAACTTTAGAGATGAAATTCTATTAATGAAATAAATTGGAACATAACTTTATACCATCAATGTTTAGGGACAGAAATACAATGGAATAGACTTGATAAGAAATAGAACACTATCATCAACTATTCAAAAAGAAACAAAACACCCAAATGGTTCTACGAACTACAGGACCCTTAATTCCTTCCTGTCGACTCACGACCCTTCTCAGTCTATGCATTCACTTACGACATCCTCCTCTCCTCTTCTTTCTATCACTCCCTTCTATAGCAATCGGGGGTCTTCCTTCTGTAACCGTCAACCCTTCCCCACAAGACAATCTGTCTTTTGGTCTTCTGCCTGACTTATCACATACTCGGCATCGATGGAAGAGATGAGGAACTCCTTCGTTGGTTGTCCAACTTCCTGCAACTGTCCACATCTCACGCCCTTTCAACTGCTCTTCGCTGACTAAGCAATCCATCTGTTGGGGTTTGCAGAATAAATATCGACGGTTTGTAAACCCATTTTGAATTTGGTTCCTTTCACTCGGACAACAGAAGCTTTCCAAGCTAACCAAGTTTTACACAATGCATAAAGGCTGCAACAGGAACTTCATCTTAGCTTTTATCTATAGATGGAAGTTTACAAAGGATAAACGAAGCATACAAAGAGTCACCCAAAAAGAAAACCCAAAAAGACAAAGAAAAACTGGCCAAAAAGAACCAAAATAGCAAAAAGAAGAAAAAACCAAAATTGTAGGGCATGATGCCCTTGCATCAAACTCCCCAGGTGGAAAGAGTCCATGATCTCCTACTCATGATTACCACAAATGAATAAGATTACATCATATTTACTTAGAGAAATTTGGATAGAATCTCATTGTATAATATATATATATATAATCTAAAACTCCATAAACCTAGACATAAAATTAGATCTAAACTATACAACAATAATTAAATGGAAACTAGACAACCCTATGCTAAGACTAGCTCTAAATAATTACTCTTAACTTCTGCCTTGGGCTCCAAATCTGCAAATGATGCCTCTAAGACCTTATAACTTCAACCAACAAGAAAATTATATGGAAGACAAATTTTACAAGCTCCTTTCATCCCTTTTATAAATAAAATCTTCAATAGGGTGCCAAAACTAGAAAATGTCAAAGTAGTTTTAAGAAACATCTAGAGATAGTAGGAAATAAAATAAGGTCTCCTTCCTTAAAGTGGCACCTAATTCCAAAGTCAAAGAGATTAATTTGGAGTGAAACTCCAACAACCAAGCCATAAGTATCATCATCCTCCAAGGAGAGTCAAACTTGACACACAATACTTGAATAGGGCTCCTACAATCTAGTAATTGAACATGCAAGACTCAAACAAATAGGTCATGCAAAATTATCCCTAGTTGAAACTCCTTGTGCATATGGGTGCACCAATTGGGGGTCCAAGAATTTTAAAAAGGTGGCACATGCAAATTACAACTTCCTCCAAGATTAATTCATGCAAAACCCCTCTTTCTAATCACTTGTATTGCAATTCAACACCTTATGTGACAAGTGAATACCTCCACATGTATGGGGCACCATTTTGAGAGGGAAAAATATTTGAATTCTATCTTTCCCACCTAATAATCCAAGAGTTAGATCCAACACACAAAATATAAATAAATATTTATTTTGTTGATGTTGATTGCTAAATTTTCGAAGATGCTCTAGCATTAGACACTCTAGATAAGAAAGAATATGTGCTCCTACTCACATGGTGGTTTGTACTATATATGACTCATTACTTGATTTATTATAGCTTTTGGTTGGGCCATGTCTTATCCTCCTCTACCAAATTCTATTATTCACTTCTACTCCTATTGTAGATCTATGTTCACCATAAACCATTCTCCTCCACTAGGTTCTTCTCCTTTACTTCTCATTGCAAAATTTTTTATACTTAAATTTCTTTACCTCTATTTATGACCTCTCTTTTTACTAATATTTATATTTCATCTATATAATAGATATTCTCATGTTTTCAACCCATGACATCTTTGTATCCACTTGTATAATATGATCATCACCTATATACAGGGTTTTATTTAGCAATTACTCCTCATTTGAAAAATTCCTCCATGCTCAACTCAAGTTGCACAATGGAATCAAACAAGGCACCCATCAGTTCTTCTTCAATTCTTTGTCCACCCCTAACCAAGATTCTATCTTCCTCGATGGAAACCATCTTAGGTCAAATCTTTGTAACTTGTACACTCTGTACTATCTTAGGTTACTCCTAATATGCATTCCCATTCTCTACTATAAGTTTCTCACAAGAATTCGCCTCCATTCCCTCCCAAGGACACACCACTATTGCATTTTCTCCACTAGATTGTTTCTTTATATCCTTTCTCATGAGGATATCTTCTTCCACAAGCTACATACCTTCTCCCTTATCCTTAGGTCCATTTGGTAAAGTTTCCATAATACTCATCTCTTCTAGATGTAAGATATGACCACCTACTTCTTTTACTCAATCTTCCATCATTGTTGTGCTTAGATAATCTTGTGGGGTGATCCAACAATAGTGTGTCCCACTTTTTGGCCTCAATGGGACACTCAAAATCAATATATTTTAGAAAATTTCAATTTGTGTTAATTATAGGGAACAAATGGTCAAGAATTTGAGGTTCATGTAAACTAATGAGATGTGGCATTTTCTATGTAGATTCGAGCTATATTTTTTTAAAAAAATTAAAGAATTATTTCTATCATTTAAAAAAATCAATCAATTTGTATTTTTTCTATTATTTTTTATTGAGTCACATTATTCTGTAACACGTAACTTTCACTTCAAATAAAAATTTCCATGATTTATTGGAATTAGAACACTAACTCCATTATCTAGTGTATGGATATTTTTTGGTAAATTTTTTTATTAAATATTTTATTTATTATTAATTTTTTAATTACAACTAACAACAATTTCAGACCTATATCATTCTGTAACACATTTCTCTTAGCATATATATCAAAATTAAAATCTATTTTCATTGAAACAAGCACATCTATGTGGACTGTAGTGTATTTTTTGAGATTTTTCTAACAATGTTTTTAATTTTTCTTAGTGTCTTGAATAGAGGTCATTGTTTTTTCGTAGAGGACCCACATTCGTTATAAAAATTAAAAATATAATAATAAAGAAAACATAATACATATTATAATTTTTGGAAAGTTAATACTAAGGGCTAAATACTTATAAAATGGAATTTCTAAATGACTTCATTTGATCCCACAAAAGGTGAAGCAAATTTGTTTTTTGTCAACATTTTGACAAGTACAAAGGAGACTCCATCAAGAGTTTGATTTAATCCTAGGGAGTTCTATCCAAGGGGGGTTGATCTACCCCCCTTCAATCAAACCCCCTTAGATGGAACCCCTCTAGGCCTAAATTATTATTTTTTCTAAAAAATATGTGATTTTAGGAAAAAATCAATATGTCCCACAAGTGGGACACACTATTGTGGGATATGTACTTTCATCCAATGACATCTACTTCATAAGTTCTAACCTCTCATCCCTTCTCATACTTTTCAACTCTCTTCATGTTAAGCACATCCAACCTTGCTCTCAATTAGTTCATCTTCTCAATAGATTTTTCTGATTAAGCCCACCCTATCCCCTATACAAATGCAACTTTCACAGGCCTCCTCAAGACCACTCTAATTCTCCTTTTAGAATACATCTTGACAAAACTACCCATAACCTAATTCCTAGTCTATTAATTAGATAACTTATTGATTTAGATAGTTGTCTATATGTTGGTGCTCCAAATTGTACCCAACAATTCTAGAGAACACACTTCAAGGTCTAAAATTGGTGAAGAAAAGTTATTTTAGACTAATAGGTTGAGATTCATGATCAAACTACAAGTAATTTGAGCCAATTGATAAGAGTGGGTAACTATTTTACACTCCTAGCTTTGCTAGGCCAAGGAGGGGATTCCTAGAGATAATTTCAAACAAATAAAGAGAAATGGAGAGCAAATAGTCACATAGGTTATTCACACCCTTTGCATAAGTATGCCCCAAATATTTGTCACTAAACACCCCTTACACTAGCTTTCTAGTCTTGTAGATCAAATATCTCTTATCAACAAATTACTTTCTCATTATACATGCAACTAAAGATATAAAATGAATTTATATTCCTATATGTATAACCATAAGTTATAATTTCATACTTCATATGTGACCTATAATCTAGAACATGCACATTTTAAATGGATAGCAAATACAAACTCTCATATAAGATAGGGCAAAGGTAAATATTACTGAGTTTATGCAGACTAGTAGGACCTAATTTACACTAACCTAATTTACATAGAACAAAGGATTGAGGATGTATTCATTATAAATCATGGTTAGGTACCAAATAGGATTGATGGCTTAATCTATTGGTGACAGAGTCAAGACATGAATAAATATGTAAACACTTTTTGTAAATCTAAGCATAAGAGCCAGGTATGAATCCATCTAAAACAAAGAACTAGTATTAAATTCAAGATCCCATCAATCTTGCTACAAATTTACTTAAATGTAATTCACAAACTCAAGAAACTTTGCACAACCATGCACTCTTTAACCATCCATAAATGAATAAACAATCCCGTGTGCTATTTTGGGAAAAAAAATTAAAGAATTTGAAAATATTTTATAATGGTTACAATAGTTAACTAATCAAAAATAACAAGAAGCTAGCAAATGTAGGCTCGAAGATGATTTTCATATCCCCTGAAATTATTTGACAAATATGGAAATGTCCAAATCATGGAGAATATTTTTGCTTGGCAATACCGTCTCCAAATTTTACAAAAAAATGAATAACACAAGACTTTAGACTTGAACTATGACATTTGACACCAGAGATTAGACCAACCAGGGGACACCCTATAAAAAATTGGCTTGAGGCCCAAATGTTGCAAATAATCCAAATTTTGAAAAAATATTTTTTCTTCACATAGGAGACTCATATTTAAAGCCAGCAATTTGGCTCAATTTAACTACACTATTGACACTTGTTACAATTTACACCATTGTATCTACATCACACTTCAAGTATGAATTTAGACTTAGCATGATAATTTCAACATTTGGTAGGCCTTAATTACATAATGCCCATATTTCATGCACTATAGGCCATTCCCTTAGATCAAGTCTTTTACATAACAAGGTAGAAAATATTAATGTATGGAAGATAGCATGTACCTTAAGGAATTAGTTTCCTTCTTGATTTCCATGATTAGTATGAGCATTGCTTGATCTTCAGTAACTCCCTTAGCTACCTACTCCTTAATTAGCAACATAACATTGAAATCACAATTGCTCCTACAATTATTCAATATTCACCAGCCATGTAATCAATCTTTTAATTGGATTCAATCCTTTCAAGTTGCTTAAAATCCAATGCCTTCATCATTTATCATACAAGTGAAATATTCACTCTCAATAAACCAGTCTACAAAAGTTTATTGGAAATCTTAGAATTTGCCTTGTCATCTACAAATTTTGAAGTCTATCTTCAATCAATGGCTTTGTTTAATCTCCATTTAGATCAATGACTTAGGTAGATTGGTGGGCCCTCAAAATATGTATTTTTTGATGGGCCAACTCCCACAACAATTATAAAGTGACATGTGTTGGTTTCTTGCTCCTCTAAGCTCCTCCTAGCACTTTACTTTAGCCACTAAGTTTGATTAACAATCAAGATTCATCATCCTCAAAATCAATGGTTATGATAAAATACAATATTTTAAGTGAAAACTTATAGTTCCTATCATTCTATCGTATTGAACAAGATTGAAATGTGTAGCCATTCAATCTATGGTCCAGGGCCCTCTACAAAGTAATACTATTGAGTAGATAAACTAGGCCCACCATTTATTTGATTTAACTAGTGGTGTGAATATCCTATGGCACTTTCCTAAAAGTCTTTTGAAACTCACACAGACTATTAATTTAATGCTAACCTATCTTAATCATGTAGCTATAATTTATGCTAACATAGTTTCAAGGAAGTAAAACTTCTAGTGTAACTTTTTCCTAGACACGCGTGCTCCATTTATTAGAACCTGATCAATGACTATTACTATTTTTTTTACACTCATTCCTTGCCTAATCTAATATTTTTCTATAATTACCAAGAGTGTGACTTATATCACAAATTAATGATTCACTAGCCCCCAAGAAATCAAATAAACTTGCAAAGTATGGATGTCATATACTTGTGACACAACACCATCTTAATAGTCTTGATCTATATATGAAATTTGCAACTTACTTCATTGGGACCAATTAGAACATGCCACATACTTCCTTTTTGTCAATATTTGACTACATTATACAACACCTTTAAAGCTTGATCAAGATCAATGACTTAGCCTGTCCACTAGGTAAACAATTATACTAGATGACCAAAGCTCTAGTTAGTATGATCTACCCATATACTGTGATTAGTCAAACTGTGTCACATGTGTACTTCAAATTTCCTCATTCCTTTTGTTTTAATCTACAAAACACTTTCTACCATCAATAACCATAATTCATTTGTCCTTGAGATCAATAATTTAGGTTTATGTGAGCACTTACCATAGGCACTTAACCATATCACTTAAATCCATCAAGTGTTAAGTATATCAATGGTTGAGATTATTTTTTCCTGAAATAAACAATTGTGGTAAATCCATAGATCATAAAGATGGATAGACCTTAAACTAACTAATCTATAGATTTGATAAGAATTTGAACACGTGGCATCACTAGAATTGCCTAATTCCACCATTCACTTAGCTAGCTAAACTTTGCTTGACACTTTCTTGTCTTGCTTTTTCCTAGACACACGTGCTTTATTGATTAGATTTTGATAAAAAACTATTGCAACTTGGTAACTGTGTTCAAATCTATTATTAATGGAACAACATGCACCCTTAGATTAAATCTCGATCAACAATCATTGCTACTCAATTCATTTTATGCCCGGGACCAATTAGAACATGCCACATACTTCCTTTTTGTCAATATTTGACTACATTATACAACACCTTTAAAGCTTGATCAAGATCAATGACTTAGCCTGTCCACTAGGTAAACAATTATACTAGATGACCAAAGCTCTAGTTAGTATGATCTACCCATATACTGTGATTAGTCAAACTGTGTCACATGTGTACTTCAAATTTCCTCATTCCTTTTGTTTTAATCTACAAAACACTTTCTACCATCAATAACCATAATTCATTTGTCCTTGAGATCAATAATTTAGGTTTATGTGAGCACTTACCATAGGCACTTAACCATATCACTTAAATCCATCAAGTGTTAAGTATATCAATGGTTGAGATTATTTTTTCCTGAAATAAACAATTGTGGTAAATCCATAGATCATAAAGATGGATAGACCTTAAACTAACTAATCTATAGATTTGATAAGAATTTGAACACGTGGCATCACTAGAATTGCCTAATTCCACCATTCACTTAGCTAGCTAAACTTTGCTTGACACTTTCTTGTCTTGCTTTTTCCTAGACACACGTGCTTTATTGATTAGATTTTGATAAAAAACTATTGCAACTTGGTAACTGTGTTCAAATCTATTATTTGATGGAACAACATGCACCCTTAGATTAAATCTCGATCAACAATCATTGCTACTCAATTCATTTTATGCCCAGGACCAATGAGAAACCAACACATCATGTAATGAACTTGCAAGAAGAATAATGAAAAATATGTCAAAATATACATAATAGAAAGAAACAAAATGCTTTATATCATCTTCATAATGCCACATTGAGGTAGCAACCTCCCAATAGATCTTACACTCTAAGTATAAATATCCAAGGCTCTTTCCACTTGGGAAGTCATTACAATATATAGAGTCTTGCTAAAGACAATTGTTACCATCACATGCATGTGGAACAAATACTTTATTCTAACTAACTAGTGGAATAAATTACAAAACATATGCATCCACACCTTTAATTACCATTCCCTATTGGTGAATTACAAAGCACGTGCACCCAACTAATACTAACCAATTTATATAGCAAAATGGGGTTCATAACATTGCCTCCCCCTTTGAAAAGATTTGTCCTCAAAGCTTGAATGAGGAAACTTAGAGAGAATGGTAGTGAGTTACCATGTGGCATCTTTAACCTATAGACCCTTCAATGGGACTAAAATCTCATCGATAGAATGAGTGTGAAGGTGCTCGATGCATTTGTCTAATATAACCTTAGATTCTAAAAATATGGATCCCCCCTCATCCAATGTTTGTAGCTCTATTAGGATCTGAGTAGCAGTCACAATCACTTTCTTAAGGTAGGAGACATGAAAAACAAGGTGGTTCTTAGAAGAGGGTGGGAGTGACATCTTGTATGTTGCCTCATCAATGCATTGGATCATCTAGTAAGGGCCATAAAACTTGGAACCCAACTTATGACTATGTATGTCCCACAATGACATCTACTTGTAGGGATGGAGACATAAAAAGACCTAATCATTGACGACAAAGGTAAACTTTATCTAATACTAATCCACCTATTATTTCATGTAATTCTATGCTAATTCTAGATTGTCCTTAAGGATCCAAGAAATTTCCTCTTGCTTGGCCAAGGTATTGTCAACTATTGTGATCTTGGAAGAACCTAAATATAAGTACCCAAGGAAGGTGGGGGGGTACCATAGAGGACCTCATAGGGTGTCATCTTGGAAGCACTATGATAATGTGGTATTGTACCCCCACTCAGTAAGAGGCAACCACTTGGTCCATTCTCCTCGTTGCTTAGACAGAAACACAAGTCTCAAGGCATTTTTTGACAACCTCTGTTTGGCCATCAAATTGAGGATGATCGGTGAGACTCATGCTCAAGTTAGTGCCCTACAACTTAAATGGTTCTAGCTAAAAATTATTGGTAAAAGTAGGATCATGATCATTGACAATGGAATAGGGCACCACATGGAGTTTGGATATAAAATCTAGAAGTGTTGAGTGACCATAATAGTTCTGTGTAAGGGTGAAATAATGCACAAAAATGAGCATAATTAGTCAAGCAGTCAATAATAGCCAAAATGACCTATTTACCTCTAGATATTGGAAACCCCATAATGAAACCCATAGATATATCACTCCAAGCCTTATCTATAATAGGAAGTGGATGCAAAAATCTTGGGTCCTTGATAATTTCCCCTTTCTTCTATTGACACACATCACATTTGACAACAAATGCTTTGACATCCTAATTAAGTTCATCCCAAAATAAATTTTGCTTTACTCTCTCATAGGTCTTCAAAAACCCTAATTTACCTACACCAGGGGCAAAATGAAATTCTAGGAGTAACTAAGACTTAAGCTAAGAGTTGGGAACTAAATAAATCTATCTCTGATATGTGAATACTTGTCTAGTCTAGTAGAACCTTGGCATGAATTGAGGATCTAATTTCAACTAACGAATGATACCCTGAACTACCAGGTTAGTGGCCCATTCATTTCAAATCTCATCCATCCAAGTGGGTACTAATATGGAAAGAGAAAACAAGGTGCCTTCATCTTCATAATGATGTGAGAGTGCATTTGTTGTAAATATGTGCCTAATCGGTGTTGTCATTGATGTCAACATATCCTTGTTGCCATTGGTGTCAACTGTATTCCATTTTGTTGCTTGTTCAGAAGACTGAAATGTTGAGGATATTAAGAAAATTAATGAAGCTCAATATATGCGGACCATATGGCTGTGTAGAGGATTGTCTGAAGTAGCTCCAGTCAAGATTTGAGAGGTCTGCATGTCAATTTGAAGAAGCTATGGCCATCTAAGTAGAACTAGGTTTTGCAATGTTAAGAAGAGATAGAGTGACGGGAAAGAGGTCTGGATTGTTCTGGAAATATCAAATGATGATATGCGGATCTAGAGGCATGTTTGGGAGGTCAGTGTGTATCATCAACTCAAGTGGTTCGTGGATTGGAGGTCTACAAGCAATCTTTCTAGTGTGATAGTCATGGCAGACAATGTTCTTGAGGTTCCGGATGAAGATGCAAGTGATTCTGATGATTTAGAGAAGTGCAAATGTTTTTGTTGAATTCATTGTGCTTATGGAGGTCTCTAGATTGTGTGGCTACTATGTTAGAGGTCCGCATTGAAGTTTGAGCTCATTGGTGAAGATTTCCTTCTTGGTGTTGTTCTTCCCAGTCTTGGCCGACCGAATGATTCAAGAGTGTTGCGGATGATCTAAGAGCAATTCGATGGAGCATGGCGTGTTGATCAAGGAAGACTTGAGTCCTAGTTATGTTTGGATGACAACTTAGTGATTCACATTAAGTCAAATGCTTGTAATGCTGACCTTGATGTTTATTCCAAGGTTGATGAAGCATATAAAGGCATGTAGTTGAGTTGTTGAAAATCATCCTTGTGCGAAAACAATAAATCCGAAGAAAGGATCAGAGCCAGAGTAGAGAAGAGCAGAAGTAGAGGAATAAGAACAATAAGGGACGACGTAATAGTTAAGAAGTATTTGTGAGAAGAAGTATTGTGAGCATTCAAAGAGGCTAAACCAGGCATGAAGAAGATGCTAACTCTCAATTAATTACTTTTGTATTAAAAATAAATTCTATAGGCAGTGAGCCTCTTTTGAGCAGTGAGCTCTAGGCAGTGCGCCCGAAGGCAAGTGCCTTCCCATTTTTAAGTACTTTTAACAGGGTACGAATCTTGTGGGTTAACCCCCACCGTGGTTTTTCCCTTAACTGGGTTTCCACGTCAAAAATATTGGTGTCAAGTGTGTAAATTGTGTTTCTGTTCATGTGTTATTGTTTCATGCTTTAATGTTTACATCATTAATCTATTTGTAAGTTACGAAAGAAGTTTAAAAGGAGAAAAGGTTAATTTTGTGGGACAACTGATTCACCCCCCAGTTGTCTAGCCTAATTCCAACAATTGGTATCAGAGCCAGATTCTTTGAAAGAAGCTTGACCGCTTGAGGAGATCTAAGATGTCGACTTATAAGAAGGAAAGTCTGAGATTTGATGGAACAAATTACTCCCTCTAGAAGGTACGCATGCAATGTCATTTAGAATGTATGGGCAATGTCTTTTGGTCAATAACTAAGAATGTGTATAAGATTCCGAACAATGGCCCTACAACTCTAGACAAACTTAGAGATGTTGAACACAATGTTCAAGCCAAAGAAGCATTGTTGAGTGCCCTGACTGATACAAAATTGACAAATGTCTTGGATTTGAAAACTACGCATGAAATATGGAAAAAGTTGGAAAATCTGTATGAAGGTGACAAATATGTCAAATGTGCCAAACTACAGAGCCTGAAGGGTAAATATGAAAGTTTGATAATGAGTGAAGATGAAAACATTACTTCCTACATGCAGAAAGTAAATGAACTTGTGACCAGTATTAGAAATGTTGGTGGAGTATTGGAAGAATCAGAGATTGTTGCCAAAGTGCTCAGATCTTTACCTGCAGCATACAAGCATAAAGTTGTAGCCATTGAAGAAATCTGGACTGTGACAACTGTTACAAGGGATCAGTTAGTTGGTAAGCTTTCAGCATTTGAAATGAGTGAGTTTGGTGATTCTCTTCCTAAGTTTGAATCTGCATTTAAGGCCACTGTATATGGAAAACAAAGATATGATCCGGGTGAAAGTTCTTCAGGAAGATCAAACAGATTTGCAAGAGCAACAAATGATCTTGAAGATGATGAAATTGAGTCTACAGAACTTGAAGCTCTTATTGCCAAAAGAATGCCAAGAGGATCTGGTAAGTATGAAGGAGAGTTGCCACTCAAATGTTTTGCCTGTAATAAGATTGGTCATTTTGCCTCAAGATGTCTGGAAAGATTTTCAAAGCCAAAACCTAATAGATATAAAGATCATAAGAAATGTTACTATGTCTAAGAAGCTGGAGAAGAACGAGTCAGAGATGATGAATCTGATAATGGAGGTTCCACTGAAGGTGATTGGGTGTTCATTGCTATCAAAGAAGAAGATCTAGTGTCTACTGAATCTACTAGCCGTGTAAATGTGGAAAGTGCCTTGGCTGCTCAGGTTGTTGAAAAGGATGAATGGGTGATTGATAGTGGATGTTCTCATCATATGATAGGTGATAAAAGTAAGTTTGTAAGTTTTGAAAAATATGAAGGTGGAATTGTGAAATTTGGAGACAACTCAACTGGTAGAATCCGTGGCAGAGGATCCATCTCTTTTGATGGTAAGAATAACACTAATAATGTTCTCTATGTGGAAGGACTAAATCATAATCTTCTCAGTGTTGGATAATTCGTTGACAAGGGTTATGATCTCTGGTTCAAGGATGGAAAATGCAGAATCTTGGAAAACTCTGGAACTAAAATTGCATCTGGTACTTAGACTAGAGGTAACATCTTTCATTTAAGTAGTTTTGGTAAGAGTTGCTTGATTGCTCAGATTGATCAGAGTTGGTTATGGCATAGGAGAATGTGTCATGTGAATTTTGATAACATTGTCAAGATAAGTTCTACTCAGGTTGTGAGAGATCTTTCAAAACTTGTGAAACTTGGTAGCATATGTAGAGAGTGTCAATTGGGTAAATAGAACAAAACTTCATTCAAAAGTAAAGAACAATTTTCAAGTGGACGGTTGGAACTTGTACATATTGATCTATGTGGTCCTGCTAGAATTAGGAGCGTGCAAGGAGACAAATATTTTATGTTGTTGATTGATGATTACTCCCAGATGATGTGGGTAACCTTCTTAAGATAAAAATTAGAAGCTCTTGACAAATTCAAAGTGTTCAAAGTTATGGTGGAAAATGAGATTGGTATGAAGATAAAGTGTCTGAGATCTGACAGAGGTGGAGAGTTTACTTCTGGTGAGTTTGATACATTATGTGAAAAGCATGGAAAAAAAAGACAGTTATCTACTCCTAGGACTCAACAAAATGGAGTTGTGGAAAGGAAGAACTGGACCATTCAAGAAGTTGCCAGGATCATGATGATGGAAACAAATGTTCCACAAGTTTATTGGAGAGAAGCTGTGAGTACTGTTGTCTACACTCTCAACCAGGTGCAGATCAAAGGCAATTCTGGTAAGACCCCTTATGAACTCTGGTTTGGTCATCCTCCTACTATGAGATATTTTAGAGTTTTTGGTAGTAAATGTTATATCAAAAGAGATGAGGATCTATGCAAGTTTGAAGCAAGAAGTGATGAAGGAATATTTCTGGGTTACTCTACTCATAGCAAAGCATACTAGTGTTTTAACAAGACGTTGAAAAAGATTGTTGAAAGTGCTAATGTCAGAGTTGATGAGAGCAAAGAAGGACATTCCAAGTCTTGCGGATATGATTCAGATGATCAGGATGAAAATCCAAGTCAATAAAGGCAAGTGCAAACTCAAATTTAGATCCAGATTGATTCGAAAAATCTAGTAACTCAAGAGGATAACATAGAAGTTGAGGAACAAGTTCAAGAAATAGAAGTTCAAGCAAATCCTAAAACTCCCAGGTATGTAAGGATGGATCATCCTAAAAATTAGATCATAGGAGATAGAAATAAAGGTGTTCAAACTAGGAGAAAAATTGTTGAAGATCAAGAAGAGATTTGTTTGATTTCAAAGATTGAACCAAAATCAGTAAGTGAAGCATGCAATGATGAAAACTGGGTAAAAGCAATGGAAGAAGAATTAATGCAAATTGAAAAGAATCACACTTGGGATCTTGTTTCTAGACCTGAGGACAAAAATGTGATTGGAACTAAATGGGTCTTCCGGAACAAACTAAATGAAGATGGTGAAGTTGTAAGAAACAAAGCAAGGTTGGTATGCAAAGGATATTCTCAAGTGGAAGGAATTAATTTTGAAGAAACTTTTGCTCTGGTGGCAAGAATAGAGGCAGTCAGATTATTTCTTGCATTTGCTACTTTTAAAGATTTCAAGGTCTATCAGATGGATGTCAAGTCAGCATTCCTAAATAGAGAATTAGAAAAAGTCTACATTGAGAAACCAGAAGGATTTCAGTTGTTTGATTAGAAAGACATGGTCTACAGGTTGAGGAAAGTATTATATGGACTCAAACAAGCCCCAAAAGCCTGGTATGTAGGATTAGATAAGTATCTGCTAAAGCTAGGATATAACAAAGGCACTGATGATAGTAATCTTTACTTCAAGATTGATCATGATAATATTCTGATTGTTGAGGTATTTGTTGATGATATCATTTTTGGTTGAAATGAGAGCATGTGCAAAATATTTGTTGATCAGATGCAAAGTGAATTTGAGATGTCCATGTTTGGTGAGATGAATTTCTTCTTGGGTCTACAAGTCACTCAGTCAGATAAAGGTATCTTCATATCTATCTAAGTATGTGAGAGAATTATTGAAGAAGTTTGGAATGGAAGATTCAAAGCCAGTAGGTACACCTATGATAATCGGATGCAAGTTGAGTAAAGATGATGACTCCCCTAAGGCAAATCATAAAAAGTATAGATCAATGATTGGAGGATTGCTCTATCTGACTCAGATCAAACCTGATATCATGAATGCAGTTGGACTTGTTGCTAGATTTCAAGCTGATCCTAGAGAATCCCATGTTGTAGCAGTCAAGATAATTTTCAGATATCTCAAAGTGACACTTGATTATGGCTTATGGTATCCAAAGGATAATGACTTTACTCTTCATGCATATACAAATGCTGATTAGGTAGGAGATGTAGATGACAGAAAAAACACTAGTGGTGGTGCATTCTTCTTGGGAAGGAGATTGGTTTCTTGGTTGAGCAAAAAGCAGGAAGTAATATCTATGTCTACTGCAGAGGCAGAGTATATAGCAGCAGCAAGCAATTGTACTCAAGTCTTGTGGATGAAGCAAATGCTGAAAGATATCAGAATTGTGTTTGAAGAACCTGTTACAATCTTCTATGATAATTCAAGTGCAATAAACATCTCAAAGAATCTGGTGTTGCATTCAAAGACTAAGCACATATCCATCAAGTTTCATTTCTTGAGAGAGAAAGTAAGTGAGAATGAAGTCAAAATGGAGTTTGTTTCTTCAAAGGATCAGATTGCGGATATTTTCACCAAGCCTCTACCTAAGGATATGTTTGAGTATCTCAGAGAGAAGTTAGGGGTTATTACCCCTCCTGTTCTAAACTAAGATGCACCAAGGTGCATCAATCTAGTGGAATGCACAAATCATATCTTATGATCTGGATTGATGTTAAGGAGATACTACTCAGGAGGAGTAGTTAGTATGCAAATTTTGGAGATCAGTCTGAAACAAAAATGGGGAGAAAAGATTGCAAATATGTGCCCTTTGCCATTGATGTCAAAGGGGGAGAGAAGTCTTGTGAAAAACTAGTTGTTGATGAAAGGGGGAGTAGTGAAGAAATTAGTTGCAGAAGTGATAAGAGAAAGGGGGAGAAGTTCTTGTCTTGATGGTTGAATTAGTTTTTCACATCATATGTTTCCATCAATGACAAAGGGGGAGATTGTTGCAAATATATGCCTAATCGGTGTTGTCATTAATGTCAACATATCCTTGTTGCCATTGGTGTCAACTGTATTCCATTTTGTTGCCTGTTCAGAAGACTGGAATGTTGAGGATATTGAGAAAATTAATGAAGCTCAATATATACAGAACATATGGCTATGTAGAGGATTGTCTAAAGTAGCTCCAGTCAAGATTTGAGAGGTCCACATATCGATTTGAAGAAGCTATGGCCATCTAAGTAGAACCGGGTTTTGCAATGTTTAGAAGAGACAGAGTGATAGGAAAGAGGTCTGGATTGTTCTAAAAATATAAAATGATGATCTGTGGATCTAGAGGCATGTTTGGGAGGTCAGTGTGTATCATCAACTCAAGTGGTTCATGGTTTGGAGGTCCGCAAGCAATCTTTCTGGTGTGATAGTCATGGTAGACAATGTTCTTAAGGTTCCAGATGAAGATGCAAATGATTCTGATGATTTAGAGAAGTGCGGATGTTTTGTTGAATTCAATGTGCTTGTGGAGGTCTCTAGATCGTGTGACTGTTATGTTGGAGGTCCGCATTGAAGTTTGAGCCCGTTGGTGAAGATTTTATTCTTGGTGTTATTGTTCTTCCCAGTCTTGGCTGACCGGATGATTCAAGAGCGTTGCGAATGATCTAAGAGCAATTCGATGGAGTGTGGCATGTTGATCAAGGAAGACTTGAGTCCCAGTTATGTTTGGCCGACAGCTTAGTGATTCGCATTAAGTCAAATGCTTGTAATGCCGATCTTGATATTTATTCCAAGGTTGATGAAGCATATAAAGGCATGTAGTTGAGTTGTTGAAAATCATCCTTGTGCGAAACAATAAATCCGAAGAAAGGATCAGAGGCAGAGCAGAGAAGAGCAGAAGCAGAGGAACAAGAACAATAAGGGATGAAGTAATAATGAAGAAGTATTTGTGAGAAGAAGTTTTGTGAGCATTTAAAGAGATTGAACCAGACATGAAGAAGATGCTAACTCTCAATTAATTCCTTTTGTATTAAAAATAAATTCTATAGGCAGTGAGCCTTTTTTGAGTAGTGAACTCTGGGAAGTGCGCCCGAAGGCAAGTGCCTTCCCATTTTTAAGTACTTTTAACAAGGTACAAATCTTATGGGTTAACCCCCACCGTGGTTTTTCCCTTAACCAGGTTTCCACATCAAAAATCTTGGTGTCAAGTGTGTAAATTGTGTTTCTGCTCATGTGTTATTGTTTCATGCTTTAATGTTTACATCATTAATATGTTTGTAAGTTGCGAAAGAAGTTTAAAAGGAGAAAAGGTTAATTTTGTGGGACAATTGATTCACGCCCCCTCCTCTCAGTTGTCTGGCCTAATTCCAACAGCATCCACTATGACATTTTCCTTTCCCTTCTTGTAGACTATCTCATAATCACAACCCTACAAATGTTTAGTCACCCATTTTAAGCTATGATGATCTAGTTTGATCTAGAACTACTTTTCCAAGAGGCAAGGATGCCATTGTTGTGCAACATGGAGTATAGCCAACATTTTTTTCCCATTTATAGATTTAACCAAATTGCACCTTGTGAGTTGCTTGCTAGTGAAGGTGAGTGGCCTACCTTCTTGCATCAAAATTGCACCCATACCAGTGTTGAAGGCATCACATTCAAGAATAAAGGGTTTGTGAAAATTTGGCAAGGCCAAAACTGGAGTACACATGGCATTTTCAAGAGCAATAAACACCAAATTAATTGCTTCTATCTAGTCGAAGGAGTTCTTTTTAAGCAATTTGTTCAACTAACTGACAACTTTACTATAGTTACAAACAAACTTATAGTTATACCATGTCAAACCTAAAAAACCTCACAAGCTTTTGGGTGACTTAAGTCTTCACCACTCCTACATCATTGTAATATTCTTAGGGTCAACTTGTACGTTGACATGCAAAACAGTATGGCCCTCATACTCTACCTATTAGACTCTAGAGGCATACTTAGAGCACTTAGCAAAATGAGAATTCTCCTTTAAAATTATAAGTGTGATGTCCACATGGAAAAGATGATCTACCCAGTTTTGAATGTATATGAGAATGTCATCAATGAAGACGAAGATGAATTTGCACAAGCATCTACAAATATTTTATTCATGAGAATCTAAAAGGTAGGAGCATTGATTAAGCCAAAGGGCATTACTAGAAATTCATGATGACCTTCATGAGTCTTGAAGGTCGTTTTGCAAATATCGACTTATTTGACACAAATTTGGTGATAGTCAGATTAAAAATCTAGTTCTATAAAAAAGTTGGCCCCTAAAAGCTCATTAAAAAAATTATCAATAATCAGAGTGGGGAACTTATTCTTGATGGTTAATTTATTGAGTTCATGGAAATTAGGGCACATCTACCAGGCACCATCTTTCTTGGGAACCATAGCTATAGGAGAGGAGTAAGAATTGGTACTTGGGCAAATGACACCACCCTCTCATAGCTCTCTATCCATCTTCTAAATCTCATTCTTTTTCTTAAAGGGATATGTATAGGGCTAAATATTTGAAGGATAACATGGTCATGGGACCATGGGGGAAACCTTTAGGGGCCTCAAATACTTGGTGACAATTATCTAGGAGGCTTTACAAATATAATGAAAGAGATAGATTTGAAGGAGGTTGAGCCTCCATAGAGAGGTTAGGAAAGTATGCCATAATACCCCTTTAAAAAATTTCCATACCAAGAGAATTAACCATTTGAACGTCGCCTTCCTTGAAACCTTGTAAGGTATATTCTTTGTTGTTTTGGTTGAGTTTGATTCGTAGATAGTATTAGCCACAAGTGAGTTGTCATAAGGTTTGAAACCATTAGATGCCCAACACCACATTCATGCCTCCCAAGGAAAGAGCAACCATATTAGTGGTCAATTGATAGTTCCCTGGTGTAAGTTCTACATTACGACACTTGCCCCCACATGTCATGGTATTACCATTGACTACCATAATTTGAAAATGGTTGTAGGCATGGACATAGCAATGGAGCTAGTTGGTAAGTTTTTTGCTAATGAATTTATGTGTGCTATCACCATGAATTAGGATCAATACCTTTTGGTGTTTGATGTAGTTAATGACTTTAAGTGTCTAGGGGAAAAGAAACTAATAAGACCATGAAAAGAAACATGAGCATAAAGAGTGGACTCATGTTGTTGTGGAGTCAACTCTTCATCCTCTTCTAAATATTCCTCTAAATCTCTAGGTTCCCCTATAGAATTAATGAGATACAAGAATTTCTCTTGATATTTGTGACCTTTTTCTCATTTTCATCACAATTGAAACATAGCTTGTTGGCCTTTTTCTAAACCAACTCTTGTCTAGATAACTGGTGAATTATGGTGGGTTTAGTACCCTAATTTATCACATTTTTAGGGGTTTGAAAGACAAGGAGGAGAACCCCACAACTTTTTTGGGTTGTAAATTTATCATCAACAAAGCAAGCTAAAGCAAAAGTATCCTGAAATGTGGTTGGTTTAAACATTAGAACCTCTACCTTGATATCTTCTTTTAGACCGCTTATGAAACAATTTTAAAAAAATTGTTGATCATGGCCACAGGTTTGATTTGGTATTTTATTAAACTTTGTTTAATAGTCCTGCATTGAATGTGTCTAGTGTAATTTAGCGAGGGAGCTGATAAAGTCTTCATATCTAATAGGGCCAAAGCAACTAAGGGCTTCCTTGAGAACGTTGTCCCATTGTGAGAAATAGTTGAATCCTATCTAACCATTGAAACCATTGAATGACATATTTTTTGATGTGGAAAGAATCTATAGAGAGATTTTGATCACATGGAATTTGATGGACTATAAAATATTGGTCTATCATGTATAACCAACTAGTAGGATCGGTACCATCAAATTTGGGAAAGCCAAGTTTAGGGGGCATTGGATCCGACCCTAATTTGTGGAGTCAATGAACCCATTTGTTGTATTAGAGGGTTGACTCTTACCTAAAGTATATAGGGCCCATAAATCTCCCTACTTTGCTATTATCTAGTCAAACTAATATTTTGTGAACATGCGTAGTTGGTCAATTCTATCATTGATTTATTCTAAAGACAGCTCTAGTGGGTCCTAAGAATGATGACCCCCTACTAAAATAACAAGTCAAAGGTAGAAAAAAAGGTTATCAAAGTTATATGGTAAAATAATCAAGATGCAGAGATGGTCACAATAATGTAGGTGCTTAAATGAGGGAAATAGGGACTTAGGCCTAAAAAGGATTACCTAGAGTTATATATTAAATTGATTGGTTCAAAAAGATTATCATAATGGGATAATCCAAAAGAAGAGGTAAAGTTGGTCCAAACTCTCTCTTTTTAATTTTTTTTAAATTTTTTACTATTTGGATATTGTAGGGGTTGATTTCCATCAAAACTAACAAATTGTGGCTAAATTGGGAGAGATCTACTTTAGAAGTTTCAAATCGGAAAGCAAAACTAGAGGTTGAACTACTAGCTAAGTATGGACTTTAGGAATGCAACAACAATTTGCAACCTAGAGATTATTTTTCGGGCACAAGGAAAATTGATATCTATCTTATTAATGAAAATCACCCAATAGTTAAAATATTGATTGTCAATTCATAGAATGGAAGAGAAATGGGTAAGGATAAGAGGGAAGGCTCTATAGGGCGTGTCTAGTCTATAAGCTTACCAATATACTTATCCTATTTGTAAATAGTGTTGTCCTAATGTTTCAGAGTGATAACTATGGCGGATTAAGATCATACCCATAGCCCACTAGAATCTTTAAGGTACCAGACGAATAACTTCTTAGGGCTAACCACTTATTGGTACATTAAAAAAATTAAATGGATGAATTTTTCCTAGGGCAGGGTTACAAAAAAATCCTATGGGGTGTTCTTATATACCTGAGGGTATGTGGAAGTTCATGGCCATGTATAGAGGCTATTTAAGGCTTGAGTATTGAAGCCAAACTACTCCTTACTTCACTAGACCCTTTATGGGGAATCCAACTTAGCCAATAACAACATATCTTCTAAGGAAATTTGAAAACCCCTTACACAAAGTTTCTAACCTAAAATGATAAAAAAAAAACCACTTGCAATGGGAAAAATTGGTAGAACCTAGGCAAGAGTTTTAGTACGACTATGGCTATAACCACTTTCTAATCAACAAAATCTCGCAAGGGCTAGGTAAAAGCATTTGGTGGATAGTTATAGAAATCCCTAATTTAATAATGTTGCTTACAAAAATAATCCTAGAAAGAGCTCTCATACCATTTATAATGAAATTACAAGAAGAATAAGATAATACACATAGAAATATGTATATTAGAGAGAAACAAAATGCGTTATATTATCTTCACAATGCCACTTTGAGGGGGCAACCTCTCAATAGAGCTTACACTCCAATTACAAATATCCAAGGTGCTTTCCACTTGGTAAGTCATTACAATACATAGTGTCTTGCTAAAGGCAACTACTACCATCCCATGCATGCATGATATATAATTTATTCTAGATAAATAGTGGGATGACTTACAAAGTATATGCATCCATACCTTTATTTACTATCAGCTTTGGGCAACTTATAAAGCATATGCGCCCAACCAATACTAGCTAATATATAGTAGAATGGGTTTTATAACACATCACCATCTCTTACTAAATAAATTTTAGTTGTATGCATACTAGTTGATGACATGGACTATTGTGGTGGATCTAAAGATGAGCATGTTGCCATCAATAGTTAGTTTTTCAATATACATATATTGGTAACTAGTCACCAAATAAGCAGAAGCAAGCCACTTAAGTGAAAAGTGATTGTTAATAACAATCCATCGGTGAAACATAATAAAAGGACATAGGCAAAGGCAAAATATTTGGCTTTCACACAAACATATAAGAAACTTTTCCATGAATGTACACCATGAACTGGACAAATGATACCATACGACAAAAAAATCACACAACGATTTATTACAATGGCAAGGTCATTTGATCAAACAATGTACACAGATCTAAGAAATAAGGAAAAGAACAAATTGGCCAAATAAATGACTTTAAACTCAATAGGAAGCATAACACAAATCCATAATTAAATTTTTTTAGATTGAGTGTTAGCACTACAAAAACCAAACATTGTGGAATTTGTTGATTTTTATCGCCATTAAAGAACAAGATTACATCATAGTTACTTTAGGAAATTTTGACATCTTCCCTTACAAAAAATATATATTTATAATCTAAAACCCCACAAACCCACACAAAAATATATTTGAAACATACAACAATAATTAAATGGAAACTAGATAGCCCTATATTAAGACTAGCTCCAAACCAAGACTCATCTTTTCCCTTGTGCTCCAAATATGTAAATGAAACCTCTAATGAATTATTATATTTTCAACCTGCAATAAAACAACATGGAATTCAACTTTTACAAGCTAGTTCATCCCTTTTATAAATTAAATCTTCAATAGGGTGCCAAAAAGAGAAAAAATCAAAGAAGTGGATCCAAGAAACATATAGAGAAAGTGGGAGAGAAAATAGGGTATACTTCCTTAATGTGGTGTCCAATTTAAAATTCAAAGAGATTTATTTAGATTGAAAATCTAAGGACTAAGTCATAAGTGGCACCATCCTCCAAGGAGAGCCAAATTTGATATGCAAGACTTAGACATGGCTCCTTCAATCTAACAACTAATCATGCAAGACTCAAACAAACAAGTCTTGGAAAATTATCCTTAGTTGCAACTTCTCATGCATGCAAAAACACCAATTGGGGATCCAAGAATGCAAAAAAAGGTACCACATGCTAATTATATCTCCCTTTAAGTTTAACTCATGCAAACCCCTCTTTCCAAGCACTCGCATTGTAAGTCTACATATTATGTAGCAAGTGAAAACCTCCATGTGTATAGTCACCATTTTGAGATGGAAGACATGATCTTTGAACTTGAATTTGAATTCCCTCCTTCACACCTAATAATCTAAGATTTAGATCCAACACATAAAATTAAAACAAATATTTTTTGGGTTGATGTCTAACGCTTTGTTTTCCAAGATGTTCCTGCATCAGAAATTGTCAAAGAGAGTGGATTGATGTTACTGCTTAGATGATAGTCTATTTAGGTATGGTATTACATGAGATCATGGTGGATGGAGAAGATAAAAATAAAAATAGAGAGAGTTTGGATTCTCTACAAATTTCCCAATCCTTCTATGGAACAAAGTTTCACATTGATAAACAAGTATTGGCTAAATGGACATCAACACCACCTCACAAGAAGTTGATGTATCACCTCAAAATGAATTACACATTGCAACAAATAATATAAGGGTATGATGGGTAAGCAATCCTTTAAGTAGTTCATGCAAATTACTGAGTGTAATTATGGTAATATAGATCAACTTTTCAAGAAAATTTAGTCCTGGAAGGTGGAGATCATGGAATTAAGAAGAGAAAATGTGTTCTTAAAGGAAAATTTACAAATCAAAATTGAAAGTATAGGATGTTAGAGATTTAGGCACATGAGTTTAAGATTAAATTAGTTGTAGCTACATAAGGTATGACATAGATGTTCCTTCCTCTATCCAAATGCAAATGCCAACTAAGATAAGTATGATCTAGAAGAAACTTAAAGAAGATAAGGAGGCTATTAAGAAAAGGAAAGAGGAGAAAACATTGCTTAATGCAATCTTCAAGGAAACAATGCTATAAATCATCAATACTAAGATAAATGACATCTTTTTAATAAATGGATCCATAACTAATTTAGCAAGAAAGGTCAAAAATCGTTGGTTAATTAGAGAAAGCATTAAAAAGTTATTTGGCACAATTGGGACATAGTCTCCTTGCTTTTCCATTTTTTAAACCTAATTTCAAGATCTGAGTGGATGGATTTTAGTGTTATTCAAAGAAAGGGTGGTCTTGTGGAAAGGAAATAAATATCACAGTATGAAAATCCCTCAAGTTTTTTGAAGATGTGAATAATATGGACATCAAATCTAGCATGATAAAACATAATATAAGGTAGCTAGTGAAGCCTTAAAGACAATATGTCTGAGATAGGAAAACCATCTCCATTTCTTGTCATTTACACACTTATGAATAGAGGGAATTGGTTGTAAGAAATTAAAGGTTTCATTAGCATGTTTGAGAGAAGTAAAAAAGATAAAGAATTCCATACATCCTATTATTTCAATAGTGCTTTTAAGGGAGTGGTGTCCTTAAAGATAAAAGAAGAGATTTTTCTTAAATTATGTGGTACTTGGAGAGAGAAATCATGGATAGGAAATTTAGATTATGTGTCCAAAATATCAACAAAAAAACTCTTATGAATGCCAAATAAAATAAGATTATGGGGAACTTTCCTTCAATTCTAAGAAGCGAATCTATCCAAATACAATAAGGTTTGGATGATAGTTAGGGTACATGATTCTTGTCAATGATGCTCTCACTACTTTGCTTCTTGGATAGGAGGTCTCATGTTCAAATTTATCCATGATATTGTGTTGATTTCATATTTGCTTTTAAAAGATGTATTATGAAGATGTTTGGAGGTCATGTGTTTGTAAAGGAATTGCTTCATTCTTTCATTTGAATTCATATATATGTGAATAGGAATTGCTATATCTTTTGCTAGAGTTCATATGTATGAAGAGGATTTTATTTATCACATTATTTTAGATCTTTTGTTTGAAGAAGACTCAATGATCTCTACCTTTGAAGATTCTCTATTTCCATTCATTATGGATCCTCTTTTGTTTCCTTAACGAGAACTTTCAAGTTCTCAACCATGACCCTCTTTTTAACTCTTCGGTTTGGATCCTATTTGCTACATTTATTGACGCCAATTTATTTATTATAATTTATTGTCATTTTGTTGCTAATCAAATTATAGGTAAAGCAAAAAATATTTAGATGATTGCCTCCTTTCAAGAGATACATTTTTAGATTAGAGTTATTGGTTCTTCTCTAACATTTCAAGATATGTACATGTTGCTACAAGAATATTTGTAATTGTGCTATAGGATGGATACTATCGATTCATGTTTTGATTATTGGCATAGGTTTTGGCAAGAAAAACCTTACGCTTCCCCAACTTTCCAGGGCGAGGATGATAGGGGATGGGGAGATGTGTTTCTTGGATGTGGTTTTTTTTGCCATTTTTAGGGGACAACAGGGGACAACTATTAAAAAATAAGAGATTTCAAATATTTATATGATAACATTGATAAAGCATTCATCATAGACATTATAAAACATTAAAAATAAATACATAACAATAACATTAGACTTGAATTCAGTTTTCAAATTTTCATATGAGAATTGGTAAACAAATTAATAAAATTTAATTGCTTTCATTGACAATATGTATATATATTATATAAAAATTACAACAAAATGGCCAAAGGATACAATTTTCAACTACAAATGGCAAAAACATAGAAAACATGTCATTGCAACACACCATGCACAACCACCAACTTGTCCAATTTCAAGAGGTAAGCATATTCCTCTTCATTGACTATATGAAGTTGAAAGCAAGGTCAAGGGGCAGCACACCTCACAAGGTACACACAAACTTTGTTGGCCCCCCATCCCTTTTTTTCAAATTTCTATGTTTTTTTAAATGACTAAAAACATCCATAGGTACATCAGGGAACAACTAGCCATCCCCAGGATGGTTGGGGATGTCCCTGGTCGTCTTATGGATGTTTCCTATTTTTTCAAAAAAGGGGATGGGAGGGGGACGTTTCCTACCTATCCTCGCATCCCCAAAATGTCCCCTATGGGGGACAAGGTCATTTTGGGTAGGGGACGCCTCCCTGGGAGCATAGGAAAAACCTAGTAAGAAGTATTACATCATGGAGCTATGTATAAGCATGTAGTCCATTGGGTACTATTATGAGAGTATGGTATTATTGTGTCTTGGTTGTGTGTAAATCTTGACAGATTCATCTATGTCTGTCAATGTTGTGTCCAATTCTATTGATCATCCTATTCAATTTGAAGATTCAACTTGTAAAATTTGTACATGAAGAAACTTAATAGTTGATTGTATTAATGATTAAGCATTTTATGAGTATGTATTGATAGTAATAATATATACATACACACACACACTATATTGATGTGTATATATAATAGGATAGTAATATATATGTACATTATTTAGATAATTATTGTAATGACTCCCCTACCCCTTGAATTTCCACAGAGACTAAAATTGGTAGAGTGAACTAAGCTTTATTATGTGATCATCTACAATATCTCTTGGCTTACAAAAGAGTAGGAATTCTATCCTCTATGTGCCTGATATGGCAAGATTGTTGATGTGTATATGTTAATGGAGTGGAAATTTGTTCGACCCAAAGGATATGTGTTTGTCAAGTTCCTAATGGGGGAGGAGGCAAATATGGCCATCAAGAGTTTAGATGGAACAATATAAAATGATAGAATCATTACAGTTTTTTATGCTTATCTAGTTGTGCCATGCCCCTTTATGGCTCCCCCATGTTCTCCTGACCCTATTTGAATAATGAAAATTTATCATTCCCTAGAGAGGAATCAAAGGGCATTGGAGTGGATTGTTTAGTGTCTAATAATGGTGATTGTTCTTCCTCTACGAGTCATCAATCACTTGCTAAATTAGGGTTTAATATGGTGGCGAGCAATGTTGCTTCTCAAGTGGGTTCATAACCATATGCTAAAGTCTCGGTTCTATGACATATGGTTATATTCCCAATGTGTCTTTGGATAAGAATAATTATGGGAATGCATCTTGTTATGGGTCCAAGTGTAGCCTCTTTGGTGATAGGCATCTAGGTGTAGCTCCTACTTGGAAGCCCTCTCAATGCCTAGCCCTATCAAGTCTCATATTAGATCTATCAGTAGGGCCTCCTCTCAATCGTTTCCCATCTCCCACTCTGGATGTGGGGCTTCTAGTAGTTCCTTGAATGATTCAGGGAAGGTTGTTCTTAGAGCTCCATGAATACCTTACACCCCTGAAATCTTCATGGACTCTGAGATCGTTGAGCAGGAGAACTATTTGACTAAACATGCTCTGCTATACAAATTTAATAAGTTTTGGCCAAAACGGATTGAACTTCATAAGTGGAAAACCATGTCTTAGAAGAAGTTCTTGGAGGGGGAAGTTTATATTTACCGCTCTTCTTATGGTTCTTTCATTTCAAAATTTGTTTTAGTAAAGGATAAAAAATTCATTTTGAAGTCTATTCTGTGGGATTTATAGAACAATTATTTGTGCTTGTGTCTCTGGTTACCTTTGTGTGAGTCTCGTAGCGACTCCTTTTCTTATAGCCTAGTGTGGATCAAGCTATCATATTTACCACTCTAGTATTAGTGACCTTTTAGATTGGTTACCGTTGTGAATTCCTTTTGAAATTTTATGTCTAGCCAAGAAGATAGATAACAAAAATTGCACCACCTACACTCATTTATGTGTGAAGATAGACCTATCTAAAGAGATAACTAAATAAACCACCCTTAAAGTTGGAAATAGGTCATGGAAACAAACTGTATATTATGAAAAATGAGCTTTAGCTGTAGAAGATGTTTTAACCAAGGGCACCTATTTTCCCAATGTGATAGGAAGGAAGTTACATTGAAACCAACCTAGTGGACCAGAGTTGATCCCAGTCATCATCTTATAGCTCCACGGCTAAAGAAGACAAGAACTTTAGTTTCTCCCTAAATGTTTCCAAGGTTAATGATGCTTCACTCTCTACTCCACATACTAAATCTTTAGATTCAAATTCAAATACCAAAATTTTCAAGTTTGGGATATATAAGTTGGTTTAGGATTCTTGTATGTTGGAGTGCACAATGGATAGTATGAACTTGGGTATGGAGGCTCCTAAGTTAGAGTAGCCCTAGATCAAGGTTTAAAAAGACAAAAATAAAAGAATGATTATATTTAAAGCTCACATCTAATAATCTATAGTTCTTTCAATCAAAGGAACTACAAATAGTTATGGTTTTAAGTAAATACTAGTATTATGTATCATGTGATGAGATAGTTGGGTAGGATAAACTACCTTTTCTTTTGTGATGAATGTGATGAACCTTATATTATCAAAAGTTGTGTTTACATGCTTTTTTGTGACCCTTGGATGCCTAACCCTAGCTTATTAGCACTATATATATGTATATTATTATCATCTTAATCTTTACAGGATGGTAATACATATTGTAGACACTTAAAATTTACTGTTGCATCTTAACCCAATTCTTGACATTAGTCCCCCGTCCAATCTTACACTAATTAATTAACTAAATTGTTTAATCAACTATATCATCCCTTTTCCATCAACTAATTAAATAGATTTTATGTAGTTAGTCTATCCTAATGTTAGTTAATTGAATAAATTACTTTATATAATTAACTAAGCTAACATCCTAACATTAGTTAATTAAATAAATCATTTTATTTAATTAATTGAACTAATGTCACCTTATCCAAAAATCCACATCACCATTTCCTCTAATTAAAAATTCACTTCCTAACTAATACCCATTTTAATAATAATTTCTAATCCATTTCATCAATCCTAAAACAAATCAATTTTAAATCCTAGCCATTAAATTGTCTAGTCTAATCCTAGCCATCCATCTCTTAATCCAAAATGAGATTAAGTTTAAGTCTCCACCATCCATTATCCCAAGAGAATCCACACATGTGACTCTCACACATGTGCGAGATTTCCCATCACAAATTCCCACGAGTCTTCTCACACATGTGTGAGAGGTTTCAATCTCCACCCTTCATTCAAATTTAGATAATATCAACCCTTCGTTTCTCCTAATCCATGTACCATCCATTTACACCTCTCCCAAACCGACACTTGTAATCTTCTAGTTTCTTCATGCAAGCTAATCAATCTCCATCATCCAACCCAAGATCAAATCCTATGTAGCAATCTACCCCAATTTTTTTTTTAAATTTTCAATCACTATCAAACAGGTTTAGTACATCATTGCAACCAACTAAATCACCTCCACACTTCTGATCACCAACTTCCCAAATCAAGTGAGGTGAGAGCATACCGTGCTTTGGTTCACAAATTAAAGCTTGTGCAAATGAAATTAAATACAATCATCTGCTAAATGGCAGGCATCTGCTTTTCAGTAGGCATCCACTTATCCAATGGGGATTCTCCACTTATTCAGTGGGTGAAGAAACAAGAAAGATAGAAATTACAATTCCTTCTCACTGGCGGTTGAACCATCCAGGGGTTAAAGTGTTTTTGCAACATAAACATAATAAATACAATGAAGTAAATGAACTGCAATACACTTAGAAATAAACTAGTTCATCATCTCAACATTCAAGGATGGATTAGTATATTTGGAGCCACATGCATACACATTAGCAATCAAAGGAAACTCATCATATTTCCTAGCTGATTATATGCCTGGGAGATTGCAGCTGATAAAGGTTTTAATTCAAAAAAAAATAGAGATAATCCACTGCTCTATGGACGGCCTAGCAAGGTGTGGTTACCACCGATCATGCACAAGATAACTCAAACCTTTCCCAAAACTCTAACAACACAAGTCTATCAAGGTCATCCAATATATGGCATGTCTCTTCTCTACAAGGAACAATTGATCCATCACTGAAAATTGATCATTCATGGCTCTACATGTAATGCCCCATTATTAAGTTAACTAAACAAGAAAATGTGGAAATAATTTTTTTTTTAAAACAAGAATTTGCAATAACAACTAATTTCATGAGTAAAAACTATATGATCAACTAACATCTCTAGCGAACATAACTGCATCAAATAATTATAAACATGGATCATTAACAACATAATACATTATAAATGTCCATATACAAATTTGATACATCATGAGAAGAGTACATCTTTAATTTACAAGTACAAATGAGATCAAATACAAGATTACATGATTGCAAGGCCTCTTGACTGATTACATCAAATTACAATATAAATCATGACTATACAATTCTGGAAGCACAAAACAAATCTTCAAATGCAACTGCAGATCTAGAACTGGGAAGAACACATTTGCCACGTACACGAATCAAGATACCAAGGAAAACTAATGGATTAAGCTCTTCCACCCGACCATGTGGAACCCTGAGGTCCACCCCCCGAGCTAGGAGATAACAATGAGGTTCCTTGACACAAGCAAATGGAGAAGGACTAATTGAAGACAAGAATACCTCAGGTATCACATGCGGACAACACAGAACTCAACAATCAACATCCAGAGGCAAGAGAATAGGGCAAGCTGGAGTGCAGTAGGAAGGAGTGTCATTGCATGGTTCTACATGGGTTACCCTGACTGTCTCTCTCTAGATGTCAGCTCCCATCTATGGTTACCCTGATAGCCTCTCTCTAGGTGTTGGCCCCATAGGTCACACATGCGGTCTACCTTATCTTGATTAATGAGAAGTCTACCCTTTCCCCCTAGTCAATTATTAGGTTTTCACTTGTTAAACACTTCCAATGGGTTACCCAGACAACCACTTTGGGCACCGACCCCACATCGGAAGCCACTCCCCTACCTACACCTAGATGACCCAACCCAATCAAGTACTATACAAGGACACACATAACAAACCTCCAACACTTATAACAAGCCAATAACAACACAAGGCATGCAAGAAGTCCAAAACTTAAAGAACCAAATCAGTTTGCTCTCTCTAGAATACAAGGATCCAAGGTCATTGATCAATTCAAGATAATCTTTCCCCATCAAGAATCTCAAGCCTCTGGATAGGTAACACAACAAAAACAACCCATGAAGAGAACAACCAAAAACTCATATCCTGACTCTTTAACGGAACTTGACATTCATAACATACAAGAAAAGATAAGTCAACAATTTCAAGGCAATTAACACAGATTAACATTAAACCAAAATAATCATTTTACTCACTCTCATACCATTAACTAACTAGAAGGTATTGAATAACAACTACTTTAATGCAATACTTAACACCTAATTTATAATACCCCTAATTTTAAAAGAAGAATCTATATAGCTCTTACATTCATCATAATTTAATCTACCAATCTTGACTGTTAATACAACTAGGTTGAAGTGAATATAATTACTTTTAAAACACAAGAATAAATAAATTTTATTAACATATGATAAATAGTTATACAAGAATTTATCTAAATCTCATATTTATGCAAAAAGTGACATCACTTACATTCACTAAAAGATGACTACTCTAAGAAAACTAACCTGCAATGGCTTTACTTCCATATTAATATCTACCTATTCTACGTCCACATTGATCCACTAAGGAAGTGATATTAATTCTTATTCCAAGTATTGTGAACCCATGAGAAAGCAACCAAGTAATAAACTAAAATAAATGTTGATAAAGTCTAAACCAGAATAGTTCAAGAAGGCACTGATTTCTTCCTAAGAACAAACTACAATATAATGGAATTAAAAGTAACTCCTATCCTAAATCGATGCCCTGAAAGAATGTTGCTAAACAAAAATCTTCGTCCGAGATTCTATCACTGAAACTTCCTTAAATAAAACAAGAAACTCCTAAGTCTAGCAGCGATTAGGCGAAAAGAAATGGAGTTTTCTAACAGTAATAACAATGAGACTTTCAAAGTTGATATGCAGGGTAAAAAGGATGAGGCAAAAGATTGAAGTCAAAAACTAATTCTCACATGGTGCAGAGTTTCGAAGAAGACCACACTAAGCATACGTTGAAGGACAGCCAATATACAGAGACGCTCTAGAAAATTGCCCCTCAGAGGTTTGACGCTGGCTAACTGTAATACCCAACTAATATTAATATCTGTTGAAACTACCCATGTAACTCTTGTGCCAACAAAATATCGAACAAGAAAGGTAAGAAGAATAGTTGGGTTACTCGAATAAGAAAGTGTCCAAAACTAAACAAATCGAACTACCACTTAAAAAAAAAGAGATTATGACAATTACAAAATACCTTAATCGATGATGTGGTTGAAATGGCAGATTCCTATTTTAAACGATTTCCTAAGGGCAGCTTTATAACACAAGGATTTCTGTTTAACAAAAAAAGCATCGCCAGGCAGAATGGAAAGATCCATGAATGGACGATGCATAATGTTGAGATTTCGTTGCAAAGTTGGCGTTCTTCAACCGCCCCAAAGAGGTAAAAGAAATGGCAATTTAAATTTCTTTCTGATGAGGTAGAAAAGGCAATTATAAATAGCTTAGAAGAATATTTAGGATACAATTGGATTTGGTATAGTCAAGGCGTTTTGATCGAATGTTGGATAGAGCAACAAGGAAACCATAAAATATGGCAATCAAAAGAGTTGATTTCGGTCACACAGAATAAAGCAATGATATTCTATTTCTGCCAAGGTTTATCTAACCAATGTTGATGGTAGAGGGATGACTGTCATGCCCAACAGATATCAGATCTACTGATGCAAGAGCTGAGGAAAACAGGTATGCAAAATGTGAAAGTAACTCAAGACATGGGTACCAAAAAGCATATTGCCTCAAGAAACTGTGGTCATTTTGGAATGCAATGATTTCAGGATATGTACAACAAATGAGATTGCAGAAATGAAAACCTCAAATAATAAGATGGGATGAGCCAAATAATATAAATTTCTTTAGCATTCCATCTGCTTGCAATCAGACGGGTTTTTTTTCTAAATGATGGAAGAAAGTGAAGACCGATGAGTTATAACATCATGAAGAAAATGTCCATGATAATAGAGAATTGAACAATGTCTATGCAGGGAGCTCATTTGTGGGACAAAAACACAGGAAGAAAATCCATGATGGTAATATGGGGATTCTTTGTTGATAGGGAATTTCATATATGGAGAAAACCAATTCTAGAAAAATAATTCTGAATGTAACATTCCAGACAAATGACGATTACAGAGAAAGAACAATCCACACACAATAATACAGGATTAGACATACCCGTAGTAATCTCAAACTTCTAAATCATCTTCCCTTGATTTTCCTCCCCCCCTTCCGTAAAAAATCCCCCTTTTCAAAACAAAAACCCTAACACTAAAATTAGATCGACCATAAATTCTCAATTCCTCCAAAATCCCGTTATGCAGAACCCACTACCACCTAAAATTGAAAATCATTAATTTTCCATACACAAAAGATTCCCGACAACTCAAATCTGTGACAATATTAAATTACAAATTAAAATAATGATTATAATTAGAGTCACACCAATTTAATTGTCATACAAGATTTTCATACTTATGACCCAATTACTCATCTCAGAATTTATTTGCTATCCTCATTATTATTATTATTTCCTTTTATTATTATTACTATTATTATTATTTTAAACATTTAATTAATATTTTACAATTACACATAAAATATTTAGCCAACACAATCAAATATCGACACAACTTAACACGTTAGTCACTAAATTCAATAAAATGAACCATAAGACTATAATAACAACTCGAACCACATAAACAACAAATAATGGCAACCACATACCATAGGGTAATCAACACTCGAAATCAAACTCCAACTGAACAACAACTACATCCAAGACTAGAAATACATGGATGACGACAACTGAAGACATTGGCTGACAGAGGGAACCCCATGTTATCTCCCATCTACATTATCCAATGGTGTAAGGGCACGCTCAGACCTGCTAAGTCAGGTGGAGTTGATGCCTGGTACTTGCAACCTGCATCAAAACAAGATGTTGCATACAAATATATACATATATAACACACACAGTGTTAGGGAGTCGCAACATAGTAGGGTGCTCATAATGAGTAGTACTACACTGTCCCGACACTGAAATCATGACATATAACATAAAAATCTCTAACTAACAATCAGGTATTACAAACATGATAACTCTACTCCACATAATCATTTAATCATTAACTAATCATGTCAAACACATCATAAACTATAATATCAATTATGTCATCATAGAGATCATAACAAAATGTCAACAACTACATCAGTAATCCACAATCCATAATGAGCATAACAAAGCATAAACAAGAAGTCTATCATCCACATGTCTCACAAATGTCTAAGTGCAACTGAAATACTATCAACTATCAAAGAGCCAAAATGAGGGGCACTACATCCTCCCCCCCAGAATCAAGCTTACTCCTGGAAGCCTGCAAATAAATAGGGATATAACTCCCTCATCCTGGAAGGACCCTCCCAGGTAACAGAGGTATCATCATTAGGGCCCCACTAGACCCTGACCTGCTCCACATCTTTGCCCTTGAGTGCAAGTCTCCTGTGTTGCAGAATACCTATGGGCTCCAAAGCCACTTGCTCATCCTCTACCTTGCAACACACCAGAAGTCTCCTTAACAGTGCCTTGATATTTTGCTTGGCAATTATCAACTGCTGCAAAAACTCTGTGCGATCTGTCTGCATCACTTACAGTCAGCTCGGACGCTGTCAACCTATGTTCAAATCCCATAGTGTTCCTTTGTGGACACCTCCTGGCTATATGGCCCTGCTGTCCACAAGAGAAATATCCTGTACCTCTGTCGAAATCTCTGCCACCCAAGAAAGCATTGGACGATTGAGAAATATCTCTACTAACTTCAGACTGAGTGCTCTGAGCTAGATGATTACTACGATAACATCTAGCTCCCTGCCAACTCCGATACTTCTTATACTGAAATCTATTACTCTGCTAAGGCTGAGAATTCCTTAGTTTTGACTGGAGATACTATTGTTGTTGCTCACCCTCAGCGGGTGCATGATGTCCTACTAAGATAGCCTCTTGCTCTGTTGTCCTCTCTCCTCCAAGGAGACCTTTCTCTTTCCCTCTCCTCTGATTGATTTACCTCTTGTTTAGGACCTAGGCATGCAAGGGCCTCCTCAAGCAACTGACACAACTGGGCTCTCTCCAACTGACCCTGATACTCTATACTCTGACCCCTGCCTTCCTGAGCACTCTCACAAGGGAAACTAGGAGGAGGGTTACCACCACCACCTCTCCTGCATCCCTTACCTTGATCCTGACCATGCCCTCGACCTCTAGGCATCTTTCCTACACTATCATCACCCAAGGACAACCTTAGGTTGCTAGGCGAGGAAGACAAAGGAAACATACTCTACAGAATCTATGCAACTAGGGCGACATAATGGGCTTATATTAACCCAGAGTACCCTGTGTTTAAACTTGGTTTTGATACCAAATGTAATGCTCCGTTATTAAGTTAACTAAACAAGAAAATGCGGAAATAATTTTTTTTTAAAATAAGAATTTGCAATAACAACTAATTACATGAGTAAAAACTATATGATCAACTAACATCTCTAGAGAACATAACTGCATCAAATAATTATAAACATGGATTATTAACAACATAATACATTATAAATGTCCATATACAAATTTGATACATCATGAGAAGAGTACATCTTTCATTTACAAGTACAAATGAGATCAAATACAGGATTACATGATTGCAAGGCCTCTTGACTGATTACATCAAATTACAATATAAATCATGACTATACAATTTTGGAAGCACAAAACAAATCTTCAAATGTAACTGCAGATATGGAACTGGGAAGAACACATTTGCCACGTACACAAACCAAGATACCAAGGAAAACCAATGGATTAAGCTCTTGCACCCAACCATGTGGAACCCTGAGGTCCACCCCCCGAGCTAGGAGATAACAATGAGGTCCCTTGACACAAGCAAAGACATAAGGACTAACTAAAGACAAGAATACCTCAGGTATCACATGCAGACAACACAAAACTTAACAATCAACATCCAGAGGCAAGAGAATAGGGCAAGCTGGAGTACATTAGGAAGGAGTGTCATTGCATGGTTCTACATGGGTTACTGGTGTAGGAGCACCTTCTCTATGGTGTAAAAGTCATGTTTTGTTTTTGTTTTCAATAAGGATTTTTAAGCCCCATCATGTTTGTAATAAGGTTTTTTGTCAATTTGGTTACTAGACCTATGTAGACCATGTTTTGGTCAAGTTCGATGTAATCACACAATGAAAACATGTAGTTTTCTTGTGTTAGGAGAAACCCAATGGCTAACTGACTTTCAAAATCAGTTTGTACAGTTGGGAGGGATGTAAACTGTTGTCTCAGACCTCTATAGGTGAAGAAGAGTAGGATGTAATGACAAAGAAGCATGCATGAATGAAGATTTGGATTTTTGGGTGTGTTGAAACATTATTCTTTCTAAGTAATTCTCTGTAACAGTCTTTCTGTATGGTTAGTTGATCATCTGAAACTGATTGGAGATGTTCAGGCATTGAAGTAGTTTCCATTTGATAGTAGCTTGGTGTCTTAAAGTGTTGTAGTTTGTGAGATCTCATTCCTTTTGCAAAGACTGGTCAGAAAACCTAGAAACTAGGGTTTTTTGTAAATAAATGGACTGTTATTCCTCTATCCACTAAAAGCAAGATTCTCATTTTCAGTGTGATGGAGGGATACAGTGTAAATTTTGTGTTTTCTATGGTTTTGGTTAAACACCCAAGGATCCAAGGAGTTAGGGCATGAGTTGACTAGGCATCTCTATGTGACTAGTCATCAAAACGATAGGAGAATTGTTGTTGTGGAGTGGCCAAATTGATGGTGATCAAGTGCTTACAGAGGATTATAGGACCCTGCCATTCTGTTGAGTCCTTGTTGAATGTTTGTGAGTTGTAGAGTTACAAAAGTGTCGTCAACATAACACAGCCCTCGAGGAAGCTTTTGGAGGTTACACCGATCAATGGTGTTATACCGATAGTAGATGCATCGGTGAAGAACGACGGAAGTCTCACCAAATGTATATTGCGAATGCATATCACAAATGTATGTTGAGAATGTATGTTGAAAATGTATGTTGAGAAAGCATATTGAGAATGTATCTTTCGTTGGATACAAAAGGTGACCAGCCGTAACGGTGAAATAAGGGTAAAGAAACATTAACCCACTGGTAATAACAAGTCAAGCAAAGCATATACAAGTTGGTATATCAGCGCTGACGATCGAAGTCTTACCGACAAGGTCATGACTAACGGCCACGGTTAAGGCGAGTGGAAGCTTAACCACCATCGGGGTATCGGCAGGAGGTTTGAAGATGCCACCGATAGAGGAAGTCTCTTTGAAGACAAAGTGGAGTTGACTGTCAGGGAGAGTTGAGAGCTCGACCAGAGAAATAGTAAGGTGGCTGACGGGGTCTGTTTGGCCGATGAGGATAGATCACTGAGACATAAGACGGTCTCACACTGATACAGTTTGTGACAAGTTGTTCTCTTCCTCTATGCACTCTGCATCAGTTACCCTGACTGTCTCTCTCTAGACGCCGGCCCCCATGTATGGTTACCTTGACAGCCTCTCTCTAGGTGCTGACCCCATAGGTCACACATGCGGTCTACCTTATCTTGATTAATAAGAAGTCTAATGGGTTACCCAGACAACCACTTTGGGCATTGGCCCCACATCGAAAGCCACTCCCCTACCTACACCCAGATGACCCAACCCAATCAAGTACTATACAAGGACACACATAACAAACCTCCAACACTTATAACAAGCCAATAATAACACAAGGCATGCAAGAAGTCCAAAACTTAAAGAACCAAATCAGTTTGCTCTCTCTAGATTACAAGGATCCAAGGTCATTGATCAATTCAAGATAATCTTTCCCCTACAAGAATCTCAAGCAAGCCTTTGGATAGGTAGCACAACCAAAAGAACCCATGAAGAGAACGACCAAAAACTCGTATCCTGACTCTTTAACGGAACCCGACATTCATAACATACAAGAAAAGATAAGTCAACAATTTCAAGGCAATTAACACGGATTAACATTAAACCAAAAGAATCATTTTACTCACTCTCATACCATTAACTAAGTAGAAGGTATTGAAGAACAACTACTTTAATGCAATACTTAACACCTAATTTATAATAACCCTAATTTTAAAAGGAGAAGTTATATAACTCTTACATTCATCATAATTTAATCCACCAATCTCGACTATTAATACAACTAGGTTGAAGTGAATATAATTACTTTTAAAACACAAGAATAAATAAATTTTATTAAGTAACATATGATAAATAGTTATACAATAATTTATCTAAATCTCATATTTATGCAAAAAGTGACATCACTTACATTCACTAAAAGATGACTACTCTAAGAAAACTAACCTGCAATGGCTTTACTTCCATATTAATATCTACCTATCTTACGTCCACATTGATCCACTAAGCAAGTGATATTAATTCTTATTCCAAGTATCCTGAACCCATGAGAAAGCAACCAAGTAATAAACTGAAATAAATGTTGATAAGTCTAAACCAGAATAGTTCAAGAAGACATTGATTTCTTCCTAAGAATAAACTACAATATAATGGAATTAAAAGTAACTCCTATCCTAAATCGATGCCCTAAAAGAATGTTTCTCAATGAAAATCTTCCACCGAGATTCTATCACTGAAACTTCCTTAAATAAAACAAGAAACTCCTAAGTCTGGCAGCGATTAGGCGAAAAGAAATGGAGTTTTCTAGCAGTAATAACAATGAGACTTTCAAAGTTGACATGCAGGGTAAAAAGGATGAGGCAAAAGATTGAAGTCAGAAACTAATTCTCACATGGTGCAGAGTTTTGAAGAAGACAACACTAAGCATACGTTGAAGGACAGCCAATACACAGGGATGCTCTGGAAAATTGCCCCTCAGAGGTTTGACCCTACCTAACTATAATACCCAACTAATATTAATATTTGCTGAAACTACCCACGTAACTATTGTGCCAACAAAACATCTAACAAGAAAGGTAAGAAGAATCATTGGGTTACTCGAATAAGAAAGTGTCCAAAACTAAACAAATCGAACTACCACTAAAAAAAAGAGATTATGACAATTACAAAATGCCTTAATCGATGATGTGGTTGAAATGGCAGGTTCGTATTTTAAACGATTTCCTAAGGGCAGCTTTATAACACAAGGATTTCTGTTTAACAAAAAAAAGCATTGCCAGGCAGAGTGGAGAGATCCATGAATGGACGACGCATAATGCTGAGATTTCATTGTAAAGTTGGCGTTCTTCAACCGCCCCAAAGAGGTAAAAGAAATGGCAATTTAAATTTATATCTGATGAGGTAGAAAAGGCAATTATAAATAGCTTAGAAGAATATTCAGGATACATTTGGATTTGGTATAGTCAGGGCATTTTGATCAAACGTTGGATAGAGCAATAAGGAAACCATAAAATATGGCAATCAAAAGAGTTGATTTTGGTCACACGTAATAAAGCAATGATATTCTATTTCTGCCAAGGTTTATCTAACCAATGTTGATGGTAGAGGGATGACCGCTGTGCCCCAAAGATATCAGATCTACTAATGCAAGAGCCAAGGAAAACGGGTATGCAAAATGTGAAAGTAACTCAAGACACGGGTACCAAAAAGCATATTGCCTCAAGAAAATGTGGTCATTTGGAATGCAATGATTTCAGGATATGTACAACAAATGAGATTGTAGAAACGAAAACCTCAGATAATAAGATGGGATGAGCCAAATAATATAAATTTCTTTAGCATTCCATCTGCTTGCAATCATACGGGTTTTTTCTAAATGATGGAAGAAAGTGAAGACCGATGAGTTATAATATCATGAAGAAAATGTCCATGATAATAGCGAATCGAACAATGTCTATGCAGGGAGCTCATTTGTGGGACAGAAAAATAGGAAGAAAATCCATGATGGTAATCTGGGGATTCTTTGTTGACAGGGAATTTCATATATGGAGAAAACCAATTACAGAAAAATAACTTAGAATGTAACATTCTAGACAAATGACAATTACAGAGAAAGAACAATCCACACACAAGAATACAAGATTAGACATACCCGAAGTAATCTCGAACTTTTGAATCATCCTCCCTTGATTTTCCTCCCCCCCTTCCGTAAAAAATCCCCCTTTTTAAAACAAAAACCCTCACACTAAAATTAGATCAACCATAAATTCTCCATTCCTCCAAAATCCTGTTATGCAGAACCCACTACCACCTAAAATTGAAAATCATTAATTTTCCATACACAAAAGATTCCCGACAACTCAAATCTGTGAAAATATTAAATTACAAATTAAAACAATGATTATAATTAGAGTCACACCAATTTAATTGTCATACAAGATTTTCATACTTATGACCCAATTACTCATCTTAGAATTTATTTGCTATCCTCATTATTATTATTTCATTTTCTTATTATTATTATTATTATTTTAAACTTTTAATTAATATTTTACAATTACACATAAAATATTTAGCCAACACAATCAAATATCGACACAACTTAACACGTTAGTCACTAAATTCAATAAAATGAACCATAAGACTATAATAACAACTCAAACCACATAAACAACAAATAATGGCAACCACATACCACAGGGTAACCAACACTCGAAATCAAACTCCAACTGAACAACTACACCCAAGACTGGAAATACATGGATGACGACAACTGAAGACATTAGCTGATAGAGGGAACCCCATGTTATCTCCCATCCACATTATCCATTGGTGTAAGGGCATGCTCAGACTTGCTAAGTTAGGTGGAGTTGATGCCCGGTACCTGCAACCTACATCAAAATGAGATGTTGCATACAAATATATACATATATAACACACACAGTGTCAGGGAGTCGCAACATAGTAGGGTGCTCATAATGAGTAGTACTACACTGTCCCGACACTGAAATCATGACATATAACATAAACATCTCTAACTAACAATCAGGTATTACAAACATGATAACTCTACTCCGCATAATCATTTAATCATTAACTAATCATGTCAAACACATCATAAACTATAATATCAATTATGTCATCATGGAGATCATAACAAAATGTCAACAACTACATCAGTAATCCACAATCCATAATGAGCATAACAAAGCATAAACAAGAAGTCTATCATCCACATGTCTCACAAATGTCTAAGTGCAACTGAAATACTATCACTTGTCAAAGAGCCAAAATGAGGAGCACTACATCCTCCCCCCAGAATCAGGCTTACTCCTGGAAGCCTTCAAATAAATAGGGATATAACTCCCTCATTCTGGGAGCATCCTCGTAGGTAACAGAAGTCTCTTCATTAGGGTCCCACTCGACCCTGACCTACTCCACTTCTCTGCCCCTGAGTGCGAGTCTCCTATGTTGCAGAATGCCTATAGGCTCCAAATCCACTTGCTTGTCCTCTACCTCGCAACACACCAGAAGTCTCCTTAACAGTGCCTTGATATTTTGCTTGGCAATTATCAACTGATGCGAAAACTCTATGCGATCTATCTGCATCACTTATAGTCAGCTTTGACGTTGTTGGCCTATGATAAAATCCCATATCGTTCCTTTGTGGACACCTCCTGGCTATATGGCCCTGCTGTCCACAAGAGAAACATCCTGTACCTCTGTCGAAATCTCTGCCACCCGAGAAAGCATTGGACGGCTGAGAAATATCTCTACTAACTATGGATTGAGTGCTCTGAGCTGGCTGATTAGTACGATAACGTCTAGCTCACTGCCAACTCTGATACTTCTTAGACTAAAATCTATTACTTTGCTGAGGTTGAGAATTCCTTGGTTTTGACTGGAGACACTATTGCTGCTGCTGACCCTTAGCGGGTGCATGATGGCCTACTAAGATAGCCTCTTGCTCTACTGTCCTCTCTCTCCTATGAGGAGACCTTTCTCTTTCCCTCTCCTCCAACTGATTTACCTCCTATTTAGGACCTAGACGTGCAAGGGCCTCCTCAAGAAATTGACGCAACTGAGCTCTCTCCAACTGACCCTAATACTCTATACTCTAACCCCCACCTTCCTGAGCACTGTCACGAGGGAAACTAGTAGGAGGCTTACTGCCACCACCTCTCCTGCATCCCCTACCTCGATCCCGACCATGCTCTCGACCTCTAGGCATCTTTCCTACACTATCGTCACCCAAGGACAACCTTAGGTTGCTAGGTGAGGAAGACAAAGGAAACATACTCTATAGAATCTATGCAACTAGGGTGACATAATGGGCTTATATTAACCCAAAGTACCTAGTGTTTAAACCTGGCTCTGATACCAAATGTAATGCCCCGTTATTAAGTTAACTAAACAAGAAAATGCAGAAATAATTTTTTTTTTAAAACAAGAATTTGCAATAACAACTAATTACATGAGTCAAAACTATCTGATCAACTAACATCTCTAGGGAATTTCAAAATTGTATAATAACAACTCGAACCACATAAACAACAAATAATGGCAACCACATACCATAGGGTAACCAACACTCAAAATCAAACTCCAACTGAACAACAACTACATCCAAGACTGGAAATACATGGATGACGACGACTGAAGACATTGGCTGACAGAGGGAACCCCATGTTTTCTCCCATCCACATTATCCATTAGTGTAAGGGCATGCTCAGATCTGCTAAGTTAGGTGGAGTCGATGTCTGGTACCTGCAACCTGCATCAAAACGAGATGTTGCATACAAATATATACATATATAACACACACAGTGTCAGGGAGTCGCAACATAGTAGGGTGCTCATAATGAGTAGTACTACACTGTCCCGACACTAAAATCATGACATATAACATAAACATCTCTAACTAACAATCAAGTATTACAAACATGATAACTCTACTCTGCACAATCATTTAATCATTAACTAATCATGTCAAACACATCAGAAACTATAATATCAATTATGTCATCATAGTGATCATAACAAAATGTAAACAACTACATCAGTAATCCACAATCTATAATGAGCATAACAAAGTATAAACAAGAAGTGTATCATCCACATGTCTCACAAATGTCTAAGTGCAACTGAAATACTATCAATTGTCAAAGAGCCAAAATGAGGGGCACTACACTGTGTGGCGCTGCCAGGAAAGTATGACTTGCTTAATGAGGGCTTTAAACAACACTAAACTCCTCACACAATCATTGAAAATAGGCACCTACACATAACAAAACCCAAACAACTTTGGCATCATACATCTCAGCATTAATTCCATATCAAAATCACCTAAGTTGCATGGTACGACCCTGGTGTACGACCTAACAAGGGAATAGAAGAAAACCACAAGAAAATGCACAAAATCAACTCCTAAAAACTTTTAAAATCTATCATAAATATGCCCAACTAAATCACAAAACAAAACTCCAAAAGATTTCATTGACTCCATTTCAACTTTGTGCAACTTTAGATTTGAAGTTACCAATTTCTAGCTAGGGTGGATCTTTCACCACTGAAACTAGACTTCCTCTAGAGGGTTTTCATCCTTAAGAAGGTAGTAAGAACTCCAAGTTCATTCCAGCAGCATCTCAGTACAAAATCAATAAGCATCCCCTTCAAAATGAGCTCACATTCCCCTTTTATAACTTTTTGAGAGGAATATATTATTATGTTTCTTTTAACTCTTCATATTTCTTCTCTTAAAAATACCTTTTTTGAAATAATAATAATATATCATATGTGAGGCCCCTCGTTTTAAGTGTCTATCATTTAAAACACTCAATTACCTTTCCAATGAGCTATAACACTTAAGTACTTTTTATTTATTTTCACCCCTAGGAACCTAAGTGAAAACAATAATTAAAATAGCTCATTAAATATTACTTTTTGCAGAGAAACCCAAACTGCCTCCAAATGCAAAATAAACTGAACCAATATACTATGTAGGGTTTGGGATGTGAAACGATGCCTTCCGGGTGACTTTCCAAAAATGGACGGCTCCTCCAAGAATATTGGAGAGCAAACTGGGAATCGAGTCCAACTTTTGAAAACATCACTGTCACCCTGAACATCGACTGAGCTCAATGCCAAAAAGAATTAAACCATTCATAGAAAGAAAACCACTTATCTATTTTGTGGACTGAACTATGACCACTCCAAGAACATTGGAGTTCTCCCAAACATGTCAGATAGCCTCTGAGAGACTAGGAACACGCATAATGCGCACACAAATCTATGCGCCATAAAATGGGACATTACAGTCCTCACTCAAGATTGCTTGTCTCAAGCAATACCTACTATCCAACAGAGATACCTGCATGATTGTCAATAATATACCTAGATCCCAAATCAACCTCAAGAATGCACCACACCACTTCTTCTGTGCTACTTTGATGTAACTATGAACTAAATAGCCTACACTCTGCATACAATTCAGAAACATTCTACTAATCACACTTTTTTTTTGGATCCCAAACATCTGTAACATCGCTAACCCTAAGAGTGCATGAGTTAGCATCCTTCAACAAATCATAAATATAATTTATCAAACCTAAAATTCCAACTGGGAACCAAAATCTGAAGTGTTCCTCCAAGGAAGAACATAAATCAACTTGAACACAAGCTGAAAGTAACTCCGAACAACCATGAATTAGCTGGTTTTGACCAACCAAAAGGGCATTATTAGCTAAAACACTTGTCCTTTTCAGCTGAACCTTTCTATCAACCTCCCACAAAGGGCCAAAGATAGCAAAAAGAACAACCACATGGCTGGGGAAAACTGAAATTAATCTCTAAAAACTAGATTTTAGTAATCTGAGAATGGAAGAACAACTACAAATCTGAAATCTTCTGAGAATAACCAGTGATTTGGGCCTTCTGCAACCAAAATACTCTAAAGTTATGACCAAAATTTCTCTCCAATCCATAAAAATGTATGCAATTGACAACTTATGATGGTTGATAGGAATAAGGACATCAACTTTATCACCAAAATTAGGCTCCAAAATCATCCATGAAACAATTCTCCCATCATCATTGTCCTCTACAAAACCCTAAAGATAAACTCTATTATAAAAGTAACCCATCATTGGACTTAACTCATTGCATACATGAACCTTATGCCAAACTTTAACAACTGATGATAACTTCCAGTTGGTGAAGTTCTTGTGCAAAGTAACATTCCATGAGTGCATTTCACCAAGATCCCATATCCTGTTACCATCCTCCTCTGTGTTACCCACATCAGATTGGTCCTCATCATTCAACATGAGGAGTGGATTATCCTTAGTTAACTCAACTTCCATCATAAAAAGGGAATGATCAATTGATTGGAAGTTGTTGTCTCCTCCATGATCAAACAATTTGTCAATTTGCTCCAACTTTGCATCTGCATTCTTAGGAGGCTGTCCTAAGTCAAAATCTTCTTGGAACAAATCAAGCTTTGCAGTCACCAGCTTGATTTCATCTACTCTAGAAACTCTTTCTTGTTTCCTTAATTGATGGACATCATCAAGTTATTTTTCCACGTCTAAGAGAGCCATTTGGGTATTCTCTAAAGAATTCATAGTTGTTTTAAGCTTAGATGTAAACTTATCAACTTCAACCTTTCTTCTATTCAATGCATCATAGATCCGACCAACAAACTCAAGAACATGATCTCTATCAGAAAGTAGGTTCAAATAATCTGATTTCACCATTTCTAAAGCCTCTTTGTCTACACACCAAGCTTCAAGTGAAGATCCTCTTTCCATGCCCATTTGTCTCTTTTCAATTTGTGCCCTCCAAATTAATGTGATCTTCAACAAACTTATGTATGCTATCTAAGTGTGTTAAAGATTGTACAACCTTATCTTCAGTAACCAACAATTGATTCTTGAAATCAAATGTTGCACCAACAATGGAGGTTGATCCAAAGATTTCAACAAACTCCCCATTAACACGCTCATCAACTGACTCTTTTGAAAGGACACTAGGTTCTTCAATTTGCATAGGAAAAGAATCTTCTTCTTTGTCACTTAGATCAAATGATATGGTGGCCTCAAATTCAATCATTGAATCATCACCAATGGCTGATTTAAAGTCTTCATCAACATAATCTTCATGAAGGATATTTGAGGAATCAATCAGTTCTTCACTTGGCATGGGAATTTCCCACTCATAATCTGAATTACCTTCACAAGAATGGTGAAGATACTCCTCATTAGGTGTTGTCCTAAAAATTTCAATAGCATCAACTTCTTGGGCTGCCGTAGATACACCTTTCCTCATGCACTTATCAAGACTTTCTGCTTCAATGCTCTCAGGCTCGTTTGCAAAGTCACCTTCTAGCAATCTATCAATCATCTTTAACTCCTCAAATGAAGTGGCATCTTCAAGGTCTTCATCAAATGAAGGACTTGCAAAGTCCAACACTCTAGGCTCATTAACTTCATCAAAACAAAGCTCATCTTTACTAATTTCAGTTGTAGTCTTCCCCAAATTAGTGAGCTCCTCTATGCATGCCTCTTGATTTTTGACCTTGTCTTCATCATACAGAGCCTCAAACTCATTTATTTCAGCTATTAGGACTTCATTTTCTCCTTTTTTTGATTCCACATCATCCTGAAAGAAAGAACATGTGGTGAAGGTTACTGATTCATCTTATTTATTCTTGCATTGGTGGTTAGGATCCCAAGAATCTTTGCATAGGAAGCAAAGATTTCTACTTCTAAGTTCATTCTTGCTATCCTCTTTTTTCCTTGAAATGGAAAAGTTCTTTTTCTATCAGCTAGAAGATGATGTCTTGGAATTGTATTTGGTCTTTGCCATTGAAGTAGATAGCTCAGGCTTCCATAAAGATATTTTCTTCTTCTCATCTTCATTCCTTGTCCTTTGAATGTATTCAATAAGGCCCTTTTTGTCAGGATCCCCCTCCTTGATTATGTCCAAAAAAACATCCCAAGATATTTGATGCTTAAAGTCATCTGATAGTCCTTGGTATTCATCAATAATTTTTGAGGCCTTTGGTTCATACCTCCTTCGATCCAACTTCTCTTGAACTGCTCTTTCTAATTCATCTTGACTTTGCCTAAGAGAGTCAATCAAGGCATCTATCTCAATTCTTCTCCTCAAGAGAGATGCCATGATCTCACCTGCACTGCTCAAAATCCTTCAACTGCCCAACTATGAACACACATGCAAGTGCTGATCACCCACATGCAAGGCTAAAAACTGACCAACACTTGAAGAACTGCATGGAATGAGTAACAACCCAAATAGGATGGCAAGATCATCGCTTTGATACCACTGTAGCAATCTACCCCAATTTTTTTTTTTAAATTTTCAATCACTATCAAATAGGGTTAGCACATCATTGCAACCAACTAACTCACCTCCACACTTCTGATCACCAAGTTCCCAAATTGGGCGAGGTGAGAGCATACCATGCTTTGGCTCACAAATTAAAGCTTGTGCAAATGAAATTAAATACAGTCATCTGCTAAATGGTAGGCATCTATTTTTCAACAGGCATCCACTTATCCAGTGGGGATTCTCCACTTATTCAGTGGGTGAAGAAACACGAAAGATAGACAGTACAATTCCTCCTCATTGGCGGTTGAACCATCCAAGGGTTAAAGTGTTTTTGCAACATAAATATAATAAATACAATGAAGTAAATGATCTGCAATACACTTAGAAATAAACTAGTTCATCATCGCAACATTCAAGGATGGATTAGTATATTTGGAGCCACCTGCATACACATTAGCAATCAAAGGAAACTCATCATATTTCCCAGCTGATTATATGCTTGGGAGATCACAACTGATAAAGGTTTTAATTCAGAAAAATAGAGATAATCCACTACTGTACAGATGACCCAGCAAGGTGTGGTTACCATTGATCATGCACAAGATAACTCAAACCTTTCCCAAAACTCTAACAACACAAGTCTAAGAAGGTCGCCTAATATATGGCATGTTTCTTATTTGCAAGGAACAACTGATCCATCACTAAAAATTGATCATTCATGGCTCTATACGGTGTTGCCATGTAAGTACGACCTGCTTAATGAGGGATTTAAACAACACCAAACTCCTCACACAATCACTGAAAATAGGCACCTACACATAACAATCAAAACCCAAACAACTTTGGCATCATACATATTAGCATTAATTCCATATGAAAATTACCCAAGGTGCATGGTATGACCCAACAAAGGAATAGCTCAAACCACAAGAAAATGCACAAAATCAACTCCCAAAAACTTCTAAAATCTATCGTAAATATGCCCAACTGAATCACAAAACAAAACTCCAAAAGATTTCATTGACTCCATTTCAGCTCTGTGCAACTTCTGATTTGAAGTTACCAATTTCTAGCTAGGGTGAATCTTTCACCACCGAAACTAGACTTCCTCTAGAGGGTTTTCATCCTCAAGAAGGTAGGAACAACTCCAAGTTCATTCCAGCATCATCTCAGTACAAAATCAATAAGTATCCCATTCAAAATGAGCTCACATTCCCCTTTTATAACTTTTTGAGAGGAATATATTATTATTTTCCTTTTAACTCTTCATATTTCTTCTCTCAAAATGACCTTTTTTGAAATAATAATAATATATCATATGTGAGGCCCCTCTTTTTAAGTGTCTATCATTTAAAACACTTAATTACCTTTATTGGAGAGCAAACCAGAAGCCTAATCCAACTTCTAAAAACATCACTATCACCCTGAACATCCACTGAGCTCAATGCCAAAAAGAATTAAACCATTCCTAGAAAGAAAACCACTTATCTGTTCTATGAACTGAACCACGACCACTCCAAGAACATTGGAGTTCTCCCAAACATGTCAGATAGCCTCTGAGAGACTAGGAACAAGCATAATGCGCACAAAAATCTATGTGCCAAAAAGGGGACATTACATCCTAGCCCTCCATTTTACTCATCTCAAATCTATAAATCGAGGCCATCCTCAAGCATTTCCACACAACACAAATTTGCAAGTATATGCTACTACATTGAGGAGAACATTTGAGAAACTCAACATCAATGCCATCAACACACCATCACTCAAACAACATCCACACGTCAAATGGAAGGTATAATGTTTTGTTTTAATGTTACATTTCTAATCTAGTTTAGCTTTCGTTTATGCTCTAATCGAAAGTAGAAGGTTAGCTATTAGGTTGCATTTGCACTATTAGCTAGATTTAGCCTTCTTCACATACACACAATCCTTTAAGAATATGAGGATTTGTAAGAGAATATATATATTTACAAATACTAAAATTTATAATCTTGGGAAAGATAAGTTAGTTCAAGATTCTTTTGTGTTGGAGTGGATGAAGGATAGTATGAACTTGGGCACGAAGGCTCCTAAGTTAGAGCAGGACTAGATTGAGTTTAAAAAAAGAAAAAAAAGAGAGAAGGCTTTCTACTCATAGTTCACATCCAATGATCAATATATATTGCAATCATAAGAACTGCAAATAATTATGGGTTTAAGTAGATAGTGCCCTTTTGTATCATGTGATGAGATAGTCAGGTAGGACAATCTACCTTTTATTTTGGGATAAATCTAATGAACTTTATGTTACCAAAAATGTGCCTAGACACTTTTTTTTGACCCTTTGATGCCTAACCTAGTTTTATTAACAATATATATGTATGTATATTACTATCCTCATTCTTACAAGATATATATATATATTAGGAATATGAGGATAGTGTATAGAATATGATCTTGTAAGAATATGAAGATATGTAAGAATATATATTTTAAATTCAAATACTAAAATTTGTAAGCTTGATATAGATAATTTGGTTCAAGATTCTTTTATGTTGAAGTGCACAAAAGATAGTATGAAATTGGGCATGGAGGATCCTGAGTTAGAGCAAGATTAGATCAAAGTTAAAAAGGAAAAAAATAGAAGGTGGCTTCTACTCAAAGTTCACATACAATGATCTAAAGATCTTTCAATTATAAGAACTACAAATAGTTATGGATTTAATCAGATGGCGACCTTTTGTATCATGTGATGAGATAGTCAAGTAGGATAATCTACCTTTTCTTTTGGGATGAATTTGGTGAACTTTATGTTACCAAAATCAACAGGTAAATATTTTTGGTGACTCCTAAATGCCTGACCCAATTTTATTATCAATATACGTATATATTATTATCTTGATCCTTATAGAATAGTAATAAATGTATGTATGTATGCATACCACTATCTATATATCTATCTATATCTGTGTGTGTGTGATACTATACTTTGAGAATATGAGGATAGTGTATATACATATATATATTACTTTCTTGATATCCTTATTGGATAGTAATATATATATATAGAGAGAGAGATATATTTGTATGTATACACACACACACATATATACACACTAGAATAGTAATACATGTCTATATATTGTTGTATTTTGTAATAAGCAAGAAATCAAGCAAGACCTAATCTCACAATGAGAGTCACAAAACTATTCAAGATGAAAAGATAGGTTAAACAATGTTATTTCCCATTAATCAAAAGGGCAACAAAATATAATGCAAGAGAATGAGTTATAGAATATGAATGGAAAAGATAGGCTAGGTGAGTGTATTTATAAGAAATGCAAAGGAAGAAGGTGGGGTATGAAGAGACACCACTCACTCCACTCACCATTATTTAGCCTAAATGAGACGATCGAATCAATCTAAAGTAGGTGTAGAAAAATACCTAATAAACTAATGAAAAGGAATAAAAACCTACACCAACACCCCCTCAAGTGTAGCTTACATGGGTGAAAAATATGGGTCCCGACAACATGTAGCCTGATGATGTACCCATGTACAAGTGGTTCTCCCCATATAGAAGAAGCCCCCCAAGAAAAGAGAGGGAATCCCCCCCAAAGTAGAGAGAGAAGGAAAGAGAGTAGGATCATGTAGCCCCAAAAATAGAATAGTCCCCTACAAAATCAATAACTCCACATATCAGAGAGAGAGAGAATCTAGGCATATATCATGATCTCATAATAAGTGTTGAAGTAGGTCCCTCTACATCAAATAATGCATCTTCCTTTTAAAAGAAGGAAACCTCATGATGGAAGTTTATTGAATTCCCACTCCAAAGGTAGAATAAATAGAGGAAATAGGAAGAAAGTCTTTGAAAAGTGCTCAAATGTTGTCATGCTAGTGATGAAAAGTTTCATAATTAAATTAGGAGTCCCACATGCTTAATTGAAAAAAGTGACCATCCTAACTATGTAAAAAAATATTAAATCTAACATGTTTCAAATATGTGGAGACAACACCTATAGAATCATTATCATCAAAGAAGAAGATTAAGTCCTCAATGGTCTCTTCAAGATCTGATAAATGTCCCAAAAAGGTGGATTAGGAAGACTAATATGAACCTACTGTGTAAAGAATCACTAGAAGCTCCCAATGAAGCAACAAGTGGTGACGGTGGAATCTCAGTGCACATCATTGGACTACATTGCTCATCCCATGATGTCATGCCCACACTAGATGGATAAGTATGAACAATAATTTGATCTAACAATATAAGAATATGAGAGTCCTCAGCCTCAAAATGCTAACTTAGAGATAGAAAACATAAGCCCTTTAAATTTTTAGGAGTCATAAAAGCAAAGAATCAAAAAAAGTCTTAGTAGAATGAGAAGGAGCATCAATAGAAGTCTATGTAATCATGACATTCATGCTCTTCCCAATTAGCAAGAACCTTAGTTATTTTTTTATCATATCATAAGAAAACATCAACAGGAACAAGATTGCCCACAACAGGATCCTTTGGGAATGAAGGTTCACCTAGATCTCCATGCATCTCCCAAAGTGTGGTCCATAGGTCAGACAAGCACTCAATGTGCGTCGTGACCATCATGGTGTTGATATCAAAATTACACATAATTACTCACAAAACATTTTCAATATTTTCATCACACTTGCTTCTGCCAAAAAGAAGTGGGTCCTTCAAACAAGTCTATAAAGAATGGGCAGGAGATTAACCCATTTAAAATGCTTTAGGTGGTCATCTCACTAGGACTTATCGTTTTGTCTATCTAGTTTGACAACAACAAGATGCCTTTTGATACACATCATTAACTTGTCAAATTAGTCACGTAATAGACCAATCAAGAGGCCCCTAGAATGGAACTTTATCTTATTTTGATGGATAGAATAAACAAATAAAAAACCCCAAATAAGTATAATATATTAGAACTTTATCATTATCGCATATATATTACCTGATAATGTTTTTAGATTATCAAATAGAGCATAATGCAAAAAGTAGAGTTCAAATATAAAATGAGAAGAAATATGTTAGGATATAAGGCTTAATTTTTGTAATAAAGTTACCATAGTGACTTAGTGGTATATTATAAGAGTTAGTTATTAAGTTATTACTAGTTACATCTCTCACAAACTGTATAAGGAGATGAACCTATTTGTAATGGCCACTCAAATAAATATAATATATTGTATTATTGTTTGCCTTTAATGTGCTCATAGCTCCTTTTTAACATGGTATCAAAGTTACATTATGAGTGAGGGTTTTAGCCTAGTTGTGTGGCAAATACAATCTAAAGGGAATGTCACAGGTGTAATGTAAAAGAAAATGAATCCATTCATTAGATTAGGGTCACGGGCTTTTTCATAATCACCGAGGGAACTTGATCTTAGTCATCATGAAAGGAAGAGAGTCAAATCATTAGGGCACAATTTTTTAATCATGGGTCACGTAGAGGTGTAAGTTGCATTATAAATTGTAAGTGTCTAAATAATCATGTTTTTAAGGCATGTGAGGAGAAAAAGTTCATGGGTTTTGCAAAGGTTGTGTGGTATTTGTATAAAGTATGGGCATTTTTGTTGTGGTTGTGTGGGAGAATCATGTTATAGTTTACTACTTTCAAACCCTAATTACAAGTCTCACCAATCAAAATTATTAAGGGTATTTTATTTGATATCTCCATTTAATTTTTTTTTTAGTTTGTAAATTTTATAAGGGTTTGAAAATCTTCAAGTTCACATTGAAAAATTTCCAAAATATTTTTTTGAGAATGTGAATTCCATTAGAAAAATATTCTAGCCTCAATTTCCACACCTGGAAAGTAAAAGTCTAGATGCATCTGATGAACAAGAACTTGTGGGGAATAGTAAATGGGAATGAGAAACCATCTAATCATGCAATTAAGTTACTATAATGGTAGAGCAAGGATGGTAAAGCCAAATCCATCACTAGTCTTGCACTCTCTGATTTTGAGTTATATCATATAGATATATATAATCATCTAATGAAATCTAGGAAAAACTGAATAAACTATTTGGAGCAAAAGCGATGAATGCAAAGTTTGCTCTAATGCTTTAATTATGAATATTTAAGATGGTTGACGAAGTCACTATGTATGGCCACATAAGCAATTTAAGATCTCTTATTAGATAGCTAGCAAAAGTCAATGCTACTTTATATGACGAGGATGCCAAAGCCATTTTGTTAAATAGGTTGCCTTCTAAATGTCATTTTTACCTTGTCTAAACGCCTTCCCAAACTCTAGAAGATATGATTCCAACTCTCTTATCTAAAGAAAAGAGAACAACTACTGTAGATACAAAAGATGATCCTCAACTTGAGAGTGTTTTATATTCAATAAACAATCATAGAAGATTATATAAAGACAAAGAGAAGATTGGCTATTTTTGCAAGAAAATAGGTCACATAGACAAGAACTATAGAATTCAAACCAATAATGTTTTCAAGTGAAATATCAAAGATAAACCAAATGTAGCTAATGTAGCCATTATTTAATCTCCACTAGGTGCTAATAGTGGTGAATAATTTGTATATTAAGAAGTTCACACTTTGAGAAAGGAAGGGATCTAGTGTAGATGAAACTTAGTACAAATGGTTGCCCATATAGTTTGGGAGTTTGTGGATCTTAGGAAATATACCTTTATGGGGTTCACAAGACAACTTGACAGAGCATTATAGATGTAGATCAGCATGGATGGTTTCCCAATAATTTGGGAGATTCATTATTCGAGGGTTTGGGGAGGTAGAATCTAGGAAATCAGGAATTCGGCTTGAGAGCTACACCTATGTGAGGGTTACAAGGTATCTTGATGGATTTCTACCTATTCCAAAAACTATTTTCAAAGAGAAGATTATGAAGAATATGTAGTTATAGTTTTATTTTTTATTAGTGTGTTCTGTCTTCAGTTAGTATGTTTTCACTTTCAGTATTGTAAGCCTTACAAGGGGATGCTAAAATATAAGGCTTTCCTTTTGTAATAAAGTCACCCTCATGACTTTCTGGTAACTTATAAGAGCTAGTTATTAAGTTATTATCACTTACAACTCTCACATACTTTATAAGGAAATGAACCTCTTTGTAATGGCCACTCCAATATTTTCAAATATAATATATAGCATTACTGTCTACCTCAAATGTGATCATATCTCTTTTTTAATAAAACAAATGACACCATCATGAAGTACATGGAAAAATATGCACTTTAATAAAAAGGGCACCCAAAAAGGAGTTTTTTTTGTGCAAGATATGGACCTTTGAAGATCTCAAAACAAAATTGCATAGTAAAAACTCTAAGAAAACATGATTTTTTGGAAAATATGGGAGTTAAAATTAAAAATTGATTACACCATTGCAAAGACAATGAAAAAATACCCTATTTTTAAAAATTTGCATTGAAAAGGGACATTATACAACGAAGAACGAAGCTCCCAAAGTCTAAGTCCAAAACTAAAACTGCTTGTCTATGCAACCTATCCCTCCAAGTAAAAAAGTAGCTTGATGAAAACCACTAAATTTTGCAATTCTGCCAAATAACTCTACCAAAGTTGGAAGATAACTAGATAAATGTGAGGAGTCCACTAGAATACAAAAACCACCAAAGGTGCTACCAAATATAACAGAATCTCCAAGTTTATAGGAATCAACTAAGTTTAGTGCCTTTATTAATTTTAGAAGAATATGTTGTTTTTAGAGGATTCCATCAAATCATAAAGAAAATCCTAAACTTAACCAAGAATAGGAGCTGGAAAAACTATTTAGAAGGCCACGTGGTGTTGTGTAGTTCACATGGGTGGCCAAACAAAAGGAGTGTGTGACTATGTGGAGGCTGATCCTCGAAGGAGGTCACAACTTGGTTGTGAAGGCTACAGGTCTAGTATTATAGGTCATGAATCCTTGTGTTGATTGTGAGCCAATGAAGGTTGTGGACCTTGCATAGGTTGTTCCTTAATTTATTTATTTTGAAAAATTTAAAACAAAAAAATAGTGCTTGGGAGTGCTATAAAAATATCTTTAAAACAAAACAAAAATTGCTTATAATGTAGGGTAAGGTGCATATCTACAATAAAACTTCAATATAGGTAAAAAACACCAATGATGAGGGAAGTGAAACTTCAACATGTACAATACCAGTCATTGAACACTGCCACTGAAGCAATAATATAATCTTTGGTATGACCCGCAGCTAAATTTTTTTTGCCTCTCGCTACAAATTTCTCTAAATCAGATGGATAGGCAATTGATCTATGGGTTTTTGGCTACTCCAAACATAATGGAAGACTCCATAAATTGTGAAACTACTCAAATACTAAGTGACCTCCAATATCACCTCAAACTCTACTCATATTAGAAAAAGCTCCTTACCCCCATAAAAGTGCTCAAAATTAATCAAGTTTGTAATCAAACTTGATTTTTACGTTGCCAAATCCAACTGGGCACTTAGATTTTTACCTAGATGCTCCAAAATTTGATCCACCTGCAAAACCCAAGAACGCAAACATAGAAAACCCAAAATGATAACTCAACTTCCCAAAATCTAGTTTTGATGAAATGAAAGTCAATCTTGACTATCTCAAGCCTTCTAGATATAATGATGAAATCTATATCACTACATTGATCACCAAAAAATAGCTCACACCCAGAACCTGGAAAACTAATATCTCTCACAAGCTCTAAAAAATAGGAAGATGGAATAAATGCATACACACATATGTGGATGTACATATATGTATATTTATATATATATATACATATATGTATATATACACACATACACACACACAAACACACACATCTAGATATATGTATGTATATGTGTATATATATAGACATACATACACACACACACAGATATATATATATATATATATGTATATGTATATGTATATGTATGTGTGTGTATATAAATATATGTGTGTGCACATATATGCATATGTACATATACATATATGTATTTATGTATACATATATATTATCCTCTAAGGATATTAGGATATTAATAAATATGTATATATGTGTGTATACATTACTATTAGTTTTATATAATACAAGTAAAATAAATATATCCTTATATTGGATAGTATATAAATAGTATAAAACTAATGGTAATATATATAAGATAGTAATATAACTATCCCAGATGTGTAAAATGATGAGCAATTGAGAATAGAAACATTGGTGTGACAAAAATAATGAACAAAGAAACTGGAACAAAAGGAAGGTGATCTATCCTTCTAGAGAATAGGCGAATCATCCTTGGCTAAACAAAAATTTAGTCACAAACCTTATCAACCCTTTGATTATAAGCCTCGAGGTAGAAGTCCATTAAAAAAAATAGAAAACACATAAATATCCCCCCTTGAGGGGTAGAAGCAAAGAGTAGAGAAATCAAGCAGACATAGTCAGAGGAAAATCAACTAGGCCGAGAAACTACCACTTCCTCAACATTTTTTTCCTTAATAACTATGTGAATAGAGTGATGCATGAGTGGCGGGGAAAACAAAATTGAAACTTCACAAATTGGCATGAACCCCAATCCCAAAATGTTGATCACTTTAAATGGGCCCCCTCTTCTAATAAGAGGCATAGGAATGAGGAAAGCATTTAGGATCTAGTTCTAGAGATCAAAATCTCCATTCAATAAGAAAGTTTGGGGAAGTGTAGAAGGAATCTCTCCCAAAGGGTATGATACATATCTACCATAAAACATCAATCTAGATAAAAACACTAATGACAAGGGAATTGAAACTTCAACATGTACAATACCAATAACTAAACACTGCCACTAAAGAAACAATATGATCTTTGGTATGACCTGGGGATTAAAAAAAATTGCCTCTCGCTACAACTTTCTCCAAATCAAGTGGATAGGGAATTGATCTATGGGTTTTTGGATACTCCAAACATAATGGAAGACTCCATAAATTGTGAAACTACTCAAATACTGAGTGACCTCCAATATCACCTCAAACTCTACTCATATTAGAAAAACCCCCTCAGCCCCATAAAAAGTTCCCAAAAATAATCAATTTTGTCATCAAACTTGATTTCTATGTTGCCAAATCCAACTGGACACTTAGATTTTTACCTAGATGCTCCTAAATTTGATCCACCTGCAAAACCCAAGAATGCAAACATAGAAAACCCACAATGATAACTCAGCTTCCCAGAATCTAGTTTTGATGAAACGAAAGTCAATCTTGACTATCTCAAGCCTTATAGATATAATGATGAAATCTATATCACTGCATTGATCACCAAAAATAGCTCACGCCTAAAACCTAGAAAACTAATATCTCTCACAAGCTCTAAAAAATAGGAAAGATGGAATAAACACACACACACATATGTATATGTGCATATATGTATATGTATATGTGCATATATGTATATGTATATATACATATACATACATACATACATACATACATACATACACACATAGATATATATATAGATCTATATAGATATAGATATATGTATGTATATGTGTATATATATACATGTATGTACATCTATATATGTACATACATGTATATGTATATGTATATGTATATACATATATGTATGTATGTGTATATATATACATAGTTATGTATGTATATATTTAGGATCAAAATAAGAGGCATAGGAATGAGGAAAGCATTTAGGATCCAGTTCTAGATATCAAAATATCCATTCAATAACAAAGTTTGGGGAAGTGTAGAAGGAATCTCTCCCAAAGGGTATGGTACATATCTACCATAAAACTTTGATCTAGGTAAAAAACACCAATGACCAGGGAAGTGAAACTTCAACATGTACAATACCAATCACTAAACACTGCCACTGAAGCAACAATATGATCTTTGGTATCACCTACGGTTAAAAAATTTGCCTCTCGCTACAACTTTCTCCATATCAAGTGGATAGGCAATTGATCTATGGGTTTTTGGCTACTCCAAACATAATGGAAGACTCCATAAATTATGAAACTTCTCAAATACTAAGTGACCTCCAATATGTTGGGATAAGGTGCCATTAACCTTGTAAATCCCAATATTGTATTATTCCATTTATTATTTGTAATTACCCATAAGGGATGTACAAGTTTCACCGGCAGTGGTAAAAATTATTTACTGTCCACGGTAATTACGAAGTTACTGCACGGTAAGTTCCAGAGTTACCAGCGGTAGTTACGGGATGTCATTTACTATGGTAAATGGTAATTGGTCAAAGTGGGGTGCACATGTGGAGGAATAATCTATTTTTAGTGTTATGACGCACGTCATAGATGCTGTAAGAAGGTGTAAGAGATTCTATGACAACTGTAAGTTGTCATAAGAATCTATGACAACTGTAAGTTGTCATAAGAATCTATGACACTAGTAATAGCATATGATGCGTCATAAGATGCTGTAAGTGGCTATTTTTAGCCCCAAGGGATTCAAGCTTGCATGGGCACTTTTTGCCAAGTGTAGGATGCATGTATGACCCCGTAAGAGCCTATTCTTGGCTATGGACGCCCAAGGTTGTGTTGTTGACTCTTGACAAGTGTTATGGGCTTGTAAGAAGTCATTTAATGTCTTGAGGTTGTGTAAATTCTATATAAACCATAACATAGTAGATGAGAGGGATATAACAATTTACAGGTACCCAGGTTCTGTCGGAGTGAAGGTTGGAGGACAAAGGAAGTGAATGTATTTGTAATCTCCTTTTGTGAAGATAATACAACTTGGCCTCTTTTCTTGGTGGAGTTTTTTACCCGAAAGGGTTTTCTCCATGTTAAACACTTATGTTATGTGCTTCATTTTGCTTTTGGTATATTTCTGTATTGTGGGTTTATGTTTTGTTACAATCTCCATTGTTAATGCACACTTGAAAGATTGCTAAAATTTATTCGAATCAAATTTCCATTGAAGTAGTGTTGCTTTCATTTCTAACATTTGGTATCAGAGCCTAGCCAACTTTGACTCTTGGGTGGTAGTGTGGAAGTTGTAGCTGCAGTAGGAGATTTGGTTGCATTTGTTTGCAGATCTTGTGTTGTTATTATGGCTGCATCCATCGTTGCATCAACCTCTCGAATGGACATTGAGAAGTTCAACGGAACGGGGTATGAGTTGTGGAAGCTGAAAATGGAAGATTTGTTGGAAGAAAGAAACCAATGGTTGGTTGTCCAAAAAGAGAAGAAACCTGACGATGTCTCTCAAGATGAGTGGGATAGATTAGATAAGAAGGCACAGGGAAACATCCAGTTATGTCTTTGAGACTCTGTCCTGTTGAATGTCGCAAAGGAAGAGACTGCATACAAGTTGTGGAAACGGTTGGGTGAGATCTATCAAGCCAAGAGTATGGTAAATAAACTTTATTTAAAAAGAAAATTGTTTTCCATGAAAATGAAAGAGGGTGAGTAAGTTGCAGAGCATTTAAATTCTTTTAATTTATTGGTGAGTCAGCTTGATTCAGTAGATGTTGAGGTTAGTGAGGAAGATAAATGTATCTTACTTCTATGTTCTTTACCTGAGTCTTGGGAGAATGTTATCCTTGCTATCACTACTAACCTTGCAGATCCGAAGTTGGATGCTCTTGTTTCAGTGCTATTATCACAGGAATTGAGGAAGAAGAGTTTGGATAGTTCAGGGGATGCTCTTAGTATCAGGGGAAGGTCTAAGGAAAGGGGACCTAAAGGAGATCAGAAAGGGGCTAAAGACAAGTCCAAGGGCCGGTCTAAGACTCCTGGTAAAAAGAACTGAGTTAAGTGTTGGAACTGTGGTAAAAGGGGACATGTGAAGAAGGAGTGCAGAAATCCCAAGAAACAGTGGGAGAGTGCTTTGGATAAGTCCTCGAATGCAGGTGAAGAAGTTTTACTTTCTGCATGTAATCTTGTTTCTAATGATCACTAGTTGATTGACTCAGGATGCTCATTTCATATGACGCCGCATAAGGAATGGTTCTCCTCATATGAAGAATATGATGGAGGTAATATCTACCTTGGTGACAACTCTATATATCTGATTGTCGGGAAAGGAAAGGTATTGTTGTGTTTCAGTGATGGGAGGATTAAAACCCTCCCTGGTGTTTTGTATGTTCCTGGATTAGCTAGAAATCTGATTTTAGTTTCGAAGTTGAATGATTTGGGAATGCATGTGACATTTGACAAGCATGGTTGCAGATTGGTGAGAGGGAACTTGGTGGTAGCGAAAGGGAAGAGATTCAGGAACTTGTTTAAGCTTGAAGCCACTACAGTTTGTAATACCTCCTATGTATCTGAAGTCACTACTGAAAATACATGTATGTTGTGGCACCGTAGATTGGGCCACACAAGCAATAATGTATTGAAAACTATTAAGAATAAAAATTTGTTGGACGGTTTCTCTTATTTTGATGAGCACTTGGATTTCTGTGAGCATTGTGTGTTTCGTAAACAAAACAAGAAATCATTTCCTTTAGGAAGCAATAGAGCAAAAGAGAAGTTATAAATTATTCATATGGATGTGTTTGGACCTGTGGATAATGAATCTATTGGAAAATCTCGTTATTTTGTAACCTTCATTGATGATGTATCCAGATTTACATGGATTTATTTTATGAAGCATAAATCTAAAGTTTTCACTAAGTTTAAGGAATTCAAAGTCTTAGTAGAGAACCAATCAGGTTTAAAGATAAAAATATTAAGATCTGACAATGGAGGGGAATATTGATCTAAGGAATTTGATGCATTTTGCAAGCATGCAAGTATAATCAGACAAAAGACAACTCTGTATACACCACAACAAAATGGTGTTGCAGAAAGGATGAACCAAACAATTATGGAAAGGGCCAGAAGTATGCTTAGTGATGCACAGTTGGATAAATGCTTTTGGGTAGAGGTTGTGTGTACTGCTTGCTACTTGATAAACAGATCTCCTTGTAAGGCTCTTGATTCGACACCTTATGAAGTGTGGACAGGTAAGAAACCTTCTGTTTCACATTTAAGAGTTTTTGGTTGTGAGACTTTTGTTCATGTGCCTAAGGAAAAGCGAACTAAGTTGGATCCAAAGGCTGAAAAGTGTACATTCATTGGATATGGTGATAATGTGAAAGGTTATAAGCTTTGGAATCCACTAACCCACAAGATTATCTTTTCTAGAGATGTAATTACCAGGGAACTTAGAGCTATTTCTGAACCTGAGCAGCCAAAAGAAAAAGATAAAAAGGTAAAGAGAGTGCACTTTGAGTTAGAGCAGCAAGATGCACCTCAGGAAGAATAGAATGATGGATTAGGGGGTGAAGAAGAAGAAGAATATTCAACTAGTTCTGATGAAGATGAATTTGTTGTGACAGAAGAAGTTGGTATAGATGATCATGCAGAAGAACGACTAGAGTCTCTTACTCCACCCTTGAAGAGATCCACAAGACAACAGAATCTAGTTGATAGGTATAGCCCACCAGATTTTCGTTGTGTATATGCTTTATTAAGTACTAACAATGAACCTAGATCCTACAGGGAAGTTATTTCTGCAGATGACAGTGAGTCTTGGTAGCTAGCCATGTAGGAGGAGATGATGGCTTTAGACTCTAATAACACCTGGGATCTTGTTCGTTTTCCCAAAGGAAGAAAGGCCATATGATGTAAGTGGGTCTTCAAGAAGAAGTTTGGGGTAGACGGGTCATTGGAGAAGTACAAGGCTAGACTGGTAGCCAATGGCTACTCCCAGAGAGAGGGAGTTGATTTTGGTGAGATATTCTCTCCTGTTGCTAAATTTACTTCTATTAGATTTCTCTTATCCATTGTTGTAGCTTATGATTGGGAGATTCAACAAATGGATGTTAAGACTGCGTTCTTGTATGGAGATTTTGAAGATGAAATTTATATGCAACAGCCTACAGGTTTTGAGGTAAAAGGAAAAGAACATTGGGTTTGCAGGTTAAAGAGGTCTCTTTATGGTCTGAAACAGTCCCCTAGAATGTGGTATCAAAAGTTTGATTCATTTATTTTGAAATTGGATTTTGTTAGAAGCGAGGAGGATCATTGTGTTTACATTCATTGTGTTGATGATTGTATACTGGTTATTGCTTTGTATGTTGATGACATGTTGTTTTTCAACAATACTAAGGGTATGGTCAGTGAGCTTAAAGCCCAACTTTTAGGTGCATTTGAGATGAAGGATCTTGGTGCTGCAAGGTATATTTTGGGAATGGAGATTAGGAGGGATAGAGTTAACAGAAAGCTTTGGTTGTCACAAAATAAGTATGTGAATACTATTTTGCAGAGGTTTAGTTTGAAGGACTGTAATCTAGTTAGAGTTCCTTTTCCCATTGGTACTAAGCTTTCATTAGATATGTGTCCAAAGACTGAGGATGATCTTGAGGATATGTCTAATGTGCCATATGCTAGTGTTGTAGGGAGTTTGATGTATGCAATGGTTTGCACTAGACCAGATATTGCCCAAGCAGTGGGAGTTTTGAGCAGATTTATGTCTAACCCTGGTAGACAGCATTAGAACTATGCGAAGAGGGTGTTTAAATATCTTGCAGGTACTCCTGATCATTGTTTGGTTTATTTTGGTACTAATAGTGCTGATAAATCTTTGGACATATAGGGTTTTGTTGATGCAGATTGGGCAGGTGACTTGGATAGTCGAAGGTCCACTAGTGGCTATGTGTTTACTCTGTTTGGAGGTGCAGTGAGTTGGATGAGTAAGAGGCAGCCCACAGTTTCTTTGTCCACTACAGAAGCAAAGTATATGGCTGCTACTCATGTCTCTAAGGAGGCAGTTTGATTGAGGAGAATGTGTACAGGGATTTGTTTTGATTGCAGGAACATTCAGATTAGTTGTGATAGCCAGAGTGCTATCTGTTTGGCTAAGAATCCCATGTATCATGCTCGAACTAAGCATTTTGATGTTCAGTATCACTTTGTTTGAGAGTTAGTTACAAATGGAGAGATTGAGTTGAAGAAGATAGACACTCAGAAGAATGTTGCAGATTCATTGACCAAGCCTGTGAGAGAAGTTCATGTGGTGCAGAGAGGCCATGGGCCTTGTTTCTAGTGCCTGATTATTTTTCATTTGATTTCTTATGGGTTGATTTACAATGTATAATGTCAAGTGGGAGAATGTTGGGATAAGGTGCCATTAACCTTGTAAATCCCAATATTGTATTATTCCATGTATTATTTGTAATTACCCATAAGGGATGTACAAGTTTCACCGGCAATGGTAAAAATTATTTACTGTCCACGGTAATTACGGAGTTACTGCACGGTAAGTCCCGGAGTTACCAGCGGTAGTTACGGGATGTCATTTACTATGGTAAATGGTAATTGGTCAAAGTGGGGTGCACATGTGGTGGAATAATCTATTTTTAGTGTTATGATGCACGTCATAGATGCTGTAAGAAGGTGTAAGAGATTCTATGACAACTATAAGTTGTCATAAGAATCTATGACAACTATAAGTTGTCATAAGAATTTGACACTAATAATAGCATATGACGCATCATAAGATGCTGTAAGTGGCTATTTTTAGCCCCAAGGCGTTCAAGCTTGCATGGGCACTTTTTCGCAAGTGTAGGATGCATGTATGACCCTGTAAGAGCCTATTCTTGGCTATGGACGCCCAAGGTTGTGTTGTTGACTCTTGACAAGTGTTATGGGCTTGTAAGAAGTCATTTAATGTCTTGAATTTGTGTAAATTCTATATAAACCATAGCATAGTAGATGAGAGGGATATAATAGTTTACAGGTACCTAGGTTTTGCCAGAGTGAAGGTTGGAGGACAGAGGAAGTGAATGTATTTGTAATCTCCTTTTGTGAAAATAATACAACTTGGCCTCTTTTCTTGGTGGAGTTTTTTACTCGAAAGGGTTTTCTTCACATTAAACACTTGTGTTATGTGCTTCATTCTGCTTCTGGTATATTTCTGTATTGTGGGTTTATGTTTTGTTACAATCTCCATTGTTAATGCACACTTGAAAGATTGTTGAAATTTATTCAAATCAGATTTCCATTGAAGTAGTATTGTTTTCATTTCTAACACAATACCAACTGTACTCATATTAGAAAAAGCTCCTCATCCCCATAAAAAGTGCTTGAAAATAATCAAGTTTGTAATCAAACTTGATTTCTATGTTGCTAAATCCAACTAGGCACTTAGATTTTTACCTAGATCCTCCAAAATTTGATTCACTTGCAAAACCCAAGAATGCAAAATAACTCAGCTTCCCAAAATCTAGTTTTGATGAAACGAAAGACAATATTGACTATCTCAAGCTTTCTAGATATAATGATGAAGTCTATATCACTACATTAATCACCAAAAAATTGCTCAAACCCAAAACCTAGAAAACTAATATCTCTCTCAAGCTCTAAAAAATAGCAAAGATGGAATAAACACACGCATATGTAGATGTACATATATGTATATGTATATCTATATGTACATATATATATATATACATATACATATACATACATACATATATAGATATATGTATGTATATGTGTATATATACATATATGCACATCTATATGTATATATAAATATATATACATACATGTATATGCATGTATATATAGGATCAAAATAAGAGGCATAGGAATGAGGAAAGCATTTAGGATCCAGTTCTAGAGATCAAAATCTCCATTCAATAAGAAGGTTTGGGGAAGTGTAGAAGGAACATCTCCCAAAGGGTATGGTACATTTCTACCATCAAACTTTAATTCAGGTGGAATACACCAATGATGAGGGAAGTGAAACTTCAACATGTACAATACCAGTGACTGAACACTACCACTAAAGAAACAATATGATCTTTGGTATGACTTGGGGCTAAAAATATTTGCCTCTCGCTACAACTTTCTCCAAATCAGGTGGATAGGCAATTGATGTATGGGGTTTTGACTACTCCAACATAATGGAAGACTCCATAAATTGTGAAACTACTCAAATATTGAATGACCTCCAATATCACCTCAAACTCTACTCATATTATAAAAATTTCCTCACCCCCATAAAAAGTGCCTAAAAATAATCAAGTTTGTAATCAAACTTGATTTCTATGTTGCCAAATCCAACTGGGCACTTAGATTTTTACCTAGATGCTCAAAAATTTGATCCACTTGCAAAGCCCAAGAATGCAAACATAGAAAACCCACAATGATAACTCAGCTTCCCAAAATCTAGTTTTGATGAAACAAAAGTCAATCTTCACTATCTCAAGCCTTCTAATCCATATAATGATGAAATCTATATCACTACATTTATCACCAAAAAATAGCCCACACCCAGAACCTAGAAAATTAATATCTCTCACAAGCTATAAAAAATAAGAAAGATGGAATAACAACACACACACATATGTAGATGTACATATATGTATATGTATATATATAGATGGAGATAGAGATATAGATATAGATATATGTATGTATATTTGTATATATATATATGTATATATGTATATGTATATGTATATATATATGTGTGTATATATATATGTATATACATATATGTATGCATATAGACATAGATTTATATGTATATACATATACATATATGTATGTATATATACATACATATATGTATAAATACATATGTACATATACATATATGTATTTATTTATACATATATATTATCCTCCAAGGATATTAGGATATTAATATATATGTATATATGTGTGTGTACATTACTATTGGTTTTATATAATACAAGTAATATAAATATATCTTGATATTGGATAGAATATAAATAGTATAGAACTAATGGTAATATATATAAGATAGTAATATAACTATCCCAGATGTGTAAAATGGTGAGCAATTGAGAGTAGAAACATTGGTGTGACAAAAATAATGAACAAAGTGTTGGAATAAGGTGCCATTAACCTTGTAAATTCTAATATTGTATTTATTCCATTTATTATTTGTATTTTGTAATTACCCATAAGGGAACGAGGTAGTTTCACTAGCAGTGGTAATTCCAGAGTCACCGAAGGTAATTAAGGAGTGATATTTATTGTTGGCAATTGTAAAACTCATGAGTAAATGAGTGTAGGCGCCACCTTGGGAGAATCTACTATTTTTAGCATATATGGTGAACGTCATAATGTTTGGTGGGTGCATGTAAAGAATCTATGACAACTATAAGATTCTATGACACTATGACGCATATGACAGATATTAATGAGTTGTAAGTTGCTATGTTTAGCCCAAGGTTCCTATCTTGGACTTTTGTGGAATCTATGATGGTTATGACGTGTCATAAGATGTTGTAAGAGGCCAAATTTAGTCTTGGGCGCCCAACCTTGCATGGCTATTTTTTGGACAAGTGGAAGGTGCATGTATGACAACATTTAATGTTTGCATGTGGGGGAATCTTAGGAGAGAGAAAGTGAACTCCTAGAATGGAGGGAAAACTCTTCTATAAGTATTTGCCACTGTATTTGTTATTGCAATATAGATTTTAGGTACTCAGGTGCTGTCGGAATGTTGTCAAGTTGAAGACTGGTGGAAAGAGTTGTTGAGTTGTATTATACAATCTTGTTCAGAGTAATACAAACTTGGGCCTCTTTCCTAGTGGATTTTTTTACCTGCAAGGGTTTTCTCCACATAAACACTATGTCATTGTGTTTAGTTCTTCATGTTTGATATTTTCTCTATAGTGGGTTTTCTATTTTAATGCAATCTCCATTGATAATACACTGGTACAAGATCATTAAACATATTTGAATTAAATTTCCATTTGAAGTAGTTGTGTTTTCATTTCTAACATTTGGTATCAGAGCCTAACCAAGTTTGACTCTTGGGTGGTAGTGTGGAAGCTGTAGCTGCAATGGGAGATTTGGTTGTGTTTATTTTGTAGATCTTGAGCTGATATTATGGCTGCATCCACCGTTGTATCAACCTCTCGTTTGGACATTGAGAAGTTCAACAGAACGAGGTATGAATTGTGGAAGCTAAAAATGAAGGATTTGTTGGAAGAAAGAAACCAGTGGTTGGCTATTCAAAAAGAGAAGAAACTCGATGATGTCTCTTCTAATGAGAGGGATAGACTGGATAAGAAGGCACAAGGAACCATCCATTTGTGTCTTTTAGACTATGTCCTATTGAATGTCACAAAAGAAGAGACCGCACATAAATTATGGAATCGGTTGGGTGAGATCTATCAAGCCAAGAGTATGGTAAATAAACTCCATTTAAAAAGAAAATTGTTTTCCTTGAAAATGAAAGAGGGTGAATTTGACACAGAGCATTTAAATACATTTAATTTTTTGTTGAGTCAGCTTGCTTCAATAGATGTTGATGTTAATGAGGAAGATAAATGTATCTTGCTTCTTTGTTCTTTACTTGAGTCTTGGGAGAATGTTATACTAGCTATCACTGCTAACCTCACAGATTTGAAGTTGCATGCACTTGTTCCAGTTCTGCTATCACAGGAATTGAGGAAGAAGAGTTCAGATAGTTCAAGGGATGCTCTCAGTGTTAGGGGAAGGTCTAAGGAAAGAGGACTAGAAGGAGATCATAAAGGGGCTAAGGACAAGTCCAAGGGTCATTCTCAGACTCCTAGGAAGAAGAATAGAGTTAAGTGTTGGAACTACGGTAAAAGGGGACATGTGAAGGAGTGTAGAAACCCAAAGAAACAGTGGGAGAGTGCTTCTGATAAGTCCTTGAATGCATGTGAAGACATTTTACTTTCTGCATGTAATGTTGTTTCTAATGATCACTGGTTGGTCGACTCAGGATGCTTGTTTCATATGATTCCACATAAGGAATGGTTTTCCACGTATGAAGAGTATGATGGAGGTAATGTGTACCTTGGGGATAACTATGCATATCCAATAGTTGGGAAAGGCAAGGTACTGTTGTGTTATAGTGATGGGAGGATTAAAACCCTCCCTGGTGTTTATCATATTCCTGGATTAGCTAGAAATTTGATTTATTTTTCAAAGCTGAATGATTTGGGAATGCATGTGACTTTTGACAAGCATGGCTGCAGATTGGTGAGAGGGAACTTGGTGGTAGCGAAGGGGAAGAGATTGGGAAACCTATTCAATCTTGAAGCCACTATAGTTTGTAATGCTTCCTATGTATCTAAGGCTAGTATTGAAAATACATGTATGTTGTGGCATCGTAGATTCAGTCACATAAGTAATAATGTTTTGAAAACTATTAAGAATGAAGATTTATTGGATGGTTTCTCTTATTCTGATGAGCACTTTAATTTCTGTGAGCATTGTGTGTTTGGTAAACAAAACAAAAATTCATTACGTTTAGGAAGCAATATAGCAAAAGAGAAGTTAGAAATCATTCATACAAATGTGTTTGGACCTGTGGCTAATGATTCTATTAGAAAATCTCATTATTATGTCACCTTCATCGATGATGTATCCAGATTTACATGGATTTATTTTATGAAACACAATTTTGAAGTTTTCACTAAGTTTAAGGAATTCAAAGTCTTAGTAGAGAACCAATCAGGATTGAAGATAAAAATACTAAGATCTGACAATGGAGGGGAATATTGCTCTATAGAATTTGATGAGTTTTACAAGCATGCAAGTATTATCAGATAAAAGATAACTCCATATACACCACAACAGAATGGTGTTGCATAAAGGATGAACCAAATAATCATGGAAAGAGCCAGAAGTATGCTGAGTGATGCATAGTTAGATAAATGATTTTGGGCAGATGCTGTGTGTACTGCTTTCTTCTTGATTAACAATCTCATTGTAAGGCTCTTGATTCGACACCTTATGAAGCGTGGACAGGTAAGAAACCTTTTGTTTCACATTTAAGGGTTTTTGGCTATGAGGCTTTTGTTCATGTGCCTAAGGAAAAGTGATCTAAGTTGGATCCAAAAGCTAAAAAGTGTACATTCGTTGGATATGGTGATAATGTCAAAGGTTATAAGCTTTGGAATCCACTAACTCGTAAGATTATCTTTTCTAGAGATGTTATTTTTAGGGAACTTAGAGCTATTTTTGAACCTGAGCAGCCAAAAGAAAAAGATGAAAAGGTAAAGAGAGTGCACTTTGATTTAGAGCAACAAGATGCACCTTAGGAAGAATAGAATGATGGATTGGGGGTGAAGAAGAAGAAGAAGATTTGAGTGGTTCCGATGAAGATGAATCTGTTGTTATAGAAGAAGTTGGTACATATGATCATGCAGAAGAACAAGTTGAGACTCTTACTCCACCCTTGAGGAGATCCACAAGACAACATAATCCAGTTGACAAGTATAGCCCACTAGATTTCTATTGTGTATTTTCTTTATTGAGTATTGACGATGAGCCGAGATCCTACATGGAAGCTATTCTTGCAGATGATAGTGAGTCTTGGCAGTTAGCCATGCAAGAGGAGATGATGCCTTTAGACTCTTGTAATGCCTAGGATCTTGTTTGTTTTCCCAAAGGAAGAAAGGCCATAGGTTGTAAATGGGTCTTCAAGAAGAAGTTTGGAGTAGATGGTTCATTGGAGAAGTACAAGGCTAGACTGGTAACCAAGGGCTACTCCTAGAGAGAGGGAGTTGATTTTGGTGAGATATTCTCTCCTGTTGCGAAATTGACTTCTATTAGATTTTTTTTATCCATTGTTGCAGCCTTTGATTGGGAGATTGAGCAAATGGATGTTAAGACTGTGTTCTTGCATGGAGATCTTGAAGAAGAAATTTGTATGCAACAACCTACAGGTTTTGAGGTAAAAGGAAAAGAACATTGGGTTTGCATGTTAAAGAGGTCTCTCTATGGTTTGAAACAATCTCCCAAAATGTGGTATCAAAAGTTTGATTCATTTGTATTGAAATTGGGTTTTGTTAGGAGAGAGGAGGATCACTGTATTTACATTCATTGTATTGGTGATTCTATATTGATCATTGCATTGTATGTTGATGACATGTTATTTTTCAGCAATACTAAGGTTATGATCAGTGAGCTGAAAGCTCAACTTTCAGGTGCATTTGATATGAAGGATCTTGGAGCTGCCAGGTATATTTTGGGAATGGAGATTAGGAGGGAAGAGGTAACAGAAAGCTTTGGTTGTCACAAAGTAAGTATGTGAATACTATTTTGTAGAGGTTTAGTATGCAGGATTGCAACCCAATTAGAGTTCCTGTACCCACTGGTACTAAGCTTTCATTATATATGTGTCCAAAGAATGAGGATGATTTTGAGGATATGTCTAATGTGCCATATGCTAGTGCTGTAGGGAGTTTGATGTATGCAATGGTTTGCACTAGACCAGATATTGCCCAAGCAGTGGGAGTTTTGAACATATTTATGTCTAACCCTAGTAGACAACATTGGAATTATGCGAAGAGAGTGTTTAAATATCTTGTAGGTACTCCTGATCATTATTTGGTTTATTCTGGTACTAATAGTGCTGATAAATCTTTGGACATACAGGGATTTGTTGATTCAGATTGGGCAGGTGACTTGGATAGTCAAAGGTCCACTAGTGGCCATGTGTTTACTCTATGGTCGTATAACACTAGACATTATGCACCAAGGTATAAAGAACCAGGGCGATGATGTGTCCCATGTGTATTGAACAAAAGGATTGTTGGAAAGACAATTGTTGTTGCACCAAAAGATTGACCTATTAATTCTTGATACAACCGCCAGAGTTAATGAATCCACGAGAGGTGATTAAGCCTTGTCATGAACCTGAGTGTTGCACTGCATAGCACAAGGAGACCAAGGGCGCACAGTTTGCAACAATCCCCCCAGCGCAAGTGAGGGGTTCAAACCCATGACCCAGTCTCTGATACCAATTGTTGGAAAGATGATTGTCATTGCACCAAAAGATTGACCTGTTAATGCTTGATAAAATTGCCAAAGTTAATGAATCCACAGGAGGTGATTAAGCCTTGTCATGAACCCAAGCACTGCGCTACACAACATAAGGAGACCAAGGGCGCACACCTTGCAACAAGGATGCCCCAACACATCACAAGGCATTGGAAGACCTTGGTGGGTACAATGATGAGACAATTGACAAGGGCACAAGCAACCCAATGTTGTATAGCACCATGATATGCAAGACCATGGTACTATTGTGACAGGTAGTTTGCAAGGATTGATGCAGATGCAAGAAAAAAAATTCACACCAATAAGAAAGAAAGCATGCATAAAACAATTCAAAGACAAACATGATGTTACCCATGGTCAAGCTGAAAAAGCCAAAGATTGATTGAATGATGATTATAGATAGTGTTGTTGATGTGGGAATGATATATCCTAAAAATACCACAAGGATTGGGAAGGATACATCCCAATGATGATGTTGGAAGAGCTCGATCAAGGATTGTAACAAGGCTGGGAACACATATAATCAACCCTTTAGCGAATCTCCTTGTGGAGCACATATGATCTTTGTTAAAAAGAAGGATGGAGCTTTCCATCTATGTGTAGTCTATCGTATGCTCAACAAAGCAAGGATAAAGAATAAGTATCCTTTACTACATATTGATGATCTTTTCGATCAAATGCATGATGTTTTAGTGTTTTCTAAGATGGATTTGTGATCTAGATATCATCAAATGAGAATAAAAGATGAAGACATTCATAAAATAACTTTTAGAACAAGGTATGGACATTATGAATTCACAGTTCTACCATTTGGACTTACGAATGCCCCTGTAGCATTCATGAATCTAATGAACAGTGTTTTCTGAGATTGCTTGGATAAATTTGTTTTAGTGTTTTTAGATGACATTCTTATTTATTCTAAGAATGAGGAAGAACACTTTCATCTCCTGCGGTTAGTTCTACAGCGGCTGAGAGAACATAAGTTATTTGGGAAGCTTTCAAAGTGTACTTTCTTTCAGAAAGAGATATAATATTTGGGACATATTATATCAGCTAAAGGAATTTTAGTGGATCCTACAAAGATCAAAGCTATACTTGAGTGGCCTGTGCCTAGAATTTGCATGAAGTGTGCAGTTTCACGAGGCTCACTTGATATTATAGAAAGTTTATTTTGAACTTTTCTAAGATTGCAAGTCCAATCACTTCGCTTCAAAGAAAAGGAAAGTGTTTTGACTGGTTAGAAGAATGTTAGGAGGCATTTAATCAATTAAAAGAGAGGTTGACAACTACACCAATATTAAAAGTTCCTGATCCAGAAAGTTAATTTGTTGTAATTATCGATGCCTCGGGAGAAGGTTTGGGAGGAGTGCTTATGCAGAATGGGAAAGTGGTAGCCTACAAATCTAGAAAGTTGAGAGCATATGAGTAGAATTATGCTCCTCATGACTTAGAGTTAGCAACAGTTGTTCATGCTTTGCAAGTGTGGCGACATTACTTTCTAGGAAAGCCTTTTGAATTGAACTCAGATCATCATGGTCTTAAGTACATATTTTCCCAACCTCATCTAAATGCTCAACAAAGAAGATGGTTGGAATTGATATCTGACTATGACTTTGAGATAAGTTATATCAAAGGCAAAGAGAACCGAGTAGTGGATGCTCTGATCGACGGAGACATATCTCATCAATTGTCTCTATTCACTCAAACTTCAAGGATTTAGTATTGCAAAATTCTACAGGTGACGAGTATTATGAGCAAGTTAAGTAGGCTCTCTCAATAAATCCTCACGATTCTAGGTATGATGGGTTCTATTTTGAACCAAGTGGGATGCTAAGATACAAAGGAAGGATGTTTGTTCCAGATTTGGTAGAATTGAGAAACCTTTTGTGGAAGGAAGTTCATTCCACATCATATTCAAGTCATCCTAGAGTAACTAAACTCCTATCTGATGTGAAACCTCTTTATTTCTAGAAAGGAATGAAGAATGATGATGTAACATTTGTAGCAAGTTGCCTAGAGTGCCAGAGAGTCAAGACTAAGCATCAACATCCAACAGGACTTATGTATCCACACGATATTCCAGAGTGGAAGTGGTAGGTTATTAGTATGGATTTTGTGCAAGGTCTTCCAATGTCTTGAAATAGACATGATGCTATTTTAGTGATGGTGGAAAAACTCGCCAAGGTAGCTCACTTTATACCTAGGAATTTAACAAATGGAGCACTAGTCATAGCTCGCAAGTTTGTGCAAGAAGTCTTTAGATTACATGGAGTTTCTGAGAAGATTATCTCAGACAGAGATGTGTGCATGCCATCAAGATTTTGGCAAAATTTGTTTTTAGCGCTAAGAACTCAACTCAATATAAGCTCGACTTATCACCCTAAGATAGATGGTCAGACTCAGAGGGCAAATCAAGTTCTAGAAGATTTGTTGAGAATGTATTGCATGGATTAGCAATACAAGTGGGAAGAGTATCTACCGCTTGTAGAGTTTGCTAACAACTCCTACAATTTTGCTATCAAGATGTCTCCATTTGAAGTATTATACGGAAGAAGATGCTGAAATCCTATAAGCTGGGAGAAGCTAGAAGATAGGATTAACATTGGTCTAGAAATGTTGTCAAAAATGGAAGAACAGATCAAGCTGATCAGAAATAGATTGGCGGAAGCAAATGATAGATAGAAAAATTACGCTGATGCCAAGCATACCCCAAGGTAATTCTTAGTTGGAGAAAAAGTTCTTTTGAGGGTCAAGCCTCATAAAAGTTCCATAAAGTTTTGAAAGTCTTCCAAACTAGCTCCTAGATATGTAGGACCCTTCGAAGTTCTCAAAGTGATCAATTCAGTTGCCTACAAAATCACTCTATCACTAGCTCTTACCAGGATGCATAATATTTTTCATGTATCATATTTGAAAAAGTATATAACAGGTGATAATCATATTCTTGATTGGAATGCTTTATAGGTATAGGACCCAGGAGTGGTCATGATCGAGCCTCTCAAAGTGCTTGAAGTTCACAAGCTCCACTTGCATAACAGACAGGTTACACAATGCAATGTCCAGTGGGACCAGTATCCAGAGGATAGTGTCACATGGGAAGATTACCATGGTTTTTATCAGAGATTTCCTCATTTGTTTTATGCTTTTCAAAGTTGAACAAATTTTTTATCATATTATTATTTTGGATACATTGGATCATCGAGGACAATGAATCTTATGGGGGGAGATATGTCAAACCCCAAATTTTGACTATGATGTACTTTTCACTTGTATGCAATTAGTAGATAATTTTGCATGGATTAATGATTTGACGTTTAGTGAAAATGTCAGGATAAATCAATGATTTCATGAATTTATGTTTATATGCATAGAATTTAGACACGTGATTATATGATGTCAAGATTATTTATTCATAATCTATATGGATTAACTAACAATACACTAATCCTAGTTTGGTGATTGTAAGTTGTAACCAAGAAATACGTTTTCGCCCTCTGAGAAAGAGAGAGAGAGCATCATTGGAGAGAAGTGAATAGATGTAAGGAAAGGAACAGGTTGTTGTCATCTAAGTCTTGCGCTTTCTATGTTTAGTGAACCTTGTCATAAGTGGTAAGTTGTGTTTGACCTATTTGGTCAGAGTTTGGGGTCTTTGACTCGACAATCATTGATTTGACATTAAGATCCATTAGCATTGGTTTTGTCAAAAAATTGAGTCGGGATAAAATGACCATCGACAAGATATGGTCGATAGCCGTTATTTTCCTTATGCACTATGAATATAGTCCATGTTATTATAACTATTTAAATTAGAGGTTAAATTATTTTATTATCGGTGATTTCTGATAAGTTTTCCATTATGGTAACTTATCCTTTCTCTAGTGTGTTTTGCAAAGATAGAGAGGGGGAGAATACCTCGACCCCATTCTCATATCTTTATGGATGTTGGTAGCAACATAAGTAAGTATTGGGTGCTTTTTACTTCACCTTGTGCTTATGTTTATATATATATATATATATATATATATATATATGATTTAAGGAGTTAGACCTAATGAGGTAGTCATTAAACTTATTTATGAACATAGCTAAGATTCCCTGGTATTGTAAACAACTTTTATGATAAAGTACCTCAAATCCTTTACTCCCTAATTGATTTAGAGAGTAAGGAGGATCATATCAACTGACTTATGGAGTGGTCTTTTATGACCACCTCCACTAAATTGCATGCCTATGAGGAACTATTGTAGACTATGATTAAGGAGAGAAGGATGCAGTTATGGCATGGTTGCTATTAATCACCGCGGGAGTTTTCTCTCGAGGAAACACGGAGAGAGCTCAAGAGAGACACTAAGAGTATTGGAAGGACGTTGACAATAGGGAAATAGGATCGAGCTCGTCGTAGAAAGGAAGAACATCATAGAAAGGAAGAACGGAGACTATGGAAAGATCTTCAATCGATCTCAATATAGGTTCCCTCCTTTGTTTTAAGGCTTTAAGAATATTTTATGAATCATAAGTTGTATTCCATTCTGTAGTTATTTTATAAGGCCATAAGTCTTTGATTATCTCTGAATGTTATATGGCCAATATATTGTATGTTATATGGCTAATATATTGTATGTTATGTGGCCGATATACTGTATGTTATATGGTCGATATCTCTGTATGTCATATGGTAGATAGAATTAAAGTATTTATGTGTTATTTGGCCGATAAACTTATAGTATTACTCTGTGTTATATGGACGATAATCTTAAAGTATTTTTGAGTGCCATGTGGTCGATAGACTTAGACTATCTCTGTGGTTTTATCGTCAATGAACCAAGTTTATCTCTGCGAATATATAAAACCAGTAAGCCTAGTTAAATGTTAGGGGTTCAAGGCCAATAGTTTACCACATTACTGTGTGAGCACATGGCTAATAATCTCGTATAAGATAGTGTAGCCTAAGGTTGAATAGCCTTTATTCCTTTAGTGTTATGATAAACATTATCTAAATAATTTTTTTTGTTAGTGTATAGAGATAGATGTATCTCTGTTCACTATCAAGAATTGTATTCTTTTACCTTATCCCACGAAGGGAAACCCAATGACTTTTTAGTGCATATTGTGTTTGTCTATGCAGGCTGAAGAGTTGTTTAACTATAGCAGGTCAAGATAGTTACTATTGTAGCTAGTAAATCTCTTATGTGTATCTTTCTTAGACCCTGAGATGTAGAAAAAAGGTTTGTTTATTTTGAGAGCTCAAGTTTGTTTATAGTTATCCATTACCTACCTTTGCATTCAAGTTGTCATGGGGTGCAAATGCTATCACATTATTATTAAATTGTGAAGATTTTATCTTTTTGTAATCAAACCAAGCCTCTAGAGAACTCAGATTGGACAAAGGAGTCAAGAGCAGTAAATAAATAGTGAGTTGTATATTATTCTTCTCTGTAATACATTCAAGTTTTATTGTTTTCATCCTAAGACTTAGTGTTAGGTCTCTTTTATTCTAAGTAAATAAGAATGATATTGGATATCATTGGAACACCCAAGGTGCGAATTATATTATTATATATGCACCCTATTATTATAGCAAGTATTTTTTCGTTATGTGCAAGGATGATGTGCACAAGTACATAACCTTTCTATATCTAGAGTCAGTGGATGAAAGGAGACCATTAGGTCAAAACTTTATTATTCTATACAGACTCTTAACCTATTTTGGAGAACAAACCTTATTAAGAGTATTTATGCTAGATGAGAAATATATATTAGGTTTTATTTATGTGAAGATAGAAACTCATGTTCTATATTTGTTTTAAGAGAAACGTGAAGTTGAATAGAGCCTAAGTGGTCTAGAGAAGACTATGTTAGTGTAGGTTTTTTTATTTTCATTAGGGTTATTTCTTTTTCCTACACATTATTAAGCTTGCTTAGGTTTATTATATGTGGTTAATATGAGGACATATGGTGAAATACATCATCTACATGTGTAACTCTCTCCCACACATGGGTAGTTGAGTTACACACCCTCTTTTGGCTTTTTGTGCCACCTCTCATAACCATTATTCTATCTTTACCTGTGTATGTTATGGGGTAGTTGGGTTTCTCAACCTCTTTTTGCTTGGCTTTATGTGCCACCTCCTTTCCGTCTTCACTTGAGGAGGTTATGCCACATGTCTTGTCATTTACCAAGTAGGTAAAACCTCCCACCTTTTATGGGTAGGAGTTAATGCACCTCTTGGATGTATATGCCCTATTTTTGCTATATATATAACACTCTACTCTCACTTTCACTAGTTCAATACCAGTTTGGTGAAAGCTCTGTGAGAGTATTGAGAGTACTCTCAAATTCTCTTGCTTTGTCTCTATTTTTCTCTCTTTTTAGATTCTCTCTCCATTTCACTATTTTGATCTTTGATCATTTGTTGACTGGAGTGTATGTGATCTACGACTGACATCAGATCTTGGCTCAGATCTTGCTTCTTGCAGAATCTAACATGGTATCAAAGCCTATTTGTTTGGTTTAGTTCATTTTTTGTAATCTTGATATTTGAGAGATTTGAGACTATTAAATTGCTAATATTTTCTCAAAAATGCAATATGCTCTTCTCTTGCATCCTCGGATGATCTGGAGAACAATTTGAAGGAAAATAAGCATCTATAATATTCTGGTATGCATATTTGTGTTCTTGTGAGATCTGGGTGATTGCATCTCTTTTGTAATCCTGGAGACATTTTTAGCATCTCCATAGCATCCAAAAGGCTTAGAAAAGTCAAGATTGGCTTTTGTTTCACCAAAATCAGAGATCGGAGGACCCAATTGCACCAGAGGTTTTTTTAGGGGTTCTTGGAGGTAGCTGATAAATCGAAGCATTTTTTGCCCAAACGGACCTCGCCATCGTGCTCAAAAAGCTCGAAAACCTAAGAATTGACTACCAAATTGTTGAATTTTGAGTCGGGAGCCTCTAAGGCAATTTTTTTTACCTTTGGTCGTATCACTCGTACAGTACAGCCATACGGAAATTTTTAAAAAAAAAAAATTTATTGAGCGCTTATAGCACTAAGAATTGTGTATAAAGGCAAAGATCTTCGGCCCTACCAAAAGGGCTTGGCCCTATATTACCAAGGCTCTGCCCTGCATAGCCCGTAGCAGGCTTCTCCCAAGCAGCGCCTCGCCTAATCCACAGCCTACCAAGCTTCACCCGCCCAAGCGACACCGCTTCTCTTTGCCACTTGCCCCTAAGCTGCCAAAGTTAGCAGGATTTTTGGTGAGACCACCAGAAAATCTGCCATATTTGACGTGAAACATACTTCGCCAAATTTGGCCCCTCCACTATTTTTGACTAGCTGCTCACCATTTCTGGCGACAGATAAATTTAGCTAAATCTATATAATTAAAGCTAAAATTGGTAGTTCTGCCAAAACTAGAGATTTTTTGCTAAATTTAGCAGTGACGTCAGTAGGTGGAGTTTTGAAATTTTACCCCTATTCCATTGATCTTTTCAGTTTGATAGGTGAACTTCAACAGGCTTGTTCTCGGCCATATGGAGGCCTATTCTGGTGATTTTTTTATTTAGGGCAGAATTTTGTGCTCTATGTTGTGGTGAAGTTAGTTTTTTGATTTGATGCTCCAGATTCCAAGAAATTGAAGATTCTTCCAGAATTTGTTGCGCAGTTCTCATTTTGAGATCTTTTGGGAGCCATAACTTGTGCAAACAGACTCCGTTTTCGATGCTGTTTTTTCCAGAGTTCATATTTTTCTATGTACTTTGCATTGGTGCTCTCAATTTGATCTCATATTGTACTTTGTCTATAGTTTCAGTGTTTTGGCCATTTTGGGCCTTGTAAGAGTCTAAATATCTGATATTTGCATTGTAAATCACACTAATTATAAAGTGCCGACAGTGTAATTTCTGGGGGGTCATATCAAAAACTAGTAAAAAGGGGGGGTGTCTCATGTGTCTTTTTTTTCACACTTCTCTTTTTGCATTTTAATTTACTTTTCTGCACTCATGGATGCATCTATATTTCCTATTTTAACACCATATAACTATTTTGAATGGAAATCAAAGATGATAATCTATCTCAAAAGACATGGATATCATAGGGTTACAATGGGACTTGAGACAGAACCTCAAGATGCTACAAAAAAGACAAAATGGTTTAATAAATGTGATGAAGCCTTTAGTACTCTGTGTATGTCAGTCTCTCCTGACCTTATTTTTCACATTGAATCTGCCACTACACCAAATGATGTGTGGACCACATTGGATAAACTCTTTGGTAAGTAGGATGAGTTAAGGGGTCATCAATTGGATAATGAACTCATAGGGTTGAGTTTGAGCAATTTTTACATCATACAAGACTTCTTCACAAAGTTGAAAGCCATCAAATTGCAGTTGAAATAGTGTGGAATAGAAAAAGAAGACAAACAACTGATCTTAAGCATTCTTTCTAAGCTTGGTATGAACTATTCAATTTTTGTTTCTACCTTTTATGCCACAAAAAGTGCCCTAGGTTTGAACTATAAAAAGCCTTCTCTAGATGAGTTTGTTGTAGAACTCACCCAGGAGCAAGATAAACTACTTCACATGGGTACAATTAAACCCTCGAAGTCACATGTCTTGGCTACAAATCAAGGCACAAAAGAATAGAAGGGGTCTGGCAAATAAGAAAAGAAACAAAAGAACCAAGGAGAGAAGAAGAAAGATCAGAAACCTGCTGCTCCAAATGCAGCTAATCAAACCTCTTCATCAAAAGGTGATCAGCCTAAGAAGGAGAAGGCTAAGTGTTCTTACTGTAAAAGACCAGGACATGATGAGCACAAGTGTCTAAAGAAATAGATTGATCACCTGTCACATCTTCTTGAGAAGAACAACATCAAGGTGCCTGATTCTGTCAAGCAAAGTTCATCAAAAGGGTCTTCAAAGGACACATAAAAGAGTAAGGGGAAAGAAAAGGGCAAGGCCCTAGTTGCAGTTGCTTCACAACCTGATACCTGAATCATTGACTCAGGTGCTTTGCACCACATGGCTTCTTCTCAGGATAGTTTTGCCTCCTTAGAGTCATGTACTATGCCTGCCATACTCATGGGTGATGACACTCCTATTGAAGTGCATGGGAGAGGGTCTATTGACGTGGGTGAAGGAGCATTTTAGGATGTTCTCTATGTTCCATCTTTGTCAACTAATATCTTATCTATTTATTAGATCACTAATACAGGCTCTGGCAAGCAGGTTGAGTTCACACCAGATAATGTGGTAATCAATGAGTTGCATGATGGGTCTACAGTTACTGTGGGAAAAGTAGATCACCAGTCTAGATTGTATCAGTTTTCTCACTTTGTTCCTGACTCTCCTTTGATAGTGTTACTCACTCATTCAGATGAGGTGAATCATTTGTGGCATTAGCGGTTTGGCCACTTGAATTACTAGGGATTTTTTTAGTGGCAAATCTTTGCCAATTGGTGAATAGTTCATTTTTGTGAATGAGGAATTGGTGAATACATTACCACCGGCGGGGGGCCAATTCACCCAGTTTTTATGGATTTTTGGTCAAATGTGTTTCAATTCGCCACTCTATTAATTTTTGAGTCATTTATAGTTAGTATTTTTGCCACAATATACTATGCGGTTCTAACAATGATTCGCCTAGAATTTTGGAGGCATGTTTTAATTCACCAACGTATTTGCCAATATCATTAAACGATTGACACGCATTAGGACCCAATTCGTCAATATCATTAAATGATTGGCATGCACGAGAACCAATTTTGCCAGTATAATTAAATGGTTCACATGTATAAGGACCAACTTCGCCAATACCATTATAAGTCCATGCTAATTGTAGGGCCATATTCGCCCAGAAAATTACTATATATGTGTTTGATGGAGGTCCATTTCGCCTAATATTTATAAGTGTCCTATTAATAGTATGCGGGAATCACCATATTATTATAATATCATTTGAAAATCTTTCGTTATTCGTCAAATATGTATTGATATAAATGCATTTGAAACTCTAATTAATCCTTTAAGTTTACACATTTTGTTCAGTTCAGCTCTCGAATCCTCGATTCATTTTGGATTATAGAGAAGTTACAGCTACAGGCATTAGCGAGTCACAGAAAGGTAAGTGATCATTTCTTTACAAGTTTACTGTGTAATAATATGAGATTCATGTTGATTATTTATGTCTTTGTTACAGATGATATTGATTGAGTAGGAATTAGGACTAGGGAGATATCTTAATCTAGGAGTCTAGGACCTAGGGATTTATATTCTATCATCTATGATTGCATCTTGAACAAAATGACATTATTTCTATAGCTTTTAATTCGTGAGAGATGTTGAGCAACAAGAAGTTGTCTGAGGATGGTGAAGGGACTCAAGATGAAGGGAGGTCAAGGCCATTAAAACGGAGAAACAATAACATAAAGTCATACTTTGGCAATGTTAGCGGTCCATCGGATGTAGCTACAACATCAGAACCTGTACCATCTATTGACATGCATCACAATGGCACGGATGATATTCTAGGGCATACCCAATGTAGTAGGAATGATGACAATGACACCGATGATATTCCAGGGAATACCCAATGTACCGAGATTGATGATAATGCCACAAATGATGTCCCAGGGAATACCCAATGTATTGGGAATGATGAGAATGCTGTAGATGATGTTCCAAATCCAGGGAATACCCAATGTACCAGGAATGATGAGAATGCCACATATGATGTTCAAGGGAGTACCCAAGGTAGCTAAAATGATGACAATTCCACATATGATATTCCAAGAACAAATGATAATGAAGCTAATGAAATTATAGAAATCAATGAAGATGAAGATCCTGCAAGTGCACCCAAGGGGAAAAGAAAAGCCAAATCAAAAAAGGGGCGTAAGTGGGAAATATCAAGGAGTTTTTAGATTGATTGGGTGTCAAAATTCCCATTCATTGAACCGGTGGAGAATAAAAACAAAGATGAACCTCCCATAGAATGCGAGTGTAAGATTTACAGTTGGAAATATCATAGGGAGAAGAGGTTGCAGTTAAAACTTGACACCATAGAAAAACATATTGGCAAAGTTTAAACAAATCATAGATGGACAAGAAAAATCAATGATAAGATGGAAAATGAAGGAATAATGTCTTCATGTAAAGAATGCCCTTGAATATGAAGCGCATTTGCAAAGAAAGGCAAAGATTCATGCAGGTGGAGGTTCAATTGAAGCTCAATTTGGAAAGATGATGGGAGAATTACAAATGGCAAAAACTATTAAGTTGGGTGTTGTTTTTCATATTTTGAGCAGAGGGCATCCTATGATAGACTACCCTGAATGTAACAGTTTATTATCTTTTATGGGCATTCCTAATTTTCCCAACACACACTGGTCAATAAACAGTGGATGGGAATGGGCAAGTTCTTTTGCTGAGGTGGAAAATTGTGATTTACAGGAAAAAATAAAACAGTCAACTTTTATTGCATTATCTCTAGATGAAGTTACAGCAATAGATAATACTTCTTGGGTATGTATGCATGTGTATATTGTGGAAAATCATGTCCGCCAACCTCATCTACTCTTTGTTTATAAAATGAAGGAGAATGCAACATCACAAAATCTATTTGAGATAGTTAAGAAATATTTGAATGAAATTTGAGGTATGAATGACTGCACAATTTTGAGAAAGTTGGTGTGTGTAGGGGTGGATGGAGCTTCAATAATGCAAGGTATGAATGACTTCTATTTCACCATACATGATTGGCATTCACTGCATGGCCCACAGAATGAATTTAGCATTTAAAATTGTGAGCAAGTTTCCTACAGTATCAAAAGTTGAAGATCTAGTCCGCGAGCTCTACTCATACTTCTGCCGAAGTCCCAAAAGGTTTTTGGAATTTCAACATTTTGCTGAGGGAATAACTATAGGAAACAAGCTTCTTAAGGATGTTGATACCAGATGGATCTCCTTGCTTGAACCAACTAAAAGAGTTTTTGCAGAATATCAATCCTTGATTAATTTAATGTACGAACATCACTTCACAGTTGACAGGGCTCCTGACCTCTTACATAGGTTAAGTGACATAGAGACACTCCTCATTTTAGCTGGTATTCTTCCCATGTTGGAGGAAATGAACATGCTTGTGAAAAAATCCCAAGAAAGGTCTATGTATATTTCTGAATATACTAGACTGCGTAGAATGATAAGCATGACCCTCGATAATCTATATCTATCAAGCCAGTCCTTCATACGTCCAAAATTTAGCAGCTGGCATTTGATAACAAATGTGACCAATAATGCTATTTTTTTACTGTTTAATGGTAGTGGGGAGTTATGTCTCTTTGTAAAGGGATTTGAGATACCAATGTACTATTTAAACAAGGTCAAGCGCACTATCAGAGAAGAACCTATTTCAAGGGAAGCTTTTGACAAGATTGTTAATTCTGTAAGTACTACTTTAAAGAGTATTGTGAGATCTCTTTCCTCAGAGATTAGAGATCAATTCCCTTGTGATGAACTGCTTGAAGCCACCCTCAATATTGGGTCAACTGTGAGCCAACTGATTTTCACAACAAGACAAAGACCTTAACAAATCATTTTTGCAAAAGTATAGAATTCAATGGACAAGTAATAGAAGGAATTTTAAATCAAACTAAGCTCAATGATCAATCAGGTCGATTTGCAATTTTAATGAGGGAACAGTTTAAACTCATGGAGGCTCCCCACCAACATGGATCAATAACAAAGCTTTGGGCAACCTTAACTCAAAGCAAAATATTGCACGATGCATTATCAAAAAATTTCAAACTTGCTGATTTATGTCAAACCATGATATTGGGGTCGGTGGAGGATGAGAGAGTTTTCAGTGCATTGGAGTTCTTGAAATCAAAGATAAGAAATAAACTTGACAAGAATTTGGAAAATTGCTTGAGGATGTATACAACTAGACATGATATCCAGAGTTTTCCTTTTGATAGGGTACTCATAATCTAGAGGTCCTCATGTGAAAGAAGAGGGTTGTGCAACACTTCAAACAATAATAGCATATAGGACAGTGACATGATGAATACCAGTGCCACATGTAGTGGTAGTGGTGATGATGAGACAATCTTAAGTGGAGATATGGAGATAGAAGAAACTAAAGAACATGATCAGGATGATTCTAGATATCATGGTCACAGGGAGGATCGGGAGAATTTGAATGACGAGATGATTTGGCAATTTGAAGGGATTTAGAAGCTACTAGGTATTTATACTGTATGACATGTTCCAAACTCCAATTTTTTTTTATGGCATTTTATTTCAATTTGTCTATCTGTGATGTACAGTTTTTATTTTCGATCAAAAAAATTAATATTTTCATTTATTATTGTGTGATTCTGATAATTTTTACAAGCATTCAACTAAATGTGAAGTAATTTTTCTTCTCTATAACCACAGTAGTGTTTCATTTGTTTTCGTTTATTGCATTGTGATGGTTTTTTAAATTCACAAGCTCCAGCTCTTGTAAACTATAGAATAAAGCGTTGCATTACCATACTTTGATCAGTTCCTAAACCAACTCTACTTAAGAATCCTTGTAATCACTCAAAACACTCAATATCTTCTTAAAGCATTAAATTTACTCTAAGTATAACCATTAAGATAAATATTCAAACACTAAATTTAGGTTCCTCAGTCATAGCATTTTATCAATTTTAAAATAGTAGACCCCAACAGATTGTTCCACGATGTCCAGCAGAACATCCTGGTGGTGCTCGATTTAGGGCTTTTGGTTCGCTTGGTTTCATCTATTTGAATTTTGAATCCCTAAAATTCTAAGTGTTTATGCTTTGTGCTTCCTGCACTTTTTCTTCTTTCCCTCTGTTGACTGTCTGTCGAAGGTTACCGGTCGCTTAAGTCACAACTTAATGTCTTCACACCCGTGAGTTGACTGGCCCCTAATCCTAGCCTTACCTGTTGTTGCTCGTAAAAATCAAAGCCTTAAGTCTTAGGTTAAATCTTAATAAAGCGCATTTCGTAGCCTCGCAGCGCCTTTTTCATGACGTCACACCCCCCGCTACAATGCGAAATGACTGCCATCTGTCAACCGATATGACAGTGGTCCATGGAAGAAATTTTAATCCAACGGCTACGCTCCATCACAGAGGTATCTCTCTGAGGGGAATATTCACTGTGTTGTCGCGAGATGGCGACACGCGACGCTCCTCTATTAAAGAATTGAAAAGCAAGGCCCCACACGTCCGGTCCGGACAAAAAGGTGATGTGATCTGTGGAGAGGGTACAACTGATTCTGCTTATTCTGATTGGTCAAGGTCTTTTCAAAGGTGGTGATGAAGATTTTCAAATCTAGTCACATGATCTCAATCGTTGATTGAAGAACGGAAGGAAAGGATCAACGACCCCATTTCAAATTCCTACGAATGAGGATTTTTCAACTGTCCGTAGCACAAACTTAGTAATGGTCATCGCTGCCACCATTAATATTGCAAATGGCAAGAAATCTAGCATTATAAGGGCATAATTTAGGGCATTGTCTATCATTTTCGAGAGCACAGTTGCATTCCTAGCGAAAGGAGCTTCGAAACGAGCAAGTTGATGTGATTCCAAGCCTCTGTTAGCCTCAAAAACTAGTAAGTGGATTATGTTCCTCTGTGTCTCATCAATTCAGCTATCCGTTCGTTTCAAAGTGTTAAGAAGTAATTTATAGTTGCAGAAGCCCTAAGTTAACTGCATAAACACAGTTTAGAAGGATGAGTCAGTCTAGTCAACCTTCCACCTCAAAACGTAGTCTATACGTAGACCTCATGATCCAATGTCCCGGGTCATTGAGGAAAGTTGCAACAAGGCTAGGACAAGTAGGAAAAAATGATAAAATCTATGACTTGTGTGTGAATTGTAGAGATGTTAGGATACCCGTATCAGTGTGGAGCCTATTTGAGCATTGGCATAACAGAGAAGACTATAGAGCCCCTATTTGCCATGCTTGGAAGCTTGATTTGGCCAAGTTGATTTGCCCCAACATCTTTGTCAATCCAGACCTGGTCAGAGCAGTTGCAAGTAGATATGACCCCAAAACTAGGTCTGTTCTGTCTGGAAATGGTTCTGTCATAATTAGATTCACAAAAGCCTATATTTCAACTGTGTTTAATTTAGACTCTGCTGCCACTATGCCCATTGACCTGAATGCCTTCAGAGAAAAGTATAATATTGTCAGATATACCTATAGATCATTCAAACTGACCAAGCATAGACCAAGGGGAGTTGATGGAGGCTTGGTAAAAATTTTTGACAAAGAAGAGCTCTTCCCTTGTAATTTGTTCATGGAATATTTTGTCAGAACTTACCATAGTTTATGCCATGTGCTTGGGAGACATGCAGCTGATAGAATACTAGTATCCTTGATGATGATGGCAGTTTGCATTCAAGATCTTGGAACCAGACATCCATTTGACTATGTGGGTTACTTGGTTGAGAAAATGCACAAGCAAATGGTGACAATAAAAAGAAACTTATATATTATAGGTTCCCATGTGGAATTCACATGGTATTCTTTGATGTACCACATGATCCTATTCTCTTTGTCAGGCCACTGCCAGTGGCATAAAGATTTACATGTGAGGATGATAGATGAACAAGACAACATGATGCCAGTGCAAATGTGGACTTGCATGCTTGACATGCATTTTAAGGATGCTAGTTATGTTGTTTTTGAGGAGCATTTTGTAAGGAAGGTCTTAGGTTTCTTGAAACCTAAGGGGGACAGAATACCTAAAGAAGTTAAGGATTTCTTGAGACCTTTGGAAAGAGCCCCACACTTGAACATAGAACACAACTGGGGAGATTGGTTTATGCATGCAAACACTACTTGCATCAGGATTTATGGTGTGAGGCTTCACCTTACACTCTGCCTAAGTTTGTGCCCAAGAGGCTTGCCTTCATGGAAATCATAAGGCAATTAAATGAAGCTGACAAGGAGCATTTCAGAAAGCACAAGAAGGGGTCACTCATCCCTACTTCATTGATGCTCAGTGATTTTATAACAATTGATAAGAATGGATTAGATCAGATTGGCTCCATGCTTTAGTGTTACAAGATGGATACGGAGAAAGTGAGGGAATTTCACCCTAAGGATTTTATTCACAAAAAAAAAGTTGAAGGTCAGTAGGCCTAGTTACCCCCACCGAGTCATCTTCGATGAAGATATAGTAAGAAACTGCTAGTCAATGCAGGAGATATATATTTTGAGAAATAAATGGAATGCAGTGATTGAGGGAGAGAGGATGAAGAGAAATGTTAATCCTGCATACCCTGGGGCTTTTGCTGAAGTGCAAGATCCCATAAGGAGAATTGAGATGATCTTTGCCAAGGCAGACGAACTAATAGCTAGTGCACCTACAGGTGAGGAGAGGCCATCTTACCAACCAAGCAGTTCTAGGGGTAAGTATGTAAGAGAAGAAGAATCCCATAATTCCCTTGCTCCAAAGAGAGCAAAAATCATTGACCTTGAGGCAAAGGTGGAGATAGAAGTTGTGGAACAGATGGAAGAAGCAGCAGAAGAACAAATTCAGGAGCCTCCTCATCAGCTGAGTTCCCCATTAAGGATAAGGCCATACTCTTCACCAGATAATAGGTTGACAAGGTCAACAATTAACAATGAAGTTGATACAGAAGATATGAGAGTACTGGCATGTAACCAATTTATTGCAGATGATGCATTTGTCAGCACATATGAATTTAGGTCATTCGTGCTGAGGACAAAGAATGAAGAATTTCAGAGGAGAATTGAGGAAGCAAGGAGTGGTGCTGAACCCTCTGAGTATGATTCTATTACTTAAAGGGTTTTGAGTGAGGTTAATAAGGATATTAGTGCAATAACCCCAGAGGAGGGCAGGGCTCTTGTAACCAGAAGCAACATCCTACTGCTACCACATTGGACTCTATCAGATGCAATTGCATTTGATACCATAACAAGGGATGACTCTGATATGACAGAGGAACAAGTCAACAAAGCTTTGCAGTGTGCTGCATTTGACCCAACATTTGAAACCTTGCCAATTTGGGCATTGGCCCCCAGCGATAAGAAACCAAAAGTTGGTTTGGAGGAACTGACCTGCTATGTCATAATTAGAAGGGTGTCAGAAACCCCTTCCCCTCAAGCTACCAGTCTAAATGTGCAAATTGTACAATTTGCTGAGGCAACGACAATTAAACTGCAGAAAGACTATAATGAATTGTTGGAGAAATATGCAATGGTCATGGCCAAGTTGAGCAAATATGAAGGGCAACCACAATTAGAGCCTGGTCCATCTCAGAGTCCCCCTATCATTCAGACTATAGAGTCACTTCAAGTTGACACATAGCCTCTTCTTTCAGAAATCAGAGAATTGAAGGAGGATAACAAAAAATTGAAAGAAGAAAAGGAGAACAAAGTAAAGGACATTGTCACCAATTTGATCAAAAATAGAGTGACCAAAATCTTGGCCAGAGTGGAGAAGGCCTGGAGGACTTACTCAAAATTAAGGAAAGCCTATGAGAAGCACGGATTTGATAAGCAAAGACTATCAAGTGTGAAAGCTAAGTGGCTACCAAGAACTTTAGAGGTCAGATATTTTCTTAGGTGTTCTAGATTTGATGCAAATGAACCTCCTTAGTTGATATTGGTGTTAGATATACTAAAACATTTCAAGGATGTGGCCAATTTTTAATTGAAATTGGATACACTTTTGAGGGAAAAGATGCAGGCAATAGAAACGATGGACACTAAATGGTTGCCACATATTTTGGAGGCTGATGGGAAGGCTAAGGACCTAGACAAGTGGAAGAGAGAAATAATAGATAATGGTCATCGATTAATTCCGTCTTGTTGTGATGAAGGTGATCCAACCATGCAGGTGTTGAGTTTATCACTTGACAAGCTGCATTTGGTTGAATTTACTTTTGATATATTCCGCAAGAATGTAAAGTCTATTTTGGATGCCAACTATGTCAGTCATAATGGCAAAATCGTAGAGGTTATCTCATTCCCCTGGCCACTTGAAAATACATACAGTGAATGGAAGGACAGGTATGGGTCGCATGATTAAACAGGCCAACCACCTTTTCCCCAGCATTAATGAGGTAGATCTTTAGGTGGCTACACATCTCCCAAAGTCCATCTACTCCTTCTCTTTCCTTCTCTCAAATAAAATTAATGTTCTCAACGCCATGTTTGTAGTGCTTTGTATCCAGAACCTATTTGAAATGACAATGTAATCAATGTTGAGTACACATTCTTGGTCTATAAAAGAACTGTGTTAATCATTCTTGTGTGGTTGGAAGATTTTGAAAATTTTGAGAAGTAAATAAGATACAAGTACTACTTTGTAATGTTGTTGGAAGATTGGGGAAGTTTTGAACAGTGAAATATAATACAATTCTGATAGGTTGCCCATATTTCTAGAGTTGTAAGTTTCCATTTCTTGCATGTTGCATGATTTTTCATGAGCATTTTATCAGTTCTAGATTGAAATATGTGAATAATGTTGTAGCATATTATATTATTAATATACACCATTAGCAAATATTTAATATGAAGTGGGCAATTAAATAATACAGATAATTTCAACACATAAAAGGATTTCAGTTTTATATTGATTTTCAAATGAACATTGAAGGTCCGAAGGAAATTAGAATACATTAAAGACTAAAGAATTACATTTACAATGTATAATAACTTGCTCAAAACCAACTCTGCACAATGCTCTGTTGGAACTTGAAAACACATGTTTTCTATTAGATAAGCAGTAAGCCAAGGGTGCCAAACCCATTACAAATCAACCCCTAGGGCAGTCCAGATAGACAACAAAAAGAATGGATGCCAAAAAACCAGAGACATCAATCCAACAACCTAGTCATTCTGGTATTGATGTCATTGGAAACACATGTTACTAAATCATTGTATCGGCTTTTGTAGAGTGCTCCACTCTTCATCTGATGGAGGTGTAATTTTTCTTAACCCATGGTTACTGAGTTGTAACTATGATAATATTTTATAACTGATATTGTTACTTGACTTGAATGTATCACTCAAAGTTGCATTCAAGGTTATCAACGGTAGGATGGAATCTATAAAAATTGCCTCATCAAGATTTTGAGGAAACTGGTCCTTGTCAAATTTCATTTTATCCTCCATTTTCTTTTTGAAAGCATTCTTTCCAATGTATCGGTATGATGGGTCAAAATCCACCGGCCAACCAAGCTTTTTGAAGTGTTCTACATTTGTTTGCAGTTGCTTTGTCAATAATGCAGCTTGTACCAAAAGTTCATGTGCTTGTTCCAACTTCGTACATTTTTCAATGATAGTTGAGGCCTTTATTGTGGCATCAATACGGTTCTGAATTCCTTTGGATTTCAATTCTTCACCACTAGCTATGTAGATTGATTGCAAAATTTTGTTTGCATTTGCTTGTCTTGAAGTTGCCATGTCTCCATTTTCAGCAATGTATTGTTTGAGTGTATTACTACATAATACTAGATCATCAATGAATTCAAACATTTTAGACAAATCATCAATCCTCTTCATTATTTTCTCCCAAATGTTACTTTTTATATTAACCATTGTGTTTCTATATAATTCAGATACTTTGTTTTGGTAGGATTTTATTTCATTCTCTGCATTCTTCAGTTTTTTCTACAAATTTTCAGAGAATTTTCTCTCTCCACATTTTCTTGCCACATATGTCCTGCTTTTTCCGATTGCTCCAGTTTGGTATTGGCTTCAATCAAGGATTGTTCTAATTTTTCTAAATTGGTTGTTTGCATATCATTTTTATTTTACTTTCACTTAACATTTTCTTCAGTTTATTCACTACCTCCTCTGTCTATTTATTCACTTCACTTGTAGATGTAGAGTCAAAGTTTTTTATCCTTTTCTCTAATTCTTTGGTCTTGTTTTCTGCTCCTTTCCTCTTGGCTTTTTCACTTGCTATGTTTGCCTGTAACTTTCCTATAAGAGTCTCCAACCTGTTATGTAAATCACAAAATCAAATGAAAAAGAGCAATATGAATGGAATTAACATAACTGAATATATTTTCCTTTTGTTGTAACTCAATTACTAGAAGATGTGACAAGTCTATCTTACAACTCTGATTTGTAGACAATATATTCAACAAGGTTACCAGGAAATTAAAAACAATCATACGTTTTTTTCTCTCTCTCTTGCTTTAGCAATGATGTGTACACCACTTCGATGTTCTTTTTTGATACATTAATTTTGTCAAAAATTTTCATTCTAGAAAATCCCACTTGGATGGTGCTCACCTCATAGTCAAATCATTGCATCTGGTCCTCTGGTTTATCTTAAACTTTGGGCACAATAATCATGTAATCCATTTTTTCATTTTCTGGGTCAAATGTAGTCAATACCTTGGTTGTTGCAGGCTCTGAAGTTGTAGTAGTCTCTATCTCTAGCACTTGCTTCTTGTGACTTTTAGATAATTTTGCTTTCTTTTCAAACTCAGCTTTGTAATCAAAATTTGTGACACTTGACATAACTTTGAATGGCGAAGGAGCAGTTGTGGTTTTGGCGGCATCTCTAATTAATTATGGCTGAGTATTAGCCATTCTTGTCCTAGTCACACTAACGATAGGAGGGGGGTGCCTTCTGCAAACAACTGCTTTGATGTGGATGTGGAATCAAAACTTGCCATAACCTTTTACTTCTTAGTCTTCACAAGGCCTTGCTCTTTAAGTTTGTCTATAGTTTCATTTAATGTTATTGATGGCCTCTTCTAAGTTTGTTGTTGCATCTCTTGCTGACCACTACTACTACTAATACCTGTACCATCGCTAGATTTGCCACTAGTAGCACTAGAATGTCCACCATCTCCTGCAAGAAAAGAATGAGAAACATGTAGATCAGAAGACCCTTGTGGTACTATTAGTGATTGAATCTCACTCTAAGGATTTAAAGCCGGAACAAATCTAATCTCCTGATCTATATGTGTATTCCCTTTGGCTTGTTCATCACCTCCAATGCCGAGTAGAAGATCATTAGGTTTTCTAGGGTATACCTCTGGTACCATCCAAATGCCTTCTCCTGTGGGCCCCAAACCACCACCTTCCTAACCCAATTTTTGGGCTATTGATGCCCCTTTAGTATATGTTTATCTTGTGGTCTCACTCATATGAGGTTTGAATACATAAGCACTAAGATCTTTGGGTTAGTTTTCATCCTCATAATCACTTTCAACATTAGTTGCTTGAGCTTCAGAGGGATGCTCTTTATCCCACAATTTTCTGAACTCTTCATCTTCTGAGATGTCTTCGAGATCTATAGTAGCTTTTGGATCACCGAGATCCTTCCTCATAGACCAAAAGGCAGAAATTTTTGATGGTGTCCAAAGTTCCTCTGTACAAGCTTGTTTTAGAGTCTTTGGAATTTTTGTACACTTAGATTTTTCAACAACTTTTGTATAGAAATTGTTGAATCTCTTGTTTGCCAGTGCATCTCTCTGTGTTTGTGGAATTGGATGCAATCCCATTATTTCTGATGATAATTTTTCAAAAGAAATACCTCTTTAAGCAGCAATTTCTTCCATAAATTTTCTCACCTCCTCCCAAGAATTCTTGTTTTTCAACATTTCTAGCAGGGGTTTACTTTCATGTTGAATTTTAGTTGGAGCATTCTTATTGGCCACAAGCCTTCTTTTAATCATGTCACATGGGTCATACTGCCAGTGAGAGTCAACATCAAATTTAAAAAGTTGTAGAATTTCATGTGCCACAGTGAATGCTTTTCTCTCGAATGTGAACCCTCCACATGAAAAAGGTAAGGAAGCAAATATGCTCTTCTTTTGCTGACTAACAAAGTACAACTGATCAGTACTCTCCATCTGCCGTATGTATTCCAATGCAAAAACCCTCTCTGTCACATGTATTAGAAGTTTGTGGGGCTATGCTCCTGATCCATAAAATCTTAAGACAATATATTCCTCCATGAAGTACCAGTCAGCTAATTGTATTTCTTTTCCCAATTGAATGCAATTTCTACAAGACTCGGGCAATCTAGGCATTGGAGAATTTGTAATGGTTTCATACAATGGAGCCAAAAAGTAGTCCACAAAATGATTGTAGTTCTTTTGATTACGATACATCTTTATCTTATGGGTCCAATCCAGTAGTCCAATTTTATCTTGCTGACGCTGAGTTTGAAGCTTGTTGTCCTGAAACATCCTAGCAAACTACACTAGAAAAAAATAGCACAAGTAGGTTGTGAACCTAAATGTCTTTTTGTTGGCACTGGGAGTGGGAGGTTCACTTTGGCTTCGTTTAATCATTAAAAACTGACAATGCATGGATTTTGCAATGTGCTCAATAAATCTGTATTTAGCAGGTGGCATGAATTGATGGATATTGTATAACATTTCAAGGAGGCTTGCATCCACTTCACTATTATTATCCAATCCAAGGCAAAACACTAGCATGGAAATAGTATCCTGGACCCATGATCTAAAAATGTCAATTTTATAAGGAGGCTTATGATTCTGATTGAGTTGGACACCATCCGCTGTTAGAGATTTGATAAATCTTATTTTGTTATTTTCACTAAATACTTCATAAGTATTAGCAAGTTTTTCTAGGTTTATGAGGACTGCTCCACATTCTTCAGTGGTAAAACCCAACAATTTGCCAAAATATTCTCCATTAAGGGGAAGAATTATTTCCTGGCTATCTTTTTTAACTATTGCTTTTCTTTTTTCATCATAATTCTAGGCACAGACCATGATAAATTTAGGGCAAGGGAAAACCTCAGGTAAAATCAAGCGTCACAATCCAACCACCCATGGTGCAGTCATCCCATTAATTGGTATTGGTTTTTTTGGGTCAGGTTGCTTAGCATGCGCTTGACGTACCTTATTCTCCAATGAAAACCTAAGTACTGAGGTAAACCTTCCCAAAATTAGAGGGTCATAAATATCATGGTATTCATCTATAAAACCTAGGGCTTTAAGCAGTCCGACATAGTCTATTTTTTATTTTTCTTTGGTTTTCCCAGGTAGTGCTGGTAGACATGCTTGTAAACACTCCACCCTAAACCCCAAGATTGAAAAAATTGAAGTCTCAAGGACAACAGTAATAGCAATAGTAATAGTAATAAAGTATATAGGTATTTCACTTACCCGGATAAGATGAATACAAATATTGGCACTGAGTGAATCCGTGGCATCACACAATCGATTTTAAAATTTATGGTGCACTGCAATCTCCTTGTCACTTGAGTCCTTGACCCTCTCGCTTCCAAGTAGTATAAATTAAAATTGTTAAATGCTAAGTTCCAATTGTGAAGTAAAGAGAGTGAAGCATGGTAATTTCTTTTATTAAAATTCAATACAAGTATGTAGTTTTAGTTGTACACTTGTACTGAGTACTCCCACAACACGTACATCAAGCTGTGGAATTGAAAATTTGAAAACTATTGTATAATCTCAATCATTGATCTTTGTAAATCTAACGGCTCTTGATTGATTCCGAAGGTTTGAGATCGCAAGTCTTGCACTCTGAACTTTCATTCTAGAATTCAACTACACCCATCCATCTGGCATCAAAATATTTTGCTAGAGTCAGCAGCTCCTTTAATATTTATATGAAGTCAGTCCCACTTTGATGATATAATAACTAATAGAATAATAACTAATAGAATAAAATGAACACATTGACATCATTGCATCAATAATAAAGTAGAAATTATATTAATACAAAAAGATTTACACTTGGGTAATTATATTAATACAAAAAGATTTACACTCGAGAAATTATATCAATACAAAAACCACTCGAGCGGCCAGCCCAAGCTCCAAAAAACACACAGCACTAGAGGCTACCATAGTACCATAGAAATCCCTAGCCCCTTGATTGAGCGACTCCTCGAAAACTTGCCACCCTACCACCCCAGCATGGAAATCACCAAAAAAAGTGGCCCTGGGAGTCTGACCACTCCTACGACCACTGCAAGTAGAATCCCCCCACACTCACAATGGCTGCGAAGTATTCAAGCCATACCGGAGTCTCCTCTGTGTCCATTCCAATTGCCTGCCAAAGAAAGTGTCTCCCATGAGCCATCCAAAACCTGTGCCTTCCCAGTTGTTGCTCATTCATGTTTAGCACGAATGGTTGCCTAGCTACGCCCTCCTGTCCCTTCCACAGCTTCTCCAGGTCTCTCAGCCACAGGATACCAACCCCCAATTCTGCATAAATCAACACGTCTATGTTGTCCAAAAGAAAATCTAGAGTGAATACCTCCCATAGAATCATCAGTGCATCCACCTTTGCCTCTCCTAGGTCCAACAAAGAAGCCAAAAAGTGTGAGGAAATGTCTATATTTACCCTATATCTATCCTCGGAGACCAAGAAGTCTTTACCGAGGACCATCTTCACTACCTCAAGAAAGAATCAGTTCTATTGTATACAAATGTTCATCAGTTTGCCATCTCTGATATGGCCCAGAAAGGCAACTTGACGCTTATTGCAGCGGAGCCTTATGGGAATCTCCATGCTATATTTTGAGCAAGCCAGCTGAGTGTCATTTTGCTGGAGACCTCCAGGATTTAAAGGAAGATCGTTAATGAACACACGCTTCAACTGATAGATGCATTTATTCGTTGTCCATATTTTTTGTAGTGTCAATCTTCGGCTCGTGTAAGGATCGGCCAACAATGAACTTGTCAGAACTATTTAATAAATTAAAAATTAATGCCTGGGAAAAGTATTTTGCAGCCCACCAAATGAAATCAATATCAATATATAAATTTATAATAATATCATATTTTATATAATATAATTATAATTTATTATTATATTATTATTATCATATATAATATAATATAATTATTATATATTATAATATGTAATATCAAATATTATATAATTATTATCATATATTATATTATTATATGATAATAATACAATATATGATGTTAATCATATAATGTAATTATTATTATTATATAGTTAGACTTAGAATAAAATAAAGGGGCTCAGGGCCGATAACTTAGAGCAAAGGGGCCAATAACTTGACGACAACCAAGGGGATAAAAGAACAACTTAAGTTGGGGAAACTGGCTACATAGGTCAATGATGAATTAGAAGGATAAACCCTAAACACCTTAGACAAAAATAGCCGCAGTGTTATTTAATATTGAAAATTTGATTCTTTGAAACATCTATGATCTGTATACATTGCAATTTGCCATTAAACTCATGTCAATTTCAAACCATAATTACTTCTATATTATTTAGTAAAATTTAACATCACCCTTCAAAAAGATTAGGGAATTACATCGTACATGAAACTCTAACCAACCTTAAAGTTCCAAACAAAACTCCTATCCTTCGACCTTCAAACCTTGCTTTGATCCTCCAAATTCTTTTTGGTTCCTCTTTTCGACGACGCGTAATGAATATTTCACTGTAGTCCATAATTATCCTATTAACAGGCAATGGGTCCATTACAAATTTAATTATGTCCTCATTCACAATGATAGTTAATGATTCACTATAGAACCTTGCTTTATATGTACAAGAAACCACTAGGCATGGGTAACAATAAGGCCAATAAAGGAGAATTAAATTGATTTTCTTGAGGTCACTAGCAATTGAGTTGCAATACCAATTCCATGTGTCAATTCGAATTTTCAGTTTCTCATACATGCATGCATGTGTGGGAGATTCAACCCACCACCCAGAATAGAATGCATCATTTACAAATGTTAAAAGTGTCAATTCTTGACACAATTTATTCCACTTGATGAATGCTCGTATTTCTTCATTCCGAGACATGCAAAGCAATAACATCCTGCATAGCCACACACAAACAAAATTTTCCATCATCTTATTACTATTCTACATCTGTGAACTGAGAACTCTATCACATAGTTAAATTCAAAATCATGAATGATCACAAAATAAATACTTGGTAACTTACTTTCTTTGCACAGCTGCTGTAATGAAAGCCATTACTTTGAACTTTTATAGTCTATTAATTCTTGACCTATCTGAAACTTAGTAATGCAATATGAGGTTGAAACAATAAAGACTATCATATATACATTACATGTACTTCCGTGACAAATGGGTAATAAATAACAAGCAACTCCATTTAATTGCCTTTGTTGTACCGTGGAAATTCGTATTGGCTAATATGTGAGGTTTGTCACGACTCAGTACTCACTTGCCATTAATGAACTTAATTGAGCATTGGCTAATCTATGCGATTAAGTGCGTTCAATCAAATCAATCGTACCACCACTGTGTTGATAACTGAGAGGGGGGTGAATCAATTATCTTAATTACTTCAACTTTATGATCTTCCTTAACAATTAATGCAACATCAAATCATATAAGCAAACATAACCATGAAATGGAAATAACATCAATACACATGACACAATGATTTTGATGTGGAAAACCCTGTTAAGGGAAAAAACCATGGGGTGATTAACCCAAGATTGTATTCTCTGTTAAAAGAATAAGATAGTACAAAATGGCACTTGCCAATTAGGGCTCACTACCCGAGCACACTACTCACAAGAGGCTCACTGCCTACAATAGTTTATACAAGGAAACTAGATACTTGAACTGATGAGAAGCATCCACATATGTTAAGGTTCAATACACTGATCTGCTGTACTTCATTCTTCCTCTTCTTGGTGCTGTTGTCCTGTGACATATCAGACCTGCCTTACTACTTCCACACTACTCTTCTACTTTTATTCACACTATAACACACACACACCTTCATACCGAAATCAATCTGGTATATATATCCGCACCTAAGATTTCATCCACTTTCTAGTCGACACCCAGAATACTTACTATTTTCCCAAACTCTTGGTCTGTCGGCTGAATCCTCGCTTATCAAGTGATGCGTATCAAAGAGATGCTTATAGAAGTCATCAATCATGTTGGCCAATCATGAATGATACCTTAAGAAACTTGATCACCATCAATAACTCATCCAGATTAAGGTCTAATGCTCTGCCGGTCAGTTCTTCCTCTGTTTACTCTGCCAAACAAGAACCTAATACTTAGGTGCTTATATCTCTTCACTCTTTCATCACTGGAGGCTCAATCCCTAGAATCTATTAGTCAAGGTACTCCTCTTGACTTCCCCAAGTCCGCACTTCACATAGATACTTCCTCTGAGAGATCCGGACCTGATTGTCGGACCTTGCTGCATACTCTGTTCTTGGTCATCGGACCACAACACTCTTCAATCTGACTTCCAGCATGAGCACACCATGTCTTGTAGATGGGTGGGATGAACTTTGTTGCCATCAATGACAACACTCATGAAGCTACACTATGTCTCTTGCCAACAATCTCCCCCTTTGGCATTGATGGCAACACTTAGTAAAAAATGACTAAGTGTCACACTACACTCCCCCTTAGCTGATGCTCTGTTCTAATGTACACTTTACCAGAGCTCCCCCTTAGCTAGATTCCACATTTTTCACTGCTCCTCACTCCCCCTTTGACATCAATGGCAAAGGGTAGGGTCCACACACCAAAATTTCCCAAAAACAAATTTATACTTGGCCGCAAAAACATATATACATGTTTTACTTACATATACTTAACTATATCTGCAAAAGTGGTTTTCAACTGTACCACTTCTATTGCCCAACTCCTCCTCATCCTGTCCAAAATTGAGATGTGACCACTCAACAGGAATGCAAAAGCTTCTGCCCTCTTTAGATCTGTCAGATCATTGGTCCAAGCTGTGGTCTGTGTATCACTTAGGGCTTCATGCATGGCTTCTAACTTAGGGATAATTATCCTTCTAAGTTCACTCAACCTGTTTATTCTATTTTTCTTCTCCTTCTCAAGCTTCTTTATTTCATTTGTGACTACAATAGCCTGACACTCTTGATTGACTATGGAGGAGGAGAGAGGATCAAAACTTTGAGATAAACTTAACAGTTTATCCTCTTGCTCTTTTACTTTCTTCTCAATATCCTTGGTCACTTTAGGCCAGGATAGACAAAATTTATATATATCTCTGCCATCTTTAAGAGCATTTTCTAAGCTCTTTATTCCAATATCCATAACTCTCCTATCATTGGTTATTAGATCTTGTACTTCGGAGAATCTCTTTCCCAAAAACTCCTTTCGGACCTTTTCTTCTGCTGACTTCTCTAAGGAATCAAAATGCATATGAACAGAATTTACAAGAGACTTTAGATTACCGGATGTGGAGGCTGAAGAATCATTTTGGAAGGATGGCATAATCTTCTCCAATACACTGGATGCAACTTCTATGAGCTCACAATCTTCCATGTGAGACTTCAGAAGTTTTTCTTTTGCCTTTGCTTGAGTGAAGGATGCTAGCTTCATGGTTTGCACCGGAGAGAGGGAATCAAAATTGAATGGACCTTGAAGAAGTTCTGGTTCATCAAATTCCATCATCTCTTTGGTTAAGAAATCTTTGACTGCTTTTGTTGTGTCTCTTGCTGGTGACAGGGTTTTCTCCCCTTCTGCAGCCTTAGCACTATCATCCGTGGTCTTTTCTGTTTGACCTTCTTCGCTTCCCTTTACTTGTTCTTCTTGACTGATGCTCTCTTCTTTTCTTTCTTCTCCTTCAATTCCAGAGTATACAGGAGGATCCGGAAGAGAAGTGTCTTCTTCTTCATGAACTTCCTCTTCCAGAGCAGAGGAATCTAAGTCTTTAGCTTTCTCTTCACTTGTCTCCTTTGCCTCTTCTGCCATTGTCTCAATAGATTCTTCTTTGTCATCCATGGCCGAGGGATCATCACCTAAGTCCTCTATAATAGTAATATTGAATCTTTTGTATGCATTATGGAGGATGTCTTCTGTTTCTTTAGCCACCTTGTTAGTTTCTCCAAGCATAAGTTGATTCATCCTAGCTTTGCTCCGGAACTCATCCTTGCAATCTTTGAAGATCATATTCTTTGGCTTAGGAGTGATCGAAGGATAGAGATGAATGGCTATCTGTTCTGGATCTCCATATCCTTTGCTTTAGCATTATTCTTTCTGATTTCAAGTTCCTTCTCAAGGCTTTTAGGAATTAGAGATATGATTTCGATGAAAGCTTTGTTGTAGATATTCAGATACCTGACTATGGCATCTTGCAGGATCTTTTGGTCAGCTTTACTATGTTCATTATAGAATTCTGTTAATGTTTTCAGGTTTCCATCCACAGTAATTGCCTTGATGATATCATCAAGAGTAGGCTTCTCAACACTTTTATGTGTCTTTTCTTCTTCCTTGTCTAGACCGGTAGATGATTCATTGGATGTCTTCTTTTTCTTCTTCATTTTCTTTACTTCCTCATCTGATTCTGTCTCTTCATCATCTTTAAGGCTTGTGTATGATCTTGTAGCCTTTGTCTTTGTTCTCTTTTCTCCTTTACCAGATGATTTTGCTTTTGGTTTTGATGCCTTTGAGCTCTTAGCAGTGGCAGATGCAGAGCTTTTAGAGGATCTGGTCCAGGAGGGGGCTTCTACCGGAGCACTTTCTTTTTCTGCCTCTTCCTTTTCTTTTTCTATCATTTCCATCTTTTCTCTATGTGCATCAAGTGCCTCTTTTGAGATGCCATACCTTTTGGCAACATTCTCTACTTCTTTTCTCACTTTTCTCTTCATCTTCGGTTGTCTTAGTTCCACATGAATCTTTACACTCAATTCTTCAAAGGTTCCAAACCTTTCTGCCTTGGGATCCTTGGGCTGACTTAGCATGTGCTGAACATGTAGCTCTACAATTTTCTCATCCACTTCATACCCCATTGGCATGATCCATACTGTTCTTAGTTCCATTGCCTCCATTAGGCATTGATCAGTGTCTACCATAAAGCACACTGTATCCTTGTATTTTTCAACTAGGGATTGGGGAATTCTTTCTCTAGCCTGCATCATGCTTTGGAAGTTTTTGAAATAACCCCACAGTGCAGTGTTTTGAGCCTTGGCATCACAAAGCCCATGCAAGTAATCTCTGATTTGAATTGCAACAAGTCTGTCATTTTGCCATACCCAACCACTGGATCCGGGCAGCTCATTCATAAAGTAGAAGAATAAACACAGTATTAGCCCACCATACTTGAAGGAGTTCTTCTTGTCCTTCTTGATCTTTTGTAGGTTTTCCATCAGTTGGCTCAGAAGGAGTTCACAGAGATCATAATCTGCATTCTTTCTCAACATTTCATAAGCAGTGTAGATTGCTATTCCGGATATAGAGTTTTCTCTACTGGAGTGATATATCTTGTAGCCAATAATCATGGAGGCAAACTTGATGTCCGGATCTGTGATATCCTCAACTGTCATTACTCTTTTATCAAATTTAGATCCGGTAGCCTCACTCATAGTTTGGTTTTTGACTGATTTTAGAGTAGGTAGCCCATCGGATGAGTGCAATCCAGTTATTGCCCTAATTGCTTCCTTGGTTATCTTGAATGGCCTCATCAACCACATAAAGTTGTCATGCATTCTGCTCAAAACATACCGGACCCAATCATCTTCAGTAAAATAGGGGAAATGAATGCACTGTCCAAAATGTTTATCCCAAATGGCCTTATACTAAGGTTTTAGTTCAAATGAATCATCTATCAGTTCCTTGTGGTAGTTATCCATTAGCTTGGATTCACCAAATTCTTTAATGTTTGCGTGAATGTAAACCCTAATGTCTTCTACATGTAGAATTCCATGTGGAATGCTAGAAAATGCACCTAGAGGATCAATTTCTAGGGATCTATAGGGATGTTTTCTGAATTTAGGGCGTGGCCTATCAGTAATCTTCACCACATTCAGAGTAGCCATCTTTCAAAGATTCACAAAGAGATTTTCAAGAGCGGAAAATACCTTTTACGCTTCTAGGGTTCACGATATGAATCGGATCGGATTGCTGGATGAATCAACTTCTGCAGTTGATCTTTGATGGGCTTAAGGCAATTTGTTGCAGAGCTCCTTTTCTCTTCTTCTCGAATGTAAAATGAGTAAATGTTCAATAAGAGAACCCTTATATTTCTCTGCAAACCCTAATTTCATTTTGCAATAAATGCGTAACTTAAGTCATTCTGGTTTGTCTTATTCTCCTTGTTCTGAGAGAAATCTTTTCCGGATTACTGAGAAGCATTTAGAGTTGTTCTTGGTGATGATTGACAATCTATCTTCCTTTCTCCAAACATTTCATCTATCCGCAGATCAAGATTCCTTAGTTTGAATCACATCGAGTCTAACTGTGAAAGACCTACTTCTTACCAGATGACTGTTAAATAGATTAATCTCAGATGATTAACCTCTTCAAATTCATTGCAGATCTTTCATATCTTCCCTAAGGGTTATTTAGATGTTTCTCTAAGAGCCCTTTTAGTCTGCAACCTTCCATGTGCCAATTTCAGGCACCATTTGACTGGCTGGGGGAAAATATTTTCTTTTGTGACTCCCCCTGAGCTAGAGCTCATCTATTTAGATTCTAGAAGGAATATCAACACCAGACTCTGATGCGGATCCATCCCCATCATTTTTTGTACTTCTCTTTACCCAAATCTTGTTCATTTCCCTTTGAACTTCATCTGCATTCATTTTTCCTTTACCTTTGTCTTGGTTTTGATTATGATGTACTGGACCCTTTTTGTCCTGATTCTTGTTTCTGCAGAATTTGGCAATATGACTGGATCTATTGCAATTGTAGCAAACAACATTTCTTTGCATATTTGACTAATATCCTCTTGATTTACACTGATTAGCCATATGTCCCATTCTATTGCATGCAAAACATCTACTATTGAATGAATTGTTCATTTGCATATTTCTGCATTCATGAGTTTTGTGACCATACCTTTTGCAATTAAAGCACTGTTCGGAGAAGGATGAATTAATCTAATTCATTCTTCTTCTGCACTGATTTGCTTTATGACCAAAGTTATTGCAATTGTGGCAGTATCCATTGAAGGAAGGATATCTTTGAGCATTTGGTTGCCTTACCGGAGGTCTTCTAGGCCTGTTTCTTGGATTTTCTGATCTGGAGTTCTTCTGACTGGATCCGGAGCTTTCACCTTTTTCATACGCCAAGCCTTGCTTGTCATCTACCCTCTTTTGGCTTTGAAGAAGAACTTCAAGTTGGGCAGAGCTTATCTTGAATTTCTCTTTGTATTGATTTGTTGTTTGAAGATCCTTTTTAAGAGTGTCAATCTTATTCTCAAGTTGTTCTTCATTATCCCTCGCTTCTTCAAGATCAGATTCAAGATGCCTGATTATTCTATCCATTTTGTGGCAGTCTTCTGATTTCTCTTTGAGAGATTATCTTAGATCATCTTTAGTTTTTCTTTTCTCTTCAATTTCTTGGGTAAATTTCATAACTCCTGATTCCATTTCATGTCTTACCATAATGACCTCTTTTGATAACTTTTCACATAACTTGGTTTTCTCCTTTAGATCATCATTTGTATCATTGTCTCCACCTTGACTTGCCAATTGCTGAAGTAGATCCTTTCTCTTTTTCATAGAGATACTCAGTTTCCCTTTTAGTTCATTTATGAAATCATCAGCCTATTTGAGTCTTTCCTTCAATTAATTGACTTCAGAGTTAGATTACTCAAGATCATCTAGGGCAGACTGAAGTTGTTCCCTCATACCATAGACATCCATTTGAATTCCTAGATCTTCCTCAAGCTGTTAGGCTCTATTTGGAGGAACTTAGCTCTGATACCAATTGTTGATAACTGAGAGGGGGGGTGAATCAGTTATCCTAATTACTTCAACTTTCTGATATTCCTTAACGATTAATGCAACATCAAATCATATAAGCAAACACAACCATGAAATAGAAATAACATCAATACACACGACACAATGATTTTGACGTGGAAAACCCTGTTAAGGGAAAAAACCACGGGGTGATTAACCCGAGCTTGTATTCTCTGTTAAAAGAATAAAATAGTACAAAATGGCACTTGCCAATTAGGGCTCACTGCCCAAGCACACTACTCACAAGAGGCTCACTGCCTACAATAGTTTATACAAGGAAACTAGATATTTGAATTGATGAGAAGCATACGCATATGCTAAGGTTTAGTTCTGGTTAGGTTCATTACACTGATCTGCTGCACTTCATTCTTCCTCTTCTTGGTGTTGTTGTCCTGTCACATATCGGACCTACCTTACTACTTCCACACTACTCTTCTGCTTTTATTCGCACACTACAACACACACACACCTTCATACTGAAATCAATCTGGTATATATATTCACACCAAGGATTTCATCCACTTTCTAGTCGACATCCAGAATACTTACTATTTTCCCAAACTCTTGGTCTGTCGGTTGAATCCTTGCTTAGCAAGTGATGCGTATCAATATAGAAGTCATCAATCATGTCGTCCAATCATGAATGATACCTTAAGAAACTTGATCACCATCAATAACTCATTTGGATTAAGGTCTGATGCTCTGCCGGTCAGTTCTTCCTCTGTTTACTTTGCCAAACAAGAACCCAATACTTAGGTGCTTATATCTCTTCACTCTTTCATCACCGGAGGCTCAATCCCTGGAATCTATCAGTCAAGGTACTCCTCTTGACTCCCCCAAGTCTGCACTTCACATAGATACTTCTTCTGAGAGATCCAGACCTGATTGTCGGACCTTGCTGCATACTCTGTTCTTGGTCACCGGACCACAACACTCTTCAATCTGACTTCCGATATGAGCACACCATGTCCTGCGGATGGGTGGGATGAACTTTGTTGCCATCAATGACAACACTCATGAAGCTACAATATGTCTCTTGCCAACACACTGATCATTTGATGAACCCTAGAACGAAATTTGAACGGTTGTAGTTCAATTCCAGAAGGTAGATCTCCAACGCTGTACATTGCTAACAAAATCCTCCAGAATCAACTAGCAGTCGTTAGATATTATTAGATCAACAGTTGACAAATTAACACATATATATAATATATAATATATTTATATTGAGTATTGTGCAAAAGTCAAGGTGGCAGCGCGATAGAGCGTAAGTCCTTGACTGTACAACTATAAATTTGGAAAATTGGGTGTGTCAGTACTTTTGACCCAAATAGAACTTATACCATTGATTTGAGATAATCTGACAATCAAAATCTAACAGAATATTTTTCATTTAATGGCATCCACACGGCTGAAATGACCTCTATCCCTTCGTAATAAATAAGGAATGTCTGAAAAGCATAATTAGACGTTTTTGAGAAGGCAATTTATGTGGCTCAATTATGAATCGTACAACAGTACATGCCGCTGAAAATTAATGCAATTTATGGAAACAATTTATTGGTTTAAAACCCTCGTAGACACGTTATTCTGCATTTTCAATTTTTCACTAGTGCATTTTGAGTTTGGAGGAGCTCTGGACTGCATCTTCTACAAGTGTTGAACATGAGCTTTCACAACCAGGTTGGCCAATTTGTGTTCTTTCTTGCCCATTTATTATAGTGACAAATTTGAATACTTTAAGTCAACTAGGTGGGAATTGGGAAGAACAGTTATTTTTTATGAGTCCAGACTATTTGTTTACACAAAATCTTTTAGAGATTTATTTGGCACCCTTAGCAGTTACAGAAGCTTTTGTTTATTGGTTTCTCAAACAAGTAAAGATGAAGCTTCTGTTTATTGAGAATGATTTAGCTAAGGTGAAGGATACCGATCTAAGTCATATAGATTTTGACTTGGAGGATTTATGGGCTCAATTAGAACAAAACCCTAAGTCACCTATAGCCTAGAAAATCCTAACAAGCGGGTTAGCTCCTGCTCAGGGTTTCCCACCTATTGTGCCATGTCCAAACCTAGTTGTTGCATGTGCAAAGAACTATTATCCTGATATTAAGGGGAAATTTCAAGAGTGTGTTGGTTCTTCTTCTGTGCATAAAGAATCAAGAACAAGAGAGCAAGGAACCTCCCAGGCTTCTAGAATTCAAAAAACTTCAACTGGTGTGGAGAAACTTCATCACAGAGTTGGTTCACAATCTGGTAGTGGTGGGGATGGAAAGCCGCCTGAAGATAATAGGAAACTAAAACTAAAAGGTGTATGTGAATAGGATGGTCAGCCTGCATTCATGAAACCATGAGCAGAGAAGAAGTTGGATGCCTTACAACAATTACAGGCAGATCACATGACTTCTGTTGTGTCTCCTTCACCTGGCAATGATTCTTCCATTTATCAACAGATTGTTGATGAGGGTACTTTTAGTTTTCGTTCCTTGTTTGAGAATCCAGCTTCCCTCGTATCAAATGAAATTCCCATGCAAGATACTCCTAATCAGCCAGAGAGAGTTGTCCTGGGTGCAAGTGAGAGCGGTACAATTTTGTCTTCCCCTTCCTGGCTAAAGAAAGTTTTTGAGAAAAAGAGGAGATATCCCCCAACAACAGACATAAACGTTGATGTTGTAACTACACCTAAGCCTAAGAAGGCTAAGAGGATGTCTCGGATTGTAACAGATTCTTCTTTAGGGCATAGGATCTTGGAGATTACAGACCCCATTGGGGATAAAAATGAAAATGAAGTCACAGAAGCGGATTTCAATATGACCAAGATTGACATGGGTCCTCCTACGGTGGAAGGTGATTTATATCATTTAAAATTGTCTCAACGCATGCTAGCAAAGAGAGTTAAAGCTCAGCAATAGGAGAACGCAAAGCGGCAAGCCCAGGTGAATTCTCTGACATCTTTCATTCAATCTACTTTGAATATTACTTCTCAATCCTCCGATGCAACTCTGAGTGTTTTTGTTGATGGAATGGATCATAGCATGTTGCAACAAATCAAGAGATATCAAACTCTAGGTAAGGCCGCTGAGCAATGGGTAGAGCGAGTCACCATTGATGGTTTGTTATACATCTAGGAGGTCATGAAACTATATCCCCTCCTTTCTGATAAAAGGAAAGGGTTAATTGCAGAGTTACGAAATTTAAAGAGGGAAGACAGAAATCTACTCACAAACTTTACAGAGATACAAGAAATGATGAAAATTGATACAAATATTCTTGTAGCTGAGAAAGTTTTTAATGATCCAAATGAGAATGATTCTGCGTCTTGGGTAGATGCACTAGAGTGGAAGAGGTCTATGCTAGGGGATTTTAGTGGACAAATAAGAAGAATTTTGGCTCAACATTTCACTGCTATGGCTGATCTTAAAAATAATTGTACCATCTTAGATGTAGAGATTTCAGATGAAAGTGGAGAGAACTTGCTTGATGTCAAGGAAGTAAAGCAAAATTTTAAGAAGAGGCTTACTGAAGAGCATGTTGCCACAGTTAATGGTGAATCACTAGGGAAGCTTGGGCATATAGCATCGTATCTCACAACTTTCAGGCGTGGAATTGATGATGTCTATATGAGAGTAACAGATGCAGAGAGAATGATAGATAAGTGGAAAGTTCGGGCAAAGAACTCCTGTACACCAAGTTCCAGGACTTTAAAACCCATAATTAGTAGGTTTAGGAGATATAAGGTGAAACTGAGAGCATAGGTGGACTCGACTGCTGCTGGTGAATAGGACAAGGAAAACGAAGCGACTCAGGAGGAAGACCAAACGACTGCCATGTGATGGCATTTCTTAGTTTTATGTTATTTCTTTAAACATGCTCTGAATTCTCTTATGGAAAAAGACTTATTATTATATATTTCAATATTTATATAATTTAGTGTTACTATATATTTGTATTATTTTCAATATATGTATTATGAATGGAAGCTTGAGGAGTTGATTTTTGAAGTCGTAAAGTTTGTGTTATAGTGGATGAATCTGTATTCTTTTTATGTATCCTTTTGAATTTTCTTTTTTAAATAATTATCTATTAATTTTCATTAATCAAAATCGTTGTTACTTGACACTTGTCTCTATTCCAAAGACTTTATCTAGAAAGATGGATGTGTCAGAACTGCAACCCAGAATGGAACTTCAACCGATGCCATTGATTCTGATGTCGTTGAGTCTGATACTGAATAAACTATAAATTTGCCAAGAAGATTAGACATTATAGTATAGAATTTGATATTTTTGCCAACCACACTATGATTTTTTTAAAAATTGCCAGCACAATCGCCAAATATTCTATTTTATATTTTTGAATATCTATATAATTCACCACCTAATTTATTTTATATTTTTTAATATCTATATAATTCACCACCCAATTTATTTTACTTTTTGGAATACAACTATAATTCACCACCTAATTTATTAATTTTTTTGGAATACAACTATAATTTGCCAAGGATTTTTTTAAAAAAAATATATACAATTCGCCAGCAAAAAAGACAGTGTCGACAAATTTGAAAAAATTCACCAATGAATTTTTTTTTCCAAAATAGGCATAGATTCGCCAGCATTTTTTTGGTGTCAAGCTAGGATTCACCAGGATTTTATAGGCTTTTTTAGGGGGGGTTCCTTAAAGTTATCCCTGTTGAATTACCACTACTTGCAGTAACTCAGTCAACAAGACATGGTTTAAGGGTTGCCTTCAATTCAATTTTCTGATGGAGTTTGCCATGGATGCATTCTTGGTAAGCATCCAGAGGAGAAGTATGACAAAGGCAAAGCTTGGAGGGCTACACAACTTCTAGAGTTGGTACATAGTGACTAGGCAGGACCATTTCCACATCCATCTTTTAGCAGGGCAAGATATGTTCTAACATTCATTGATGATCTTTCTAGATACACTTGGGTTTATTTTCTCAAACAAAAGTCTAAGGTCTTTGATTCTTTTAAGGACTTCAAAGCATTTGCAGAGAAACAATTAGGAAAGGCCATCAAGATTCTGCATATAGATAATGGAGGGAAATATGTCAACCACAAGTTTGAGCAGTTTTGTACCTCTGAGGGCATTGATCTTCAGCACATAGTTCCCTATAGTCCACAACAGAATGGTGTCACAAAATGCAAGAACAAGTCCTTGAAAGAGATTGCCAATTGTATGATTCACTCCAGGTCTATGGCACCTCAGTACTGGGTGGAGGCCATCAACTGTGCGTGTTACATTCAGAACCGCATTCCTCACAAAGCTGTGAAGGGGGTAACTCCTTTCCAAGCTTGGACTGGTCAAAAACCCACAATTAAGCACTTCCGAGTGTTTGGTTCTCTTGCATGGGCCCACATTCCAGTAGAGAAATAGAAGGCTATGGATCCGTAGAGCAAGCCTTGCATATATGTTGGATACCCAGAAGGTCTCAAGGACTATAGGCTTCTCCACCCTACAACTCATGAGTTGTTCATTGAGAGGAGTGTTCATTTTGAGGACTCTTCCAATTCTCCTCCTACCACTTCTCCATCCACCATCACATTGGAGACATTGCAACATGATGACAGTTCTTCAGAGGATCTTAATCCTCCCGATCATGATGAGGAGTCTTCTTCCTCCACTTCAGATGGCGATGGTGATGATGAGGATCCACCCTCTTCTCCCAATCATCATTCATAGGTTGATGATTCTCCTCTAGATTCTCCTACCACAGGGCCTCTTTGGGCTCGTCAGACTTTGCAGTCAGCAGGTGATTGGGTTGGTGATCCTTCAAATACAAGAAGAATAAGGTCACAATTTCAGTAGGCTCCACATCTCTTTGTTGCTTCAACTTCTGATCCATAGACTTTTTGGGAAGCTTCTGGTGTTCCCGAGTGGGATGTAGCAATGCAGGAAGAGATCAGTTCCAAGGAAAGGAATAATACATGGGATTTAGTTCCTCTTCCTATGGGAAGAAAACTTGTTTGATGCAAGTGGATCTATTGGACAAAATTTGCAATAGATGGCTCAGTTGACAAGCATAAGGCTTGCTTGGTCACCAAAGGATTCTCCTAGGTGCCGGGGATTGACTACTCTGAAACTTTTACGCCAATAGCCAAAATGAATTCCATCTGACTTGTACTTGCTATAGTTACATCCCATCATTGGGAAGTTCATCAGATGGATGTGAAGAGTGTTTTTCTTCATGGTGACCTTCAGGAGGAAATCTACATGGAGTAGGCACAGGGGTTCGTTCAGGATCCTTCACTTGTTTGCCAACTTTGGAAGTCTCTCTATGGCCTCAAACAGGCTCCTCGAGCCTAGTATGCCAAGATGGACTCCTTTTTTCTGTTAGTTGGGTTCACTAGATGACATTATGATCCAAACGTCTACATTCTGCAGTAGGATGATACTCTGACATTTCTAGTTCTTTATGTCGATGATTTGTTGATCACAGGGAGTCACTCATCCACCATCAAAGTAGTGAAAACTTCTCTTCATGATTGATTTCTGATGTTAGACTTGGGTCTTTTGCACTATTTTTTAGTGATTGAGATCACTCAGTCATCTTCAGGTATCTTCATGGCACAACCCAAGTATGCATTGGTTTGATTTGTCATTGATGTCAAAGGTTTGTTTTTTATGTCAAAAGTGATGTCAAGTTGATGTTGGTTCATGCCTTTCATGATATTGATGGCCTTCATGATATGGATGCTTCACTTCAGGATGCCTTCATGATATGGTATGGTGTTCATGATCAGGATCATTACAAGATTATTAATCATCTCATTTCATAGGTGGTGACTTGGTGTTTTGGTGGCATAATGTTGAGAGATCACAGTGTTGATCATCACGGTGGTGTTGATCATCCTTATTCATGTTGATGGTGTTCATGGATTTAGGCGTTCATATTCATGTTGATAATTTCATGCTTCATGTCTTCATGGTTTATTATTGGTATTGAGCACTGTCACATTGGTATTGAAGATTGTCACCCATCGATGTCAAAGATTGTCAAAGGTATGTGGTGTTATGACAAGGTACTGTGATGAAAGACAAAGGTCACATAATAGGACAAAAGTTGTTCCATGATAAGAGATGCATTACCTTGTTCATCTATTTCAAAGAATTAAAGTTTGTCAGTTGGTTTATGATTTTTATTGTTCACTTCATGGTGATAATGTCAAAGGTCATTGTTCACTTCATGGAGGTAATGAAGTCATCAAAGGTCATTGATGCAAATGCACAAGAAGTGGAGTCACATTCCTTCAAATGTTATAGACCATATTGCTCAATGTTCTTCTACATCAAAGGTTGTCATTGTGGGTTGCAGTTTTAGGTAGAAGTTTCTTAAATCTTGGTGATTGATATAAAACCCTAAGTGTCTAAACCCTAGTATTCAAATGATAAAAGAGTATACAAGTGACGGGAAGTTTTTTTTGTTATGTTTTTTCATTGACTGGCTATAGCGGGTAAGATGTCACTTAAGTGACAAACTGAGGGCATCAACTTTGTTAAGAATCTAACCCCTCTTACCTAGGTGACTAGCTAAACCCACATAACAAAAGTGTTCGAAGCAGGAAAAGCTCATCAATGGTATATATTTGATATATGTTGGGCACAAAAAGGATTAATTGAGGGTCGTAGTTTAATCTTGCTACAAATTTGAACGGTCTATCATATGCATTAAAATTGACGAGCATCCGAAGGCATCTCAGTGGATGAGCAGTTTGAGGCAATTTCTTAACTATTTCTTGTCTTTCGTTGATGGATGAGACTAAACCAAAAAAAAGGTGTTGATGATCGGTGAGTGTGGAGTATTCAGTGTGCAGGGAATTAGAAAATGATATTATGGTTATTTGTGAAAAATATAACAGATAGAACAGTAGTTCAAGAAGGTGATCTGTTATAATGTTGTGAACTTGTGAAAGAGAAGAAACAACAGAACTCTGTATATAAAAACATAACCTAGAAGGTCTAGGTTATTAGATGATATGAGAATAACAGAGCACTTTGAGGGATAAAATATTTTGATGAATGTCTTTCTGCAGAGACAAAATGTTACTGATGTATTGGATGGAAGACAATACATATACAATGCATTGATATAATAATGAAGGCATGGTTGATGTTGAATAATGATGCAGTCCATAGAGGTTATGCTTGCAGGGTTTTTGAACTGATTTTAATGAGAGTTTTTGTTGAGTACTACAATAGACAGTGGCAGAGTTATTTGTCTGACAGAGTATAATGATAGACAATGGTAGAGATATTTGATAGAAGAGTATAATGATTGCAGCAGAGTAAAGCATTTTTGCATGGTATGGTGAAGACTTCATAGACTTTTGTTTCTAATGCTTGATTTATATTGTCTCTATATGGTTCTTGAGTGCATTAATTTGGTGATACAAGAATATATGGATGAATGTATGCTAGAAGGATAATATGATAAGAAAGATGATGTATTGTGTAAAGGAGAGATTGTTGATCTAGGTATGAGTGACTTCTAGTTTCAGGAAATCAGGCATTGTCCTATGATGTCAATTGAATGTATGGAGGTCCTGAAGAGTTATACTTTTGTATCAATCTAGGAGAGATAAGGTGTTTGTGTAAGAGTTATAGAACTCATCTGTAACCTTTGTTTTTATTGTAAACAGAGTAGTACTCTGTATCCTCATATGTTATATTTGAAGTTATTGCAACCAGTGAGGTATTGCCAGTGAGGCATATATTGTATTGCCAGTGAGGTATTGCTAGTGGGGCATTTATTGTGTTACCAGTGAGGTGTAGCTAGTGAGGCTCATATCATAAACCAGTGAGGTTGTAATTGTGATTTATTGGAGGCTAGATTTGGATAGTAGATCTAAGAAGCATTTCTTCTGTGGTTTTTCCCTTTTAAGTTTTCCACATACATGCATGTGTTATGGTGTGCATTGATGTTCATATGATTGGTTTAATAGGTATTTATTTGTAAAGTTTTAGAGACCACTGATTTACCCCCCTCTCAGTGGTCAAGAGTATTCCAACATATGCACTTGACATGCTCTCCAGATTTCGCATGGTTTACTCTAAGCCTACACCGACTCCATTTTTGTCAGGGGTCAAAGTTGAGTCTAAGTATTCTTCACCCTTGGTTGATGGCACTTTATACCAATAGCTTGTTGGGAGTCTCATCTATCTGACTCACACTAGGCCTGACATTTCATATGTTGTCGGCATGGTCTCTCGGTTTATGTAGGAGCCACATTAGTTGCATTGGAAAGCAGCTAAGCAGATTCTCCACTATGTTCAGAGCACTCACAGTTATGGCATTCACTATGCAACAGGTGTGGATTTTGACTTGGTGGGATACACAGATTCAGATTGGGTGGGCAATTCTTAGGATTGCAAGTCTACTTCAGGGTATTGCTTCTCACTTGGTTCCGGTCTAGTTTGTTGGTCGAGCAAGAAGCAATCTGTGATTGTTCTTCATCTACAGAGGCTGAGTATCAAGGGGCAGTTAATGCCACCATTGAGGCCATCTGGCTTTAGAATATTCTCACTGAGTTTGGCATTTCATTTAGAAATCCTACAGTCATCTTTTGTGATAATCAGAGTGTAATACATATCTCAAAGAATCCAGTCCATCACCAGCAGACCAAACACATTGAGATACATATGCACTCCATCTGGGAGTTGATTCATGCAAACATCATTGATCTCAAGTACATTCAGACATTGGAGTAGATCGCACACATCTTCACCAAACCCTTCATTGAGAGCAAGTTCCTTCATCTGCGAGATTTGCTAGGGGTGTGGCTAGTGTCTACTTCAGGAGGGGCTTCTTAGTCCTTCACTTCACTCTCTCTACTATGGGGGGTGTTTTCTCTCTCTATTTAGGGGGGGCTATTCCTTTAGGGGGGCTTCTTCTCTTTTGGGGGGAATTATTTGTACATGGGTACCTCACCAGGCTTCACTTGCCAGGACCCATATCTTTTCACTCACCTAAGCTACACTTAAGGGGGGGTGTTAGTGTAGGTTTTTTATTTTCCTTAGGGATATATCTTTTTCCTACACATTATTAAGCTTGCTTAGGTTTATTATATGTGTTTAATATGAGGACACGTGGCAAAATACATCAACTACATGTGTAACTCTCTCCCACACATGGGTAGTTGAGTTACACACCTCTTGTTAGGGTTCAAGTAGATCGGAGCAGTAAACACTAACAATTATATGCAGATTAAATAACCCAAATATAATAATGAAGAATAACACAAAAGAGATCAACACAGAATTTTAATGTGGTTCATCCAAAATGGGCTACATCCATAGAAACTTAGCCATCCAATAATTTTATTATCTAGTGCAAAATAGATTACAATCTCGCAAATTCCACACCCACAACATTCATCCTAACCTCTTATAACAAGCTTTTGGAAGCTTCTAGAACTAGGGTTTTACAAAGTCATTTTTCTTTTGTTGGTTAACAAAAATTAACAACCAACCCCGAATGTGCAAAAAAGAGATACGTTACGAGTGTACAGTATTTGCATGATTAGTCACCACATACGAACACCTCTTTTGTCTTTTTGTGCCACCTCTCATAACCATTATTCTGTCTTTACCTGAGTATGTTATGGGGTAGTTGGGTTTCTCACCCTCTTTTGGCTTTATGTGCCACCTCCTTTCTATCTTCACTTGAGGAGGTTATGCCACATGTTTTGTCATTTACCATGTAGGTAAAACCTCCCACCTTTTATGGGTAGTAGGAGTTAATGCACCTCTTGGATGTATATGCCCTATTTTTGCTATATATACAACACTCTACTCTCACTTTCACTAGTTCAATACCAGTTTGGTGAAATCTCTGTGAGAGTATCGAGAGTATTCCCAAATTCTCTTATTTTGTCTCTATTTTTCTCTCTTTTCAGATTCTCTCTCCATTCTACTATTTTATTCTTCAATCATTTGTCGACTGGAGTGTATGTGATCTACGACCGACATCAGATCCTGGCTTAGTTCTTGCTTCTCATAGAATCTAACAAACTAGAGGCTATTATAATCATGTATATTATTATACATTCTTATCTTTGGATAACAGGAGTTTTGATGTTATTTTGTATATTAGGTTAGAGAAGATAAAACCCTAGGATCAACCTAGATGGGTCTAGTAAACTTAAAACTCTCAAAACAATTATGACATTGATTTAATTTAGTGTATTTATGGTCGACAGTGAATAGTTGACAATCCATAGATCAAGACAAGTATAACTTAAGAGAGTCTAAGAAGCTTTTTGATAAAGTTTAAATGATTTCTTGATAGAATCGAAACACGACATAAAGCACAAGAATGCTTAATTCTTGAGTCAATGAGTAGAATGACAGGAAGTCGTAGACTCTGATGTTTGCAAGAATACAACAAAGGAATCTCCAAAAGGTTAAGTCTTTTAAACCTATTCATTGTATATATATCCTAGAATTCAGGATTAATTTCTAAGTCAGATTGACTAGGAATTAAGTGTAGTCAAGACATTTCATGTCTAGTGTTAGTAGTCAAATAAATCAAATTGTAGGATGAGATAGTTCCAAGTCAAGTTAGAGGTGTGTGAACTCACAACTACATTTATTACAAATGTTTATCTATATAGAAACTTTGGCTAGAGTGATGCATTTGTCTCTGCATGCATTAGTCGGTTTACGGTGTCTAGATGGCGTAATCTGTCAGTAGGATCATACTTAGGTAGAAGATTGTCTAGAGTTATATGGTCGATTATGTTATGTAGGATACAACACTAGTGCGCATATGGCAAACCTATCGGTTCCTTATTTCTATATGCTTTATGAAGGGTAGGGCCACTTCCAGGAAGGAAGGTGTGTGGGGAACCACGATATGTGGTTGGAGGTAAAGCACTCGGATGATGCTCTCCCTCTGTAGCAAAATACTCATTGAGATTTGAGTGGCAGATATCAAGATTCCAGATGCAGTATTCTTTATGTTATGATGTAAAATTATTCTTATTGCCAAGTGTAATATATATTGTAAATGTAAACTGAAATGTTTCTCACTATGATTTATCATTGAATATATTGAATTTCAAGGTTGAAAAATATTAAAAAAGATATGTATTTATTTCCTTGTAATTATGCAAATGATAAAAAAAATTCACTCATGTTTATCATGTTCTTTTAATTTCTTAGTAAATTGTTTGTGTAATTCTGAGTAATATGAGATGGCATGTTACAGATGGAGTGATCACATGGAGAAATATCATCTTGGAATCCCATGAATTTGGTAATAGCTTCATCATTTTGGAATAAATCAAATGATGTGTGCATTTGTTGGTCTTGATTAGGGATTTTGGGGGATGATGGATTGGGGAATTTAGGGATATGGGATTTGTGTATGGAGGGATTAGTGGATTTATGGTTGGAAGAATTAGTGGATTTATGGATGGAGGGATTAGGGGATTTATAAATGGGAGGATGAGTGGATTTAAGGATGGAAGGATTAGTGGATTCAGGGATGGGAGGAGTAGTATGATGGGATGGGGGAGAGATATTAGTGGATTTTTTGTACGGGTATGATAGAGGAGGGGGGATGGTGGAAAACATTTTGGAGTGAAGTGAGGCACCCATTTTTGGATTTGGAGAAGCTCTCTTAGGATTTATGAATGTGGTACCAACGTTTTTGGATTGTTTGCTTTGAGATGTATAACCAAGGCCTTGTGATTGTGACTAGGTTTTGACATGTATGGGATCCAAGATGTCTTGTTCGTGAAGGTAAAAGCCTTTGCCTTTATAGTTCATGTTTTGGAGCATGCAATGAGCGATGGAATGTTTATTATTTTGGAAACAAGATGTGAGTTTAGTTTGAGATGGGGAGGGATTGGTGGTGGACATAAGTTGTTCTTCAACTGTGAGATAACCACCATGCGTAAAGCTAATGGAACCAAGGGGATAAGGTGATGGGTTTGGGATGGGGTTGATAAGAGGTGGTAAGGGATCAAGAGAGGGATTAGATAGGATGTTTGGATCCTTGATTTGGAAGGGGAGATGTTTCAATAGGATTTGGAATAGGCTCTTGACATAGCCAAGTTTGCTTGGGTGATGCGATGAGGGAGGAGTATTTAGCTTCAATTGACATTTGGATAGATGGGGGATGAGGGTTATTTGTTGTTCAGGGATTTGGGATTTGATGGATGTGGTAGGATTATGGATAAGTGTGATAGGTGTTGGGTGGGTGATGACATCATCAATGACACATTTGGATGGATTTGGATTAGTGCAGTGGGATGATTCAACAAGTTTGTTATTGTAATTTCACTCAAGATCCTTAGCTAGGAGTCCTTGGAGAAAACTCTAGAAGAATGAATTGGATTTAGTGGGAGAATTGGATTGTTGGATAATGGGATGAAGAATTTGGATAGGAGGTGGAGGTGATGAGGACTTCATACAAGGATGGATGTTGGGATAAGGATGAGAGATATAAGGGGTTTCCCTTATCAAGGGTGCAATAAGGATGACCATATGATATGCAATTATAAGGGGAGGGATAGCTTGTTCTAGCCAACTCTTGGTTAGAGATGGTGGGATTATACATGGATGAGGAATGGAAGTTTATGGTGAGCTTACATGAAATGATGTCATCAAGATTATCAATTTCACATTCATCTTGATCAACAAGACTATCATCATCATTGGATTTATAAAATGGAATCATGATTGGACTTAGAGTTTGATGATTTTGGATGATGTGATGACATGATTATTTGATGATGTTTGATTGCAAAGGCTTGAGACTTAAGATTTGATTTGATATTGAAAATTTATGGATTTGGATTAGTGAGGGATTGATTGATTTGATCTAGATTGATTTGGATTTGGATTGATCAAGGTCAAGGATGCATGACACTTGATACTTGGATTGGATATATTTGGATTGCTTTTGGTTAGGCCTAACACGCCTTGATGGTTTATGGGATTGATGATTTTGATTAGGGAAAGGGCCCTTTGATGTTTGATTTGATGTATGGAGGATGATGTGCTTGATTTTACATAAATGACCCAATATCCCTACAAGAACCTTAGTATGAATAGAGGCACTAGTCTATGGAGGCACACGTTAAGCCCTACAAGTGCTCAAGTAGGTACATAGGTGCATTTCTATGAAAAAAAGGCCTTAATTAGGGTGTTTAATGATGGATTTGATGGGGAATGATTAGAGATGAGGTCTAGGACCCTTAGAATTTTTTTTGGGATGATGATGATAGATTTAATATGGAATATGATTAGGGTTTTGGGACTTGACTTTTATTGAGATGGATGGATGGATAATGGAAAAAGGGTGAAGGTTTAATTGGATCAAGGATTAGGGTTTGGATGAAATTGGGTTAGGTAGATGAGATTAGGATGATGGGTTTGACTAGGTAGATGGACAAGATGGATTAAGGATTGGAATTGAACTAGATTAGGTATGATTTGGCTTGGTTTTACATAAACACCCCAATATCCCTATATGTTCTTATGTGTGATAGAGGTGCTAGTTTACAAAGGCACCTAAATATCCATACAAGTGCTCAAGTATGAAAAAAAGTGTTGGTTTATATAGAGGCACCTATTTATCCCTACAAGTACCAAAATATGGACAAAGGTGCTTGTTTGTGAAAACAGGCCTTCAAGCTTGATGTCAAGGATTGGATTTGATGGTTTTTTTATGGGTTTGATTTGGATGATGAAGGATTAAGTTTGGGTCACTTGGATGATGGATTTGATGGTGATGTGGATGAATTATGATTAGGATTTTGATGGAATTGGATGGGGTTGAAATGGGTCAATTCCTTAACCAAAATGGATTTGCAATGGATGATTTTAGATTAAGGATTTTAGGGTTTGATTGTGATTACATGAAGAATGGATAATGTATTTTGATAAAGGGATTAAGTAGATTTGATTAGGATGAAGGTTGGATGAAATTTGATTAGGATTAGGTGATAAATGAGATTTAGATTAAGAATGACTATGGATTACGGGGTGATGATGGATGATTGGATTAGGGAAGGTGGATTATGAATTTGAATTAGGACTAGGATGTTAATGAATGATAGATTAGGGGTGGATTAGGATATGATTAGAGGGATAATGGGTGAAAAGCTCAATGATGGGATTGATTAGGATTATTTTGGTGATTTAGGAGATGGATTAGGTGGACTGGATGGATTTGGATTAGAACCTTTGATTGGATTTGAGATTGGATTTGGATTAGGGTCCTTGGTGGATTGATTTGGATAGGGATTAGATTGAGGATCTTGGATTAAGAAATTGATCAGGATTAGGATGATATATATGATTAGTGGATAGTTAGGATGATTAGGACAAGGTGGATTGGGTGATTTGGGAATAACTTGATGCTTACCCTTTAGGAAAGATTTTAATATTTCTAAACAAAATATTTTAAACAATCATTCAAAAGTTTGCAAAATATTTTTATTTGGATTACAAGGGGATGCACAGGTTTCAAAAAATGAAACATGTTAAGCACAATAAGAACCCAGATTATTCGAGTAGGTGTGTATACACTTGTAAGTCCACTTTGCTACTGTTGTTTAGGTGTAATGTGCAAGTCCCATGACAAGAAAACTTGAAGGCATGAGGTGAGAGCATACACATAACAAACATCCATTTCTAGGAAGCATAAATACTTGCATGTGGTAACTTTCTAGGGCAAATTGCTTATTAGTGTATTACAAGCATATATGACCAATTGGTCTTAAGCTAGGATGAACATTGCTTCTAGGGGTGTCCTTGATATACACAAGGTATGTGAGGCTGATGTCCATGTGATGAGGGGTATGTCTAATGGTGTGGTTCAAGAGGGTCACCCACTCTCCTCCACTTTAAGATAAGCCAAAAGTGACAAGTTTCCCCCAATGGGAGAATCTTTCAATTCTCTCTTAAATTTGTACACCTCACCAGAACATGTCAATTCAGATCATCTTGTAATGCTACATTTCTCCCATAGTTATTTATGGTACAATCACAGTTAGGAGGGTCCTCAAAGAGAAGTATCCATGCCGTGCAGCTAGAGTAAACACAATAGAAACAACTCAAAGATATGAAGCAAATGCAGATTCAGTCATTCAATATATCATAGAATTCAAATACAAATCAACCGACAACATATGGGCTTACAATTAGGGCTCACAGGCCTGATTACAGAATATTAGAATATGCACAAGATATAACTTTGAAGCTTCTTTGCAAGAATTCAAACTATCAATTGTCTCTAATGTGATGAACTACTTTCCTAGGCATCTATTACATCAATATATATCAACTCTGGATCATGAGATTCCTCTATGTCGGCTAAGGAAGGTCACCAACTCCAATGAAGAGCTGTAACGTGTGTACACGAATAGGTCAGACCTAATCATGAAGAACTCTGCAAATGAATGGAATGATGTGAGAATCTCAGGGAAGGTCAGCCATGAACCATAGGTCATTGAATGATGTATCATTAGGCTCCACAGATCGGGAAATGCTCCGCAAGTCTTCTCCTTCAGCTGATTAACTGAGACTGTCTGAATGCTCTACTATGAGAAAACAGGCGATCTTCTTATAGCAATATCTTTCTAGTACCTGATCTAAATGATCTAAATTTTGGATATGTTGTGCATGAATGAATGTAGATACTAAGTCCAGCTCTGCAAGGTCTGAAATGCAACTGCAGTAGAATACAAACCAAAATACATAAACTGCTACTGACTGAACTGCCTGAACTGAACTGGAAAATGAAAAGAAGCAAACTAAAATGCAAACAAACTAAAATGCAAATGTTTTTGGTTGATGCAAGATTGCTCTTGAAATAGGGATGCTCTTGCATCAAACATCCAGGGTTATTAAAAAAAAGTGAGTCCCTCACTTTGCTGGGGCTAGAGGAAAACCAATACGGTCCACCTCAGCCTAAGAAACCCAAGATGAATCTTCTTTTGGTCTGCCTTTCTACCTCACAAGGTATTCTTTGTATTATCTTCCTATGGTGTTGCATCCATCTCTGCTATCCAAAATGTCTTCGGTCTGCTCTGGTGCTTGTTGTGGTAACTGCTTCCTCAAGTCTTCCTCAATGTTGTCACTGAACTCTACTTCATGATACTGATAAAGGTCTGCAATGTTGAATATAGGTGATATACCCAGTGTCTCCAGAAACTACACTTCATATGTATTTCTTGAATCAAACCTTCCAAGTATCCTACAAGGTCCAAACATCTTCATCTCTAGCTTGTTATATGTTCCAACTGGAAATCTTTCTTTTCTCAAGTACATCATCACTTCATCTCCAACTACAAATTATTCATGTCTCCTCTTCTCATCTACTTGCTCTTTATACTTACTGTCCATGTCCTCCAAATGCTTCCTCACTTGATTATGCACTATCTCCATATGTGTTGCAAATTCTTCTGCTTTTGCACTTCTCTTATATGTCATGTTGATATCCCTTAACTCTGCAACTCCTCTAGGATTTACTCTGGTAACAATCTCAAAAGGTGTTCTTCCGGTACTTCTATTCACTGAATTATTGTATGCAAACTTTGCTTGTGCAAGAATCAAATCCCAACTTCCTGCTTTCTCTCCAACCAAACATCTCAACAAGTTTCCCAAACTCCTATTCACTACCTCTGTCTGTCCATTAGTCTGTGGATGAAATGCTCAACTGAACTTCAAATCTGTCTTCATCTTCTTCCAAAGTGTCTTCCAAAAATATCCAAGAAATCTAGTGTCTCTGTCTGAAATTATACTCTTAGGTAATCCATGCAATCTCACAATCTCCTTGAAAAATAGGTCAGCTACATGCACTGCATCAGTTGTCTTCTTACAAGGTATGAAATGTGCCATTTTTGAAAATTTGTCTACCACTACAAATATTGAATCATGTCCTCTCTGTGTCTTAGGCAATCCCATTACAAAATCCATGCTTATGTTTTCCCAAGGTCTCTCCAATACTATTAAAGGTTTATACAATCCAGTGTTCTTACTCCCTTTTGCAACTTGACAAACTCTGCAACTTTGCACAAATTTCCTAACATCCTTATGTATCTGAGGCCAAAATTAATTTTCACTTACCAAATCTACTATCTTATCAACGCCAAAATGTCCTGCCAATTCACCACTGTGTTTCTCCTTGATCAAATTATCTCTCATTGAACTTCTAGGTATGCACAAATGATTTCCCTTGAACAACATATCTTCCTAAATGAAATAATCCAACCACTTACTCCTATTAGTCACAATAGGTTCCCTACATGCTTTCCAGGGTTCTGCAAAATCTAGATCTTCTTCATACATGTTCTTCAATTCTTCAAATCCCAACACTTCAACACTCATCTCTATCAGCAAGTTCCTTCTCCTACTCAATGCATCTGCTACTTTGTTTGATTTTCCACTCCTATGCTTCAACACAAAAGTATAACTCTGCATGAACTCTACCCATCTCATATGTCTCTGATTCAACTTAACTTGACTATTCAAATATTGCAAAGCTTGGTGATATGTATACAACACAAACTCCTTAAGCAACAAGTAATGCCTCCATTTCTTCAAAGCTTGAATTATGGCATAGAACTCTTGATCATAAACTAAATATCTTCTCTTTGCATCATTCAACTTTTCACTGAAATATGCTACAGGTCTACCTTCTTGACTTAACACTACTCCAATTGCATTCCCACTTGCATCACAATCTACTTGAAATACCTCATTGAAATTCGGTAATGCCAAAATAGGTTGCTCTGTCACTTTCTGCTTCAACAACTCAAAACTTTTATCTGCTCCTAATGTCCACTTGAAATCTTTTCTATCTCCTCTCATTGTCTTTGTCATAGGGTTATAAACTGAACTAAAATTTTTGATGAACTTCTGGTAGAAACTATCCAATCCATGAAATGATCTAACTTCTCTAATGCTCTCCGGTGTAGGCCATTCCACAATTACTCTTACCTTCTTAGGGTCCATCTTCAATCCTTCCACAGAAATCACAAATCCCAAGTATACTAATTCTTCCTCATGAAACTACACTTCTTAAGGTTTATCAACAATTTCTCCTCACTCAACCTCTGTAAAACTTGTCTAAGGTGTTGCAAATGTTCTTTTGTCTTACTAAAAATTAGAATGTCATCCAAGTATACAATAAGAAACTTACCCAAGAATTTCTTCAAAACTTCATTCATCAATCTCATAAAAGTACTAGGTTTATTTGTTAATCCAAAAGGCATCACTAACCACTCATACAATCCCTCATTTGTTTTAAAAGCAGTCTTCCATTCATCTCCTTCTCTGATTCTGATCTGATGGTATCAACTCTTCAAATCTATCTCTGTGAAATATTTTGCTCCACTCAAACAATCCATGATATCATCCATCCTAGGTAAAGGAAATCTATACTTAACTGTGATCTTGTTTATTGCTCTAGAGTATGTTCACATTCTCCATTCTCCATCTTTTTTAGGTGCTAACACTGCAGGTACTACACAAGGGCTCAAACTTTCTCTGATCAAACCTTTCCTCAACAACTCTTGTATCTGTCTATTCAGTTCGTCATTCTCTATCGGTGTCATTCTATGTGCTACTTTGTTAGGCAAACTAGCTCTAGGTATAAGATCCATGTGATGACTGATACTCTTGATTGGTGGCAATCCTTCAAGTACATTGTCTGATATGATGTCTTCATACTCTGTCAGCAATTTAGTTATCTCCTCCGGTTGTACTTCTTCATTCTCCTTCTTCAATGTTTCAGGCTTCTTAGGAATCAAAGCATAACACATATTCTCATGTCTCAAACCATCTAGAATTTTCCTTCCATCTACCAAACAAATTCTAGCATTCCCACATACTTCACTCTTAGGATCATCTTCCAAAGGAATCAAGGTAATTCTCTTCCCATTTGATGTTATAGTGTATGTATTCTTTCTCCCATCATGTATAGCTTTTATATCATACTACTAAGGTCTACCCAACAAAATATGACATACATCCATAGACATAATATCACACAATACTTCATCATGATAATATCCAATATGAAATTTCACCAAACATTGTTCACTCACCAGTACCTTATGATCATCCTGAATCCATGCTATCTGATAAGGCTTAGAGTGTTTCAATCTTTCCAACTTCAACTTAGTCACCATCTCCTCTGAAACTAGGTTATAAAAACTACCACTATCAATTACAACTTTACAACATTTACCTCCTGATTTGCATCTTGTCCTAAACAAGCTTTTCCTCTACGGTGGTTCCTCATTTGTCTCTACTTGAAATAATGCTCTCCTCATCACAAGTGATTCTCCTTTCTTAGGTTTGCCAACTGAACTCGGTGATCCAAAAAGTTCTTCTTTTACATAGGTTGCTCTTTCATTGTTCTCTGCTCTCTTATTTGTACTACCCTGATTACATTCAAATGATCTATGTCCTTCACCTCCACACTTGAAACAAGTGCCTCTGAATGTTCTCCTTTCAGGTCCTCTTCCTTCTCTTTTGTATCCTTCACTCTGGTATGGACTAGGGTTTCCTTTGTGGTAGAAATTTCTGTCATATCTTCGGTATGCATTGTTATCTTTGTCCTCGTTGAATGTATGCTCTTGTCTGTTATGCTCCGCATATGATCTTTCTCCTCCATTAAATGTTCTACCCCTTTGAAATTTACCTCCTCTACCTCTCTGACTCTGATCATGCCTCTTATTCAACTTCTCTTCAACTTTCAGGGCCAACTGATATGCTTCCTCCAAAGATGTCATCCTTACCAAACTTAGTTCTTCTTGAATGTTCAATCTCAGTCCATTGATGTATCTAGCCATTTTCTCCTTGCTTGCTTCACTGTGTCCTGTCCTTATGATCATCTTATGAAATTCTTCAGTATACTCTTTCACAAATTTCTCCTTTTGTCTCGAGTTTTGTAATCTCTTCAACAACTCCAACTCATAGTCAGCAAGTATAAACTAATTCTTCAATTTTGTCACCATCCTATTCCATTTTGTAATCTTTTCTTTTCCTCTCCTATTTCTATCCAACTGAACTTCTTTCCACCATATAGCTGCACGTCCTTTCAACTTTGTCTTTGCAAATTTCACCTTCTCTGGATCTTCAACTTCTTCATATTTAAAGTACTCTTCCATGTCATTTATCTAGTCAATTAACTCTTCAGGGTTCAAATTGCCAGTGTAAATAGGTACATCAATTCTAGTTCTCTTTCCAATCTTTGAAATAGCTCACAACATCTTCACTTGATCTGATTCTTCTTCATCACCTCCTAGGGTTTCGCCAATTTGTTCAACAGATTGAAATTCCTCTTTGTCATCACTTTCGACATTAGGTCTAGCTATCAATCCTCTTCGCCTATCTTCCTCAACAACATCCAATCGAATTCTCATTGTTTTCATCATTTCCATCATCTCATCCATTCTACCATCCATTGTTCCAACAACAGGAACTCTCCTCGACGGCTTTCTTCCTAGGATCAAGTGTTTTTAATTGTTAGGAAAATCCTTTTCGAATGTATAATTTAATTATAGATATTAAAAGTTCTTTTGCTTATATTAAATAGTGAATATATGTGTGGTTATATTTTATTTTAATTAATACTAAATAATAAACATTCCTATTTATATAAATATGGATGTTTGGAAGACAATATCTAAATTAGATTTAAACAATTATATTTAAATTGCAATAGATATATAGATATATATTATTTTAAATATTATTTAAATGCTTCTTGATTGATTTAAAGTGTTTATGTGTTATTAAAGATAAATAAATTATATTAATAATAACTATTATATTTAAAAATTTAAATTTAGGAATTAAAAGAAATGGTTATTATTTATTTAAAGATAGATAAATTATTTTATTATTATGAATATTATATTTAGAAATCTAATAATAATTCTATCATGCAAGATTAAAATAAGTTTATTTTATTATTTTTGGAGGCCTTTGAAAGGCCAAATTTCATGCAAACTAAAAATTAACTCCGGTCTTCAAAAACCTAAATTGGGAGCGCCAAAAATAAGAAGTGATTGGGAATAAAAAAAATTAGCAGGAAGATTTTTATCATCTGGGGTTTTTTTTTTGGAGAAATGGCAAAGGAGGATTTTTTTTTGGAGCGACAGATTTTGAGCAGCAGAAAGGAGGACACTTTTTTTTTTTTTCTGGAGCAGCCACAGATAGAGAGAAGGATCAACAACAACAACAAGAATTCATCCCTTTTGCAAGCAAATATAATCAGGTATTCTCCTTGTTTTTATGGCAAATAAATTATGATTGGATAATGACTGAAATACCACATTTTTCTGGCCTATATCATGTTTACTTCTTGGTCTGTTCTCTGCTTTTGGCAGCCTGATTTGAACGGCCTGGCTGGAAGTAACGACTTGTTGTAAAGAAATAGTGTTGTGATCTTCTAAATAAATTTATAGTCACTGTTAACAAATCAGCTTATGCCCGTGTTGAAATTACCAGCACTGAAAAATAGATTTTATCTCTGTTACTGCTGTTCTTCTTTCTAGTTTATCACTGTTGCAGATTTATTTTGTCATTGCCAATTATCTTATTTTCCTTCAAGTTGTTCTATAAACTCGTGTAGCAGCCAATGAGAGAGTTCTTAGCAGAAAGAACATTAACCCTGTAGCTATCTTGTGTCTATTTTACTGCAATTTAGATCTGATTAGTTCTTGTTGCAGTCATTAAATTTTTGTTTTAGACTTTTTGTGAGTTCCTATAGCAGAAATGTTCTACTCCTGTCGCCTGTTTTTACATAGTTCTTGCTGCCTGTTTTTACACAGTTCCTGTCGCCTGAGTTAAACAGTTCCTATTGCCAGTTTAAAGATCCTGTAGCTTTTAGTAGTCTTTGTATTGTTGTTTCAGTTCCTATTGCCAGCATTGTAAAGTTCCTGTAGCTTCTCTAAAACACTCTTAAACTAGCTATATCATTACTCAGAACAGAAATAGTAGGTTTTTCTGATATTTACTTATGCTCTTACATTTAGTTGTGAGATGTTGAAACAATCATATATATTATTATCAACTCTTATTCAAATGAATTGCTTGAAACTTAAACCGGAATCGAATGGAAAGAGAAAAACATTGATTTTCTTCAACCTTTTCGACAACAAATTACATATAAGGATTATAATCAGATTTTAGACACCCAAATTATACTTATCTAAATGAATGAATAGATTGATGTTAAAATTATCTTTTTTTTTATATGTTAGAATGATGGAGTAAAATTCATGATGTAAATATCATTATCTTATTGAAACTTCTTGAAGAGAATTATTTTACTTGAATTGAATGATTTAGAAAACTTAATATATTATGGAATTTGAATTGAATATGAATTAGGAAATAAAACTAGTTTGACAACCTTTAGATGCAATTATATGAACAAATGATGGATTATTGCTTGAAAGGTGTGTTTTCATGATTGATGCATGGGAAAGGGATTAGAAATGGTTATAGGTGATTTTGGATTTATTTATTTATTGATTGATTTATTTATTTACTTGTTTATTTGGGAAAATAAGGTAGATTTTATCTAGGAATGTGTTTAGGTTACTTCTTGGGTTAGATTGCCAAATGTGGATTATCAGAGATGGCTTTTCCTCTTTTCGGGAATTGAACTAGATTACTATGTTTAAAAGTTTAGATCTAAATGAGTGGACATTGAAAAAGATGTTTATTTTGTCTAGCAAACTTATTTATATATATCTCTACCACATCCTATTGTGAGACAATCTGCATTTCATTATTTAGAATTGCACATTCAGACATCAGGGTTGCATCGGGTGTTCCCTCCTGCCAGTTGTTTCTAGGTAGCTAGACATTTCGTGCAGGGCTGGGTTTCCTTTGTTTCATGAAGGGATCCAGGGAAGTGTAATTACTTCATGGTTGGGTGGAAAAGCACCTGGGCCATGTTCCCGTCTCTCGGCTTGCAAGTGGAGGACCACTTGGTTCATGCGACTGATGAGCATATTGATTTATTTTATTCTTGTTGAACATGTTTATTATAACTTGAAGTTGGATGTATTATGGCATGAATGCTAATGGACTTTGTATATGATTTTATAGTGCTTTTACCTGGGATGAGCACATGAATTGTAAGATTTAATAACTTTATTTGATTTATATTGATGAGATTATCTTTTGCAAGATTTAATGTATCTTATGGATTCTTATTTATGAGGTTTTCCTTTTGTGAAGATTTATTGACTTTATTGAATCTTATTTATGAGACTTATCTTTTTACTTGTAATTAAGCCAATTAATTACATCATTTTACTTTCATTATTGTGAAGTTGTAATTAAGCGGATTAATTACATCTTTTTACTTTTGTTACTTGTGATTTTGTAATTTAAATAGATTATTTACTTATTTACTTTATTCACTTTTGTTATGGTTTAAGGGATTTTACAACCACAAACATGACATACAAGATTAATTTCCCCTTAGAAAATGAAATGTGCCTAAGATTTGGTAATAAAAAGATGTGTCCTTTCACAAGTGATGCTACAAACAAATGTTAGTAGTTTGATGATTTGTCTTGGATAAGCAATTTCCTGCACAAAATGATGTTAGATGCCAGGAAATGATTAGTCTAGGGGTTAGATTAATTCGCATACCAAGAAAATTTAATAAATGATTTTGTAGACATGAAAACTCTTAAACAATCCTATTTATGCTTAAACATTACATAAACGTTAGTCTACAAAAATGAGTGTTTACCCTGCATGGACACTTGTTTGTGGCAAAAATGCTTGTCTACAAAAAATTCTCAAATATCCCTATAGGTGCTTGAGTATAAAGAGAGGTTCCCATCCATGAAAAGCAACATGCGGATGGAAGATTTTAACAAAAACCTACAAAAAAGAGTGTTAGAACTACAAAAAAAATGTGTTAGACTGAAATTTTAGTAGCATGACACCCTGTAAAAGTTAACCCCTATAAAAAACCAAGAGTTAGATTTGTCAAATGTGATAAAAAATGATGTTTTTTATGTCTTGTTACAAAGGTGTTTTTTCATGCCACACAAACACTTGTCCATTACAGAAGTGCTCAACAGTGACAGGGTTTGACAAATTTGGATTTTGGGCTATTAAAAAGATGGTTAGGCTTGAAAAAGAAGGGTTAGAATGATATATAAGCCATTATAATGAAAAACCCTATAAAATCAAAATATATTAGCCCAAAAACAAGATATTAAAATTTTGATAAAATGGGATCCCAACCTTATGTCAAAGGCAAATAGATATCCCTACTAGCGCCCAATTAGATACAAAAAATTCCCTTATATGAAAAAATGTCTAGAAAAGGCTATGGAGGCACTTAAACAGGCCCACAGGCACTCATTTACGACGACAATGCTCGTCTGGCACTTAGAAGCTTCAAAAGTCTTAAAAACACCAAAGGATGGTTAAATAAGGGACATGGTGTCTCACTGGGTGTGCCAAAATGTGTACATATATAGAAATGAACTATAAAGAACAAGATAAAATGCATTAACCTATTCTATTCATAATCAAATGCAACCTTGAATAGAGCTAAAAGGAGTACATAAAACAAATGTTAGTTAACTAATTAGCAACACATGCAAACCTTGATCTTTAGATGTACTCTTTGATGTTGGATTTATGTTATTGCTCCTCAAAATAGCAGTGTAACATTTGCATGGAGACTTGAAAATGGCTTAGGTTGATGCTAATTTATAGATTTCTGGATGAGTGATTAGAGGGTTGAGATTGATTTGGAAGATCAATGGCTCGTAATGCTTGAGAGGATTGGGTTGATGAGAGGCCTCCAAGTGGCATGATTTGATTGGTGCACAAGTGGAGTCCTTGGATTGAGGAGAGATCAATGGCGGAGGATGATAATGGAAGAAGGGGATGGATGAGAGCAAAAGAGAACTAAAAGGACCTTTTAGAGGGACGTGTAAGGTACTTTCCTGTACCCTTGTAAGAGGACCCGTGTGATTTGTACAAGGACCCATGACTTTGTAAATTTTGAGGAATGTTAGGTGTTTGAATAGATTTAATGAAGGTTGGGGATGTGAAAGTGAGGGATTAGTTGGCTAATTGGGTTTAGCCAACTTAATGAAAAGTGAATAAAATAAGAATTAAATAAATAGGAATATTTATTTAATGTTTGGGATGAGGAATGAAGAACTTCGATAAATAAATATTTGGATTTATTTATCTAAGATGGAATATGGAGGAAGGATGATAAATGATCAATTAATGATTTTAAGCTAGAAAGAAGTAGAAGTGAATAGTGATGAATAGTGCATAAATAGTGATTTTATTAATTAATTAATAAAATATTATTTAATCAATGTTGGGATGAAAAATGGATAATTAATTATCTAAACATGGATTTATCCAATTAATTATAGAGGACATGGTCAAGTTATGTCTTGATTATGGCTATAATAGTGATGAGATGAGTTTAAGTATCTACAAAAACATTAACCCTTAATGGGTTATGTGTAAGTGTCAATCCATTGTGTGTGTTGTCTCCCTACTCTCAAATACTAATGGATTCATCTCTTGTGTTTGGGTTTGGAGGTTGGGTGGTAAGACAAGTCTGTGGTTAGGATTTTGTGATGCAATACTTCTCTATTGGCCTATTGATTGCTTAGATACTTGAACAAGTCTTGGTGAATGCGTGTACTCAAAGGTTCCTTGATGGATTGTTCTTTACTAAATTATTGTTTGAGTGTATTCAAAGTCTTTGCTTTAATCCTTTGTAATTTTATTCCTATTAAACATCCTTGTCAAAATTATTTAGCAGTCATGAGTTAATATCGCAAGAATCTATTGTAATGTATTTTCTACGTTGGGTAATACTAGTTAAATAGATATTACAAGTTATAAGATGAATTAGAAAGTATTTTATTTAGGTGGAATCTTTTATATTATAGCTTAGAATCGATATTATCATTTAGAATATTATAATTCTCTATTGAAATGTATAGTAATGAAACTCAAGTGAATTCAATAGATTTTTTTATGAGGTTAGTTTAGTACCTTCAATCTATATCCATATTATTGAGTGGTAATATAGTGTTTTGGGTGATGGCTCTATCATAAGTTGAATAGTTGAAGGGTTGGTGTGCATTGCATCTTTCACCATTTAACTGATAATAGTTAATTTAAAACCATTGTTTGGTATATATTAAAAGTCTTATGTTTAATTACAAGGCTTCAATGGCCTTAGCAAGCCAACAACAGAAGGTTTGGCATGCACTCCACATACCACCATTTAAATGTTGGTTGTTGATCTTGAGATATATCATATGGTCTAAATTTTGTGAACAATCTCTTCTCTGACATTCTATATATGAACAATCTATAATAATGTATAAATTTAGACCAACTAACTGGTCTATGATAGCTTTTCCTCTAGTGGTTATTTCCTTCTCTTGAAATAGTCCAAAATCCCAAAAGAGATAATAAGTAATAGTTTCTAGCCAAGATTTACCCTCATATTGAAATAAAACCTGAAATTACAATAAAGTCAACTTCTTAGCTATCGGCCTCGTAATACAAACATTTGGATAGGTTATTATAATCGTCCTCAGAATCAGACATGAAAATTTCCCCTCATCTGACTCAAGTAACTTTACTAAAATGGAAAATGATTATGTATGATTGTGCAAAAAAATGTTTTTTTGCTCCATATAAAACTAAATAATTACTTATATATTTGTTTTAAACATTTTCTAGGTAATGATGACCCAATAAGCAAAGGTATTGGCAAGCACTTTAACTTTAGCTATTATGTTGATGACTGTGGATATTGTTTATGTTAGTGTAAGTTTTTCTTTAATTTTATATAGGTGTTATGTACTTTCATACACTAAAGTTTAGCTTTCTTAGGCTTAGTTGGAGGGGATTAAGGAGTGAGTTATTCACATCTTCTACAACAGTTACTCCTTCCTATTTTGGGATATTCAAGAGTCATATTTCCTATTTGTTGATTTTCCACCTCATATATTTTATATGTACTTGCTCACTTTGCATGGTAGTGTGAGCTTTTCATTTATGCATCTTACTTTTTTCCACTATTGTCTTGTGAGAATTTGCATGTTGTCTCTTGTTCATGGAAACACTCTATTTCACAATTTTGGTTTTTAGATCATATGTTGAACAATGTTCTTATGTTTATCCCTACATTAGGTATTGATTGTTCTTTTTTTTGCAAAATCTAACATGGTATCAAAGCCACATGATGTCTTGGATAGATCAATTCATTTCCTATTTTTGAGAGAACCAAGTTTTTAAGATTTTAGGTGTGAGCTCATTTTTAATGATCTATGTAGCATTTTCTTGAGAAAGTCAGTCTAAGATTTTTTTTTCAACTTGCTTATTTTTCACCAACTATGTGTTAATATGATTGGTTTTGCATTTGAATCCTCCACCTTTCCAAAATATGTGTTATATTAGGAATCTTGTTGTCTAATCATGTTTTCAAAACTTGTTTGCTCGTAACTTTCACATATGAGCTCATTTTTAGCTCTAATTTTTAAAGTGGATTTTTTAGCGCTACAAAACATTGTACTTTATTTGTTTGTATTATGTAGATAGATTATACTTTCAAATTTTTGGTCTATTTTGGACTCTATAAAACACAAACTAATTCAATTTTTTGCATTGTAATCACACTAAGATAAAGTGACAAATTTGCAATTGTTGGGGGATCACTGCCTTGGTTACTAATAGGGGAATTGTAGTTGTGTCTTCTTGTTTTTATACATTCTCACACTTTATATCTGCATCTTGGATCAATCTCTAATTCTTCTTCACACACCATATAATTATTTTAAATGTAAATCTAAAATGTTGATATTGTTGACGAGTAAATGATTGTTTAAAATAACTACAAGTACAATGGTAGAACTAATTGTAGCTACAAAAAACATCAAGTGGGAAAATAAATGTGATGAGGCTTGTGGATTTTTATGTCTACTTGTAACTCCAAACTTACTCTTTCATATTGAGTCCTTGAATACACCTAATGAAATTTGAACTACACTATCAAAATTGTTTAGGCAATAGGATGTAATTAGAGGTCATCTCTAAGAGAATGAGCTTGTTGGTCTTAACTCTTGTAGTTTTGACATCATACAAGACTTCTCCACACACTTCAAAATTTTGAGATTAAAGTTGAAACCATGTGGAATTAAGAAAGAAAACACTCAACTACTTAGTATTCTTTCTATGCTCGGTCCAAATTATTCTAGTTTTGTTTCTACATTCCACACCACTAAGGTTGCCCTCAGAACTACATTTACTATGCCATCCCTTAATGATTTTGCTACCTCACTCGCCAAGGAGAAAGATAAACTCATTCAAATAGGTATCCTAAAATCTTCAAAGTCATAGGCCTTGGTTGTAAACCAAGACACAAAACAAGAGAAAGTTTCTACCAACAAGGAAAAGAAATAGAAAAAGTAAGGTCAATGTTGTTGCTCAAATATAATAGCCACTTGTTGCAAACAACTAGATGCACTTTACATCGATGCCACGTAAAGAGCGCAACAATGGGAAGCTTGTGAGTGTGGGATTTGACTCATAAGGTGTTCTCTAAGGTTGAAAAGGTTGGCTCCTTTGTATAACATGCAATCAGCTATCACTAACTTCTTTACAAAAGAAAAGGGAAGAAGAGAAATGCATGAAAATGAAATCCTGATCTACAACAATGACTCACCAAGAGAATGAAAGTTTTCCATGACACATGGATTACACACACGTCTTGATACTTAATGAAAGATGAGACACGTCTACATTAACTAAAAGTAAGAAGAATAGTTGCATGATTATTGGCTTGCACATGGTCAGATACTACTCCAAGGAAGATTAACAAATTCCAAACACACAAGTCAAGGTTGAACTAAATGTGAATGAAAAACAAAGAGAAGAGATCTTCTGATTAAACTAATAAACACAACAAAAAATGTTTTGTTTATCAGAATAAACACATTGTCAAGAAAATTAACAGGTAAAATGGAATACACCGTTATACAAGCTCTTGGAGGTTTAAAGAAATAGAAAATTCTAGTTGTAGGCTCGAGTCTACACAAGTCTATTACAAAATGAGTTGAGTTTCACCCAAAAATCTCTCCCTTGCAAAATCATTACAGACTACATATATAAGCAATAGATGCCTCATGAAGATCCAATGAGCTTATTACATCTATATCAATCTTATGTGCTAGGCTATCTAAACTTAATTAGATCAAATTTATCCTGATTGTAACCACCACTTTGAAGACATACACAAGCAATACAAAAGAACAAGTTTTTGGCTCTCAAAGTTGTAGAACCCCAATTCCATTAAAGCAAAGTAGGCCTAAGTCCCATGGGATGCCAACTTAGGGTAGATAACTTGAAACTTGTGATTAGGTAGGGACAACAATGGACCAATTGATAAGGATGGTTAACTCCTACTTCAGGCTCTAGTGGACCTAGGGAGTATTCAGGATCGAGGTGCTCTTTTTAGGACAATTAAAGATAAATGATGAAATAATGAACCTTGAGACAAACCATACCTAATGCGTAAGAAGACTCCAATTTACCATCATTAAGAATCTATACGTTGGCTTGTCATTACCAAGACTTTATACCTTCATTAAGAAGAAATGCTCACCATGCATGAGATATAAAGCATGCCAACTTGTATCCCCATTGATGTTTCCCAAGTTAAGACTAATCTTCCTACATTTGCATAAATCAAGCAACAAAGTATATCACTCTAAGGATGATACTAGGGTAGGCTCTTAGTATTGCCAAAATAATGAGATGTGCATAACTAAAAGAATTACTAACACCAAGTTTGTGAAAGATTTATTCCTTGTTTATTTAAGTTTGATGGTGACAAGGGTCATTGTACCTTGGCATTTAATCATGTTTTTCATGTGTCAAGTCCAGGGTTGTGTCCTAGGCTGTTTGCAACAAGGAACTTCATAGCCAATAGTCCTCTAACTAATCTTACTAATTTGACTGTCCTAAGGGATTACTCCTGTTAATCATCTACTATGAAATGAAATTCTGAAAATACTAAAATAATTCTAAAGCAAGAGATTGTTGAAAAGAATCTATTCTAGTTCACACAAAGCTAAAAATATGCATTTATCATAAAACAACTATTAAAACATTAATTGACCTGTCATATGGAAGCAAGAAAATTGTACTTCTAATGATAACTGGAAATGAGACAATGAAGCAAAGATACTAGCCTCTTGTCCATTGGTGAGAGTGGGTCCTTGCTCCACACCTTCAGAACCGAAGGCTAAACAGGAAACTCAGAATAGAAATGCAATAACATAATCTTCCTTCAATCAATTCCATCAAAGTACGTTGTATTCAAAAGTATATGTTATGTCCTGAAAATGAAATTACAATAATACTAATAGCAAAAATATGTATATCTTTTTGTTGTTCCTATCAAAATATATATTAGTCCAAGTGATAAGATATCTTTTGGAACAACTATTCTATCTATCAATTCATCTTTGTGCTATAACCAATCTCTTATTCTAACTAAGACATACAACAGTCCAACTGAAAAGTATAATCATGCAAACTTGAAAAGGCTTTAGTGGTACTGAAGTTCCACTAAATCCAGAGTTTTAACTTAAACAACAATGGGTAGCGAGGCCCTGAAATATAGGTCTTAAACAAGTCTTTGAAACTCGTGCAATAAGAAATAAAAAGGGGATCAGATCCATGGTAGACAACTGGAGTCTTCATGGGAACACTTCAGTGCTGGATGAAAAGACTCCATAACACTGTAGTCACCTTCAGAGATGTAGGTTGTCAGCAGCACCAGAGACTCTGTACTGTCGCCAGTAGCTCCAGAGACTATGTGCTATTGCCAGTAGCTCTGGAGATGCATCTATGAATCCACTGAGGCATAGCTCCAGAGATCACCACCTCCTTTTCTCTCCTGCTCCTTCTTCATAAATCATCCAACACTTTGGAAAATGTTGGAGTCCAATGTAATGTTCACCATATTTAGCTCTAGAGATAATTAGGACTACCTCTGGAGATCTTCAAAATTGCTTTTCGCCTGTGTAGCTATACTTGTGAACCCAAAAAGATACTTTTCTGTACAATTTCATTAATTTACTGCAACATAAGTCCTTTCATCAAAAATTATAATCTTTAGTAATTCATCTCTTATTAGTGTAATTAAAACAAGACTTTATAGTTTCTATAGTGCAGAATACTAGGACAGGTAGAATGGAAAGATAGAAAAAGGGAGTAAAAAGGTATGTTTATCTAAGTGCTACCTGGCACTCATCAGATGGTATGATGACAAACTGAACATATAGAAAATGGGTGCATTGATCCTGCATTGGAAGCAGAGTCTAGATCCCAAGGCCATAGGGTAAAGTGAATGTAATCTAGGAGAAGACACCTAAAAGAAGATGACAACAAGGGTTATTCTTTGCAACAACACACATAAGCTAGATTCAACATAAGCAAGTTAAAAAGTAGAAAAACCAAAACACAACTAATTGAATCTACCTTAGTCATCTATAAGCAAACAAATAAGCTTCACTTATTACTTTTAGAAGATGCTTTGTAAAGGATTTAGAAGTATTTTAGAATCCTCTAGCTAATTAACTAACCAAAGTCAACACTAAAACAAAAAATGTGGTTAGGAGAACACATAAGATTCCCAAAAACCTACATAATGCTCATGGAGACATTTATAGAGTTGATGCACTATGCATTAGACACATTCCTTCAAGGATTACATGAACACTTTACACAATAAGATATAAAACTAGGCTATTACATTTGAAACCATTCCCATCTCTGTTACAAGATACAAGATGATAGTCTAAAATCTCTATCTTTGTTTTGCAACCTTGTCACTGACCAATTGGATTCAAACTTCAAATTGCACATATATAGCCCTCTTCCCTACAACCAATAGCTTCACGGAGGCCTATAGAGGGTTTGTCAAGTCAAATCAACACCAATCCTTTCAAGATGAGTAGCACACACTAGCAGAGGAAGAGGATAACACAACCATGTAGAAAATCACCCTCAAATCACCCAAAAATCTACATTACAGGCATTAGGAAACCACATCCTCGTTACTATAGAGGAACAAGGACAAACTAGTGGCACGTAGGAGGCTCATCACATGCAATAAATCATCAATACCATGGTAGGAAATCAATATCTACAATAAATGAGCAATTAGCGCTATTAGGGGATAGGAAACCCCTACATTTATACAACACAAGGTTTGAGACAGTCTTAAAATATGCCACTACACATTTGTAAGTTTTAATGCATGTGTATATGTACACCAAGGATGGAGATAAGCATTAGGATCCCTAATTTTCCCACCGCTAGAAAGAATAAGGCACAAAACACCCTAAAAAACCAAGAACTATGGCATGGAGAAATAAATGCTCACAAGGCCCAATCGCCTACACAAAGGCCATGATCATGTGGAGCAAATCAATAGCATTGCATTGATCTAGAAAATTTGGCCACCCACCCACTTGCATGGTTGCATAGGCCTCTGCATCAATCTACTAGTTGGAAAACCCTAGGAATGATATTTGCTAGTTTAGTGAACAATGATTTATCGGTAGATAAACCTTTTAAACCTTGACTAAATCATGGGCATCCATATAGTAGCCTATAACATCCAATGGTATAATGTGTAGTGAGAGGAAAAGTAACTCACTTTTGGAATGACCCATCGGGCCTAACATTTGTGGCACCAATGGGAGAAGACCACACATTCATAATTCATGGGATATTAAAAAGTTAAAACCTATGAAGAATGAGTGCCCATTGCTACCAAGTAAGAGCCACACAACAAGCATTAATTTTTCATGGAGAGTGATGTAGATGCCATTAGGACTATGTTGGCCCCACCATTGCCAAGGGGACATGTGGTGGACATGCATTCATTGAAGAATCCATATTATCATTGGTCAGGCCCACCATGAAAGTATAAGCCTACAAATGAAAGAGTGGGTCCCTCAAGCTAACATCACACATGTGCCACATGGCACCATGCAACTAGTCCATCTAGCCTCCACATAGAGATAAGGTGTGAAGAGTGAGCTCACATGCCAATAAAGATATACCACATGGAATACAAGCACTACCCAATGTGCCATGTGGAGTTCCCATAGAGGAAAGACTAAGTGTCAAGCATGTGGAGGATCATCAGATGATGCATGATAACATTCCACCATATCAATGACCTGCATGTACCATATAATTAAAGGTGGAGACTAATAGAATTAGCCACAAGGAGAACCTTGTGCACTACCAATTGATGAGCGTCATGCACGTCCCTATGAACATTGCCAGTGCAAAGACAAGCTAGTGCCAAGAAGTAAGTCACATTGAGAGACACCTCAAAGTAACATGTGTCATTGAGTGAAAAGTCCATGCACACTAGAAAAATCATGGAGAAAGTGGCCCCATATATATAATAGAGCACTTAGAATTAAAACCACCACTCAACTGGAAAACATAAGAGCCACTAGGTCAAGAAAGTAAACAAACTTGAAACTTTGAAATAGGTAAATGCGAGAGGCCAATAGAAAGTAATTAACTGATGAGCTAAAGTTCGGAGTAGATCATGAGAAACTTGGAGTTTGCAAAGAAGAAGCATAGAGAACACACCAAAGAGGTCATGTGGCAACATTGAAATAAAAATTGAATAGTAGCATGGCCCAACATATTAAAAACTACCACTCAACTAGGGAACATAGAATATTTTAGGTTTGAAGGCCTTGCAGGCTTGGAACATGTTGTAAGTGATAATGTAGAAAGGCAAATAGACAATATGACAATATGATTTTTCAACATAACCTCAGTCTATGGAAGAACAAATAATACATAGTATTAAATAGAACAATAGAGCAACAAAACCTATAAGTTTTAAAGATTGATTACTAACATGTAACAAAAAAGATTTCATGACAATCATCAATTGAACATAACATGAAATTCACAGAACATTGAAAAATAGACACTTATCTATACACATAGTTTCCCCTATCTGAATGAGTGGCCAACTCTTCAAAAGTCTAAATGTGCAGAACTTCAAACTATCATCACACAAAATTCTCAAATTGCAATACACAACTAGCTATATTCATATCACCAAAAATTATCTATATCTTCTATATGTCTGCAATAAAGAAAATACAACAGTATATATCCTCTAAATTGAATCTAGGATTATGCCTATAATCTAGTATACTGCGGTGCATGCATTATTGCCACTTCAAAGTTTTTCAACTGAAATCATAAAATAACATGGATTTCATATTGTAATCATTAACAAAGCAATAAAATAAACTACTAAAGTTGACTCCAAGCAAGAGTCTTTCCATGCAGGCTACTTTCAAACATTTATGGACCATCGTCTTTGCCACAAATCATGAGGAAACAGTTGTGTTTAATTCATGGGATAAGTATTCTGAATAGGAAATCTTTTATGTTGTTAAGACTTTTTCGGAGTTGTCTCTAAAGAGTGTCTTTTGCTGCCACTATTGTTCTAGATCATTCTCCTTTCTGGAGTCTTCTCCTTCCTTCCCTTTCAAAGCCTCTTTCTTCTTATATTCCTAGAGTTTCTCCCTTCTTTTTCAGAGTCCATCCTTCCAGCACTATAAAATCATGTTTGATCTATCATAAAATCAAAGTAGTGTACATTATTTTTAACTAGGTAAGCAATGATCTATCATAAAATCAATCAAATAATAAGCATGACGAGTTCATTAGGTTGCAAAGGGAGGTGATTCAGTTAGATATATGATGAGGTTAATGTGTATGTCATCATTTTCCCCCACTCCTAAGACTGTGCAGGTTCTCCTAATCTCTACTGTGATGATTCCCCTACTCTACTCTACCTTTCTGCTTCCCTCTTTTTGTTGTATATATTCCTCAAACTTCTCACCGTTATCATACCCTAAGTGTGCTCTGAGGTCCATTTCCCTTGGATCAAGAACAAAACCTTTTCCCTTTTTACTCTATTCCTCCATCGCTAAAATTCCCATTCAAATTACTCACTATTTCCATGTACTGGAGCAACTGGCTGGAGCAGTAAGGGTGGCTTGAATCTAATACCGATCCAACTTTCTCTTTGTTCATGGATTATTTCAGCCACTACCTTAGCTCTTTTAAATGACCACATTAAATTGCATGCAAAAATGATTTCTATTTTTTTCAGATGGATAGGCAAGGTATTATATCTCTCTTCACATGTTGTGAAGGCATTTTAAGGTAGCTAAGGAATGACAACTTGTAAGGCTTCAAAGCAAAGTTTTAGATTGTCACTATACTTTTCCCCCATTATAGGAAATTTGACTATCCTTTTAAATTCTTCCATGAATGCTTATGGCCTATCGTAGTGGTGTATCATCAACATACTAACAGTCTTCTCTACCTGATAATACTCTATAGTTTTATCCTGCCAGGAAACTTGGTTTTGCATAGTAGAGATAAAGGATCTCAATTGTACTTCTCCCACAAACAGATTAATGTAGAATTATGTATGCTTCTCAAGCAATAAGTTATGTGTGAAAATTTCACACAACAATTTTTTCTATTTAGGAGAAGCTATTTTGAAAGCTTCCATAAACTCCTTATCATCTGGATCATGAGGGAGGTTGTAGTTAATTCTTAGTAGTTTCCATCATAATTCATGCTCATTCAAAAAATATATCGTACACTCTTGAAGGTTTCCTACATGTCAGAATGAGCTCTCCAATCTTGCAGGCTTCTATTTTTGCCTCATACAACTTATCATACTTATGTCACAACATTACCAGCTCTATTTTCAGTCTATTATTTTCAGACCCTACCTACCATAGAAGGTGACAACGTGATATCCAAGTTTGCAATAGTACAGGGATGTGTACTTGGAACCACTCCATTTTGGTTGGTTTAGTATAGATTTCCTTATATTCCATGGGTGGTTTTTCCTTAAGTTATTGAAGTTCTTCCTCTAGTTCCACCACCTGGCGACTATTGTTATCAATTCTTCTTGATTCTCTTTTTCTTTCACCATAAATGTTGCCAGAGCATTCATCAAATTATTTGTAAGACTCTCTATTTGTTTATCTTTATTCAACATACTTTCTTGCAAATATGCATTCTAAACTGCCTTTGCTATTATTTCAAGTGACTTGTTCACTTGTCCTTGTAGGTATGTAATTTCTTCATCTTTTTCTTGCAGTAGTGTTTTTAGTTTTTCAACTTGCCATTTTTGTTTTGAAATTGTTTTCTCCTGTTATAGAATTATTTGTTTCTGTTGTAGAATTTTCTACTCATTGTAAAATTATTTGTTTCACCTTAGAGAGTTCAATTGTTTTTTGTATTTGTTGAACTTCGTTTTGTCTTTCACTCTCATTGGCCTTTGTAGCAATTTCTAGAATTTTCTCCTTTAGTAGGCTTCTTTGGGAAGCAATATCTTCCTCATCCATAGTTTTGATTATTTCCTTTTCCAAAATTACATCATTTCTCTGTTCCAAGGGTTGATTGTCGAGAGATTTATGTGTTTCTAGAGATTTGTGTGCTTCCAAAAGAGGCTGAGTGTTAGATGGTTCGTGTAACTCTAGGGAAATAGGAATGTTTTTTGAAACTTCCCTCATGACCTCTAGAAGTATTTTCTCCGTAGAAGTTTCTTTAGGAGTTGTTTGTTCTACCTCTATATTAATAGGAGTTTCCTCTGGAATTATTTGTTCTCCCTCTATAGAAATGGGATATTTCTCCAGAACTATCATTTCCATAGGGTTTTCCTGAGATTCTACTATGGCGTCATTGGCAAGAGTATTTTCCTGAAAGATAAAAGTATCTTCTGGGAGATTTTTTTGCCTCTGCAAAGGTTTCTTGGACTTCCATTGCAATGTCCACAACAAGAGTTTTCTCTGGAAGTTCTTGTTCAGTTTCTATCGGGTTCTCTTGAAGTTCCATTCCATCTTCTAGAGAAGATCTTTGTGCTAGTGTTTCTGCTAGAAGCTCTGAGATTATTGAGGGTTCTGTTGTTGAAGGGTGTGTGCTTTGCTTTTGTAAACCCTTTTGATGTTTAGGTCTATGGAGAAAAACGTCACTAGAAGCAACTTCCATTGCCAATCATTTACTCCTCTGAGGAGGAGGCTTTCGTATATTTCATTTTGATCTTTGTTTTCTTTCAATTGGTGTGCTTGTTTCCATTTCTTCATCATAAACAATAATTTCTACCTTTTCATGTGAACCCAGAGTTTTTACTAAAGTTTTCAGAGCTTTTGATGGAACTTTAGTAGATGGTGGGGATGAATGCTCTGGAACTTCACTTTCCTTTGGGGAAATTTTGGATTCTGGGACCCTTTGTTCTGGTTGGGGTTCCTGGGGCTTCAGAACTCCTTGTTCTCATTGAGGTTCTAGAGGCTCAGGAACTCTCTATTCTTTTTGAGGTTCTAAATTAATTTCCTCTAAGGATAAAATTGTTGCACTTGAAGCTTCCCCCCTTTCAAGGTTTTTTTCTACTTTATGGTTTTCAATCTTCTGTAGAAGTTTTATCCATTTTTTGATCAGTTTTATTATTCTTCAGGACTTGGTGTTTGCATAACATGGTGATCATGTCATGATGCTTTGAAGGACCAGTCCCGTTTTTATATTTTTCTATCATAGTTTTTAAGGATTGAAACAGATAGGTTAGGATATTTATTTTTAGTTCAAGATTTGTAGCCCCATGGCACAAGTGTGTTAGCATCTAGAATGTTGAACCCACAATTGCGCCATATTAGCCTTCACAAGTGATGAATTTCATCACCCATGCCACTACAAATTTCTAGGGTTCAGCTAGAGTTTCTCTATTAATTCATTTATTTAACCCTTTCCTTCCTATTATCATCTAGGGGAGAGGTTCCCCTTCCTGACCAAATTTACTAATCATTTCCTGATAAGTAGAATGCTTTTCATGCAATAAATCTATACCTTCATTTGGAATGCCAGACATTTGAAAGAGAATTTTAGTACTCACCTTTATTTTCTTGTTGCATATCATTGCATGGTCATTGATGAAATTTTGAATGAACTCTTCTACAAATTATGCATGATACCTTTCAAATTTCTGTAGGAAACCTAGCCACCCCGTTGTTTCAAACACATTCACCACTAACTAATCAACTAATAATTTATCAGTCAAGTTTGGTTCTGCCTTCGTTTTAATTCCCATAATGTTCTGCTTGATGGATTAAGGAAAAGTAAAATGTTGAGATTTATGCTAGTATGGGGAGATATTTGTTTGCAATTTGAATAAGTTGTAGGTGCAGGTGTTCTTGATATGCAAACAAGGAAGTGAATTGGGAAATTTAAACAACGAAGATATGGTGTTTTGGACAGGCTGCTTTAATTACTTCGTACTCCTTTAATCATAATTTTTCATGTGGTTCATTGTTTCACTGGTGTTTCTGCCCGTTGGACCAAGGTGACATCATGAGTTCATGATAAAAAAAAATAGGGGAAGTCATGCCAAATTTCTTGATTATACAATATAATTATTATTTAGCCTAGTTTTAAAAATAACATACATACCTATTTCTGAGCTGACTGTTGACCTATTTTTCTCTACCCAGAGCCAAACAGTTCACCTTGCATTTTTCTTTGACAGTCCTTTGGAAATGTTCCTATAAAGCTTGAAGTGCCAAATTTCCCAAGAACCTTGCCTAAAAAAACCTTACCTTTGGAAAGAGCTTGAAAAAATAGGCAAGTTTGCTTTTTACACCACCCTGAAATTCGGCCAAATAAAGAAGTTATTCATGGTCAAAGTTTTGATTAACATACAGTTCAAATGTACATTTGGCGGGCTTGCAAATCTCTATTGGCCTTAGAAAATAATGAAAAAAGTAAGTTGTATGCATTTTGGAATGCATATCGGGCCAAGGAAATGCATATACAAAGTAGGAATCTATCATAGGTTCCTGAGAATATTCCGCAGTTGTATGCATTTATGAATGCATATCAGGCTCAAAAGATGCATGTACATTTAGGGAATCTATTGCAGTTTTTTGAAATATTCCCAGTCTGTATATCGGGTCGCATGAAGGATGCAAAGAAGTATACAAGGCGAATATACATTGAAGATTCCCCAGAATATTTCGCGCTTGCATATCAAAAGGCTTGTATATTGCTTTGTATGTTCGCACATACAAGCGACTATATACAATGAAAAGTATACATTGCAGGTATATTCCATCGAGATTCCCTGTTTGTATGTGAGAGGGTTTGTATATTGTGTTTGTATATTTGACATACAAAGGTGCCAATGTACATTTGCTACAGTGTCGCGAGGGGAGATACAATGGGTCGCTACAGAAAAAAGCATACAAAGGCATTTGTATATCGCCAAGATGCATGAGACGAGGCCCTCGCATTTACAAAGAAGATTGTATGTCTTCTACATGCAAGTGAGCATGAACAGTGAAGTGTATATCGGCTTGTATGTGCAAACATACAAGGCCGATATACAAAGTTTATATGCATCGACTACAGTGAACATACAAGGGAAGGTGCATCTGGTGGGGTCCGCGATATACAAAGGGGTTTGTATATCAGTGATGTATAAAGAAGGACGCATGTCAAATATACAAGCCAGACCCGAGCCACACAGTCAAAGCAGTTGATAGTTTTTGAGGTATGTAGCTTGTATATTTGGCGTTTGTATATCACGCGATATACAAAGCCGACATACAATAGTAACATACAAGCCAGATTTCAAATGGATATACATTTTGGTTGAATGCAATGTGAGGTCCGTGTAGTTGTATGTATATCTACGATTGTATATTATGATATACAAGTCAAAGGTGCAAAAGGGACATGCAAGCTGGACCCGATATAGAGGTAAATTCTGGCATATGTGGCGTCAAGTCCGGATTGTATGTATAGGTGCTTTGTATATTTGCATATACAAAGAGATGTACAAGGAAAAGTGATACAAGTCAGACCCGACAGAACAATCAAATACAGCTAATAGTCATTTTGGGGTCCGCGGCTTGTATGTTTGCATATTCAGAGGAGGAGATACAAATGGTGGGGGCCGCCAAGGTATAAGCACTTTGTATGTATCTTCTACTTGTATGTTTGCTTGTATATTTTCATATGCAAGACCAGATGCAAGTTAACATACAAGAGGTGGCGCCCGCACATACAAAGGCAATTGTATGCATATACAAATTTTAAAATACAAGGACATTTCAAGCCCGATATACAAAGTGCCATGTATGTGCAAAAGGAGTTGCAGAGAAGGTTTTTGAATGCCGATTGGGGCAGCAAATGCAAGCGATATATACATAGATACAAGCGAGATATACAGGTGGTTGCCCGAAACTTTGACCACCTGTATCTCCTCCGTCCTAGCAAATTTCAACATGCTGCAAGAGGCAAAGATGCATATTTTGGTCCCCTCTTTCATTTGGCGGGCTTTTCTCCCACTTTCAAATTTCAGATCTGGATTTGCATATTTGGGCCAGCGTGATGTTTCAGCAGTGATAGCTACATATTTAGCTAAAGATATTTGTTGCAAATCGATGACTCTGCAGACCACATTAAAGATGAAAAATATCTTTCATCTGTCCTATTTTTAGATCTTTTATGCCATTACTCTTGGCAGCTGGGACGTCCTTTTAGAGATTTTTTTTTGGTTGTAGCTCTCTGAGCAAATTTTTTAACCGAATGAGGTCAAATGAAATGCTATATATACATGTAAAACAGATGTATATGTTGTTGGTTGTTCTTCTGGGCTATTCTTTGTAATGGCTCTTTGGCCTCTATAATCGATATGAACTGGTGTTTTTGCCTCTCTTTTGTTATTTTTAGCACTGTGTCTGCTCTTTCGATTGGTAGGCTGTGTATTGTGGAAAAAATGGTCCATTTCATTCCTCCATTATTCCGTCTTGACCTCTCTAAAATTAATATGAGTCTGTGTAAGCCTTTCCAGCTATGAGATTATTACTGTGTCTATTCAGTTGCAGCCAAACACATTTAAATCTGGTGTATCACTTAGTTCATTTCAACATTCCTTCCAACCCTTTTCCCAACAAGCATTAGTACTAGGTTTAGATGATTTTCTCTTAGCATTAGGCTTAGAAAGAGGAAGTTAGCCTTCTCCGAAGGTCTGATCTCATTTCACAAGGTCCCACACTTCGAGATCATTCCCATGTTACTCCAGATTGCTGAGGTTTCACAATTGCATCAAAGGGTGCAAATTTGGGTGATAACAGTTTTGGCATGCCCAGTGGGACCAGTATGATGTACTTATCATCAAAATACTGAGAGATTTGGTGTTTCTCCCAGTATTATCAACCTTTGGAGGTAGTAAAAACAACACCATGGCCACTCTAATGGTGAATTAGCTAGTTACAGCAATCCAATTTCCAAGCAGCTAATGAGGTTGGTACTACTTGTTAGTTTTACTATCATTTGACAGTTTTCTTAGCACCTGGTGACTCCATTTGGTGTTACAACTCACATCCTGATGTGTAAGACCCTGTGGTCTATGTTCATTCTTAATTTATTATCTAGGCTTACCTATGTTCATGATTTACCCTTGCAATGTCTAGTTATCAACACCACAATGGTTATTCTCCTCCATTCCATGAAGATTTAGACTTTTGGCTCCCAAACAGTTCTTTTCCTCATTACAACCAGCATTACCAACAAGAACATTTTCAAGCCACTCTTGCTTATCCTTGTTTGCAGCCCATTCATACCTATAGTCAGCCTTGTGAAAACCATTCTACTCTAAATCAAACACACAACCTCCCTAGTCAGTCCCAAAATGATACTGATTTGGGTAGCATTAAGAATTTGTTAATGGATTTCCAAAGGAAAATTTTAGAAATAGATAGAGAAGCACAGTATAACAGGCAGCAAGAGGAGCTTGCACATCAAGCTTATTTGTTAGAGCAGGAGGTAGAAAATAGAAGAGTGTATGAGGACGAATGCTTGAACATGCAAATTGCAGCTAAGGAGAAACAAATGAAATAGTTGCTTGCTTCAGAACAAGAGCTCAAAGTAAAAAGTTTCTCTCCTATTCCCAGCTTCAGACAAGTTCATCCTTCTAGCCAAAGCGAATCTATGAAATTGGCTCAAACTTCTCTATCATGGCAGCCTTCTTGGACTAGGCATCCTGGTTACAAAATACAAAACCTTGTGAAGGCCAATCCTCTTATACCAATTCAAAATCAGGCAGAGGAAACAATTGTAGAATCCAGGCCTATCATAATTCCAAGTTTCAAGTAGCCTTCTACCTTTAAGGTTCCAAGTTGGAAAGAGCCATCTTTTTCACCCTGTGAAGACCCTTCACCAAACACACAAATGGAAGCATGCTCTAATATCTAGCTAGTAGAAGAAGAACAAAAGAGGCTTTCGTTGGCTCCTTTTCAAAGGTTGGAAACTCAATCATTTCCAAATCCATTCTTTGAAGAACAGGTTTCCAGTTTCAGAACACCAAGCTTCAAGCAAGATGAGTCTCCTAAGTCTCCTGAACTGAATATTCTGAGTTTTAGGGAGTCTCATCCACTGAAGGAACCTATGTTTGACCAAGAGCAACCTAGACTCCACAAGTTTCTAGGTTTCAAAGCCTATATCCCTCTACAGGAGTAGTCTGTTCCTACACTCACAAAGAAAAAATTGTTTGAATCTATTACACCTGTGAGCATTGTTAAAGTCACTTCAATGATGGATGATGTCGCCCTACTTCATGAGCTACCTGATTATGTTGAAGATGAAGAGAGTGAGCAGCTGGTTGTGGATATGCAGCAACAAGAAAGCACTGAAAATAATGACAGATTGCTGCAGGTTGAAGCTGATATAGCAAATGAAAGTCTACTGGAAAAGGCTACCTCATTGTTTGAGCATTTGCCTTCCTTTATTGAAGAAGAAAGGCTTGATTTGGAGGACACTTCTTTGAGTAATAATGGGAATTTTGAGCTTGAGTCAGCTATTTGTAAAGGTCTTCTAACAGCCGATAGCTTTGATGAGCTACTGGTTGTTCTAATAAATGAGGATGTTCCATTGACCATGGAGGAGGAATCAACATGGAAAACTATCATGTGAGGTGAAGATAATGATCTCATTTCTGAGCTTTCAAATTGTCTCCTCTCTTGTCAAACCTTAGTCATGAACAAAAAGCAGAAAGGTTTGAAGAATGCAGCCATGATGACATTATAGCAATATTCTTGGTTTCTTTGAAGGAAGAAGGAGAAAGCCTTGAGGTCCCAAGTCAGTTGTTCCACACACAAAAGCAACATGAGAGTCAAATGGAGGACACTATCATGCCAAATGAAGAGCAAGGAGAGAAAGAATCAGAGCAGAGACATGAAATCAGTCATCATGATTTGCATGTCATTTCAAGGGGATGCCCAATCAGGCATCTAGCCCAGCTGGAGACACATCAAGAGAAGTCACCATTTGTCATGCTTACCTCTAAGCATGAAGTTGAGCATCAAAATGAGTGGGATCAACCCATTTATTCACCACAAGTTAGAAACATCAGCAATCAGTCCAGGTGGATAGGTGAGTTTATCTCCACTTTGAAAGGGGTGTTTTATCAATTTGCCATATGTACATTTCCCCCTTACCTCTTTTTAATTGCCCACATGAATGGGAAACATTGTAAATTGTTAAGGAAGGGCAGTTATTTTCAAGAACCAGTTAATGGCTTTATTTAAATTCATGTCTGACTGGTTAGTTTAGGATTAGAATAGGTTTCATTTTTGTTTTAATTTTCTTTCCCTAAGTGCTTCTGCACAGGCTGTATTGTCATTAGGAGAATGCAGGCCCCTTCCCCTTTTTGTGTTTTGGAGGCAGGTTCCAGTTTTCCAATATGTTGTAGACTTGAGCCCGTGCCCAATGGATGCTTAAGGCCACTGATCTTATGTTTAGCAGGCAAACATCCCATAGAGGTCGCCAAATTGTTGACCTATTTTTCTCTGCCCAGAGCCAAACAGTTCACCTTGCATTTTTCTTTGACAGTCCTTTGGAAATGTTCCTATAAAGCTTGAAGTGCCAAATTTCCCAAGAACCTTGCCTAAAAAAAACCTTACCTTTGGAAAGAGCTTGAAAAACTAGGCAGGTTTGCTTTTTACACCACCCTGAAATTCGGCCAAATAAAGAAGTTATTCATGGTCAAAGTTTTGGTCAACATACAGTTCAAATGTACATTTGGCAGGCTTGCAAACCTCTATCGGCCTTAGAAAATGATGAAAAAAATAAGTTGTATGCATTTTGGAATGCATATCGGGCCAAGGAAATGCATATACAAAGGGGGAATCTATCGCAGGTTCCCGGGAATATTCCGCAGTTGTATGCATTTCTGAATGCATATCGGGCTCAAAAGATGCATGTACATTTAGGGAATCTGTTGCAGTTTCTGGGAATATTCCCAGTTTGTATATCGGGTTGCATGAAGGATGCAAAGAAGTATACAAGGTGAATATACATTGAAGATTCCCAGAATATTCCGCGCTTGCATATCAAAAGGCTTGTATATTGCTTTGTATGTTCGCACATACAAGCGACTATATACAATGAAAAGTATACATTGCGGGTATATTCCATCGAGATTCCCTGTTTGTATGTGAGAGGGTTTGTATATTGTGTTTGTATATTTAACATACAAAGGTGCCAATGTACATTTGCTACAGTGTCGTGAGGGGAGATACAAAGGGTCGCTACAGAAAAAAGCATACAAAGGCGTTCGTATATTGCCAAGATGCATGAGATGAGGCCCTCGCATAAACAAAGAAGATTGTATGTCTTCTACATACAAGTGAGCATGAACAATGAAGAGTATATCAGCTTGTATGTGCAAACATACAAGGCTGATATACAAAATTTATATGCATCAGCTACAGTGAACATACAAGAGAAGGTGCATCTGGTGGGGTCCGCAATATACAAAGGGGTTTGTATATCAGCGATGTACAAAGAAGGATGCAGGTCAAATATACAAGTCGGACTCGAGCCACACAATCAAAGCAGTTGATAGTTTTTGAGGTCCACAGCTTGTATATTTGGCGTTTGTATATCACGCGATATACAAAGCCGACATACAATGGTAACATACAAGCTAGATTTCAAATGGATATACATTTTGGTTGAATGCAGCGTGAGGTCCATGTAGTTGTATGTATATCTGTGATTGTATATTATGATATACAAGTCAAAGGTGCAAAAGGGACATGCAAGCCGGACACGATACAGAGGTAAATTCTGGCATATGCGGCGTCAAGTCCGGATTATATATATAGGTGCTTTGTATATTTGCATATACAAAGAGATGTACAAGGAAAAGTGATACAAGCTGGTCCTGACAGAACAATCAAATACAGCTAATAGTCATTTTGGGGTCCGCGGCTTGTATGTTTGCATATTTAGAGGAGATACAAATGGTGGGGGCCACCAAGGTATAAGCACTTTGTATGTATCTTCTGCTTGTATGTTTGCTTGTATATTTTCATATGCAAGACTAGATGCAAGTTAACATACAAGAGGTGGGGCCCGCACATACAAAGGCAATTGTATGCCTATACAAATTTTAAAATACAAGGACATTTCTAGCCCGATATACAAAGCGCCATGTATGTGCAAAAGGAGTTGCAGAGAAGGTTTTTGAATGTCGATTGGGGCGGCAAATGCAAGCGATATATACACAGATACAAGCGAGATATACAGGCGGTTGACCAAAACTTTGACCACCTGTATCTCCTCCGTCCTAGCGAATTTTGACATGCTGCAAGAGGCAAAGATGCATATTTTGGTCCCCTCTTTCATCTGGCAGGATTTTTAGGGGTTTTCTCCCACTTTCAAATTGCGGATCTAGATTTGCATATTTGGGCCAGCGTGACGTTTCAGCAGCGACAACTGCATATTCAGCTAAAGATATTTGTTGCAAATCGATGACTCTGTAGACCACATTAAAGATGAAAAATATCTTTGATCTGCCCTGTTTTCAGATCTTTTACGCCATTACTCCTGGCAACTGGGACGTCCTTTCAGAGATTTTTTTTTGGTTGCAGCTCTGAGCGAATTTTTTAACCGACTAAGGTCAAATGAAATGCTATATATACATGTAAAACAGATGTATATGTTGTTGGTTATTCTTCTGGGCTATTCTTTGTAATGGCTATTTGGCCTCTATAATTGATATGAACTGGTGTTTTTGCCTCTCTTTTGTTATTTTTAGCACTATGTTTGCTCTTTGGATTGGTAGGCTGTGTATTGTGGAAAAAACGATCCATTTCATTCCTCCATTATTCCGTCTTGACCTCTCTAAAATTAATATGAGTCTGTGTAAGCCTTTCCAGCTATGAGATTATTACTGTGTCTATTCAATTGCAGCCAAACACATTTAAATCTGGTGTATCACTTAGTTCATTTCAGCATTTCTTTTCAGTGTTCCTTCTAACCCTTTTCCCAGCAAGCATTAGTACTAGGTTTAGATGATTTTCTCTTAGCATTAGACTTAGAAAGAGGAAGCTAGCCTTCTCCAGAGGTCTGATCTCATTTTGCAAGGTCCCACACTTCGAGATCAGTCCCATGTTACTCCATATTGCTGAGGTTTCACAATTGCAGCAAAGGGTGCAAATCTGGGTGATAACACTGACATCAATTAGAACTCACACGCTACTAAAGATGTGGCATGTCCAGATCATTTTGAATGTGTGTACGATTATACTTGGTGCAATAAATGTAGACAAGAAGAGTTTTTTTATGGTGGTGGTGCAAACTCCAAAAGTACAATGTCTAAATTGCCCTTTCAGAGAAGTTGCATTTATTAAGGTTGGTTTTAAAATTTTGGGGGCTCGTTTGAAAAATACGAACAAAGTTTTGAAGCATTGTTGAAAGGATGCTTCCATAGAAATGAACAAATTTATGGAGCATCGTTGAAAGAATGCTTTCAGAGACAAAAAACAAGGTTCTAGAGTATCGTTGAAAGGAAGCTTCTGGAGACAACGAATAAGGTTTTGGAGTGTCATTGAAAGGATGCTTTCAGAGACAACGAACAAGGTTTTGGAGCATCGTTGAAAGGATTCTTACGAAGAAACACTACTACAAAACAATTCCAGAGTATTGTTAGACAGATTCTTCCAGAGGAAGATAATAATTATACAACTTTTGGAGCATTGTTAGACTAATGCTTCTATAGTAAGATAATAAACATACAAACAATTTTCGGAGCATTTTTAGATAGATGCTTCTAGAGTAAAATAATAAACATACAAACAACTTCCAGAGCATTGTTAGATGAATGCTTCTGGAGTAAAACAATAAACATTCAAACTACTTTTGGAGAATTGTTAGATAGATGCTTCTAGAGTAAAACAATAAACATACAAACAACTTCTAGAGCATTGTTAGACGAATCCTTCCAAAGTAAAACAATAAACATACAAACAACTTTTGGAAAAAATGAATTTTTGTATGAATGTAGTTTTACCTTAATCTAGTGCAGAAGGGAAGACTTCCCTCATACATCAAATGTCCACCTATTTTTCAACTATCTAATTGAATTCCTCTCTATTCACTATTTTTGGTACAAGCATAATTTGTGGATATTTACTAGTAGCGTCCTCATATCCCCATCGATTGGCTTCAAACACACAGATCCATTACCAAATATTTCCTCTACTTCATAAGGGCCCAATAAACGTGTGCAGAGTTTCCCTTTTTATCTTTGAATCTACAATCAAATAGTAGCGCCTAATCTCCATTGTGAAAAGTTCTTTCTTTTATATGTTTATCATGCCATGATTTTCTTCGTTGTTGCACCAATTTAGTCTGATGTATGGCTTCTAGATGAAACTCATCCAACTCATTGAGTTGGAGAACTCATTCTATTTGACCTTTAGTCAAATCCAAATCGACATCCATAGTTATCCTCAATGTTTGTAGTTCAAATTCAATGTATAGAATGGGTTTCTTCCTGAAGACCAGTTCATAGGGTGTGAATCCAATAGTGGATCCAAGTAGTATTATATGCTCGCACCGCTTCAGGTAATTTTTGGCCCAATCCTTCCTTCCCGTTGAAACTATTTTGGTCAATATATTTTCCAATTCCCTATTGGTTACTTTCACTTGACCATTCTCTTAAGGATGATATGACGATGATTTCTTATGGCTCACTTGAAAATGGTCAATGAAATTCAAAAGAACTTTCAACATAAATTGGGGTCCTTGATCTGTCACAATGGATCTAGGTGCTTTGAATTTGAGAAATATCCTATTATAGAGGAAATATGCAACTTGTTCCTTCTTAGATACCTTAAAATCTCTCACCTCTACCCATTTCGTGAGGTAATTAGTACACACAAGGATGTATTCTTTGCCTTAAGATGGTGGATCTATGGGTCCTATGAAGTCCAGTCCCCATTTTTCAAATGGTTCCAAGACTACTTGAGGTTGTAGTGACATATCATTGGATGTTGTTGGTCTGCCCATTCTTTGACACTCATCACAATGTTGGATGTATTTCTTAACATCTTTGTGCATAGAAGGCCAATGTATCCCATGCCTAGAATTTTATAAGAGGTTCTTTTTACTGAAAAGTGACCTCTTTAAGGGTCATCATGATAAGCCCGCGTGATACTGTAGGTCTCATATGCTCTCACACATCTATGCAAAACCAAATTAGGTCCACATTTAAATAGTAAACCATTAAACCACTTGAAGTGCATACATTCTCGGACTAATATCCTTCTTTATTTTGTAGTAAATTTAGGTGCAAGTTCCCTTGTGGCCAAATAATTGGCTACATCGACAAACTAAGGTGTTTGAGAAGTATAGAAAGTAGTCATACATCTAAAAATTCATCACTAACTGATTCATGTTCTTCTTGGTCATGATGTATCTTGTATAGGAAGTCAACAACTACGTTAAATTTTCCAAGTTTATCAATGACAATTATGTTGAATTCTTGGAGTAGCAACAACCACCTAATTATTCGTCCACTCACAATAGGTTTATTCATCAAGTATTTGATTGTTGAGTGATTTGTATACATAATCACTTTACAACCTATGATATAGTGGCAAAATTTATTGATATCATGTACAACTACCAAAAACTCTCTTTCGGTCGTAGTGTAGTTTCTTTCGGTTAGAGTTAATTTTTTGCTAGTAAAACAAATAGCATATTTTCATCCTCTTGCCCTAGAAATAAACCAATGACATCATTTGAGGTGTTTGTGTAATTGTAGAAATGGAAGTTTCAGTTAGGTCTGCATATCACAGGAGCAGTTGTCACTTTTTCTTTAATAGTTTCAAATGAGGTTTGCCACTCGGGGGTCCAAGAAAACTCAACATCTTTTTGGAGTAGAGAAAACATGGGAATTGTAATCTTACTAAAGTTTTCAATGAACCACCAATAATAACTAACATGGCCAAGAAAAATTCATACATCGGTTTGAGTTTTCGGGGGTTTTATTTTTTGTATCACCTCAATCGTTTTGGGATCAATTTTAATTCCTTCGACATAGATGCGATGCCCCAGTACAATCCCTTGTTCAACTATTATCAGACATTTTTCATGACTCAGCGATAACTGGTGTTCCTCACATCATTTAAGAACTCTGTCCAGATTGTGAAGTGCTTGTTCAAAAGTGGTTCCATAGGATGAGAAATCATCCATGTAGACTTCTACACAATCATTTACAAGCTCAACAAAAATAGCCAATATTGCTCTCTGAAAAGTAGCATGAGCATTACATAGCCCAAAAGGAAGGAATCGATACGCAAAAGTTCCCCATGGACAAGTGAAAGTGGTTTTATCTTGATCTTTAGGATCCACCTATATTTGATTGTATCCACTGAATCCATCCAAGAATGAAAAATATTTTTTTCCATTCAAGTTGTCAAGGACTTGGTCAATGAATGGGAGGGTGAAATAATCTCTATAAGTTGCCTTATTGAGTTCTCGATAATCCACATATACCCTTCATTTCCTACCTTTCTTAGGTTCCACCACAAGAGGTGAAACCCATTTGTTGTTAGAGATAGGATATATAAATCCAACTTGTAAAAGTTTCTCAATTTTTGTTTTAACCACATATTTGAGAGCAAGGTTCAGTATACATTGTGGTTGATGAACTAGTTGAACATCCTCGATGTAAATGTGATGAGTAAAAATTCTTAGATGTATTCCTTTCATATCCCTATAATCTCAAGCAAAAGCCTTAGATCAGTTCACCAAAACACCAAACAACTCGAGTTCTTGTTGTTTTGTGAGCCAACTATTGATATTAAAGGTTTTACCTGGAAGTATCATGATGGACTTGGTTCCGGGGTGATTAGAGGAGACTGTATAAGTTTCACTCATCAAGCTATTGAGGGGACAACTATGAGGTTACACCATATGAAAAGTAGTAATATCCTTGAAAAAATCACTCATTTATTGGAATCAAGTTGGCTAAAGGGCAATGGAGCATTGTAAGAAAATCTTTCTTTTTATTTTGAGTGAATTCTACTATGCTAGTTTGGATGAGACTCTGCAAAGGTTACTCATTTTCCTCCATTTCAAATTTATTTTCATCATAATTATCAAACTCTAGCTCTTCTTATAATTCCTCTTCATGTTGTTTAATGATGACCATTGCCAAAGAGGCTAGATTCTCCTGTTTGTTGAACTAGTTTGGTTCATCTACCCATACCTTGTTGCATTTATTTACAGAGGGTTAAGCAGGAGGATATAATGATAATCATTTACTATTCATACCATTGGAAATGGTTATACCTCTATATATGTAATCGATAAGAGTTGTAACTATGGCTAACCAGGGTCTTCCCAGTATCAATGGATAGTTGCCTTTAGAGGTTCATGACTAAATCACCTAAAAATCTAAAGGATATTCCCAAGTGTCAACCATTACTAGAACATTTTCCAAGACCCCTTTTGGGATGGCAATGGATTGGTTTTCCATCTAAAGAATTGTGCTTGTGGGTTGCAGGTTTGTCAGTGATAGAATTTACATGACATCTACAGTCATGGAATTGATAACCATCCCTAAATCCACAAGTGCATTAGAAATTTCAACTCCTCCTATGGATACAATGATCATCAGACTAACAGGATCACCATATTTAGGTGGAGGAAATTCTCTTATAAGGATATCATCTAAGTACCCATTGATTTGGATAATATTGATTTGTTTCTTCTTATTTCTTGGTGTTTTTATACACAATTGTTTAACCAATTGATTTAGCTCAGGTATCTCTTTGATCGATTGCAACAATGGAATTTTAATGTTCAGTCATTTGATTTCCTAAATAAGTTGCCTCTCATTTAAAGAAATTGATTTCGAAGGATATTTTGGTACTACTTCTCCTGGTTTCCCCAGAACGGGGCTTGTTTTGATACATATGGTTCCTTGCAAACTCTAGGTTCATCTTTCAGAGGAGTCTTAATAACATTCTTAGTGGGCTACTCTGAAAGGTTTTTAAGAAGTTTCTCTAGAGAAGCTTTAAAAGGTGAATTTGTTGGAGCTTCAATAGATATCTTTAGAATTTTACCAAGAGGTTATTCTGGAGAGACTCCAAAAGATAACTTTCGAGGAGAATTGGAGGTTTTTTTAAATTTAAACTCCTCAGTTCATAGCGATGAGGCTCCTGCTTAGACTTGTTATTACTTGGTTGAATGTGATCATTCCTATTCTTTGGAAGTATTTTCTCCTCACCTCCTATTATTTCGACTATGGTAGGTTGATGGGGTTGTTGGAGGGTTTTTCCTGATTTGATTTATACACTCCCATAATGCATGGCATTAATTCCATCCATATTTTCCTATTTAGCAGCGTAGACATGAGCAACTTGTATATTGCTCTTTGGATTGGCAACTAGTTGGGCTGGAAGTTAGGGTTGTGTAACATGGTCAGATTGTTGCTAGTTCTATGGATGAGATGGTGATAGAGGTTGTTGTTGATTTTGCATACATCGTGGTCCCTAATAGAACTAGTTGTAAGGTGTATTCCATTGTGGTGGTGGATTTGGATGGTACCAAGACTATTGTGAATGATTTGAGCATTAAGGATTTGTCCATGTTTGGTTTGCCTAATCAAGAGGTCCCCAAGAGTAGGCCCCCCAATACTATGGTCCTTGTTGCTGAGACAAAGGAGTTGTCCATTGATTATTAGTCTAATTAGACTATAGTCTCCAAGAAGCATTTGAAGATTGACCATAAGAAAAATTTCCTCCTGGTTTTTATCCTACATAGTTAATCTCTTCCTCCATTGAAGACTTTTTCTTGAGATTTTAATTGCATGAAGCAAATCACATTGATCTGTAGGATGCTTTTTCTCACAGACTTGGAAGACGTCAATCTTACTAGGGGACATTCCTGTAATAAGTGCTTATTTCTACATCTTTGACAATAGATTGTGAAGACATGAAAATAATGCAAGGAAATAACATGAAGATAAAACAATACAACAATACCTTAAACCTTGCACAAATTTAGACTTCGAATAGAATGGGGTAGAGTGCACCCAAGCTCCACTAGCTTTGTTCTATGGATAATGCATTGTGGACTACTCACAAAAAACTAGCATAACCTAGATACGTGTCATGTCTCAAACTATGATGCATTTTGAACTTACTATAATTAGAACTATATCGTGGATAATTGTGTGTGGATTAAGTGAATATTAATTTTATTTTGAAATGATGAGATATAGTGAATATTATTTTTATTTTGAAATGATGAGATATATAATGCTTCAGCTATTGATTTGGACACTAACTTATTAATGGAAATCTGAGTTTCATGATTGGTAGGTTGTCGAAGACAAGGGTGTGGTTAAGGTAGAGGTGTAGACACCCAAAATTGACCCTTCGCATCATTTGTCAATTTGCTGCATCACCATCACTACATATGTCGATATTGTCTAGCACATTTGTATAAATCATCTATTTTCTTCTATTTTTCATCTATAATTAAATAATCTTTAATTATTTAATTATCTCATTATTCCTCTTATAAATAAATAGAATCAATATTTTATTTATTTATCTTCTTATCATCCTTATAAATTAAATAAATTTATTTATTTAATTTATGTTGATTCTTCCAATTTTCTAAATTTAGTTTTTCTTCTATCATTTAAAAAATAAATTAAATGAATTTATTTGTTTAGTTTTTTTTTTAATCTTATCATTGTCCTTATCTTATCACTTTCTTCTATGTATACAAGATAGGTTTTATCCTAAATCAAAACACATAAATGATTTAATCGGTTCTAAAATCAATCATCCACATCATCTGATCCTTAAAATAGAAAAGCATCCTATTTTAAGAAAATCAATCTTAGTACTACCAACAAACCAACTACAATCATTTAATAAAAGCTTTTCCTATGGACACATGTCTTGTACACATTCATCTATGCTTCCTGTTTAATCTCAACCGTTCACATAGCCACCTAATCTCCATCGTTGATCAAGCTTAGTTGGGAGCTATATATACACCCTCTCACCTCATTTCATCCATATCCCACACAATCTTGAGAGCATCCAAATTACCATCTCATGCATATTGAATCCATTGAGCATCCACAAGAGCACTTTAAGCATATCATCCATCATGATTGCAGCTATGGCAACTATGGTTGTTCACTATTGAGAAGCAATCCACAATACAACCAAGGAATCAATACAATCTAGGTGACATTGTTCTTTGATTTGCATTCATTTGTGTCATTTAGATGGATTCTTTGAAGATGGTAGGATTAGGTTTGATTTGCAATGCTTGATCTTGTTAACTTGATTTTTCCTGCCAACACATTCTGGCACGCCCGGTGGGACCCACATCATTGATTAATCTTTTCTTTAAGAAGTTGTTTTTTAAGTCTAGGTACGGATCGCGTATTTGATCATTGGCAGAAAATTGCATAAATTAATCTTTAGAAAATTGTATTTGGTCCACAGAAACTCACATTTGGTCTACAGAAGCTCGCATTTGGTCCGTAGAAACTCACCTTTGGTCTGTATCTCATTGCCTTTGGTTGATTAGGGTTTTGTCTAGGTTTTAGACACCCAAGCTCCTTTGGTGAACAATCAATCGCATCTACACGATCCTCGGTTGCATGTGCATCACACAGACTCACCTTTGAATAGCAGGCAGTCGCATCTAGTAACATTTGAATCGCATTTGATTTGCAGGCGATTGCCTTTGATCACTGTTCATTCGCCTTTGGTTTATATTGTTGCAAATTGATTTTCTTTGGCAGCTAACACTTGTCATTGTAGCATTTTATTGTTTGTCAAAGAAAGGAGGATCTTAAACTACTGAAAAATCTGTTACAGGATCGATCGGTCAAAGACTCATCATATTTTTCACTAATTTAGGAACATTTGGTTTTGGTGCTTAAAAGGAACCTTGTTTGCTTCGTGTCTGCTTTATCTTTTTTGGTTGCTTGTTGTGCATGTTTGTAACCCTAAGCTAATAACAAAAGTATCCTCTCCCCTTGCCTATCAAATGGATCTTGGGTGCAAGAGAACTTATTATTACCTTTAGAGTGGGCTTGCTCTTGAGACACATCTACAAGGAGAACTCATTTGTGACCCCAAGTGGTACTTTCGTTCAGTCTTCTATACAAAATAGGATAAGGCAAAAGCCAAGCCCAAACTGGTATAAGCGCTTACCCTAAAGTGCTATTTCAAAAGGTGTACCTAGCATATATTAAAACTCCTAGTAGAGCTAGTTAAAGCTTTAAGTGGCTTGTTGGATGCTCGTAAGGTGCTGGTCCCCCGAATATCATTAGAAACCATTTGTTTAGTGGCCAAAATCCTTTTATTTGCTGGCGCAAGAGGTCAGACCTCTGAAGTCGTCCCACGTTCGCGCAGTTCAAAGTTGAGATAGCAAATTCCTTGAGATCTTTGGGTCTTTGGAAATTTAAAGTTTGGTGTGCCTGAGAAGTGTGTGTCATGTGAGGGGGAGCCAGTGCCACCAAACTTATAAGCTATCCACTCTGAATAAATGTGGCTCAGATTTATCCGCAGTGGGAATCTAGCAAATATTGTCTTTTTCCAGGCTAGGTTGTACATGTTTGGGATTGTCTTGTGTGTGTGTGTCTTTTACTATCTGTTTTCTTGTCAAACACCATTCACTGTCACAAGAAAATTGCCTTTGAAAAACAATCAGTTGCCTTTGAACCGTAGTTAGTTGACTTTGATCAACAACAAATCACCTTTGGTTGACTTACCTTTGAATATCTTACAATCTCCTCTGAGCTATCCAAGATAGCCTTTGAGTTGCAGACAATCGCCTTTGAGCTATACATCCTCGCCTTTGATCAATAGCAAATTACCTTTGGCTTATTCCTAGTCACTTTTGAGCTATTGCTAATCGCCTTTGGTGCATTCAGCCTTGCCTCTGGTTACTTACAGACTGTCTTCATCTATCTAGTTTAAAATCACATTTTCATTCAAATCTTAAGTCAAGCACTTGTCAAAAGGGTCCTAAGCCTTAAAACATGCCAACATTAGAAGACCTAGCACCCTAATTCCAAGACCTTCTCCAAAAGCTTTACCAAGCACCATAACCCCTAGACCAACGATTCATTCAACAACTACAAACCTTCATCCAACAACCTCAACTTCAAACAAGCCAATCACCTCAAATACAACACCTCATAGCCCAAGCCCAACACTTCATAGCCACTTGTCAAACCCAACAAGCACATTATCGTCCATCTATTCACTATCAATCAATGTCACCTCAACCTTAGTGCCATATCCATCTACGTCATACCGACCTAATCCATCCACATATCAAATCAACCCCACACAATCTCATCCCACTTCACATCAATCTAGTCCATCCACCTATCATATCAATTCCACATCAACTTATCCCACTTCATACCAATCTTATCTATCCACATATCATATCAATTCTACATCACCATACCCCACTTCTTCCAATATTAACAACCATCCACATCAATCCATACCCCAAGACCTTTTATCTACCTATCCCACCATTTCACCTAATCACCAAGACCATCAATCACCGTTGATAGACCTAAGTCCACATTTGTAACAAGATCAAATGCCTTTGCAACAAGACTTAATATCCTTTGACGAGGAAAATACCAATCTAGATCATGCATCCTATGAATACCCTTCATCACCATCCACCCAAATGCTAATCCATGAGTCTACTAGTCATATCTCGGCACCACCATGTGATCTTACTCCTAGTCCATTGATCCACCAACCTTCTAATCCATCGAGCCCTTCATTACCTTCATCACCATGTTCCTTCAATATTCCACAAAAGGATCCTTTGGAGATAACCGTACAACAATTGGTCCAAGCAAATTTGATTGAGCTGCCATCGATAAAACCCTTTGAAGAAATCTACATTAAACCCCATTGGTATAATAAAAATGATTATTGCGCATACCATAGGGTTAGGGGGTCATACGACACTCAATTGTGCCACCCTTAAGAGATTGATCCAAAACCTCATAAATTGTGGTAATATTGTGCCCAATCCTAATCCTAATCCATCCAAACACATTATCCCTCCATCCAATCCAAATCCTAATATGTCCAATCCCATCATCCTTCCATCTCCTAATCCTAAGCCTACAACACCATCCACCATCATTGTCCACCCATTATATTGTCCACTAACCCATACACTTATAAAGGATGTGATCCAATGACTATTAGCAAGGAATAAACAATCTCCATGTCAAACACCCATTCATGAGCCTATCAAAGAATCTTTAAATGTCATGTCTAGTCTTCCAACCCCATCATGTGACCCACAGGCCATCAAGCCTATTCACGAAACTCCTATCATGAACCCAAGTCAAGCTCCATCATGCCCTCATGTCGATAACCCTCAAGAGCATGTCAAGCCTATCCAAGAGTCTTCCACTTCCATTCGAGAAACCAAGAGGTATGTCAAGAACATAATCCTAAGCATGGGAAAACATTAATCCCTAGTCCTAATCAAGATCAAATCACTTTAATTCAACCTATCCATAACATATATCTTTTCCATGATCAAGATGATATCCATAATAATGAACCTACCCATGTGCAACTTGATCCTATACCTATTCATGAGCAAGAAATCCAAATCCAACCCATCCATAACATATATATTTTCTATGATCAAGACATTATTCTTGATGAAGAAGCTATCCATGAGCACCTTGATCTTATCCATAATCCTATATCTATCCATGAGAAAGATATCCAAATTGCTCCAATCCATCCTCCATCTAGCCCTAGCCATAATCCAACAACATCCACTTGTCATGATGAGACACTTGCCTCCCAAGCAAACATAGAAGATCAAACCAATAGCTTGGATCTAAATGAACATAATCAAGATCCTAATGTTCCTTCCACATCCACCATCGACCCCATTTCAAATCCCCCATCATATCCACTTGGTCTAACCACTTTCTTCCATGAATGTTCTTCCTTAGGACAGCAACAACCTTTCTCCTCCACTTCACCTTCTCCATCCACTAACAAGCTCAAGCCTAGTTCCCAAACCACACATAGTCCCATTGTCCATCGCATCTTCCAAAACATGAGGCATCAAGGACAACAATCTAAAGATGTTGGTAATTCCTCCATGCATCCTATGTCCACCAATTTCCATCGCACATGCTATCATACACCCAAAACATATGTGGCCATTCCACCTCCACCATCCTACAAATGTCAAAATCATGTGACCATACACCTTCCACCATCCACTTTACCTCCACTTCTTCCACTTTACCTCCACTTCTTCCAACTCCTACTATCCCTCCATCCACTTTAACACCATTTTTACCAATGCCTAATTATCCACTTATCCATAAAGTCCCCTTACATTCCTAATCATGACCAACAAATGCACACATCACCTAAATATGAAGTTTCCACAAATCCCAAGGGATTCAAAAATAAAAATTTGCATGCCTCACATCATAAAACCAAAAATCCTAAATATCCTTGTGTCTTAGAGCACGAATGCAAAGAATCAAAGAAAAATCCATCCAAAAAGCTACCTAAGCCTATACCTCCAAAATAAAAGTCCAAAAGCAAAATGGTTTGGGTCCCTAAGCAAAAATCAAGCAAGTCAAATGAGGCATCCATATCCCCATCTCAAAAATCCCAACCATCCCCTTCCATACAAAATTCCCATTCCATCCAAAAATTCCAAAAATCCCACAAGCAAAACAAAAATTATAAAAATACTAAGTTTGTGTGGATACCTAAATCACTAAGTCATCCATCCCCTAAGCAAACATTGTCATTGCTTCCTACACCACCATTCAATCAAAATATTCAATGTTTATCATGGTGTGTGCAACCGTTGGTCATGCTTCCCTTTCATTCCACCACACTTGCACCCATATATCATGTCAATCCTACATGTCATCCCCCTTTTATTCCTATGGTCCATACTTTTGCATAAGCTTTTCATCCATTATCCCCTATCCTTCCATTCATAATCCACATCATAATCCACTAGCTTTCCATGCATAATCCACTATCCCCCATCCATCCTTGCATGAACCATCCATTCTACCTTTCATAATCCACTATCTACCTATTCCATCTCACTTTCATGTAACCCCTTACCAACATCTATGAGCATAGCAAGACTTGACATGGTCCACGTGTGATGACATCACTCTCTAATAGGACTATCACCCTTCATGGAACTAGACACTTGAGTCCCTCCTATCCATATTCCCCTTCTCCCCTCCATAAAAAAAAAGTAAAGAGAAATCCCTTCATCCAACGGTGAAAATCTAGTAAATAGGCACCTTAGATAAGTACCATGATGAAAACTTGGCAAATAGGCGTCATGTGTAGGTTGATCTTCTATGTCACTTACACTTGGGGGCACGTTGTCTCATCCAAACTATCTATCCCATAATACCATTTCCATATCCTATCCTAACATCCTTATCTATTACACCCATATACCTATCCTATTGAGTCCATTCATCTACCCTTTCCTCCTTTTGATCTTGATGAAGACGTAGGGGCAAAATGTTGAAATATGCTTTGGATATCTCTTGATATACCTCACCCTTTCCAAACAATCATATCATTACCCTTTCATCACAAGTTTTGTCATGTAAAATCCTAAGTATTACACCTAGAATGGGGCATGTTATTCCTATGCAACACAGTCTTTTGAGATCACATCCTAGCTCCCTTATGAGGCATCCATCCATCCACTATAGCCTATCCTTGTATTTATCCATTTATCATGAGCTTCTCATTCCATGGCCCATCCTCTTATCTACCTATCTATCATGAATCTCCCATTCCATCCATCTATCATGAGCCTTTCATCCCATTTACTATCACCTATCCTTTCATTCATCCAATCCTACCTCCATCCTTGCATCTAGACTTGGTTTTCCCTTGTCATTGGTGTCTAGCACAAAGGCTACCCCAATTGTAAATGCATTGGCATTTTTTCCAAAAACATTTAAAAAAATCCAAAAAAAAAATCAAATATCTAACAAAAATCCAAGCAATAAGATTAAATCAAATCAAATCAATTCATCAAATCAAACCAATTCCTCCAATCAAATCATCATTTAATCAATCCAATCACATCATAAAATCAATTCATCAATCAAATCATTCCAATCAAATTAATCACTTCTTCAAATCAATTCTTCCAATTCAATCACTTCAAATCAATCATTTCATCCAATCAATTCTCCAATCACTTCATCCAACATTTCATCTCAATCAAATCAATCCAATCCAAACAATGATCCAAATGCAAGTCATACCAATCCATACCAATTAAGTCAATCAATCAAATCAAACTTATCCAATCGCAATCAATGGTCTTGATCCTAATCTTGTCGAAACCAAATCAACCAAATCAATCATCATCATCATCAATGGGATATATCATTCCCCGCAAAGACAACACTATCATCATTATCAATCAATCAATCACTTAATAATTGGTTTATAGCTTGACAAGGGCAATACCTTGTTTGTTTTTGAATCATTTATGCATGCTTTCTTGCGTGTGTTACCATTTTATCTTGCATTTGAATCACATCTCTACACCAACAACATTTCACATCACCAAACATCCAATCAATTCCAATCAATCCATAATTCGATCAATCTATCCACCTTTATCATCATCATCAATAAAACACAAATTAGAACTACATCTCATTTATATCGTTACGTGCCTTGATCCCATGGATACAACCCGTATGTAGGTAATTTGGGATACGAATGAAGTACTCAAATTCAGGCATAAGCGATAGACCTCTTCCATCTTTCATCCTTCTTCTAATCTTTGCCAATCATCTTCTTTCTTCTGCCTCATTTTCTTCTATCATCTATCTCACACATCATCAATAAACACCCAGAACTACATATCATCATGTCTCATCATCGTCGTACTATGCTTTGATCTCGTGGATACAGGGTATGTAGGCAATCTGGAATACGAAGGAAGTATCTAGTATGCAAGCACAGACGATTCTTTCCGTCGTCCCTACCTCATCTTTTCTAGCTTCCGTCTTCTTCTCTTTGACTAACTCAAGCCATAAACAAACCATGCAAGTTACGATAGCTCAAGCACTCATCAAGTCAAGGGTAAAACAAAGTCACTTGTCTGCATGCCTTTAGCCAACATTTTCTATATCAAATCAGCATCTTAGCCTTCAACAAGATATATCTTTCCTCACAACGAGGCACTATTCAATCCATCCAAGAGCACCCTCTATAGGCAAGAGAACATGATGGTTGTCTTTTGTTTTTCTTTTGATAAATATCTTTTGTCCCTTTCCAATACTTAGTCAAGGTTGCCTTGATTCATCATATCTTGGTATGTCACGATGACATATGGACTGGGGCATAGTCATTTGCTTTTGTATGTTGTGTTTGTGGGATGATCTTATTCTCTTACTATGCCTAATGGTATCTTGTACGTGTTGGATTAGCATATTGCATATCAATATCTTTTGTATCTGAGAAGCTAAACAATCTCTTATGCATTAAGACTATTCTATGCTAAGACTATTTTCCATACATATAACCAACAAGGTGTCATTATGTTTAGTGGAAATAAGTTCAAACCTTTGCTTGCAGAATCAAAGTCCATCTCGGATCATCTAATATTCATATCTTGTGTATGTTGGATCAACATCTTGACCTCATATGGTAGACAAGATTGTATTATGCTGCATGCATTGGATACATTGTCACCCTGGTCTTTATACCTTGGTGCATAATATCCACATGCTATATCAAACATAAGGATTGCAAATCTCTAAATTTGCGAGCAACCATTGTCCAAGCTCCATCCACCATCCACCATCCATTCATTTACCACAATAAAATCCCATAGCTCTCACAAGGATTGATCAATCAAATTTCACCTACTTTCTTCTATTCATCATCATCTTTGCCATCATTATCTTCATCCTACAAAACAAGTGTCATATAGTCACGAGTCAACCTAATCTTTCCCGGTAGCTTGGTTTACCTCTTGAGGGGGCATCACCTGTCAGTTACACTGGGGCATAGCTTGTTTATCTTAACGTATCAGTTTCATCTTCTTTAAAACAATGCCCTAACGGACATTGTCTCAAAGAGGGGCAAAATGTAGACACCCAAAATTGACCCTTCGCATCATTTGTCAATTTGTCGCATCACCATCACTGCATATGTCAATATTGTTTAGCACATTTGTATAAATCATCTATTTTCTTCTATTTTTCATCTATAATTAAATAATCTTTAATTATTTAATTATCTCATTATTCCTCTTATAAATAAATAAAATCAATATTTTATTTATTTATCTTCTTATCATCCTTATAAATTAAATAAATCTATTTATTTAATTTATGTCGATTCTTCCAATTTTCTAAATTTAGCTTTTCTTCTATCATTTAAAAAATAAATTAAATAAATTAATTTTTATCTTATCATTTTCCTTATCTTATCACTTTCTTCTATGTGTACAAGATAGGTTTTATCCTAAATCAAAACACAAAAATGATTTAATTGGTTCTAAAATCAATCGTCCACCATCTAATCCTTAAAATAGAAAAGCATCCTATTTTAAGAAATTCAATCTTAGTACTACCAACAAACCAACTACAATTATTTAATAAAAGCTTTTCCTATGGACACATGTCTTGTACACATTCATCTATGCTTCTTTTTTAATCTCAATTGTTCACATAGCCACCTAATCTCCACGGTTGATCAATCTTAGTTGGGAGCTATATATACACCCTCTCACTTCATTTCATCCATATCCCACACAATCTTGAGAGCATCCAGATTATCATCTCATGCATATTGAATCCATTGAGCACTTTGAGCATATCATCCATCATCATTGCAACTTACTATGGTTGTTCACTATTGAGAAGCAATCCACAATACAACCAAGGAATCAATACAATTTAGGTGACATTGTTCTTTGATTTGCATTCATTTGTGTCATTTAGATGGATTCTTTGAAGGTGGTAGGATTAGGTTTGATTTGCAATGCTTGATCTTGTTAACCTGATTTTTCTTGCTAACACAAGAGGTGGTTAGCTACTTGGCAGGGTTGGGATGGAGTGAACTCTATCTTGCACACATGGGCACCTAGATGGCATTATAGTTGCATTGACATTACATAAATAAATTATATTGATAAATTGCTCTCTTATTTTTAGTAGAAAAGAAAATCATTTTTATGTTTTATTGTTGCCATTTAATTAATTGTTAGTTAAATATTGAAATGCTCCTAGTGAAATAAAAGTAGCTTTAAATTATTTATATATTGGTTTTATTAAAATTATTTGTGAAGAAAAGAAATTATATTTATTATTTTTAGAGATAATTGTGTGGCAAATTAATTAATAAAATTATGTTTAGTTGTTAAATTTATGCATTTTGAAAATAGAATATGTATATTTGATAACTATAGAGATAATTCATAGAAAAAGAAAGACAAAACTTAGAAAATAAAACAAAAGAGGAGAAATAAAACAAAAGATAAAAATAAATAAAACAATAGAAAAAAACACAAAATTAGAAAAAATAAAAACAAAGCAAAAAATAAAAGCTAGAAAGAAGATAGAAAGAAACGAAGGTGAGAAGAAAAGAAATTATTAAAAAGAAAAACCCTCCTCATTCTCATTCAATCAATCTCATTATTCTCAAAAACAAGAACGGACAAGAGAAAATTACAGATATAGCTCAAGGGAAGCAAAAGAGGAATGTGAGGAAGGAAAGGAGAGCCAAATCAGAATTCAAGAGTTGAGGAAAGTGAATTAACCAGGTTCTTATTTACTCCATAACGACATAATCTCTCTC